>JALAZF010000427.1:4650000-5250000 GCA_022829125.1 Lathyrus tuberosus
GTACCAATGAAATCAAATGAAAGTTATTTTTATTAGCTTAGTTCTATCTCTCTCTTAGTTTTATTTATCTTCTTCATAGTTTAGAATTTTCAACTTTCTTAAATTTGTTAGGGTTCTTATTTTACCATCCTAACAATTGATACTCTTATTCTTGAACATCAACACCTCTCATGACATACCAATTTCACCCCACCTTTAACTTTTATTCCATGGACACCACTCCTACCACATTCTCATTTCCATCTTTTTCAAGAGAAATTTTTACAACATATTTCACCCACATTCATGTTGCAACTCCATCACCACGTATGTATTTCAATTATGGTTATACACCACCTACACCTAACCCATATCCACCATCCATAAACTCATATCCTCCATCTTACTATCATTCTCAAATCTTCCATTTTCAACCTTCACTCTACACCAATAACACATAGTTTCTGCTCCACCTCAAAATTTCTTTTCACAAACAGAAACACTTTATCAGTTAGAAACTCTAAACCAATATTTAATTGAAACTCGTGAAATCTCAAAAAAAAAAATATACGAAAGAGTTGAAAGAACAAATTCAAACTTTTTCTCAAGAGTTTTCTAATTCACAACTGAAATTAAAAGAAAAATATGTTGTTTAGAGAACTACAGAAAAACAGACAGAAGAAAAAAAAAAGCGGTAGAAAATTCTAATTCGCTAAAATTTTCTCTGGCAACAGTTTCATCATCTTCTCTGCCAAAATCTTTATCGTCTTCTCTAGTAATATTTTCGGTGTCATTTTCGATGACAGATCCGATGACACTTTCAAAAAAGCTATTGGATTTAAATTAGACTCCAGAGAAACTACCAGATTTGCAACCAGAACCATTAAATCTGCTACCGAAACCATCCAAGCCATCACCAAAAACCACTATATTCACTGTTGAAACTAGATCAAGACTACTTTTCTAAAACGAAAGAAAGAGATTTTTACAGCTTCCAGCATCTGCACCGTTTCTGTAACACCCCACTTTCACATTTTATAAAATATAGAAATAATAGGGAAATAATCAGAGTTTTTACAACCAAAGTAGGACGTTACATCCAAAAAACCAACAACAAAACTCCTTTTTCATTAATAAAATCAAAACAGCGGAAAAACAATTATTTATTCAATTTACGGCCACATGCCAACAACATCAAAACCCACCTAAAATGTGGTCCACCATAAGTTCAATAAAAGAAATGACACGTAACCAAAATAAACAATGAATAACAAATAATGAAAATCCCCAAATCCCGTGTTACGTATCAGAGCGACTCCTAAGACTCGATCAGGTAACACGCACTCCATGCATACTCAAGTACCTGGATTATCTGTACTTCCGAAGAAGCACAGACACAACAACAACAAAGGGGTGAGAACTACATTCAATAAATAACGGTGCATAATACATGATAAGGGGTAGTTACTCACACACAAACACACAATCAAGTGTTCACGAAACATATGCCACTTTCATTCAAAATTCAATCAATATGTAATAACAATGCAATGCAACTCCACAATCGACACAATGCATGTGGTACCAAAACACCACGGTTCATTCAATCGAACCCGGATAAATCACATACACCCCTGAAATTTTGGTATCAGACGTGTGATGTTAAGTGCGTTGTCACTACAACACACTCTGCACAATGGACAAAATAAACAGCAGAAAAACACACCAAATTGTTCACCCAGTTCGGTCTAACTACCTATGTCTGGGGGCAACCAAGCCAGGGATGAAATTCACTACTTGTAGAATTAATTTACAGACTCAACAACCCAGTTGACAATCTCCTAAACTTAATTCCTACTAGTGAATTTCTACTTAAGAAACCACTTAGATATGAGAACGCTACTCAATCCCTAAAACAATACTCAAGGAACACCCTCTTTGAGCAACCTTGATCTTACTTCACATCTTTGATCAAGTAATAACTCTCTATCGCTTCACAGCTTCTAAGAGAGGACAGAAAACAACTCACCAATTCAACCTAGAATGGTGTATACAAAACTCGTACAAAATACTTAAGACACTCAGCCTATGCTCTTGATCTTCTCTCTGTATTTCTGTACCTTTTCCTTTGGTCTTGTGTGCTTTATATAGCCACTTGAATTGGGCTTTGGACTGCTACAATATCTGACTTGATTTGTTATTTAAAACTGAATCTTCAAAACAGATTTTCTCTTAAAATCTTTTCAAATCTTCAACCTTTTAAATCTCCTACAAATCTGCACCAGATCTCCTATGCAGCGAAAATATCTAACCCAAGATATTCGCATCCAATGAGACAGCTTTCTCTCCACAATTCCAGCTAACACGCAAACCCTAACAACATCACAACCTGATGTCATTAATTCTGCAGATCTAATGTCACAACATCGCACGTGACATCAGACATCCAACTTCAGCAATTTAAATACTTAGCACAGCCCAGTGTTAAGACTCAATGTTGCAACATCACCACCCTGTCATCAACATTGAACATACTTTGTTTTACCAAAATTCTAGCCAATCCAAGAACTAACAATCTCCCCCTTTGGCTAATTTTGGCTAAAACAATCTCTGCACCTTCAGAGACTACATCAGCGGAAAAACTTCAAACAATGATTTTGAAACTCCAAGCAGCAGCAGCATCTTCAAATCACTTCACGAAACTCTGCTGCATCACCAAGTTCAACAGCTACACTCTTCAAATATTCAAACAACTGCACATATTTCATTATTAGCAGCAATGAGCACTCCCCCTTAATTCAATAACCAGCAATTACTCCCCCTTAATATCTACACTTCTGAACTATAACCTCAGCAATCAGCTACATCCTCAGCTGCATATTTCTTGACTCCATTCCTTAGCAGCAACAAACAACTCCTCTTTTGACACTATTTGACATTTGTACTCTTGGCACTGACCTTTGTACCCTTTGATACTCTAGGCTCTCTTGACTACTTCTCCCCCTTTTTAGCCACAATTTGACAACCTTCAACCAGGAGCCCTACTCGCTGCAGTTAGTACTACCCTAGCTCTCATTGTTAGCCTCACAGTTAGTAACCAGGCAAAACAAATCATAGAACAGAAAAATAATATAACGGGTGCATATACAGCACAATATTCATGATACAACCCATGCACAACAGTGCAGAAACAAAACAACAGAATCAAAATTAAAACTACTAACTAAGAAAGACATTAAAAGCTTTAATCATCTGAGCTGAGATCATCATCATCTTCATCTTCTTTTGGACTGTCATTATCAGACTCATCTTTCTTATCAGCAACTACTTTTCCACTTTCTTTTTCTTTCATCTTCAGAGTCATAAGTAATTTTTTAAACTTGTCCTTCCTTTCAATGTTTACTCTGATGACTTCATCTAGTTCTTTACAGGCTTCCTCCAGTTCAGAAATCATATCAGTCTTGACATGAGTATGATTAGTAGATGTTGAGGCAGATGCCTTGACATGATCAGCAACATGTTTTCCTTCAAACAGCTTCTGATGAAAAGACAAGTCAGGCTTCCTTCTACACACAATATCATACTGGTGAAGAATCCCAAGATGCTGAGACAGAATTATCCACAAATGAGGGATGGAAATGCAATAGGCAATTTCACAGCTCTTGTTGCAGCATGCTTGATAGTCTGATTATAAATGTAAGAGCCATAATCAATTAGTCTCTTTGTTCCAATGACATAAACTAATTTGCCCAAACCAGCAGAAACAGAGGTCTTGTGGTTAGTAGGAACCCAGTTAACAACACCTATTCTATGAAGAAGAGCATATTTCACACTTAATAAACTTGCTGATAACTTCCCTTTTGAAGGCCAAACTTCTACCTGACCAGCTGTGATTTCTTTGCAGATAACATTATTAGAAACTTCTAATTCTCCATAATCTTCCTCACTTCTTCCTAAGTAGGCATTGATCACCTTAGGAGAGAACCAGACACACTTACCCCTGACGGTAACTCTTCTGAAGGTTAAGCTTTTGCTGTCATTAATAGACTCAGGGATATTCACTATAAATTCTCTGACCAGTCTATCATAGCAACTAGTCAATACTGACACAGTCCTTATGAGACCAGCAAACTTAATTAGATCTACAATTCCGGTAGACTCTAAGTCATCTGTAACTAGCTCTCTTTCCGGAGCTATCCTTCTTTGGCTCGCACAATTCCACATGGATGCACTTCTGGCACAGTGAAATGAGATGTTATCAGGCACTTGATCAGCAGCTCTGTTCCCAAGACGTGAAGCTGAATGACCTTGACTTTAGAGAGAATTTGTCATCTCTAAAGAGGGGAGAAGGAGAATTACTTTAACTGGGATACGCGGATCCGAGCAATGCCATAATTTCTGAAGAAAGGGTTTTAACCTGAAGGAGAAGACTTTAACTCAGTGTAGAGCAATGCCATCTTTCCTTAGGAATTTCTCATGCTAAAAGAGGGACAGTGGCATGGATGTAGATGATCCAGAGGCTTGCCGCTTACAACGATTAGATGAAGGAGAAAGGAGTTGTTGATGTTTGTATACTGTGAACGAGGCACAGGTTTGATGCTAAAAGGTTGATTGGATCAACCAGTGGTTTTCTTATACGAAGCCTAAGAGGAGGCTAATTTCCGCTAGGAAAATCATTATACAAAGCCTAAGAGGAGGCTAATTTAAGTCCTGTACAAAGCCCGAGAGAGAGGCTAAAAGGGTTGACTCAACAGGTGAATCTTTTATACTCAACAAGAGAGTGATTTTGTATCTCGTGTGAAGCCTGAGATGGAGGCGAAAAAGGGTAATTGACTCAACGGGGGAGTCTCTTATGTGTCTCGTACGAAGCCCGAGAGAGAGGCGAAAAGGTTGTTTGACTCCGCTAGGGAGAATTTTGGTATCTCGTACGAAGCCCGAGATGGAGGCTATTGTAACTGTTTCAGTTGAGTGACAGATCCAATATACTAATTTTAAAAGAGAAAATCAGTTCATATTTGAGCATCACTGTACTCAGGGATTTGATTTGAGGATCAGGGATATTTCCTTCTCTTTGAGGAAACAGGAAATCCAAAGGGTATTGAGACTATCCGAGTCCGTGGGTTTCCTTCCTATTTAACGAAGGGTGCTTGAGAATGTCTTTGAGACTCAAGGAAGTTAGACTGTCCAAGTCTAGAGTTTTATCTTTTGTACTATGCTTTAAGAAACAGTAGTAGACTCTATGAAAGGACTGTTCTATGAGGATGACTATGTTCTGTTCCTATACCTCTAGGAGGTCGTCGGGACAATTTGTACGAAGCCCAAGAGGAGGCTGGAAACTTTTAAGAAGCCGACGGGTCCTTGTACGAAGCCCAAGAGGAGGCTATCATTCCCGGAGGAAGAGATCATTATACGAAGCCTAAGAGGAGGCTGTGAATACTTCTAAGAAGCCGTAGTGTCCTTGAATAATGCCCAAGAGGAGGCCGATGCTTTTAAGAAGCCCGTGGGTCTATCATCTCCTTTCCATTAGGAGAGATAACTCTTTTAAAGATAAAAAAAACCACTGGTAAACGTGCGAGGTTTACTATCCAGCGACTTTTAGCTTTTAAAGAGGGTTCCTTAGTTAAGGTCCAAGATTATGACCGTAGTGGGTACCCAAACCCCGAGACATTCAAGGCAAGCTATCCACAAGGAATAGATCAAGTAAGGAAAGTTCGAGAATTTGGAAGAAACTCAAAGATGCCATTCTCGGAGAATACATTCATCTTGGGGAGTAGAGCTTCTTGACGATTCCTAAGGAGGACATCCGAAGAGAAGACTGTATCTGGTGCTCCTATTGGGGATCTAGGCGTCTATTTCTACGAATAAGTGAAACGGCGTCACCTAGTTCTAGACGTAGTTGCCGGGGAAACTCGAAATATCTATACTATTATTACACAGTAGATATGAGTTTATGAAAGGAGACTTACAGTGAGCAGCCCCACAATACAGTTTATAATATAAAAGCAGTAAACGAAAGTGATAACCACTTACTCGGTTGGAGTGCTTCCATGCTGTTTGGTTAGTTGTTCAACAAAGAAAGATTGAAAACAACAGAATATTCAAAATCAAAGGAGAAAGTGCTTTGAAAAAGAAAGATTTGGGGCTTACAGCTCAAGGAGAGGCCCATGGTTTTATCAGTGAGCGCACTGTTTGACTTTGTACAGCGGGACTTATACAAGTGACTGGGGCCCAAAAAGGTTTTCTATACAAAGGGCTGGGTCTTACACTCTCTCAAGAGGCCCAAAAAGGTTTAAAGAAAAGAGTGTGGGGCTTATAACACGAGGGTAGGCCCAAATGATTTTTCGTTTAAAAATGGTGATCGCGCCGAAGTTTTCTTTTAACGCAGAGGGACTTATACAATAAGTGAGGCCCAAAATGTTTTGGTTAAAAGGGGGATTGGGTCTTACACTCTAATAGAGGCCCAAAGTGTTTTGAATGGGTCTTATAGCTCAAGGAGAGGTCCAGATGATTTTTATTTTTAAATGGGCGACGATCGCGCCGTTTACTTGTACAGAGGGACTTATACAATGAGTGAGGCCCAAAATGTTTTTGTACAAGGGGGGATGGGTCTTACACTCTCTCAAGAGGCCCAAAAAGGTTTAAAAATGATTTATGAGGGTTGAATTAATCCAAAACCCTAATTTGTTTTCAAAATGTATTTAATTGAATAAAAATTCAATTAAAATGATCAAAAATTATTTAACACATGGAAAACAAATTGTGATCTTGGATTAATGCTTCAAGAATTAAGTATTGACCTACAAAATAATTAGAAAGCATTAAAAGTTGCAAAATCAATGTAGAAAAAATATTTAAAATGCCAAAAACAATTAAAACATTAATTCTTTGCAAAAATATCAATTATATGAAATAAATAATATTTTTGGGATTTTTTGATAAAATAAAGTATTTTAACATTTTTGTGAATTATTAAAAAAAGAATCAACTCAAAATCATTAAAACTCAGAGAGAAATTAATTTTTGAATCAATTAAACAAAATCACAAAATTCAAATATTTGAATTATTCAAAAATGGCGCCAGGAACAAGCTGAAGAACACGCGCGTGTTCTTGGATTCTCAGATTTGCATTTTCTATCCAATCTCCATGAATACGTAATCATATCATGTAATCCACATATCATTATGCTCGTCTCAACCTCACGATCATGTCTATGTACTTTAATTTCATTTAAATTAAACATACAACAAGAAATCACGAAGAAACCTCAAGAACCCTAATTTCTGCATGAAGGCTAGGATTTTTGATACACGATTCAAACAATGCAATTAATTGAGGGAAAACATTCCATGCATGATTATGAACATATGGCCAAATTATTGTGCGAGGAAATATGCATAGATTGAGAGATGACCAAGTATGTGCTTACCTCCAAGTCGTGACAGCAAGTTCAAAGTGATTTTTGATTTGGAGGTGTTACAGATGAGTGGTGATGATCTGAACAGCTTCCCTACACCCTATGGATTGTGTTTGGATGGTTGGACTTGATTGAAATTGGCTGGATCATTTTGTGGTACCTCAGCTGCACTTTGGTTAAAACCTTGAGCAACCAGCTGGTGATTTTGTGAAATTGATGTTTCAGAAGTAATCTAAGTGTTTGGATCACTTCTATATGATGTATGTGAGGTGTGTGAGTGATTGGTTTGGTTGGAATTGCTCTCAAACTCAAAACCTGATAGCTACCTTGCTAAGAAAGGAATTTTTGCCAAGAGAAAGAGATTTTGAGGAAAGCATCTGTTAGATGGCTTTGGTGTACTTAAACTGACCACAATTGAGCTCTATTTATAGTAGAGCAAGTTTGTTTTGCAAGGAATAGTGAATGGCAGCTGGTAAGTAGGTTTGGCCAATGTTGGCAAATGAAAATCCAAGTCTCCTCTAGCCATTGACTAGAGGTTAGGGCACAGAGCTTTGGTCCCCTTGGTCTTGGATAAGTCTTAACTGATTTCAGATGAGAATGGCTCAGTCCATGCCACCTTGATGGTTCCATTGAATGCCTCATTCCAAATTTGAAGTCTTGTCCCTATTTTGGCAACTCTAGGTTCAACATGCTATTCCTTGTTCCTTGGACCTTGGAGGCTTGGCTTAGTGATTGTCCCCTTTAGATTCAATCCTCTGAGGTGTCCAAGTGGATAGGAGCAATTGAATTTGGCTGATTTTTGCAAATCGACCAAAGTTGCAAATTCTGCCTTGCCTTGACAGATTTCAGCAAGGCAACTTGGCAATGTTGTATCTCATGGTGTAGGTTGAATTTGGCAATGTTCTTGGCCATTTTGGAAAGCTCTTACATGATACAACAACTGTTTGAACAAGTTTGGTTTTGATCTCTTTTGATTCCAAGTGAAAAATCCTCCTACATTTGGCAAAAAGTGAGGCAGAATCTGACTTAGTGAAAATTTCACTAAGTGTTGGAAAAAGTGACATTTTCACTTTTCAGCCACTTTGATCACTCCATAACTCAAAATCCTTAATGAATTGGAATGACTTGTAGTTGAAGTTTTTGTAGGTGATAATGAGGGCTACAAATCCATCTTTGGATGAGAAAAAATGGCCTTGTGGTTTAGGAGTTATGGTCCTTCAAAGTTGGTACCTTTGCCACTTTATTTTTAACTTAGAAAAAATTCTAAGTTTTATGGTTACCCCTTTTACAAGTTATCTCACTTTTCTTGATTTTTCTTGATGAATGATGATTCAAACCATACATTAACATCATTTTAGGGTTAAAAATCCATTTTGGTGAAAAATCTCAAAAAGTCAAAGTTGACTTTTGTGCACAGTTGACTTTTTATCAGATGAATTCCAAACTGTGCAATTCTTCAGGAAATCATGTCCTTGACCTAAATCAAACTTGATGGGCATGTTCCATGGGTGTCATAGGGTATATTCAATCATGTATTAGGGTTTGGGAGCATGTCCTGGTCAAAAGTCAAAGTTACAGTTGACTTTTCCCTTAAAACCCTAATTGTGGTGCAGATGAAATTGAGACTTGTTGCCCAAGCTTCTTGGATCAATCCATTGTTCCAAATGGATCAATATGGTATATTAGAGACCCTCAAATCATCTCTTGAGGTCTTGGCTCATGGTTTGTCCCAAAAGTCAACTTAGGGGTGAATTAGGTCAAGAAACCCTAATTCCTGATTTTTGATGAATGCATCCCCTGAGGCAAAATTGACTTGATGCATGGGTTCATGAGGTTCCATGAAGTATATTAGGTTATGTTTTGGATCATTGCCTTGTGCCCAGATGAAAATTTCCATCTGGAGGCCCTGGACGACCAAAACCCTAATTTGGTGACACTGTCGATCTTGAGACTTGATCCACCTAGAAGGGAGCAGCCTTGTGCTTAATCCTTGAAGTGGGAGTCCTTTTTGATCCATTGTGGATGTTTGAGAGATTAGACAAGTTGAAGATCATGTCATTTCTTGATTGATCCTTTGTCTAAGCACTCAGAGAGGGCTTGAAACCCTAATTTTGATTGTAGTGGATGCTCACCCATCCTTGGGGAGACTAATGAAGCATAAAGGTACATCCATATTGTGATGATGATTTTCACAATGATGGGAAATCTAAGTGGTCAAAATTTGGGGTATTACAGATGCCCCTATTTAATCTTCTTGGACCCGAAGGTGTGAATGACGAAGGGATTCGGGCATTCGGGGTGCAAGAGGATTAAATATCGGAATACCTGAAATTTTGATGGTGGTTATGAATGGTAGCTTACGCATTCATCTTCTTTAGCTAAGCAATGATGTTTAGAAAAGGTAAACTTCCCCTCGATCCTGGTTTCCTACCAAGGAACTGGTCTCAGTCTCTTTTGAAATAAACTTCCCCTCGATCCTGGTTTCCTACCAAGGAACTGGTCTTGGTTTCTTTTGAACTTCCCCTCGTTCTTGGTTTCCTACCAAGAACTGGTCTCAGTCTCTGAAATGAACTTCCCCTCGTTCCTGGTTTCCTACCAAGGAACTGGTCTTAGTTTCTGATTTAAACTTCCCCTCGATCCTGGTTTCCTACCAAGAACTGGTCTTAGTTTCTTTTGTCAATAAACTTTATTGACAAGGGACGCTATGTGTAGCGGTTTTCCTTCAAACTTCTCGCCGAATTTTCCTGGGGAGATGCCATTTAACGGAAAAAGGTTTGATGTCAGACTTGCTGGGGAACCCAACGTCTGAGTTGTAGAGTTGCACAAACTTCTCTGTTGGAGACGCCATTTGTCGATTCTACTGGGGAAAGCGAGTCTCTTGAGAGACTATTTTTATTTGGGATCTTTCATCATACTTTTCTCGGGATCTTCCCGGAGAAATGCCATATGATGAGATCCAATTTTGAGGTGCCGATGACCTTTTCATCAGTGGTTTTTCGGAGCAAAACTGGCGTGCTGCCGAATCTCTGATCACAAGGCTTTCTCTGTGGATTTTCCTTAATCCGGGAAAGCAAGGATATCATCTTCAATGGCGAAGAGTGATGTTTATTGAAAGTTCTCTGATCTTTCAGAGGTTCAAATTATCAAAGTGGCCAAGGACCAACTTCTTTCCAGAATTAAACTGGAAGCGAGGTTGTTCAGACACAGTATTTCCTGACGAGGCAAGAACTGACAACTCGATTGAGAGGACTTCTACCACTAGGGGACAAGACCGACTAGAGTGATAGTGATGCAATATGAAATGTGAATGCAAATAAAAAAATGCATGATGTATGTATGTATATGCTGACAAAACAGACGCGACATACAGACTAATGGATGAACACAATTGGATACTCGGCCATCGCGGGGCAAAGAAGTACCGTTGATTCAAAATAGCAATTCCACCTTGCTTAGGAGAGATAGTCCCGTTGGGAGCTATGTTGATCGGGCTTAGGAGATGAGAACTCGGCCGAGGCGTGTCAGACGAAACAAGGTCTCTGACACAGTTGATCCCTTCATTCCGGCATACTGGTTTAGAAGGAGTACTTTGATTATGCACTTTGAAGTCCGCTTACTTCGGGAGAAGCGATCGATGTTCTTCTGATGTTCAACAGTCAAAAGAAATGCCATCTTTAATTTAAAAGCAGAAAAAGTTTAACAAGTAAATTCATTTTTGTTTTATTTCAAGAATCGCTGATTAAGTTTAAACAACGTCGTTCTGTAAAGCTAAAACAAGTAAAGAATTACAAACAAAAGCACAAGGGCTCAAATTTTATTGATAAGATGGAGATCAGCCAAACGCGTGATTCCAAAGAGTTTATACAAAGTTAGAAAATGGTAATTTACAGGGAAAAGGGCTACGTTGAAACATAACGACCACTATCCTTCTTCCAACTTTGAATTCGGGACATCCTGAGCTTCTGTCGAAGATGACCTTGACTGGAGTTTTCTTGACGGATGATGATGCAACTGCTGCTGAGGGACTTGCCTCTGTTGAACATAGTTACTTGCCATTATCCCTAATTTTTGCCTGGATTGTACTATGAGATTTCCAATCCATCGGGATGATTTTTTTTCATGTCTCTAACTTTTGCCTGGACCGCCCTTTCGGGTTTTCAATCCACCGAGACGTTTTTTTTTTTAGTTTTAGGCGAAGTATTTCTTGACTACATCAACATTCGTGGGGTAGGCAAATTCCTCTCCGTCCATGGTTGCAAGTCTCAAGGCGCCGCCTGAGAAAGCTTTCGTGACCACATAGGGGCCATCATAATTTGGGGTCCATTTGCCCCGAGAATCAGTGAGAAATGATTGTATCTTCTTGAGCACAAGGTCTCCTTTCCTGAAGACACGAGGTCAGACCTTTTTGTCGAACGCCCTCTTCATTCTCTGTTGATACAACTTACCGTGGCATAATGCCGTGATTCGCTTCTCTTCGATCAGGTTCAAGTCGTCGTGTCGACTTTGACACCATTCAGCTTCGGTGAGCTTAGCTTCCATCAATACCCGGATTGATGGGATCTCTACTTCTATGGGGAGAACTGCCTCCATGCCATATACTAGAGAGAAAGGGGTTGCCCCTGTTGAAGTACGGACAGATGTGCGATAACCATGAAGAGCAAAGGGTAGCATTTCGTGCCAATATTTATAGGTTACAACCATCTTTTGAACAATCTTTTTGATGTTCTTGTTAGCCGCCTCTACTGCTCCGTTCATCTTGGGTCGGTAGGGAGATGAGTTATGGTGTTTGATCTTGAACTCTGTACACAACTCTTTCATCATCTTATTGTTCAAGTTAGATCCATTATCAGTAATGATCTCACTTAGAACACCATAATGGCAGATGATATTGTTTTTGATAAATCGGACCACCACTTGTCGGGTTACATTGGCGAATGACGCTGCTTCGACCCACTTGGTGAAATAGTCAATGGCTACCAGGATGAACCGATGTCCGTTTGAAGCCTTGGGCTCAATCATACCAATCATATCGATTCCCCACATGGAAAAAGGCCACGGGGAAGAAAGAACTTTGAGATGTGATGGCGGTACATGAATTTTGTCGGAGTATATCTGACACTTGTGACACCTCCTCATGTACTTGTAGCAGTCGGATTCCATTGTCAACCAATAGTACCCGGCCCTGAAAATTTTTCTCGCCATTGTGTGTCCGTTGGCATGAGTGCCAAAGGATCCTTCATGAATTTCTTTCATGAGCATGTCTGCTTCTGGTCTGTTGACGCATCGGAGCAAGACCATGTCGAAGTTTCTCTTATAGAGAGTGTCACCGCTCAGGAAGAAGTTTCCAGCCAATCTTCTGAGGGTCTTTCTATCTTTTCTGAGTGCCCCAGATGGGTACTCTTGTTTCTGAAGGAACCATTTGATATCGTGATACCAAGGTCTATCGTCTATGACTGCTTCAATCGCGAAGATGTAAGCGGGTCGTTCAAGGCGCATGATGTCGATCTTAGGTATGTCATTCCATCGACCTACACTAATCATGGAAGAGAGAGTGGCTAATGCGTCAGCCATGTGATTCTCATCACGAGGGATGTGATGAAAGTCGACTCTGTTGAAGAAGGGTAACAACCTTCTTGCATAGTCTTTATAAGGAGTCAATCCTGATTGGTATGTGTTCCAATCTCCTTTTATCTGGTTAATAACCAGGGCTGAGTCACCATATACGTCCAAGTTTTTGATCCTTAAATCAATCGCTTCTTCGAGACCCATGATACATGCTTCGTATTCGGCCTCGTTGTTCGTACATTTGAACGTAAGTCTGGCAGTGAAAGGAATGTGGGAACCCTGAGGGGTAACAATGATTGCCCCAATTCTATTTCCATAATGATTGACTGCTCCGTCAAAGATAAGTCCCCACTGGGAACCTGGTTCTGGCCCTTCACTGGGTAGCGGTTCATCGCAATCTTTCATCTTTAAATACATGACATCTTCGTCTGGGAAGTCAAACCCGATTGATTCTTGATCGTCAATCGGTTGATGAGCCAAATGATCGGCTAAAATACTTCCTTTAACGGCTTTCTGAGCATGGTACTCTATGTCATATTCTGATAGTAACATCTGCCAACGGGCAATCCTTCCCGTGAGAGCAGGTTTTTCGAAAACGTACTTGATTGGATCCATTTCGGAGACCAACCAAGTAGTATGACGAATCATGTACTGGCGAAGACGTTTGGCTGCCCAAGCCAAAACACAGCAAGTTTTCTCGAGCATTGTGTACCGAGTTTCACAGTCGGTGAATTTCTTGCTTAGATAGTAAATGGCAGACTCTTTCCGTTTAGTTTCGTCTTGTTGGCCAAGTACACATCCCATTGAGTCCTCTAGGACTGTGAGGTAAATGATCAGTGGTCTTCCTTCCACTGGAGGTGATAGAATCGGAGGATTCAACAGATATTCTTTGATACTGTCGAAGGCGGTTTGGCAATCTTCTGACCAAACGCAATCCTGGTTCTTTTTGAGTAATTTGAAAATCGGCGCACACGTGGCGGTCATAAGGAATATGAATCTGGAGATGTAGTTCAAACGTCCCAGGAATCCTCTGACTTGTTTTTAAGTTTTCGGAGAAGGCATTTCTTGAATGGCCTTGACCTTGTCAGGATCAACCTCAATTCCTTTCTGGCTGACGATGAACCCTAGTAGTTTCCCCGAACGGACACCAAAGGTGCACTTGTTGGGATTCAAGCGGAGCTTGAATTTTCTTAGACGTTCGAACAATTTTGACAGATGTTCAACGTGCTCATCCTCTGTTCTTGATTTTGCAATCAAATCATCGACATATACCTCGATTTCTTTGTGCATCATGTCATGAAACAGAGTAGCCATGGCCCTTTGATAGGTTGCCCCGGCATTCTTCAAACCGAGCGACATTACCTTGTAACAAAAGGTACCCCATGGGGTAATGAACGAAGTTTTCTCCATGTCTTTCAGCGCCATTTTGATCTGGTTATAGCCCGAGAATCCATCCATGAAGGAGAATACTTTGAACCTTGCTGTGCTGTCAACCAGCATGTCAATGTGTGGTAAAGGAAAGTCGTCCTTTGGACTTGCCTTGTTCAGATCTCTGTAGTCGACACACATTCTGACCCTTCCGTCCTTTTTGGGAACGGGCACGATGTTGGCTAACCATTGAGGATATTCAGATGTAGCGAGGAAACCCGCGTCGATCTGTTTCTGTACCTCCTCATTGATTTTGATGGCCATGTCCGGGTGAGTGCGTCTCAACCTTTGCTTTACTGGCGGACATTCTGATCTCAACGGTAAGTGATGTTCCACGATGCTGGTATCCAACCCTGGCATATCCTGATAGGACCAAGCGAATACATCGGGGAATTCTTTGAGAAGCTTTATCAAACTTTCTTTGACAGTTGGACTGAGCAGTGCTCCGATCCTGATTTCTTTTCTCTCTTTTTCTGAACCCAAGTTTACCGTTTCCAACGGTTCTTTGTGAGGTTCAATGGACCTTTCCTCTTGTCTGAGTAGTCGGGAGATCTCTTCTGGAATTTCGTCGTCAACTTCTTCTTCAGCCTCGAATACCGGGAACTCAAAGTTGGGAGAAGGCATCGGATCATATGTTTCAACGAGGTATAAAACAAGCAATCTGCATGACGTGATGATTCGTGTTTAGAAGAGATAGAGAAAATGCAAGTGTGTGCAGTGTTTTTTTTACTGCTTGTTTTTATTTTTAATTGTTTTTTAGGATTACCATTTTCTGAAAAAGCAAAAAGAGAAAACAGCAATTAATGCGGAAATTACAGAACGACATTATTTTATTAATGAAGAAGTCGATCCTTGAAACTACAGCCCTATAAAACAAAACTCTGTTGCTTTGGGCTAAGCGAAGAGGGAAAATTTATAGAAAACGAGCCCTATCAAAACATCCGTTTCACCTGGACAGGGTGAAAGGTTAAAGATGGCAATTACTTTGACTGACGAACGACCTTCGGAACCTCGACGGTAACCCATTGGCGGCGAACTCCTCGGTGAATCACAAAGTCTGGCACCTTCTTTGATTTGTCTTCAGAAATGACGCTGATTTCTGGTGGAGTAGGATCATTGGAATCTGTCTCCCAAGCATAATTGTCGTAGGAGGATTCCTCTATTGTATTTTGCATAGCATTTTTGCTCTCAGCTGTATCTCCCCATCCAGTTGACTGGATATCTTCGAGCTTGATACGAGAGCTTTCGGGAGCAGTGTACTTGACCATAAAGTCGTATTTTCCACTAGGTTGTCCCAAGGTGTCCCACACTTTTTTGGAACTGGAGAAGTCATCCCTCTCGATGACGTTGACCTCAGGAAAAGCATAGTTGATGAATTCTAGTCCTGCAAACGTTGCGAATTCATCGTCATGTTGAGTAATTTCTGAATGACCTGAGTGTTGATCCCATGACATGGTGGGGACACAGGTATTCTGTTCAATGATGGTCAGCTGATTTTCATTGTTCGGCTGACTCTCTTGGCCCAAGTTTCCTGGGTAAGGCTGCCACATTGGCAGGCCATCCATCGAGCCATAGTAATTGTGATCAAAGTTGTCTTTCATCGGAGTGTCCTCCTCTAATGAATTTGGCAGAGCACGACATCCTTCCGGATCACAATCTCCGTAGATCATTTCGACATCTGATCTTGGTATAAATCTCGGACTTTCTGTAGGAAAGCAAAAAGGCATAGGCACCTCTTCCTGAGACATATAACCGTCCTTGTTAAGGTAGGACTTCCATTCTTCATCTGTGTCAGAGGGATCTTTCTCATTGATAGCATGAACTGTTTGAGACACTGGCTGAAGAAAACCTCCACTGTGGAAGAAGTTTTGAAGGGGATGAAGACTTTCATCGCTAGCAGCTGTCTGGGTACAGGTCGCAGAAAAACCAAGACCCTTCTTTGTTTTATTGTCAATAGGAATGACAAGCCGTCCCCATCCGGTTGTATCGGTACTCTCGACCGCTTTGATAGCATCGTTGTATGAAGAAATTGAAGTTCCTTCTTTGAACTGATTGTTCTTGCTCACCGATAGTGCTTGGAACTGAGTTCCAATAACCTCCTCGGGTTCCACACAAGTAGATGATGATAAGTTACTCACAAGCAAGGCTTGTTCCCCACAAACCGTGACAAGTTGATCATTCTTGACGAACTTTAGCTTTTGGTGGAGGGTTGAAGTAACCGCTCCAGCCTGATGTATCCAAGGTCTTCCTAATAAACAACTGTATGTTGCCCGGATGTCCATGACCTGGAAAGTGATTTGGAAAGCGTGAGGACCAATAGTTATGGGAAGATCAACTTCGCCGATAACTGTTTTTCTGGATCCGTCGAATGCTTTGACGACGACCTCGCTGACTCTCATCGGAGGGCCCTTAAATGATAATTGCATCAAAGTGAACTTCGGCATAACATTCAGGGCTGACCCTGTGTCTACCAGTACGTTGGCTAAAGCACCGTCCTGGCAGCTAACTGTAATATTGAGCGCCATGTTATGACGGCGACCCTCTTCAGGTAATTCCTCATCACTAAATCCCAAATTGTTGCAGGAAGTGATGTTAGAGACAATGCTATCGAACTGTCTGATTGTTACATCCTGTTCCACAAAGGCTTGCTCCAAGACTTTCTGTAGAGCCTCTCTGTGTGCTTCTGAACTGAGTAACAGTGATAATACTGAGATCTTTGAAGGAGTCTGTAACAGTTGATCGACAATGTTGTATTCACTCCTTTGGATGAGCTTCAGCATCTCATCATCATTTTTCGAAAGGTCGGGATTACTAGATTGACCGACTGGCGGATCAGGAATTTCTGCCTGAAGTTTCTTTTCTTTGTTGGATTCTCCAACCCCTCGGTTGAAGATTCTACCACTCCGTGTTACTCGACTGATGTCTGTAATATTCACGATGGAGGGTAATGGAATTTCCTTTCCATTCTCGATTATTGTTGCACCGTATTTGTAAGGGATTGCCTTAGCTGATTCATACGGTAGTGGCCCCGGTAGATAGATGACTATGGGAACCTTCTGATTTTTCTGACCATCATACGTAACCTTGATCCGTTCCCGGTTGGGAACTCTAGATTCTTCAAGTAGAGGAATGATGGCAAAAACATCCCTGGTCCTGTGATGACCAGAGATCGTGACAACATCCTCAACTTGCTCGGCAAGGTAGTTCGGCGACCAAATGATGGGTCCTGAACCTGGATATGGACGAATTTCTCAATGATCGACCTGACCCTGAAGAGCTGCTCTCACAAGGTAACACCCTTGGTTACTTTCCGAACAAACGCTGCAACCGTCATAGTTGTGTGGTGGCACCTGGCCACGCCCACTTTGAATGCAATGTAACCTCACTAGGTTATCTTCCATTGATCGGACATCCTGACTTTGACGATGAGTAGGATTCCTGTGATTGATACTAATCTGCTGAGTATCTTCGTCCATATAGATTGGCATCCACCAGTGATTTAACAAGTGCTGAAGTGCCTCCTGGACAAGGGTACAACCTCGATCGTTTTCGCAACCTGCTTTACAGTTTTGATAATCATGTGATATTAAGAATCCAAGTCGGACCTGCTCAGCATGTAACTCTACCAGGTTGGTATTCATCACGCGAATGTCAAAGATCTGAACCATGTTGATTTGATAGGAGTTCCTATCATGGTAGTCTTGGATCCATCCAAGATCCATCTGACGCTGGAGGGCCTCTTGTATGAAAGAGCATCCCTGTTTGTTTACCGAACAAGTCAGATAGGAACTGTAATCGTGCCGCGGCAGATTATGATACTGGCTTTGCCTTGAGTGCATCACCACCAAGTTAACATTCATCGCACGAATGTCGTGGTTTTGAATGACGTTGGAATTCGTGTAAACCATGTTAACTCCACGAACTCGGTGCTCTTGGATCCATCTAAGATCCATTTGTTCCTGTAGAGCTGTTTGCACTACAGAACATCCCTGGTTGTCTTTAGAGCAGATATCACACTGGTGATAATTATGAGGTGGCACATGGCCATATCCACTCTGTCTACAATGCATCTTGACCAGATTGGTCCCCATTGAGAGTACATCGTGAATTTGATAGACATTGTTAGTCTCTTTCTCAATCAGATTGACTGCAGTTTTCTCATGTTGAGGCAGCGGGTTCGTGAGAACATTGGGATTCGTATCTTTGAAAGATAAGAGCCCGCTCCTAACAAGCTTTTGCACGTCGGATTTGAAATTGAGACAAGTCTCAATGTTATGCCCTGAACCTCCTTGATGATAAGGGCATGTTTGATCCGCTTTAAACCAAAAAGGCGGATTTTCCGGAACTGAAATGGGAGACTTAGTCTGAATGTGCCCCTTAGCCAGCAGTAGCGGAAACAGCTCTGCGTCGGTTACGGGTATAGGATCAAACCCTGATGGCCGTATTGTACGGTTGTTGTTATATGGAGGACGAGGCTGCTGAAGAGGGTGTTGTGTCTTTTGTTGGTCAGGTTGGCTCTGCGCAACCTGAGGTTGATACGTAGGAACAGGCGCGGGACCGATAGCAGGAGTAACAGCTGCTACTGGCTGATAACGTCGCCTTTGCTTTTCGAGAGAGATATTCCCAATATCTTGCTCTTTTTTCTTAGGGAGAGCACTACCGTACTTTTTAGTACCGCTCGTTGATCTAGTGTCTTTTACCAAACGTCCTTCTCGGACGGCTTCCTCAAGACGTACACCCATATCGACCATCTCGGTGAAATCACTGGGCGCACTGGCGACCATTCGGTCATAGTAAAATGAGCTTAAGGTCTTTAAGAAGATTTTTGTCATCTCTTTTTCTTCAAGAGGTGGACAAATTTGAGCGGCAATTTCACGCCACCTTTGAGCATACTCCTTAAAGGTTTCCTTGTCCTTTTGTGACATTGATCTGAGTTGATCTCTGTCGGGTGCCATGTCCAAATTGTACTTGTATTGTTGAACGAAGGCAGTACCAAGATCTCTGAATGTACTGATCGTAGTACGGTTTAAACCCATGTACCATTTGAGTGCGGCACCGGTTAAACTATCCTGGAAGTAGTGAATCAGCAGGTCTTGATTCTCCGTCTGAGCTGACATCCGCCGAGCGTACATCACCAGATGGCTCTGAGGGCAAGAGTTACCCTTGTATTTTTCAAAGTCGGGCACTTGGAACTTGTGTGGGACTTTCACATTTGGGACCAAGCAGAGGTCTGCGGCGTCCTTTCCAAATAAATCCTGACCGCGAATGGCTTGCAGCTCTTTCTGCATTTCCAAGAACTGCTCCTGGAATTCATCTATTCTGTCAAACATAATTTCCTTCTTACCAGAAGGTGTCTGTGGAATCTGTCCTTCCGGGACAGTGTGCACCACAAGGGGTGGTACCGTGACTACGGCAGTAAATCTTGGCGCCTCCCGAAGTTTGTAACCTTCAGGAGTCTTGAGTATGCCTCTGGCATCTTCGATTTCCTGAAGTTTGTAACCTTCAGGCCCAGCGGCTTCTGTTGCGATTCCCTGATCTTCAGTGATCGGCGGAACATATCCTTCCGGGATATAGTTAACAGGCATGCCCCAAGGACGATCTTTCGGCATCTGATACCTAGGATCATACTTTTCTATGATGGGCGTTGAGGTGATCTCTGAGATCACGGTTCTTTGTAGCTGAGCTTTTGCCATGGCTTGCATGTCGTTACGAAGCTTTCTCATATCCTCTCTCAGAGCGTCGATCTCTTCTTTCAACTCTCTATTTTCTTCCTCAAGATCATCCATCCTTTTCTGACGATTGGCCTGAGTATTATACGAATGAGACAGTTTGACTCTAGAATCGAGACACAAACGTGAGATTCGTAGGTAAGGAGAATACGCGATGTGAGAATGATGAATGCAATGATTATATTAATTGTTTTTTAGTTTAATCAAAATAAACTTCGACAATTAGATTGCAAATATCAAACAGTGGGGAAACCCCTTTTTATTGAATTCCAAAGGATTACAGAAATGGAAATATAGTAGATTACAAAGTGCGGAAACAGAAACCTAAACTAATGGGTCCCGAGTCCTCTTCTTTGACCGGGGCGCTTGGGCCGTTGTCGGGTTGTCATTCCTTTGCCAGGTGAAAGGAGCGAGCAAATTCCTTTGGTCATCTTGATTCTCTACAGCATGCTGCTCCAAAATTTCAATCAGAGCATCTTTCTCTTTTAGTAGTTGCTGTATTTGGATACACTCTACGTCGAGGGTGCGGTACTTGTTCTTCCAAGATCTTCTTTCCTTTTGAACTTTGTTGAGAGTAACCTGAAGCTTTTCAGTTTCCGTCATGAAGTACATGACAGTTTCCCTCGGTGGAAGAATTCCGTAACGAGGATAAGGCATCTTTAGCTTGAGAGCTCTAGTTTGTACCCAATGGAGATAAGGCTCCACCGAGACACAGTCCGGTTTTCCCAGAGACTCTCGTCCTTTCTTATGAACCTGTTTCCAAGCATGCACTATTTCCATCTTTAGTGCTCTGTCGTTTTCTCCTTCCTTGAAGAAAAGACCTTCCAGATGAACACCCAGTGGGATGTGTCTCATCGGGTATCCAAATTGACGAAGAACTAATATCGGATGATAGTTGATTCCTCCTTTAGTTCCTATGAGGGGTACGCTGGGGAAGTTTCCACAACGGTCAATGATTCTGATTCCCTCATAAATCCTATTACACCAATCTATATCGGAATTGGTGAGAGACATGATCTTCTGCGACCAACGTAAGACACTCTTGCAATCCCAAAAAGCAGCAGACTTAGGCAAGTGAGAGATAAACCATTGGTAGAGCAAAGGTACACAACATGTGATCTCTCCTCCGCTGTACAAATTTCCCAAGTGTACAGAATGATACGCATCTGCGAGCAAAGTCGGCACAGGGTTTCCAATGAGAAAAACCTTAATAGCGTTGATATCGACGAAGTTATTGATGTTGGGAAACAAAAATAACCCGTAGGTGAGCAAGACAAAGATGTTTTCAAAAGCAGTCCCGTTCCCTATACTAGCGAAGTACAGAGCTTTCTTTGTCATGAACTGGACTGGCAAACCTTGGATGCCACCCTTAGTGGTCATGTGAGTCCTGACCTCAGACTAGTCCAAATGAATTGCTATTGCACTAGTCTGATTCTTTGGAATTTCTTCCAGTCCAGAAAACGGAGCTCGATCAGTGATATGTAAATCAGTCAGATGAGAATACTCCTCCAGCGTTGGTGATAGCTGGTAATCCGGGAATGTGAAACAGTGATAAACTGGATCGTAGAACTGAATGAGCGCGTCCATGATCCCCTTAATCACATGGACTCTTAACAGTGGTAGCAAACCACCGTGCTTGGCTCTAAAAGCCTCTGAGTCAACGATCATCCTTGCTAACCTTCTCAAATCCCCTAGTTTTGGAACCTTGAAGGTATACTGGTGAGTTCTCCTTCTACCGAAATCCATTAATGCAATATTTTTCTCTGATATTTGCAATCACAGTCTTTGTTTAATTTGAAAAACAGAGAGACTAGAAGAGAAGTTTTTTGAATGTTTTAATGTTTTATTAAATGGATGCATGAATGCAGCACACAAAAACATAGAAAAAACATAGGGTCAGAGGGTCGTTGTCATGAAGTCAAGGCTCTACCCATCCCCAAAGGTTTATACTAGGGTGATTTTTGTACCTGTACTCATTATCATCAGCTCCTCCCAGGAAAGCAAAACAACAAGCGGATCGCCAGCGAGTTGTAGAGCAATCTTAGAGTAAGTGCCATTCACCGAGAATAGATCACCAGCCTCAAATGAGGGTAGTATCGTGTAACAACTATTTCCGATAGTTTCCGCACTACGAAAGGGTTGGCTTTTCTAGGTGTATACTCAATCTTTCCACATACGGCATCACCCGCATTCCCATTAGCAGAAAAATAAACACGTATAGCAATTAGGAAAAGCAGTATATATATTTGTCCTAATCCTCCTAGACTTATAAAGCTATGATTCCTAAGTTCCTAACAGAAATGGGTTCCCCGGCGGAAGCCCCAATCTGTGGTTTTCACATAAGTGAAGAGAAGGAAGACCGTGCATAGATCTAACCTTGAATGGGCCCCATGGTGGGCGCCACTTTTCTCTGTAGCGAGCGATTTTGGACACGGTTCTTAAGCGCTGGTCGCTCTCTGCGGTCTGAGTTTGAACTACAGGTCGATTCATTTTTTATCCTATTGTGAGCTGAATAAGGAAGGGAAATAGATGTCTCCAATTAACCCTGCTTGCATACTGAGTTTGAACAGTGGTCTGTTAGGTTACGGATGCTATCAATGTGGGGGGCCTTTGTACTGGTTATTTGTATTTTCGCCAATACGGTTTTCTTTCTTTTAATCTAGGCAAAGGGTTTCTGACGGGGAACAAGGATTAGGATGTTAGGACTGATGCTTTTGAATTACTGCTTTTGATTGACTGAGATATGGGATTTGGGTTTTTTGTTGATTGCGCTCGCTAAGATCTTTTCTTTCGATCTTATGCCTACGTATTCCCGTTTACCGAAATAGGGAAATCAGAGCGTTCGTAGTTCCTCCTATTCTATGGGAGGAAATGGGTGTTTTGGTGTCTTGTTCAAAGCCCAAGACGTGAAGCGAAAGGCGATTTGTATCTTGTTCAAAGCCCAAGATGTGAAGCTGAAAGGTCTATTTGTGTCTTGTTCAAAGCCCAAGACGTGAAGCTGAATGACCTTGACTTTAGAGAGAATTTGTCATCTCTAAAGAGGGGAGAAGGAGAATTACTTTAACTGGGATACGCGGATCCGAGCAATGCCATAATTTCCGAAGAAAGGGTTTTAACCTGAAGGAGAAGACTTTAACTCAGTGTAGAGCAATGCCATCTTTCCTTAGGAATTTCTCATGCTAAAAGAGGGACAGTGGCATGGATGTAGATGATCCAGAGGCTTGCCGCTTACAACGATTAGATGAAGGAGAAAGGAGTTGTTGATGTTTGTATACTGTGAACGAGGCACATCTTTGATGCTAAAAGGTTGATTGGATCAACCAATGGTTTTCTTATACGAAGCCTAAGAGGAGGCTAATTTCCACTAGGAAAATCATTATACAAAGCCTAAGAGGAGGCTAATTTGTGTTCCGTACAAAGCCCGAGAGAGAGGCTAAAAGGGTTGACTCAACAGGAGAATCTTTTATACTCAACAAGAGAGTGATTTTGTATCTCGTATGAAGCCCGAGATGGAGGCGAAAAAGGGTAATTGACTCAACGGGGGAGTCTCTTATGTGTCTCGTACGAAGCCCGAGAGAGAGGCAAAAAGGTTGTTTGAATCCGCTAGGGAGAATTTTGGTATCTCGTACGAAGCCCGAGATGGAGGCTATTGTAACTGTTTCAGTTGAGTGACAGATCCAATATACTGATTTTAAAAGAGAAAATCAGTTCTTATTTGAGCATCACTGTACTCAGGGATTTGATTTGAGGATCAGGGATATTTCCTTCTCTTTGAGGAAACAGGAAATCCAAAGGGTATTGAGACTGTCCGAGTCCGTGGGTTTCCTTCCTATTTAACGAAGGGTGCTTGAGAATGTCTTTGAGACTCAAGGAAGTTAGACTGTCCAAGTCTAGAGTTTTATCTTTTGTACTATGCTTTGAGAAACAGTAGTAGACTCTATGAAAGGACTGTTCTATGAGGATGACTATGTTCTGTTCCTATACCTCTAGGAGGTCGTCGGGACAATTTGTACGAAGCCCAAGAGGAGGCTGGAAACTTTTAAGAAGCCGACGGGTCCTTGTACGAAGCCCAAGAGGAGGCTATCATTCCCGGAGGAAGAGATCATTATACGATGCCTAAGAGGAGGTTGTGAATACTTCTAAGAAGCCGTAGTGTCCTTGAATAATTCCCAAGAGGAGGCCGATGCTTTTAAGAAGCCCGTGGGTCTATCATCTCCTTTCCATTAGGAGAGATAACTCTTTTAAAGATAAAAAACCACTGGTAAACGTGCGAGGTTTACTATCCAGCGAATTTTAGATTTTAAAGAGGGTTCCTTAGTTAAGGTCCAAGATTATGACCGTAGTGGGTACCCAAACCCCGAGACATTCAAGGCAAGCTATCCACAAGGAATAGATCAAGTCAGGAAAGTTCGAGAATTTGGAAGAAACTCAAAGATGCCATTCACGGAGAATACATTCATCTTGGGGAGTAGAGCTTCTTGACGATTCCTAAGGAGGACAGCCGAAGAGAAGACTGTATCTGGTGCTCCTATTGGGGATCTAGGCATCTATTTCTACGAATAAGTGAAACGGCGTCACCTAGTTCTAGACGTAGTTGCCGGGGAAACTCGAAATATCTATACTATTATTACACAGTAGATATGAGTTTATGAAAGGAGACTTACAGTGAGCAGCCCCACAATACAGTTTATAATATAAAAGCAGTAAACGAAAGCGATAACCACTTACTCGGTTGGAGTGCTTCCATGTTGTTTGGTTAGTTGTTCAACAAAGAAAGATTGAAAACAACAGAATATTCAAAATCAAAGGAGAAAGTGCTTTGAAAAAGAAAGATTTGGGGCTTACAGCTCAAGGAGAGGCCCAGGGTTTTATCAGTGAGCGCACTGTTTGACTTTGTACAGCAGGACTTATACAAGTGACTGGGGCCCAAAAAGGTTTTCTATACAAAGGGCTGGGTCTTACACTCTCTCAAGAGGCCCAAAAAGGTTTAAAGAAAAGAGTGTGGGGCTTATAACACGAGGGTAGGCCCAAATGATTTTTCGTTTAAAAATGGCGATCGCGCCGAGGTTTTCTTTTAACGCAGAGGGACTTATACAATAAGTGAGGCCCAAAATGTTTTGGTTAAAAGGGGGATTGGGTCTTACACTCTAATAGAGGCCCAAAGTGTTTTGAATGGGTCTTATAGCTCAAGGAGAGGCCCAGATGATTTTTATTTTTAAACGGGCGACGATCGCGCCGTTTACTTGTACAGAGGGACTTATACAATGAGTGAGGCCCAAAATGTTTTTGTACAAGGGGGGATGGGTCTTACACTCTCTCAAGAGGCCCAAAAAGGTTTAAAAATGATTTATGAGGGTTTAATTAATCCAAAATCCTAATTTGTTTTCAAAATGTATTTAATTGAATAAAAATTCAATTAAAATGATCAAAAATTGTTTAACACATGGAAAACAAATTGTGATCTTGGATTAATGCTTCAAGAATTAAGTATTTACCTACACAATAATTAGAAAGCATTAAAAGTTGCAAAATCAATGTAGAAAAAATATTTAAAATGCCAAAAACAATTAAAACATTAATTCTTTGCAAAAATATCAATTATATGAAATAAATAATATTTTTGGGATTTTTTGATAAAATAAAATATTTTAACATTTTTGTGAATTATTAAAAAAAGAATCAACTCAAAATCATTAAAACTCAGAGAGAAATTAATTTTTGAATCAATTAAACAAAATCACAAAATTCAAATATTTGAATTATTCAAAAATGGCGCCAGGAACAAGCTGAAGAACACGCGCGTGTTCTTGGATTCTCAGATTTGCATTTTCTATCCAATCTCCATGAATACGTAATCATATCATGCAATCCACATATCATTATGCTCGTCTCAACCTCACGATCATGTCTATGTACTTTAATTTCATTTAAATTAAACATACAACAAGAAATCACGAAGAAACCTCAAGAACCCTAATTTCTGCATGAAGGCTAGGATTTTTGATACACGATTCAAACAATGCAATTAATTGAGGGAAAATATTCCATGCATGATTATGAACATATGGCCAAATTATTGTGCGAGGAAATATGCATAGATTGAGAGATGACCAAGTATGTGCTTACCTCCAAGTCGTGACAGCAAGTTCAAAGTGATTTTTGATTTGGAGGTGTTACAGATGAGTGGTGATGATCTGAACAGCTTCCCTACACCCTATGGATTGTGTTTGGATGGTTGGACTTGATTGAAATTGGCTGGATCATTTTGTGGTACCTCAGCTGCACTTTGGTTAAAACCTTGAGCAACCAGCTGGTGATTTTGTGAAATTGATGTTTCAGAAGTAATCTAAGTGTTTGGATCACTTCTATATGATGTATGTGAGGTGTGTGAGTGATTGGTTTGATTGGAATTGCTCTCAAACTCAAAACCCGATAGCTACCTTGCTAAGAAAGGAATTTTTGCCAAGAGAAAGAGATTTTGAGGAAAGCATCTGTTAGATGGCTTTGGTGTACTTAAACTGACCACAATTGAGCTCTATTTATAGTAGAGCAAGTTTGTTTTGCAAGGAATAGTGAATGGCAGCTGGTAAGTAGGTTTGGCCAATGTTGGCAAATGAAAATCCAAGTCTCCTCTAGCCATTGACTAGAGGTTAGGGCACAGAGCTTTGGTCCCCTTGGTCTTGGATAAGTCTTGACTGATTTTAGATGAGAATGGCTCAGTCCATGCCACCTTTATGGTTCCATTGAATGCCTCATTCCAAATTTGAAGTCTTGTCCCTATTTTGGCAACTCTAGGTTCAACATGCTATTCCTTGTTCCTTGGACCTTGGAGGCTTGGCTCAGTGATTGTCCCCTTTAGATTCAATCCTCTGAGGTGTCCAAGTGGATAGGAGCAATTGAATTTGGCTGATTTTTGCAAATCGACCAAAGTGGCAAATTATGCCTTGCCTTGACAGATTTCAGCAAGGCAACTTGGCAATGTTGTATCTCATGGTGTAGGTTGAATTTGGCAATGTTCTTGGCCATTTTGGAAAGCTCTTACATGATACAACAACTGTTTGAACAAGTTTGGTTTTGATCTCTTTTGATTCCAAGTGAAAAATCCTCCTACATTTGGCAAAAAGTGAGGCAGAATCTGACTTAGTGAAAATTTCACCAAGTGTTGGAAAAAGTGACATTTTCACTTTTCAGCCACTTTGATCACTCTATAACTCAAAATCCTTAATGAATTGGAATGACTTGTAGTTGAAGTTTTTGTAGGTGATAATGAGGGCTACAAATCCATCTTTGGATGAGAAAAAATGGCCTTGTGGTTTAGGAGTTATGGTCCTTCAAAGTTGGTACCTTTACCACTTTATTTTTAACTTAGAAAAAATTCTAAGTTTTATGGTTACCCCTTTTACAAGTTATCTCACTTTTCTTGATTTTTCTTGATGAATGATGATTCAAACCATACATTAACATCGTTTTAGGGTTAAAAATCCATTTTGGTGAAAAATCTCAAAAAGTCAAAGTTGACTTTTGTGCACAGTTGACTTTTTATCAGATGAATTCCAAACTGTGCAATTCTTCAGGAAATCACGTCCTTGACCTAAATCAAACTTGATGGGCATGTTCCATGGGTGTCATAGGGTATATTCAATCATGTATTAGGGTTTGGGAGCATGTCCTGGTCAAAAGTCAAAGTTACAGTTGACTTTTCCCTTAAAACCCTAATTGTGGTGCAGATGAAATTGAGACTTGTTGCCCAAGCTTCTTGGATCAATACATTGTTCCAAATGGATCAATATGGTATATTAGAGACCCTCAAATCATCTCTTGAGGTCTTGGCTCATGGTTTGTCCCAAAAGTCAACTTAGGGGTGAATTAGGTCAAGAAACCCTAATTCCTGATTTTTGATGAATGCATCCCCTGAGGCAAAATTGACTTGATGCATGGGTTCATGAGGTTCCATGAAGTATATTAGGTTATGTTTTGGATCATTTCCTTGTGCCCAGATGAAAATTTCCATCTGGAGGCCCTGGACGACCAAAACCCTAATTTGGTGACACTGTCGATCTTGAGACTTGATCCACCTAGAAGGGAGCAGCCTTGTGCTTAATCCTTGAAGTGGGAGTCCTTTTTGATCCATTGTGGATGTTTGAGAGATTAGACAAGTTGAAGATCATGTCATTTCTTGATTGATCCTTTGTCTAAGCACTCAGAGAGGGCTTGAAACCCTAATTTTGATTGTAGTGGATGCTCACCCATCCTTGGGGAGACTAATGAAGCATAAAGGTACATCCATATTGTGATGATGATTTTCACAATGATGGGAAATCTAAGTGGTCAAAATTTGGGGTATTACAGTATTGCCTTCTCAATAATTTTGGTGGTAATCTGCTCCAAATGCATGTCCACATCATACTTCTCCTCAACAGCTTGAGAAGACGATGACCTAGTTTCAGTTTTATTCAACTTGGTTGAAGGTTTAGAGATACCTAAATCTGGGAGTGCCATAGGAATGTGTTCTTTGTCAGCAAGTTCTTTTTTCGAAGAAACCCTAGTTCGTACATGCGCAGGTCTTTGAGAATCAGAGTTCTTGGATGGGGAAGACATCGTTCTTTTGTAACAGACTGGGTTTAGAGAAGATTTTTCTATTCTGTAGAGATTAAGGGAGATGAATCGTTGAGAAAAGAACGCTTTGATGAATCTTGATATAGAATCAATATGGTAAGGCGCCTGATTTTGAGTACCTCTTAAAGACCAATTACTAATTTTCTCCCTCCATAGAGACTTTCCTTTTAAAAATTTAAAAGGATTCACACCAGAACTCATTAACTCTGAGTGACCTTTCAGCATCCTTTCACACCTGATGTCATGGTCTGATGTTATAACATCAACTTGAACATCATCAGTTGAATTAACTTCAAGAGGAATCCATTGATAGCAGTTATCTGTGGATCTGACACCCTTCATAACAACCTGATTATGATCATTAGATACCTCACACTCATCTTTGGTGTAGTTAATTTTGTAACCTTCATCACATAGCTGACTTATGCTAATCAGATTTGCATTCAAACCTTGGACAAGGATCACACTATCAAGAGTTAGACCATCATGATTCTTCACTCTTCCAACTCCTTCTACTACTCCTTTTTCTCCATTGCCAAACACAACCTTATTTGCATGGCAAGGATTGAACTCCACCAGCTGCTCCTTGGATCCAGTCATGTTCATTGAACATCCACTGTCAAAGTACCACGTATCCATGGCAAAATATCCATCTGAGGTATGAGCCAATAGACATGTGACCTGAGCTTTAGGAACCCATTGTTTCACCACCTTGGGCCTGACCTCCTTCTGTTTGGGTTGAGGAGCAGAATTTCGATAACCATGAAGCTTGAAGCACGAGGACTGCATATGTCCAGACCTGCCACAATAGAAGCATTTGACTCTGTCATCTCTGAAGTGGTTAAATCTTCTACCACTTTGATGATAATGTTGTGGCTGCCACCCATAATGTTATCTCCTTCTTCCATAGTTGGATTGTCTTCTTCTGTACTGAGGACGCTGTCTCCTATGGTGATGAGGCTTCCTTCTTCCATAGTGATGAGGCACAACATTGTTGTATCCATATCCATATCCATACCAGTCTCTCTGAAGTTGAGACATCTGATGGGATATGTTCTGTTTGAACCTGGCAGCTTGCATACTCTTGTGATATTGGGGAGGCATATACTGACTAGTTCCTCGAAGCTGCATCTTCCTCTGATGGGGACCATTCTTTTTCTCAACATTCTGAGGCTGAACAATATTCTTAGGGGTAGGATGCTGTCTTTTTATTTGAGACATTGGTTGAGACACCTCCTCCTTTGTTCCTGAAGTGCTTGCCACATATCCTATACCTGATTTATCTCCAGCCACTTTTTCTGTCTGAAGAATCTTATCAAGTGTGTCTGTACCACAGCTCAGGATCCTAACAGATTTGGTCATATGCTCAAGATGAGCTTTGACCAGTGAGACTTTGTTTTCCAAATCTGCTTTAGCTGTCTCAAGCTGAACAATCTGTTCCTTCTGACTCTTGTTTTCTTGACAGATTTCAGCACTCTTCAGGAAAAGCTCTTGATAAGTAGAAGCTAGTTCCTCAAAGGTTATTTCTCCATCACTAGAATCATCATCAGAAACAACAGTTCCTGTCAAGGCTCTAACATGCTTTGCTGACTCACCTTCACTTTCACTATCAGAGTCAGACCAGGAAACTGTCATGCCCTTCTTCTGCTTTTTCAAGAAGGTGGGACACTCTTTCTTGACATGTCCATACCCTTCACACTCAAAGCACTGAACTCCTTTATCTTGGGCTATTTTTTCTTCATCCTTCTCTTTTGACTTGCTGATGTCAGAAGATATGTTCTTGACATTATGTCGCTCCCGGGATTTTCATCCTAGTACAAACGCGAAAGTGGCACCGAAACAGAGTCGCCAGCAATGTGTATTTATCCCAAGAGAGGGAAAGGAAACACCACGTAAACCTGAGAGAAAGGAAAAGCATGGTCTTACGACCAAGAGAACTGGGTTCGGGAGTCGGTTACGCGAGAGGAAGGTATTAGCACCCCCACGCGTCCATCGTACCCGATGGGATCCACGCTTGCTTGTCTCGATCAAAGGGTGTAAAGAAAGGATACTGGAAAAGGAACTGAAAGAAAGAAGGGAGAAAGAAAAGAAAAGGAACGGGAAACAAATGTAGGGAAAATAAAAGAAGTGCTCGCATGGGCCCTACCCCACTGCCTACGTATCTCATCGGGAACATGAGAATCAGAGCGACGTAGTTCCCCTCACTGGGGAAAGTTGTTTGCATTTTAGGGAACGACTGACGTCCTAGCTCAGGTGTTGCAGGCTCGCTGGTCCGAGTGCGTTACCATCTTGCAAGAGAACGAGTAGAAGCGCGTTCGTGCGTTGAGAATGAATGAGACGAGAAAAGAATTCCCGAAGGAAAGACGTTATTGTTTGTTTTTGTCTTTTAGAAGGAAAGTGTTTTGGATTTGTTTGCATACGTCAGTGTATCTGGATCTTAGTCATTGGAATGTGTACATTCTCACATTCCAAGATGGAATGAGCAAGAAAGCACACTAAGGGTGAAGAAGACCCCCACACTTAGTTCTAATTGTCAAGGTTCAAACACACTAGCATACTTGTATTTATTAAGTGTTTTTGTAAATTAAGAAATGAAGAAGTGTTTTTTATTATTTGCACCTTCAACAAGTATTGCATTTAAGTCCCTCATACAAGATCAAATGTTTAACACATTGACCCAAGATGGGCTATATGCTACACATTCTAAGATTACAAGAGAAGACCCCTTATAATCTTTTCTTTATATGAAAGGCCTAAATGCAATAAATGCCTACCTGTATTAGATATTTTGAATTTTCTTTGAGATGAGAAAAGAGACTCAAGGGAGGAGAAAAGGTAAAACCTATATGGACTAAGACTCAATCCTAATTGAAGATTAAAGAGAGTGGTCCTAAAGGTTTGTGAGGTTTCAACCTAAAGTCTAAAGAAAGAAAGAATTAAACAACTCACTTCCAAAGTAGAAGATGAATTGTAATTCAAAAAGGGAAAGTAATGAGTTGTTAAAAGAAAGCACATAAGTGCTTAGCAAAACACAAAATGGAATTGTAAAAGAGAAAGGATAGAAGTTGAATGTGGATTCCTTATCCACACTCAATTGAAACTTACCGAAGCCCCTACATGGTTAGCACAATCACTTACAAGTAAAGTAAGAAAATATAATGAACAAATCAAATTCAAACAAGTTGACAAACAAAGTAAAATGAGATTGAATGCTATACATGCTTCCAAGTCAGAATGTAACTCATATTTACACAACCTAATGTTATCCTAAATGAGCATACCAAATCATGCAAACAAAATCTCAATCCAACAAGAAGCAAAGAAGAAAAGGTGAAGTGATGTGAATGTGGTTCATACTTGTGAAACAAGTGACTTAAGGTGCAAGATAAACATCAAACATGCAAAGATGAAACCCAAATGTCACAATCAGAAGTCAATTAACATGCTATACATCCTCAAACAAAACCACAATTCATGGCACAAGTGCCTTCATGATCAAGCAAACCAAACATGAGGCATGCATTCACAAAATGAACAAGTTAAACTTCATGCTTCAAACAAATAGCAAACATGCTTCAAAAATTATGACTTTCACCAATCAAACACCTTGAACACATGCCATTAACATATCAAGTCCACAAGCAATGAATCAGAACCAAAGTCACTCAACAATTAGGTCAAAGTCTCATGGAAGTTTCATGTATTCATGCTCAAAGCAACACATCAAAAGTCATCCAAAAAAGACTTAAAAATCATCTCATAAATCTCAAACATACCTCAACATATTGTGACCACAATGCAAAAAGAAAGGCATCAAAATCATTTTTTATGGTCAAGAACAAAAATGCACAAAATCATATGTCACATTAAGTATGCATACAAATGGAAATTCAAAAGAAATAATGGAACAGGGGCAAAATGGTCATAAAATCAGTAAATAAAATCATAGAAAATTTCCTAAATGTTTTAAGAATGTACATGAATTTTTGTGGAATTTTATTATGCATTTTAGTATTTTTAAAAATTGAAAATCAAACGCGTATGTAAAATGAAAATAAAAATAAAATGCAATATGAGAGGGGGGTATGAATATAGCAAATCAGCATGTTCAAATCACATGGGCCTCAAAATTGGGGGTGTGAATAGTATTCTGATTTGGGTCCATTCACGCGCAAAACACCATAACAAACATGCGCCTTCAGTCAACAAACTTGACTCACTATTAACCATTGGATCAAGTCAAAGTCATGCTAAAGTCAAAGTACACAGAATCAATGCACATGCGTGAGGACACACACAAGTTACCATGCACTACACCACACCACGCTTAAGTGACTTCAGAATTTTGGCACATGACATGCACATGTCTTTTAATGCGTTGGCACGTTCTCAGTCACACGATCAAAAAAAAATGGACGAACGAGATTAAAACGCACACAAACCCTAGTATTCAAAATCACCGGCCGGAGATGACCTCCGGTCATCTTCTCCGGCCAGCAGCCACCACCTGAAAGTTCACATTCTTCCAGAAATTCACAATACACGTATCAATCAAAAGCTAAACTCATGTAGAACAAGGATCTGGTCTTAAAATTCAACAATTATAATCATACAAAGAGAATCAGATGCAAGAAGTTTCGCCCTAAAACTGAATCTATGCTTCTAATAAGCCTATCACTAGCCAGAGATATAAACTGTTCCTAATGAACTTCAAACAAGTAAGAATATGCTCACATTAGTTCGAATTAGAGAAGAAAAGTTAAGATGATGAAACCTGAACTTGATGAGACAAATGTTGAAAGAAGACCAGAGGTTCCTTCTTGAATTCTAGAGCTTGAGTTGAGCAAAATAAATGCTTATTAGAAGCTTGAATCCGTGTGAGATCAATGAGATGAGTTTGGAGATGATGAAGTTTAGTGCCACGCTTCAATGCACCATTGCTGCAAGATTGATGAGTGATGAAGATTGGAGCAGAAAGTTGGAGGACTCGTGTGAAAAGAGAGAGACACTGAGAATTCTGAGAGAAAAAAGTGAGAGCAACTTGAAGTGAGAGTGAAAAATGAATCCCCTCTCAAATGCGTGTGAGATTTCTATTTATGTGGCTGGTTAAGAATTAACTCATAAGGTTGACAGTTAGAACTCAAGTTAACTGAGCTAGTTAACTGAGTTCTGAGTTAACAGAATGAGTGAGGAGGTTAGTGACACGAGTTGGAGAGGTTTTGTTTTGGTGTGGTGCAGCCCATGGAGTTATGGTGGGAGTAATGAGAAGATGAATTGGCACGGCTTGTGTAGCAGCTTGCAGCAGTAGCTTGTGGTGGAAGTTTCATACATTTCCCTTCTCATGTAAGAAGCAGCATGGTGGAGGCACGTGCATGAATTGTTTGGTTTAATGAGGAAATGGACTGAAGTGATCATGAAAGTTTGTTGAATGACTGAACCAAAAACAATGTGTGAATTACTATACAAGACAGTCAATGCATCAATGCAAATGGTGATGTTTGAACATGGATTTCTTTATGACCAATGCATGAAAATGGATCATCTTGGTGTCAATGGATTGAGGATGCATCATAGAACATGTTTGATGTTTGAATCCAAGTGAAATAATGCCTTTAAAGTGATGGAAAATGACTTAGAACACAAGGATGTGAGACTGCATCATGGGCGTGTGAGTGAGGTTGGCTGGCAAGGCATGTTGGCATGGGATTTTCAGCATAATCACCATGACTTTGGCCCCATATATCGCCTCCATAACTTGATCAAATGGAATTTTGTCCAACATGAGTATTGAAGATGACACTACAAGGAACAACTCTGATGTTGAAAAGTTTTTCATTTGAGGTCTTTAACCATGAGAAAAATGAGTGGACATTTGGCCCACCAACTGTTTGTTAAAATGATTGCGCGCGTGACCTGAAAATCTTGGTCATGACCTAGTTTTGAACCTACTTTCCTCCAACTTTGATCAATCATATCTCTCTCAATTTTTATCCAATGGAGATGTTCTACACATGGATTTGAAGCTTAAAACAAGATCTTTCATTGAGGCAGAGTGGATTTTTCATTTGGTGCTCCAAATTTAAATGGCCTTGGTTCAAATTCTGATGCAAAATGGCCAAAACTTGCTATTTTTAGTAACCCTACTTCATCCAAAAATGGCACCTTTCCACATCTTGATTTTTTCATGATTCCTTTGGAGTTTCTTGACCAAATTTTGTACATTGGACATATGCAACATGAATTTCATGATTTTGGGCTCAAAAAGTCAAGAGTTGACTTTTTCCTCTGATTATTTGACTTTGCCCCAATTTCCTGATTTTTGATCTTTCTTCCAATTGAACCACTTCTAAAACCAATTGAGATGCAATTTTCCACATACATACACTTAAGGACATATAGAATACCATGACATCAAGTTTTGTCCAAAAATCAAAGATTCCCTGATTTAATGGGAAACCCTAGTTTTGGTGCCCACCTCCTAGGAGAAAAATGTGCAGTCTTCCATTTCAAATTCCTCAGAGTATGTTGTGTATCCTCTTAAAGGATGATGAGAAATGCCACTTGAGGATGATTTTGGATCAATGAGCTATCTCTCTTGAGGGTTTTCCTTCAATTTTTGCACCTCTTGCATAGTGAAAGATGTAGTGCTTCAATCTCCCATTGTATCTCTTATCCTTGAGGTTGTGGAAGATCAATTGAGATGGGATGAGACATGAAAGACCTCTTGGCTTGCCTTGAGGGCACTTGATTGACCTTTTGTGCTTTGAATGATCTCTTGATTGCCCACCTTCCACCTGATCACATGCCCTGATGGTAAGAAGGATGCCATGCTTCATTTTTCTATGTTAAATGCAATGCAATGTTAATGAGGTGGATATGATATGATAAATGATAATGCCATGCTATGATGCCAAAAGGGGAGAGCAAATTTTGGGGTATTACAGCTGCCCCTATTCAAGCGCTGTAGACCTGAATGCCTGAAAGCAATTGCTTTCGGACTTTCAAGGTATATAGTGATTGAATACCAAAAATAACCAAAAATTTGCTCTGGGTGATGAAGAAGAAAAGGGATATAAACCCAACAAGACTGCTGGATTGAATCTTCGACGAAACGTCGGAGAGATCTGTCTTTGAACGATGCCAGACGACTACTGGCTTGCCACGCTGATGGTGGACTTTAATAATGTCTTTTATGCAACTCCAGACGACTACTGGCCTGCCACACTACTGGTGGACTTTGATAATGTCTTTTTGAACGACGCCAGACGACTACTGGCCTGCCACATTACTGGTGGACTTTGATAACGTCTTTTGAACGACGCCAGACGACTACTGGCTTGCCACACTACTGGTAGACTTTAATACTGTCTTTTTGAACGACGCCAGACGACTACTGGCTTGCCACACTGCTGGTGGACTTTAATACTGTCTTTTATGCAATTCCAGACGACTACTGGCCTGCCACGCTACTGGTGGACTTTAATAATGTCTTTTATGCAATTCCAGACGACTACTGGCCTGCCACGCTACTGGTGGACTTTGATAATGTCTTTTTGAACGACGCCAGACGACTACTGGCCTGCCACATTACTGGTGGACTTTGATAACGTCTTTTGAACGACGCCAGACGACTACTGGCTTGCCACACTACTGGTAGACTTTAATACTGTCTTTTTGAACGACGCCAGACGACTACTGGCTTGCCACACTGCTGGTGGACTTTAATACTGTCTTTTATGCAATTCCAGACGACTACTGGCCTGCCACGCTACTGGTGGACTTTAATAATGTCTTTTATGCAATTCCAGACGACTACTGGCCTGCCACGCTACTGGTGGACTTTGCAGCTTCGTGCCACCCGAAGATGGACTTTTGCCAATCCACTGTTGGACTTTTAGCTGCTTTGCCACCCGAAGATGGACTTTTGCCAATCCACTGTTGGACTTTTGCCACCCGAAGACGGACTTTTGCCAATCCACTGTTGGACTTTTGCCACCCGAAGACGGACTTTTGCCAATCCACTGTTGGACTTTAAGAATTTGCAAAATTGTATTACTCTCTGCATCCGTGTCAGACATCTCTGCTGACTCTGCTGAGGAACAATGATCAATGACTTGACTTTAGAGGTTCCTGAGAGGATAATATCTCTGCTGGCGAATGGATGAACAATCCGTCTGCTTCGAATTGTCAAGCTTGCCAACAATAAATTGGACTTTAAGATATGAGGGAATGATGACTCTGCCAGGAATTATTGCATCTGTTTGGGGAATAAATTCTGGTCACAGCGACTCCGCTGGGGATGAGAATTTTTAGATGACGTCCTGCTGGGGGAATGAGCCATTAAAACTCTGCTTGGGGATTTATTCAACCCAAAATCCTTTATAGGGATTATCAACCTTCTGACCCGGCTGGGGAAAGGCGGTACCATCCTTGTTGAGGAATAGATTCTGTCGATCTGATAAACCTCTGCGGAGAGAACAATAACTCAGCTGGAAGTTGCTGACAAGATTCGATGCTGACCTCTGTGGGGATACCATGACCCGAGATACGATCTTGCTGGGTATCAGGGCTACTCTGCCAGGGATATGCAAATCCTGGTTAGAACATTCCACTGCAACTTGCTAGAAAGAGTCCTCAGAGATCTGTTGGGGAAACCCAAAGCAAATCCACAGTAGTCTGCTGAAGAATGTGACTGTCGAACTTAGGATAAGCACTACAATGCCCCATGTTAGGCGAGCTTCCCTTTAGACAATTCCGTTAGGGATGACGAGTTTATAACAAACTCTGCTGGAGAAAACTGCCTTAGAGCGTCTCGTGTTGGGGAATGCCTTTTGAGAGGATTTTACAGAAGACCAACTGTCCTCAAACTCTACTGGGGATGATCAACACTTCATGCTGGGGAACCAAACAATTTGTCCCCGAAGAGGATGTCATAAGAGGATCTTACGGAAGATTTAGCTTCTTCAAACTCCTGCGACTTCGCTGGGGATAATGACCATCAAATTCTACTGGGGGTGATCAACACTTCATGCTGGGGAAACAACATGCCCCATGCTTAAGAAAACCAACAATTTGTCCCCGGAGCGGATGTCCTAAGAGGATTTTACAGAAGATCTAGCCTCTTCCAACTCTTGTGACTTCGCTGGGGATAATGACCATCAGTTTCGGTGTCGACGAGACCACCCTTTTGGGGAACCTGTGACCGTTATCGACATAGAAAAGCTTGCAGTTGTTGGAAGTACTGAATGAGAGAATCGACTTAATAAGATACAACGGTACCCAGTTGAACTTAATTCACTGAGATCGACCCGATGAACGCCGATCTTCTTACCCATAATTGCCCCAGTTTTTTGCGTGGGGTGATTTATTGCTAGTCTTGTGCTTAAAATCATCTGCACCTGCTACCTGCAACAAAAGAATATGCCCACATGCCCCGAATATTGCGTGGCTAGAATCCACCATCCGGGAGTATTCAACATTCGAAGTAATTTCAAATATTTTTTCTGCGCATGTTATTGCAAGGCTGCCATGTTTTCAAATGCAATGTTTTATCAAAAATTAGGACGTTTTTGCAAACAAAGCAATAAAACAAAAATAGAAAGCTTTTTACTGAAATTCAATTTATTGACTGAAAGCCCAGAATAGGCAATTACATCTGGAAGCAATCCCTGGAAAGAGGTGATCGCTGAAAATTGAGAAAAGAAACTATCCTAATGGCAATGTGAAAACGGAATTCCACTGAGTTTCCATTCTGTTATGACCAGTATGTCTTCAAAACTCCCCGACCTTGCCTTCTGAGGAATGATCAGACCGATTCCTATCTTTCAGAACGTCAGTTGTTCAAACGGTACAGATAACTCAAACCGTAGTCATTCGCTTAAATCCCTCTTTTGTGTGGACCGCCCTTTCAGGTTTTCGATCCACCAGGATACCCTTTTTTGCCTAAGTTGCCCTTTCGGGTTTTCAACTTACCGGGTGTACAATTTTTTCAATTATATCCCTAATTTTTGCCCGAACCTTATTCTGTTTTTGGTTCGCCGGGATGCCCTTTTTTGCCTGGATTTTTTTTATTCTTATTATCCAGCGGGTCTATTCATGCGAAGTATTTTTTGACTACGTCTGAGTTGACAGGGGATGAAAAGTCTTCGCCATCCATGGTTGTAAGCAATAAAGCTCCGCCCGAAAAGACCTTTTTAACCACGAATGGACCTTCATAATTAGGAGTCCATTTGCCCCTGTGATCTGTATTGGGAGGAAGGATCCTTTTGAGTACCACATCTCCGACTTTGTAAACCCGAGGACGCACCTTTTGGTCAAATGCCTGCTTCATTCTGCGCTGGTATAGTTGCCCATGACATACAGCCGCCAATCGCTTTTCCTCAATAAGGCTCAACTGATCAAATCTGGCTCGTACCCATTCAGCTTCATCTAGCTTAACATCCATCATGACTCTGAGGGACGGAATCTCTACTTCAACCGGTAGCACTGCCTCCATACCATATACAAGTGAGAATGGGGTTGCCCCAGTGGACGTGCGTACCGACGTTCGATACCCATGCAAAGCAAATGGTAACATCTCATGCCAATCTTTGTATGTGACAACCATCTTCTGTACAATCTTCTTGATATTTTTGTTGGCCGCTTCGACCGCGCCATTCATCTTTGGGCGGTACGGAGAAGAATTGTGGTGTTCGATTTTGAAGTCCCGGCATAACTCAGCCATCATCTTATTATTCAAATTAGAACCATTATCAGTAATGATTCTTTCGGGAACTCCATATCGGCAAATGATATCCCGTTTTAAGAAACGAGCGACCACTTGCTTTGTAACATTGGCATAGGATGCGGCTTCAACCCATTTGGTGAAGTAATCAATTGCCACCAAGATGAAACGATGACCATTGGAAGCTGTAGGCTCAATCTTTCCGATCATATCAATGCCCCACATGGCAAACGGCCAAGGCGACGACATGATACTCAACGGATTTGGAGGCACATGCACCTTGTCTGCATAGATCTGGCATTTATGGCATTTGCGGGCATATTTGCAACAATCTGACTCCATAGTCAACCAATAATATCCCGACCTTAACAACTTTTTAGCCATTGCCTGCCCTCCGGCATGAGTACCGAAAGAGCCTTCGTGTACTTCAATCATCAACAAGTCTGCTTCATGTCTATCCACACATCTAAGCAGGACCGTGTCAAAATTCCTTTTATACAGCACGCCATCTTTGTTCAGGAAGAAACTACCAGCTAACCTTCTCAACGTCTTCCTGTCTTTGGACGATGCCCCGGACGGGTACTCTTGACTTTTCAAGAAACACTTAATGTCATGAAACCATGGCTTGTCATCAGACGTTGCATCGACCGCAAACACAAATGCTGGTCTGTCCAGGCGGGATACCTCAATCTTAGGTACATGGTTCCATCCTTGCACTTTGATCATGGAAGACAAAGTGGCCAAGGCATCAGCGAACCTATTCTCATCTCGAGGAATATGGTACAGTTTCACTGTTGTGAAAAATGTCAGCAATCTCCTCGTATAATCTCTATACGGCACTAGATTTGCTTGGTGCGTGTACCAACTCCCTTTCACTTGATTGATTACCAAAGCTGAATCACCGAATATATCAAGGGTTTTAATCCGTAGATTAATCGCCTCCTCGATCCCCATTATACAAGCTTCGTACTCTGCTTCATTGTTGGTGCATCCAAAAGTTATTCGTGCAGTGAAAGGCATATGAACACCTTCCGGCGTGATAAGAACCGCTCCAACTCCGCACCCATTCATATTGACAGCCCCATCAAACATCAGACTCCATTTGGATTCAGGGTCTGGCCCCTCCTCCGGAAGTGGTTCCTCGCAGTCTTTAACTTTGAGAAACATGATGTCCTCATCAGGGAAGTCAAATTTCATGGGTTGGTAATCATCAATCGGCTGTTGCGCAAGATAGTCGGACAAGAAACTTCCTTTGATGGCCTTTTGTGAAGTGTACTGAATGTCATACTCTGTCAAGACCATTTGCCACCGTGCAACTCTGCCTGTCAATGCTGGTTTCTCGAAAATGTACTTGATAGGATCCATTTTTGAAATCAACAAGGTTGTGTGCCTAACCATATATTGCCTCAATCGCTTAGCGGCCCATGCAAGTGCACAACATGTCTTTTCAAGCATTGAGTATCGGGACTCACAATCATTGAACTTTTTGCTCAGGTAGTAAATAGCATGCTCCTTCCTACCTGTCTCGTCATGTTGACCGAGAACACAACCCATGGAACCTTCAAGCACCGTCAGATACATTATCAGCGGTCTCCCTTCAACTGGAGGCATTAAAATCGGAGGTTCCTGCAAGTATTCTTTTATCTTATCGAATGCCAATTGGCAATCGTCATTCCACCTGACCGTTTGATCTTTCCTTAACAATTTAAATATTGGTTCACACGTGGCTGTTAGGTGAGATATGAACCTTGCAATGTAGTTCAATCTACCCAAGAAACCACGAACCTCTTTTTCTGTTCTCGGTTCAGGCATTTCTTGTATTGCTTTCACCTTGGCAGGATCAACCTCGATTCCTCTTTCGCTCACAATGAAACCTAACAACTTTCCAGAACGCACCCCAAACGTGCACTTGTTTGGGTTTAATCTCAGACGGAACTTTCTCAACCTTTCAAACAGCTTTTTCAGGTTAGTCAGATGTTCCTCTTCGGTTCTCGACTTGGCAATCATATCATCTACATAACATTCGATCTCCTTATGAATCAAGTCGTGAAACAATGTCACCATCGCCCGCTGGTACGTTGCCCCTGCGTTTTTCAAACCAAAAGGCATTACTTTATAACAATATGTACCCCACGGAGTAATGAACGTGGTCTTCTCCATATCTTCAGGTGCCATCTTGATCTGGTTGTACCCGGAGAAACCGTCCATAAATGAGAACACTGAAAACTGAGCTGTACTATCGACCAGCACATCAATATGAGGTAGTGGAAAATCATCTTTCGGGCTAGCTTTATTAAGATCTCGATAATCCACACACATTCTCACTTTTCCATCTTTCTTCGGTACTGGCACGATGTTGGCTACCCATGGAGGATACTTTGTCACGGCGAGAAAACCAGCGTCCCACTGCTTCTGGACTTCCTCCTTAATCTTTAAAGCCATGTCGGGGTGAGTCCGACGAAGTTTCTGCTTGACTGGCGGACATTCTTCTCTCAATGGTAGCCTGTGCACGACAATATCCGTATCCAACCCTGGCATGTCTTGATACGACCAGGCGAAGACGTCAACATACTCGCGCAACATTTCCGTCAAAGTTTGCTTCACATCTGCTTGCAAGCTGGCACCAATCCTGATCTCTTTTTTGGCGTCCTCGGTACCAATATTGATGATGTCTACAGTCTCCTGATGAGGCTGGATGACCCTTTCCTCTTGTTTCAACAATCTGGCCAGTTCTTCAGGAAGTTCACAATCTTTCTCATCCCCTTCTTCGGCTTGATAAATCGGATTGTCAAAGTCATACATGGCCATATCAAAATCGTTATCAGTGGTATCCGGAGGATCAAGTCTGCATGAACGGGTTCATGCCTTATTTTAGAATTTACTTTTAAGCAAAACAAAAGAAAATGAAACATTGCCATTTTATTCTTTTTGTGCAAAAAATAAAAACTGAAAGACAGAGAACAAAATTTGATTGCAAAACGTCCTTTATTAATGATTCAACATTGCAAATGCAACCATGGTGGCCCTACAAATGAATCTATACGCCTTGGGCAGAGCGCAAGATTTTGACATGCATTATGGTTAGAAAAAACAAAGAAAAATTACTCTGTCTGAAGAGTAACCCGGATGACTTCTTCAACGGACCAGTTTTGCACTTGTTGTCCCGGAGCACGAGAGCGTACCCAGTTGTCCAGGTCACAATTACTGTCAACACTATCCTCTGTGGCTGCACAAGACTGGTCCATGTAGATAATTCCCCCACTATTGAAAGTAATGGGTCCCCTGCTCCCCGCATCTGAAGTTGTAGAGGGATGATAACCAATACCAAATTTGTCTTCCTTCATTGGGGTCTCTATCAACCTGCCCCAACCTTGGGCGTTGCCTGCCCTGACGACTTCGACAGCTTGTTTGTAAGATGAAATGGAGGTACCAGCCCCAACTGGTACAGAAGAAGACTCAGGCGCATCGTCAATGTTGACTGCTTCAAATGATTGGCACAGCATCTCATGAATTTCCCCATCCATTTCAATGTACTTGAACGTAGACAAGTGACTCACAAAGATGTCTTCCTCCCCACACACTGTCACAACCTGCCCTTCAAACTCATACTTCAGCTTTTGATGTAGAGTAGAAGTAACAGCTCCAGCTCCGTGAATCCAAGGGCGTCCCAATAGGCAGCTATATGCAGGTTGTATGTCCATTACATGGAACGTGGATTTGAATACCTGTGGTCCAATTTGTACGGGCAATTCCACCTCACCAAACACAGATCGTCTAGTTCCATCGAATGCTCTGACCACCAATTCACTAGGCCTTAAGATCAATCCGTCAACTTCCAGCTTCATTAATGCCTTCTTGGGCAAGACATTGAGTGATGAACCAGTGTCTACCAGTACATGAGATAACACTGCGCCCTTACACTCCATCGTGATATGCAAAGCCTTATTATGGTTTCTTCCTTCAACAGTCAAATCTCTACTTGTAAAGCCCAAGCCATGGCTAACATTAACATTGGAGATTACGCCCTCGAGCTGATTAACAGTAATTTCTTGTGGCACGTACGCACTCTTCAACACTTTCAACAACGCCTGCCGGTGCGCATCAGAGCACATCAATAGTGACAAGATTGAAATCTTTGAAGGGGTCTGATTCAGTTGGTCCACAATCTTATAATCGCTTTTCTTGATTATCTTCATAAATTCTTCCATTTCCTTATCAAAAATAATCTTTGTCTCTGCTTCAGGTGTAGGCGCACTTTCAACCACCTGTTTACCCTTAGCCTTTGCTGCAGCTTCTACCTCCTTATCACTTCTCAAGGTTTGGGGAGCGAACAACCTTCCACTCCTTGTAAAGCCCCCTACACCCCCTACGTTATCAACATTTGGGCTGACTGATGACTCAACTTCCTGTTTTTTACCTTCGTAATATACATCTGCCCCATAGTGCCATGGGATAGCTTTCGTAGACGTGAACGGAATTGGTCCTGGCACCGTGATAGTGACAGGACTGGGCCTTTCTGGCGCAACACTCACCACGGGAACTGCATTGACCGGCATTTGAATCTCAGCGGGAGTGTAATAGATGGTCACGGTTGATATCTCATCAGTGTCTTTCACGACTCTGTCGAACTGTAGACATCCTTCATCGATCAGATTCTGTAAACCCATCTTCAACTTATCACAGCCGTTCTCCTGATTCACACACTCAGAGCAATCTTGATTACAGCCCGGGAACACCTGTCCCTTCAATAAACGATCTTTTACAACCAACAAAGAAGTTTTCACTTGATGAACGTCTAACACCAAATTCCACCTCCTCCCATCTTCAATAGCGTACACATTTGCTGCACTATGATCAGGCATGGGATGCTGAGTAATATTAGGAGCGGGAGAGAAATTGATGGCTTTAGCATCAATCAAATCTTGTACTTTATGATGGAAAGCCCAGCATTTTTCAATGGAGTGCCCCTGAGCACCTGAGTGGAACTCACAACGAGCATTAGCATCGAAGTTAGGTGGCAGGTTTCCAGCAACCAGAGCTTTCATAGTACGGAGTTCTACCAACTTTAACTCGAGTAGCCGGGGGCAACAGCGCGGCATAAGTCATAGGGAGAGGATCCATCTTACGATCCCTCTGTCTAGACCTTTGCTGGAAAAAAGGTTGTTGCTGTTGAACTTGTTGTTGGGGTTGTTGTTTCTGAACAGACGGTGTGGGGGTTGTTACAGCATCTACCTGATAATAAGCTCGAGAACGCCCTCTGCCTCGTCCTCTAAACACAGCATTCGTATCACCTTCTCGTCTTTTCTGGTTACTAGCAAACGGTTTCTTCGTCCCCGAAGAGCCAGCCCCACTCACATCCTGGATCTTTCCAAGCTTTAACAGACTTTCAATTCTTTCTCCCGCAATCACAATATCAGCAAATCCAGTCGACGGACAAGCAGCTAATCTATCCAGATAGGCCCCTTGCAAGGTGCCCATGAACATATCTGCCATTTCTCTGTCTGACAAGGGAGGTTGAACCTGGGCAGCCATTTCCCTCCACCTCTGTGCATATTCTTTGAAACTCTCCTTGGCATTCTGGGACAATCCCTGCAATTGGGTACGGTTGGGCGCCATGTCAATATTATACTGGTATTGCTTCAGGAACGCTTCTGCCAGATCTTTCCAATTCTTCACAGCAGCCCTATTCAACTTCATATACCAGGTCAAGGACGCCCCAGCCAGACTGTCCTGAAAATAGTGCATCCATAGCTTCTCGTCATCCGTATGGGCTGAAATCTTCCCAAAGTAAGCTTGAAGATGCGTTTGGGGACACGCATTGCCGTGATACTTATCGAAAGTGGGAGGCTTGAATTTAGGGGGAATTCTGACTCCTGAGACCAGCCCCAAGCTGGTAACATCAATACCCATAGAGTTCTTGCATTCTATGGCCCTGATCTTCTCTGCTAACTCATCATACCTTCGATCCCCTTGATTACCCACATCAGCATCCAGCAGAGTAAATTGGTCTTCCAGAGTATCCTCAAGAGCAACACCAGCATGCCTACCATTTCCATTACCCCGATTGTTACCACCAGGAGGAGGGTTGCCACCGGGAGGAGGAATGCCATGTCCCTGTGAATTGTCATGATGATCACCTTCGGGCCCGTTGTCGGGACGCTCTACCAGAAGCCTCAGTCTCTCCTGATTTTGCGCCATGCCAGTCATGAGGGTCATGAACTGGTCCATACGCGCCCTCATCTCCGCCAAATCACTTTGCACTTGATCCATGATTCTTACTTGATTCCTTCGCGTCGAATATCGGTGAATATGACTCTCCGCTATACTGCCTGAAACCAAATAAAGGTTAGAGACCCTGCAACGAGTACCTGAAAAGCAAGTAACAAAATGCAAAATGATATGCAATGCCATGCAATGCTATGTTCGTCATTTCCTAGGTGCTTTTATACCCTAATTCCAATCCAATCCACAGAAATCTGAAGACCAGAAATCGTGATATAAAGAGACGTGTCGTGGTCATGTGCTTATGTGCAGCTATCTGATAAGGAATAATTCTGAATAAAACTGCTCATACTCATTCAACAAAGTTTCCAAGTACATTTAAGAAAGGTTCAACCGCAAATGCAATACAAGGAAAAATGGATCCATCAACAAGCCTGATGGTAGCCATTAACAACAAAATACAGGGAAAAGAACATCAATCTGACAATTCCACATCCTTCAGCTTATCACTTGAGTATTTGATCTCCTCAAAAAGTATACGGGTACGCTGGTGATTCGGCTTTTCAATCATTTCTTTGATCAAGACATCCCTTTTCTCAAGAGCTTCATTTAAAGAACCCATATGCAGCATCAGAGCTTCGTCATCACACACTCCTTTGTGTCTCTTTATGCCAGCTTGCGTCTTAAGTATCTCTCTTTCTATCATGGCTTCTTCAAGCTCTTTCTTGGTATTCTTCAACTGGCTTCTAACTTCTTCTAACTGTTCTTGACTCTTACCGAGGCTTTCCCGATACTTTCTCCTCTGCTCATGTGCCTTTTTAAGCTCCTCGTCTTTAGTCTTCGACTGATCCTTTAACTCGGCATTTTCAATTCTGACTTCATCCCAAGCTTGACGAAGTTGAGCTAATGAATCCTTGCTTCGGGCTAAAGCCTGTTTTGTAATCTTGTGAGCCTGACTAGTGTCATCTGCTCCCAAAGTAAGTTTCCGAAAGTACCGAGCTCGGTCATCAAAATCTTCCTCTTTGTCAGCCAAGGTTTTTTCCGCTTTCAAGGCTCTCTTTTCCAACTCTTTGTTGTCAGCTAGAGCTTTCTGAAGACATCTGCTCATTCCAGAATTCTCTATCTGCAACTCTCTGACCATTTTCTTCCACTTCTCACATTCTTCAATAGCCACCATAGTGGGTTGTTCTGGCTGTACCGCACATAAAAGAGGTCCCCTTGAAAAGGGTAAAAGCAATTCCTTTACTTTCGTCTCGATCCACCTGTCATATTCAGGATAAGATCTACAATCTCCTTTTCCAAAAACTGCTTTTCCAATTTTGTGCTTATCTTTCCAAGCATTCACTACTTCTACCACCTTCGCATCTTTAGTTCCTGTAAAGAATAAAGATTCTTCCACATCTTGCTCTGTAGGAGGATCCCTGGAAGCATACCCAAACTGTCGGATGGCCAAAACTGGATTATAATTGATCCCTCCTTTTCTTCCAATCAAAGGCACATTTGGAAAATTCCCGCATCTTGTGACAAGCTCTATTCTCAATAACCGGTGGTCAAACCATACCATGTTATCAGCAGTTAAACTCATCAATCGTTTAGACCATTTCGCCACATCTTTGGTTTCCACAAAGGCACCTGTCTGAGGCAGATGTTTGAAAAACCAATGACTCAGCAGTGGAGTACAACAACTAACAGATCCTCCCCTCCTTTTCTCATTCTTATAGTGCACGGAATGATAAAAATCTCCTAACAAAGTAGGGACTGGATTTTTAAGAACGAAAACTCTTGTCGCTTGCATATCCACAAAGTCTTGCTGATTGGGAAAGAAAACTAGGCCATATATGCAGAGAGCCAGAATGGAATTGTAAACCGTCCAATTTTTAGCACTTGCAGCCTCCTGGGCCTGTCCAGACAGAAATTCTAAATGAAATCCGCTAACTCCATTTTTACTGCTCACACCACTCTTTATCACTGCCTGATCCATTTGTAAAGCAGCAGCAATTTCTTTTACGCTAGGAGAACTACCAGAGAAGAATGGTATTGCCGACGTGATCGGAATTCCCAAAATAAATGAGAATTCTTCCAGTGTTGGCATCAAAATGTAATCTGAAAAAAGAAAGCACCTCAACGAAGGCTCGTAGAACTGCAGCAGAGTGTGCAAAGCATCATGCTCATACTTGGTGATTGTACGGACCATCCCAACCAAATTCCCGTAGCTCTTCTGAAACCTATCAAGAATACCCGGACCAGCCATATCTATAACTTTGAGCAATGAATCCAAGACAGGATCTGGAAACTTGTAAGACACATTGTTCTTTCTCTCGGCAACTATCTCTGTTGAACCCATGGATTGGAATCAGAAATGTATCATGCACCTGAAAATGACAAACATAACTGTTATGATATGATAATGCAATGCAAAAGGGCATGTGATCAGGTAATCAAGTGTCAGTGTCTGTATTGAACTGTGTGCACTGTGTCTCTGTACTGAGTCTGGCAATATCTGAGATGAACACTTAAATCACTGTCATAGGATACAATGTCTGAAATCATCATAGAATCACAAATAAGGTAGGTAGGAGGCTGGGTTTCCTGCAAACCTGTAAACATTCCGCCCATACTCACATGTGGTTCTTAGAAAATAAGGCTTGTCAGCTTCGGAGGTTTGAGAAGCAATAGCACATTCAGCCCGTAGGATACAATGCTATGCCAATCAAAGAGGTCGTCCACTGACTCCCCTTAGAAAATAAAGGTCATCCTATGCAAGTTCCAAAGTGGGCCCTCGGGTGCGAATGGGTTTGCCACAGAATGTGGTCTGCCATTGTCACCACTAAAGAGGGATATTTCCACTAAGGTCCTCATGATCGGTCACTAGAGTCGACAGCTCTCTAGATCTACATCCTGGAATACGCAAGATGCGTATGCCACGACGTGTCCCAAGATAGCCTCGTCTAGCTGTGAATTTCGTGAACACCCAACGCACTCCAAACGGCACGTAGGTCCCACTACTCTCCACTCTAATTCTAAGTGTATACTCAAGCCTGTGTAATGGGCTTATCTCTCAGAAATCCCATCCCGCCAAACAGAAAATAGCACAGTCCAACACAACAGCAATAATATGATATGTAATGCTAAGAAGCAGTAAATACAGTAATGTACAGTAAAGCAGTAAATAACCATACAATAAAATGGTAAATATAGCACAACAGTAAACACCCAATGAAAGAAAAACAGACAAGCGCTAGGATTGACTCGCTTAGGGATGAACCAGCAATAGGTCAAAATGTTTTCCCCAGCAGAGTCGCCAGCTGTCGCTCCCGGGATTTTCATCCTAGTACAAACGCGAAAGTGGCACCGAAACAGAGTCGCCAGCAATGTGTATTTATCCCAAGAGAGGGAAAGGAAACACCACGTAAACCTGAGAGAAAGGAAAAGCATGGTCTTACGACCAAGAGAACTGGGTTCGGGAGTCGGTTACGCGAGAGGAAGGTATTAGCACCCCCACGCGTCCATCGTACCCGATGGGATCCACGCTTGCTTGTCTCGATCAAAGGGTGTAAAGAAAGGATACTGGAAAAGGAACTGAAAGAAAGAAGGGAGAAAGAAAAGAAAAGGAACGGGAAACAAATGTAGGGAAAATAAAAGAAGTGCTCGCATGGGCCCTACCCCACTGCCTACGTATCTCATCGGGAACATGAGAATCAGAGCGACGTAGTTCCCCTCACTGGGGAAAGTTGTTTGCATTTTAGGGAACGGCTGACGTCCTAGCTCAGGTGTTGCAGGCTCGCTGGTCCGAGTGCGTTACCATCTTGCAAGAGAACGAGTAGAAGCGCGTTCGTGCGTTGAGAATGAATGAGACGAGAAAAGAATTCCCGAAGGAAAGACGTTATTGTTTGTTTTTGTCTTTTAGAAGGAAAGTGTTTTGGATTTGTTTGCATACGTCAGTGTATCTGGATCTTAGTCATTGGAATGTGTACATTCTCACATTCCAAGATGGAATGAGCAAGAAAGCACACTAAGGGTGAAGAAGACCCCCACACTTAGTTCTAATTGTCAAGGTTCAAACACACTAGCATACTTGTATTTATTAAGTGTTTTTGTAAATTAAGAAATGAAGAAGTGTTTTTTATTATTTGCACCTTCAACAAGTATTGCATTTAAGTCCCTCATACAAGATCAAATGTTTAACACATTGACCCAAGATGGGCTATATGCTACACATTCTAAGATTACAAGAGAAGACCCCTTATAATCTTTTCTTTATATGAAAGGCCTAAATGCAATAAATGCCTACCTGTATTAGATATTTTGAATTTTCTTTGAGATGAGAAAAGAGACTCAAGGGAGGAGAAAAGGTAAAACCTATATGGACTAAGACTCAATCCTAATTGAAGATTAAAGAGAGTGGTCCTAAAGGTTTGTGAGGTTTCAACCTAAAGTCTAAAGAAAGAAAGAATTAAACAACTCACTTCCAAAGTAGAAGATGAATTGTAATTCAAAAAGGGAAAGTAATGAGTTGTTAAAAGAAAGCACATAAGTGCTTAGCAAAACACAAAATGGAATTGTAAAAGAGAAAGGATAGAAGTTGAATGTGGATTCCTTATCCACACTCAATTGAAACTTACCGAAGCCCCTACATGGTTAGCACAATCACTTACAAGTAAAGTAAGAAAATATAATGAACAAATCAAATTCAAACAAGTTGACAAACAAAGTAAAATGAGATTGAATGCTATACATGCTTCCAAGTCAGAATGTAACTCATATTTACACAACCTAATGTTATCCTAAATGAGCATACCAAATCATGCAAACAAAATCTCAATCCAACAAGAAGCAAAGAAGAAAAGGTGAAGTGATGTGAATGTGGTTCATACTTGTGAAACAAGTGACTTAAGGTGCAAGATAAACATCAAACATGCAAAGATGAAACCCAAATGTCACAATCAGAAGTCAATTAACATGCTATACATCCTCAAACAAAACCACAATTCATGGCACAAGTGCCTTCATGATCAAGCAAACCAAACATGAGGCATGCATTCACAAAATGAACAAGTTAAACTTCATGCTTCAAACAAATAGCAAACATGCTTCAAAAATTATGACTTTCACCAATCAAACACCTTGAACACATGCCATTAACATATCAAGTCCACAAGCAATGAATCAGAACCAAAGTCACTCAACAATTAGGTCAAAGTCTCATGGAAGTTTCATGTATTCATGCTCAAAGCAACACATCAAAAGTCATCCAAAAAAGACTTAAAAATCATCTCATAAATCTCAAACATACCTCAACATATTGTGACCACAATGCAAAAAGAAAGGCATCAAAATCATTTTTTATGGTCAAGAACAAAAATGCACAAAATCATATGTCACATTAAGTATGCATACAAATGGAAATTCAAAAGAAATAATGGAACAGGGGCAAAATGGTCATAAAATCAGTAAATAAAATCATAGAAAATTTCCTAAATGTTTTAAGAATGTACATGAATTTTTGTGGAATTTTATTATGCATTTTAGTATTTTTAAAAATTGAAAATCAAACGCGTATGTAAAATGAAAATAAAAATAAAATGCAATATGAGAGGGGGGTATGAATATAGCAAATCAGCATGTTCAAATCACATGGGCCTCAAAATTGGGGGTGTGGATAGTATTCTGATTTGGGTCCATTCACGCGCAAAACACCATAACAAACATGCGCCTTCAGTCAACAAACTTGACTCACTATTAACCATTGGATCAAGTCAAAGTCATGCTAAAGTCAAAGTACACAGAATCAATGCACATGCGTGAGGACACACACAAGTTACCATGCACTACACCACACCACGCTTAAGTGACTTCAGAATTTTGGCACATGACATGCACATGTCTTTTAATGCGTTGGCACGTTCTCAGTCACACGATCAAAAAAAAATGGACGAACGAGATTAAAACGCACACAAACCCTAGTATTCAAAATCACCGGCCGGAGATGACCTCCGGTCATCTTCTCCGGCCAGCAGCCACCACCTGAAAGTTCACATTCTTCCAGAAATTCACAATACACGTATCAATCAAAAGCTAAACTCATGTAGAACAAGGATCTGGTCTTAAAATTCAACAATTATAATCATACAAAGAGAATCAGATGCAAGAAGTTTCGCCCTAAAACTGAATCTATGCTTCTAATAAGCCTATCACTAGCCAGAGATATAAACTGTTCCTAATGAACTTCAAACAAGTAAGAATATGCTCACATTAGTTCGAATTAGAGAAGAAAAGTTAAGATGATGAAACCTGAACTTGATGAGACAAATGTTGAAAGAAGACCAGAGGTTCCTTCTTGAATTCTAGAGCTTGAGTTGAGCAAAATAAATGCTTATTAGAAGCTTGAATCCGTGTGAGATCAATGAGATGAGTTTGGAGATGATGAAGTTTAGTGCCACGCTTCAATGCACCATTGCTGCAAGATTGATGAGTGATGAAGATTGGAGCAGAAAGTTGGAGGACTCGTGTGAAAAGAGAGAGACACTGAGAATTCTGAGAGAAAAAAGTGAGAGCAACTTGAAGTGAGAGTGAAAAATGAATCCCCTCTCAAATGCGTGTGAGATTTCTATTTATGTGGCTGGTTAAGAATTAACTCATAAGGTTGACAATTAGAACTCAAGTTAACTGAGCTAGTTAACTGAGTTCTGAGTTAACAGAATGAGTGAGGAGGTTAGTGACACGAGTTGGAGAGGTTTTGTTTTGGTGTGGTGCAGCCCATGGAGTTATGGTGGGAGTAATGAGAAGATGAATTGGCACGGCTTGTGTAGCAGCTTGCAGCAGTAGCTTGTGGTGGAAGTTTCATACATTTCCCTTCTCATGTAAGAAGCAGCATGGTGGAGGCACGTGCATGAATTGTTTGGTTTAATGAGGAAATGGACTGAAGTGATCATGAAAGTTTGTTGAATGACTGAACCAAAAACAATGTGTGAATTACTATACAAGACAGTCAATGCATCAATGCAAATGGTGATGTTTGAACATGGATTTCTTTATGACCAATGCATGAAAATGGATCATCTTGGTGTCAATGGATTGAGGATGCATCATAGAACATGTTTGATGTTTGAATCCAAGTGAAATAATGCCTTTAAAGTGATGGAAAATGACTTAGAACACAAGGATGTGAGACTGCATCATGGGCGTGTGAGTGAGGTTGGCTGGCAAGGCATGTTGGCATGGGATTTTCAGCATAATCACCATGACTTTGGCCCCATATATCGCCTCCATAACTTGATCAAATGGAATTTTGTCCAACATGAGTATTGAAGATGACACTACAAGGAACAACTCTGATGTTGAAAAGTTTTTCATTTGAGGTCTTTAACCATGAGAAAAATGAGTGGACATTTGGCCCACCAACTGTTTGTTAAAATGATTGCGCGCGTGACCTGAAAATCTTGGTCATGACCTAGTTTTGAACCTACTTTCCTCCAACTTTGATCAATCATATCTCTCTCAATTTTTATCCAATGGAGATGTTCTACACATGGATTTGAAGCTTAAAACAAGATCTTTCATTGAGGCAGAGTGGATTTTTCATTTGGTGCTCCAAATTTAAATGGCCTTGGTTCAAATTCTGATGCAAAATGGCCAAAACTTGCTATTTTTAGTAACCCTACTTCATCCAAAAATGGCACCTTTCCACATCTTGATTTTTTCATGATTCCTTTGGAGTTTCTTGACCAAATTTTGTACATTGGACATATGCAACATGAATTTCATGATTTTGGGCTCAAAAAGTCAAGAGTTGACTTTTTCCTCTGATTATTTGACTTTGCCCCAATTTCCTGATTTTTGATCTTTCTTCCAATTGAACCACTTCTAAAACCAATTGAGATGCAATTTTCCACATACATACACTTAAGGACATATAGAATACCATGACATCAAGTTTTGTCCAAAAATCAAAGATTCCCTGATTTAATGGGAAACCCTAGTTTTGGTGCCCACCTCCTAGGAGAAAAATGTGCAGTCTTCCATTTCAAATTCCTCAGAGTATGTTGTGTATCCTCTTAAAGGATGATGAGAAATGCCACTTGAGGATGATTTTGGATCAATGAGCTATCTCTCTTGAGGGTTTTCCTTCAATTTTTGCACCTCTTGCATAGTGAAAGATGTAGTGCTTCAATCTCCCATTGTATCTCTTATCCTTGAGGTTGTGGAAGATCAATTGAGATGGGATGAGACATGAAAGACCTCTTGGCTTGCCTTGAGGGCACTTGATTGACCTTTTGTGCTTTGAATGATCTCTTGATTGCCCACCTTCCACCTGATCACATGCCCTGATGGTAAGAAGGATGCCATGCTTCATTTTTCTATGTTAAATGCAATGCAATGTTAATGAGGTGGATATGATATGATAAATGATAATGCCATGCTATGATGCCAAAAGGGGAGAGCAAATTTTGGGGTATTACACATTAGGCCTGGAGTTATTGTTCATCCTCTTGAACACTTTGTTGAACTGTCTTCCCAACATAACTATGGCCTGAGATATATCCTCCTGGGATTCAGACTATTTCCTTTTTCTTCTTGATCATTTGTCACCAAGGCTATATTCTTTGGCTTCTTTTCTGGTTCTTCCTCATTCAACCCAAGCTCAAAAGTTTGAAGAGATCCAATAAGCTCATTAACTCTCATCTTGCTGATGTCTTGTGATTCTTCAATGGCAGATACCTTCATCTTATACTTCTTAGGAAGGGACCTAAGGATCTTCCTTACAAGTTTTTCATCTGACATTTTTTCACCAAGAGCACTGGATGCATTAGCTAGCTCCAGAATATTCATGTGGAAGTCATGAATAGTCTCATCTTCCTTCATCTTCAGGCTTTCAAATTTTGATGTTAGAATCTGGAGTCTTGACATTTTAACTCTAGATGTACCTTCATGAGTGGCCTTCAAAATATCCCATGCTTCCTTAGCAACTTCACAGGTATTGATTAACCTGAAAATATTCTTATCCACTCCATTGAAGATGGCATTTAGAGCTTTGGAATTTCCAAGGGCAAGCTCATCTTCTTCCTTGGTCCATTCTTCTTTAGGCTTTGGCTTTGAGGTGCCTTCTTTATCTTTGCCTGCATCATCTTTCTCACACACAGCAGGTGCTTTCCACTCTTTAATAATAGCCTCCATGCCCTGCTGTCCAAGGATTTTAAGAAAGTAGTCATCCTTGGCTTCCAATAGTCATAATTGGATCCATCCAAAATAGGGGGTCTGTTGACGAATCCTCCAACTTCTTTGTCCATCTTTACACCAGAAAGTAACTTCCCTAGATCTCACCCAGAGACAGACAGGATGCCTGCTCTGATACCAATTGAAATTCTGGTATCAGACGTGTGATGTTAAGTGCGATGTCACTACAACACACTCTGCACAATGGACAAAATAAACAGCAGAAAAACACACCAAATTGTTCACCCAGTTCGGTCTAACTACCTACGTCTGGGGGCTACCAAACCAGGGATGAAATTCACTACTTGTAGAATTAATTTACAGACTCAACAACCCAGTTGACAATCTCCTAAACTTAATTCCTACTAGTGACTTTCTACCTAAGAAACCACTTAGATATGAGAACGCTACTCAATCCCTAAAATAAACTCAAGGAACACCCTCTGTGAGCAACCTTGATCTTACTTCACAGCTTTGATCAAGTAATAACTCTCTATCGCTTCACAGCTTCTAAGAGAGGACAGAAAACAACTCACCAATTCAACCAAGAATGGTGTATACAAAACTCGTACAAAATACTTAAGACACTCAGCCTATGCTCTTGATCTTCTCTCTGTATTTCTGTACCTTTTCCTTTGGTCTTGTGCGCTTTATATAGACACTTGAATTGGGCTTTGGACTGCTACAATATCTGACTTGATTTGTTATTTAAAACTGAATCTTCAAAACAGATTTTCTCCTAAAATCTTTTCAAATCTTCAACCTTTTAAATCTCCTACAAATCTGCACCAGATCTCCTATGCAGCGAAAATATCTAACCCAAGATATTCGCATCCAATGAGACAACTTGCTCTCCACAATTCCAGCTAACACGCAAACCCTAACAACATCACAACCCAATGTCATTAATTCTGTAGATCTAATGTCACAACGTCGCATGTGACATCAGACATCCAACTTTAGCAATTTAAATACTTAACACAGCCCAGTGTTAAGACTCAATGTTGCAACATCACCACCCTGTCATCAACATTGAACATACTTTGTTTTACCAAAATTCCAGCCAATCCAAGAACTAACAACCCCTACTTGGCAATGATTTATCCCCACCACACTCCTCATTAGAGTTCGGGTGAATCACATACACTCCTCATGAGCAATGACTCACCACCACCGACACACCAAGAATGCATGACAACAATTATGCATATAATACACATGTATAATAATAGATATACATCATCACGATCCTCCTGATCTCACAAGAACCATTCACCAACACACACCACCATGGATAATTCCTCTCACTACGTTAATTATTCGAATATCTAATTAATTCACTAAAATTATTAAATTAATTATTTCATCACTAATTACACATCCCTCAGGTTCTGGCACCTATACCCAACCTCTCAAACCAAAAGAAGCCACTTCGGACGCGAAAACGGGAAAGAAATCGCGAAACGGCAAAACTCTGCACCCTTACTAGCCATACGCGTATTGCCTTGTGCCATACACGTATTGCCTTGCTCACTCGCCCATCCAGATGTGTACCAGACGCGTAAGGCTCCCCTCCCCGCCCTACCATACGCGTACTGCCCTGCCTATTACGCGTATGGGCAGATGAGTATTTTTCCCTCAAAATTCTACTTTCAGATCTGGTTACGCGTAACTCCTCTCATACGCGTAAGGCCAGGTTTCCATACGCGTACCATTACGGGTACGGGCAGAGGGCCATGTCAAATGGGATTTTGTACGCGTATTGCCCTCGTAACGCCTTGCCATACGCGTAACAACACGCCTGTTACGCGTATTGGCCTCCTCCACACCAATCCATACGCGTATCACCCTCCCTGTTACGCGTATGGGCAGAGACTGTGAAAAACGTCCATTTTTCATACCAGTCCGAATTCTGCCACTTTGGTCTCTATTCTACACTTTCAATTAGTCCTAAAATCAGTTCTACATCAATTTTAAGCCTCTAATCTCCCATTACTTCTTTTACCTATCATTACTAGTCAAAATTATAGATCTTAGGTCTAATCTCATTCTCTCAACCTACATCAAAACAGATCTGCAACAAATATGCTCACACCGCAGCAACAACAATATCAAAATATCATACAAATCAGAACCACAGAGATTCGATTCACACCATTTTTACCACAGATTCACATATGCACAACACAATCATAATACGACATAAATTCATACGAATTCCTATGGGGTTAAGGACTCCCCACTACCCTCTCATGATTATACCACCAATATTAAACCCATTCTCCCCCCTTACCTAGAATTTCCTGATCAAATTCCTGCAAAAATTGATGAAGATGGGTGCCCTAGTTCTTCCTTGTTCTTCCTCTCCCTAGTCTTTCTCTTTCTCCCCAAAAATATGATTATGATTAACCCCTCACTAATTCTCACTAATTCCAGCTTAATGACTAAACTGCCCTTACCACTTCCACTAGCCCATTATCCATTTAATTAATTCAGATTTTAAATCAACAAAAATAATAATAATACCATTAATAATAATAATAATAGTAATAACAATAATAATAATAATAATACTAATAATAATAATGTTCAATTCTATACTACTATTATTGGACATGCCCCCATATTAATCCTTATTATCTTATTATTATCCCTTCGCACTCAACCACACACCTTGAACCAAACTAAACAATACAAAATAACACACGACGATTAAATAATTAAAATGGGGTGTTACAACTCTCCCCCACTTAAATTATTTTCGTCCTCGAAAATATACCTGATGGAAACAATTCCGGATACAACTCCCGCATCCTGCTTTCCAATTCCCAGGTCACACTTCCTTCAGCAGCTCCTCCCCAAGCTACTCTCACCAGAGGTATCTCCTTTCCTCTGAGTTGTTTCATCTTGCGATCCTAGATCCTTATCGGCATCGCCTCCACAGTAAGATTATCCATGATCTGCACCTCATTCCTCTGGATAACATGAGTTGGATCAGATACATACTTCCGAAGTTACGACACATGAAACACATCATGCAAGTTCGAAAGTTTAGGCGGTAAGGCCACTCTATAAGCAACTGCACCAACTCTCTGCAAAATCTAATACGGTCCAATAAACTTAGGATCCAACTTCTTTGATTTCAATGCACGTCCAACACTGGTCACTGGGTTGACTCTCAGGAACACGTGATCACCTTCACTGAATTCCAAGTCTTTCTTCTGATTATCATGATAACTTTTCTGTCTACTCTGAGACGCTTTCATCTTCTCGCGGATCATCTGAATTGTCTCAGTAGGCTGTTGCACAATTTTAGGTCCAAGCACCACATTCTCGCCAGTGTCGTACCAACACAGAGGCGTCCTACACCTCATACCATACAAATCTTCGAAAGGTGCCATCCCAATGCTAGAATGGTGACTATTATTATACGTGAACTCTATCAATGGCAAATGAGTATCCCACGCACCACCTTTCTCCAACACACAGGCTCTCAGCAAATCCTCCAACGACTGAATGGTCCTCTCAGACTGACCATCGGTCTGTAGGTGATAAGCCGAGCTCAACTTCAACTTAGAACCCAAGGCTTCCTGCAGACTCTTCCAAAATTCTGAAGTGAACCTCGGATCTCTATCCGACACTATGATCGACGGAACACCATGCAACTGCACAATTATTCTAATATAAATCTCCGCCAGCTTTGACAACGGTAAACTGATGTTAATTGGTATACAATGTGGAGATTTTGTAAGTCGATCCACCACCACCCAAATAGCATCAAATCCTCTCGCCGTATTTGGCAAACCAGTAACAAAATCCATAGCAATACTGTCCCATTTCCACTCCGGAATCTCTAACGGTTGCATTAACCTTGAAGGCTTCTGGTGCTCCACTTTTGACTTCTGACATGTTAAACAAGCATAAACAAACTGAGTTATGTCCCTCTTCATACCGGACCACCAAAATAACTTATTCAGGTCATGATACATTTTCGTAGCTCCCGGATGAATACTCAAGCTACTCCGGTGACTCTCCTCTAAGATTGCTTTCTTCAATTCCACATTATCCGGGACACAAATTCTGCCCCGGAATCTCAATACTCCAACATTATCCACTTTAAAGTCACTATCAGGATCGTCGCTTCCTGTAGGCATCAAGTCCACCAGCTTCACACCAAGTTTCTGATTTTCTTTAATTACATCCAAAAAGTCATTATTCACTTTCAGCATACCCAATCTAACACTCTCCGGTGTAGTTTCACAAACCATACTCAAGTCTCTGAACTGTTTAATCAATTCCATTTCTTTCACCATTAATGCCGACATATGAATCGTCTTCCTACTCAGAGCATCTGCTACAACATTAGCTTTTCCCGGATGGTAACTCAAATTAAAATCATAATCTTTCAAGAACTCTAACCACCTCCTCTGCCTCATATTCAACTCCTTCTGATCGAATAAATATTTCAAACTCTTGTGGTCACTGAATACTTCAAATCTTGATCCATACAAATAATGTCGCCAAATTTTCAATACAAAAACCACTGCAGCTAATTCAAGATCATGAGTAGGATAGTTCCTCTCATGCACCCTCAATTGCCGTGAAGCATATGCCACCACCTTGCCATCTTGCATTAACACACCGCCTAATCCCATCTTAGACGCATCACAATAAACTACAAAGGGATCATTCAGACTTGGTAGGATTAACACTGGCGCTGTAGTCAATTTCTTATTCAGTTCCTCAAAACTTTCCTCACAAGCAGCATCCCAAACAAAAGCTTGATTCTTTATGGTTAACTGAGTCAATGGTAGCGCCAAATTAGAAAACCCTTCAATGAATCTTCTGTAGTAACCTGCCAAACCCTAAAAGCTTCTAATCTCCGTTGTTGTCTTCGGAGCTTCCCACTGAAGTACTGCACTTACTTTAGATGGATCCACTGCTATACCATCACCAGAAATAACATGCCCCAAGAAACTCACAGTCTTCAACCAGAATTCACATTTCGAGAATTTTGCAAACAATTTATTATCCTTCAACACCTGCAATGCAATTCTCAAGTGCCCTGCATGATCTTCGTCAGACTTAGAATAAATCAGTATATCATCAATGAACACTACAATAAACTGATCCAGATAAGAGTGGAAGATACGATTCATATACTCCATAAACACACCCGGTGCATTAGACACTCCGAAAGGCATTACCACATATTCATAATGTCCATAGCGAGTTCTGAATGCCGTCTTCTGAATATCACCTTCTTTTACTCTAATCTGATGGTAACCCGACCTCAAATCAATTTTGCTGAGAACACGAGCTCCCACAAGCTGATCCATTAAGTCATCAATCCTCGGAAGTGGATACTTATTCTTAACGATCACTTTATTCAACTAATGGTAATCAATGCACAGACGCATAATACCATCCTTCTTTTTCACCAACAACACTGGAGCTCCCCACGGCGACACACTCGGTCTAATAAACTTTTTATCGAGCAATTCCCCAATCTGAGATTTCAACTCTGCCAATTCTGATGCAGACATCCTGTACGGTGCCATAGATATAGGTCTGGTACCAGGAACAAGATCAATAGTAAATTCAACTTCTATCGTCGGGGGCAACTCTGTAATATCATCTGGAAACACTTCAGGAAATTCATTTACCACAGACAACTCATTAACTGCAGTCTTGCTTTCAACAGATAACGAGGCAAACACTGCAAACATCTTAGCTTCATCCTCTAACAACGTCCTCAACTCTCTACTAGACAAAGAATCCGCTAATGCTTCCTCTTCAAGAGTAAGAAAAAATAACGTCTTCCTAAAGCAATCAATATAAACTCGGTTGAACTCCAACCAGTTCATCCCCAAAATAACATCGAGATTACCGAGTGGCAAACAATAAAGTCCACTCTGAAATATCTCCCAAACAAAGTCAACGGACACTTCAAACACACTAAAGAAGTAACTATAGAACCAATAGACGGAGTTTCAATCGTCATCCTCTGATCTAGAGTAGACGGCATAATTCCTAATCTCTTCACATAATCAACAGAAATGAACGAGTGGGATGCACCCATGTCAATGATAGCAATCAAAGGAATATCATTAATAAAATAAGTACCTTTGACGGAACGTTCCTCATCGGTGGATTGGGCTCCCACCAAGGCGAACACTTTTCCACCGGCCTGAGACTTCTTTGGCTTCTCACAGTGAGTGCTGATATGAACCTTTTCCCCACAGTTATAACAGGTAGGCATAGTGGCTTTACAATCTGCTATAACATGACCTGGTCGCCCACACTTGAAACACTTCTTCACCTCATTCGGACAGTTATTAGCACGGTGACCCGCGCCACCACATCTGAAACACTTGAGAGTATCAGGAGCCACTCCTCCCTCTTTTGGTTTCTTTCCTGCTGCAGCTTTCTATTTTCCCTTATCAGCTAGAGCACTATAAGGAGTACCCCCAAACCTCTGCTTACCCTTTTTCTCATTCACAGCTTTGTAATGAGCAATTCTGGCTCTGTTATCATTGTCATAGATTCTGCTTCTGCTTACTGTCGCTCCCGGGATTTTCATCCAGGTACAAACGCGAAAGTGACGCGGAAGAAAGAAAGAGAGTCGCCAGCCAGGCACTTTTATCCCAAAGAAAGAGAAGGGTAATGCTGCACAAACCCGGGAGAAAGGAAAGAACGAGGGTTAGCGAACCAAAGAGAAAGGGTAAGGGAGTCGGTTACGTGAAGGGAAGGTTATCGCACCCCTTCACGTCCGTCGTACTCGACGGGATCCACGCTTGAAGTGCTGCTCAAAGGGTGATAGAAAAGATGCTGGAAAAAGGATGGAAAGAGAACGAGAAACAAATGTAGGGAAAATAAAAGAAGTGCTCGAATGGGCCCTACCCCACTGCCTACGTATCTCATCGGGAACATGAGAATCAGAGCGACGTAGTTCCCCTCAACAAGGGTTGCTTTGTTTGTGTTTTTTTAATGGAAACGTCAGAGTGTGTGTCCCAGCAGTTAAGTGTTGCAGCTCGCTGTATGGAGACTTAGGCGTTACCTGTTTGCGGTAGAACGGACATCACGAGTCCTTAAGGAATAGAATGAAGGAGATGAGAAGAGAATTTGTTTGTTTTTGTATTTTAGAAAGGAGTATTTTGATTATTTTGTGTTTACAACACATATTGTATTTAAGTCTTTCACGTGGGATCGAATGCCTCGCATATCGACCCAAGACGGGACGTACGCTAAACATTTTAAGAAAGTGAGAGAAGACCCCTCACTATCTCATTCTCATATGAAAGGCTCAAATACAATATATGTTATGCCTTTATTAAGTGTTTTTGCTTTTTATTTTGAGATGAGAAGAAGAGAGACTCAAAGGTTAAGAAAGGTAAAATCTAATGAGGGAGACTAAGACTCAAACCCTAAAGTTATCATACATGGGTGTTCCTAATGGTTAAGTGTGGTTTAGAAACCTAAGTTTAAAAGAGAAGAGGAGAAAAGTGAGTTCTAACTTACTTCCAAGATTGAAGTTAAGTTAAGGACTCAAAGGGGTGAAAGAAATGAAATGTCAAAGAAGCATAATATGCTTATCACAATCTGACATTGAAAGCTTTAAAAAAAATAAGAAGAGAGGTTGTATGTGGGTGCACACCCACACACTTGACTTACCATTAGCCCCTGAAAATGTTAGCAAAACAACTTACAAGCAAAGAACTAAGGAACGAATAACAAGTAAGGATCAAACAAGTTAGGAACTAAGGAAGAAGGATCCTAAAGGTGTGAAGAAAATTCTACACAAAACAACATATCATGCTATCCAAATAAGAAATAGAATGTGATGAAATAATGAAGACAACAACAATTACAGCTCATAAGTGCAATGCAACAGTAAAATCTATCATCAGGTACCAAACAGCAATTAACAGCACATGTTCAGCCTATAAAATGGGTGTAAAAAACAAATAGCAGCACATACAACAACATATATGTGTATAGACAGCAATGAAAAATCAGGGGCAACATGCACTCATAAATGATTCATTCATAAAAGAACAAACATGCTTCAAGCCTTGTACATTATTCAATCAAACATGATCACAATCACACCATAAATCATGGTAAACAATTCTTGAAATCGCCATGGAATAATGCACATTGTAAGAGAATGCACATTATTAAGCATGTGAACAAATTAAAACAAATGTGCACCTATTGAAATAGAAAGAAAATGAACATGCACATAACAATTCCAGCAACACAAGCATCAGTGTGAAGTGAAACAGCTCAAGAATAGTCCACTAATCATCAATGTATCAATCCATGAAGTTTAGACATGCAAGAGATCTCAAACAAGCAAGAAAATGCAAGAAAAACACAATCTGCTTCAGTGGTAATTGGTTAGCAGTTATGCTGTAACCGGTTACACAGTTCAAAACAGCCAGAAACTACGCAAAAAACAACATGTTAACCGGTTACAACATAACTGCTAACCGGTTACACAGCAACAGAATTAAAAAAAAAAACAGTTCCAAAAGCACTTTTCAGCAGCAAATGGCTTATTCAAACAACTCCAATGATCATGTAATCACTTATGCACGAAAATTACGTTCAAACATAGTATTCAAACATCATTTAGATCCAATAATCATCAACATTAAGAATCAATATCAAGCACATGGATCCAAATCAAAAATCACCAAAGATCTACATCGAATAAGTTGCAAATAAGCCTAATCAAGTATAGATTTGAGGAAAACCAACCTACAAAGCGGAGATTTGCTTTGGTAATTGTTGCAAAGTGATTTTGGTGCAGAAAATTAAAGAAAACCAGAGATTCCTCGATTAGTAGCCGAAATGCGTCGAAACCGAGCAAAATCGCGAAAAATCACCGAGATCGAACTTGCACCAAAATAAATGGTGTGAAACCCTTGGATCGAAGTAGAATAATCTGAACTTCCAGAAATCCAACCAAAGAAAGCCAAATGATGGAGTTTGAGCTCAAGAATTAATCACTTTTCAATGTGAAAAGTGATTATCCTTCAAGAAATAAGAGCTTTTTGTGAGGGTTTGGAAGAAAGAATTGAGATGAAGATATGAGAAATTTGGTGAAAATGGTGAATAATGGTGAATCCCTTAAAAATGAGTGAAGGATTTCTTATATAGACTTTAGGTTTGGAGTGTAGGAGGTTTGGGATTAGCTTTGGACTTAGCTTTGGGTTTGGAGGTAGGGTCGGAGTTAGTTAGACTCAACTCACCGAGTCAAGGTGGTTAACTCGGTTAGTTAGAACCAACTCGGTAACAATCCCAAGGTGAACTTCAACATCCAAAGGTGGAGATGCTTGGAAAACAAGGAATCACAACTAGTGTATGGGCATATGACTTGGTCTGCAAGCAAGGCCTTGGTGCCTATAAATTTTCAGTGTGAGACCACCATGTTTGAGCCCTCATATGATCTCCATAACTTGTTCAAATGAGAAAATGCCCAACATAAAAGTTAAGAGGGCATGGAGATGAACAACTTTGATGTTCAACAATTTTTTATTTGAAGCCTTCTTGATGGAGAAAACCAGCTTGACATTTGGCACGCCAAGTGTTTGATGAAATTATGGCCTGGAGGCCTGAACTTGCCTTGCCATGACTTGGAATTTGCCTTGATTTTTCTCCACTTTGGTTGATCATAACTCCCTCAATTTTGATCCAATGGAAGAGTTCTTTATATGGATTTGAAGCTTGGAATGTGATCTTTAATTGGCTCAACTTGGACCTGAAGTTTGAAGCTTTTATCATGGAGAAAGAATGCCTTGACGTAGAGTGCAAAATGGCCTAAACTTTCCATTTTTAGAAACCTTAAAGTTTCTATTTTGGGCAGTTTTGTGATTTCTTGATTTTTCCATGAACCTCTTGACATTTCTTGATCAAATCTTGTCAAATGAACATATGTGACTTGAATTTCATTAATTTGACCTTAAAAGTCAGGGGTTGACTTTTTCCACCGCACAATTGACTTTTCCCCAAATTTCTTGATTCTCAAGCAACTGATCAATTGAACCTCTTCTGAAATGAACCAATGGCCCATCTTCCATCCTTAGATACTTGATATCATGTAGAAAACCTTGAGATCAAGTTTGAACCAAAATTTCATCAGGAGACTGCTTGAATCACAAACCCTAATTTGGACTATTTTTGATAGGAGATGGTGAACTGTCCAATCTTCTTGATGAATTCCCATCTTCCAATGACTTGTAGGATCAAATGAGATGATATATGATATAAGAGACCTTTGAGACTTGTTTGAAGACCCTTGATTTTAGCTCTCTTGCTTTGGATGATCAATACTCTGAAAACCACTGATCACATGCCCTATGCTGAATGCAAAGATGAATGCTTTTATTTTTCTATGACTTGAATGGAATGTAATGCAATGAAAGCACATGCTAAATGATATGAAAAATGAGAGGGAAAATTTTGGGGTGTTACAGCTGCCCCTATTCAATCACTGTAGACCTGAATGGATGATAGCGGTTGCTTTCAGACTTTCAAGGTATGGAGGGATTGAATACCAAGAATAACCAGAAAATTTGCACTCTGTGGAGAAGAAAAAAAAGGATATAAACCCAACCAAATGAACTCTGCTTGAATAAAACTATGATGATAACCATACTGCTGGAGAGCTATCTTTTGAACGACGCCAGACGACTACTGGCTTGCCACGCTTCCAGTGGGCTTGGAAAACGTCTTTTGTACGATGCCAGACGACTACTGGCTTGCTACACTGCGGGTGGGCTTGGAAAATGTCTTTTGTACGATGCCAGATGACTACTGGCTTGCCACACTACCGGTGGGCTTTAACAATGTCTTTTAAACGACGCCAGACGACTACTGGGTTGCCACGCTGCCGGTGGGCTTTAACAATATCTTTTAAATGACGCCAGAAAACTACTGGCTTGCCACGCTGCCGATGGGCTTTAACAACGTCTTTTGAACGATGCCAGACGACTACTGGCTTGCCACACTGCCGGTGGGATTTAACAATGTCTTTTAAACGACGCCAGACGACTACTGGCTTTCCATGCTGCCGGTGGACTTTAACAATGTCTTTTAAACGACGCCAGATGACTACTGGCTTGCCACACTGCCGGTGGGCTTTAACAATGTCTTTTAAACGACGCCAGACGACTACTGGCTTGCCACGCTGCCGGTGGGCTTTAACAATGTCTTTTAAATGACGCCAGACGACTACTGGCTTGCCACGCTGCCGGTGGGGTTTTGCAAAAATCCAACACTGGATTACGCTCTGCATACATATCAGACATCTCTACTGACTCTGCTGAGGAACAATGGTCAATGATGTGACCTTAGAGACTCCTGAAAGGATGATTTCTCTGCTGAAGAATGAATGAACAAACCGTCTGCTTTGAATTGTCCGCTTGCCAAAAATAAATTGGACTTTGAGATACGGGGTGGTCGCGACTTTCTGAGTCTAACGGTTACTAACTGCAAGCGCACAGCCTATCGCGTAGTAATAAAGATATCGATTCCACAGGGACTTGATAATGAACCTAGTGCTACGGTTTGCTACTGTGTTTAGCTAAGGCGAAGATGTTTTAGTTTTAAGTTCAAACTGGAAACTAAAGGGAATCTAAAATTTAAAATAAACTAGTTGATATTAGGATATCGGTACGTAACTTAGTGTACCATCGTGGATTCAATAAAACCTAAGCGTATAAAAATAAGTCACATTATATTTCTATAGAAAATATCAGTTTAAAAGCCCTCACCTCACACTCTCGTGGCTATTGCTTCGGACTATATTCTTAAATCATAATGTCTGCTCTCGCTAGCCCATTTGAGTTTAAAAATACTTTTTGAAAATCAATACAATCTAATTAACTTTAAAGCGTTCTCATTGTTTTTAAAACCAATGCCCGATTTCAGCTATCCGGTTAAAATCTCACACTCTCGTGGTCTTAATCCTAACCTTTTCTACCTTTTTACTCTCGTAATAAAAGTCCAATTTTAATTAAGAAATCGCAGCCAGAAATTAAGTTGTTTATGGTTTTAGCTTATTTTTATCGAATCCATTCCGGTTAACTAAATTACATACCGATAAATCGAATTTAGCTAGACATATTAATTAAAACAAACATGCATAAATATAAACTACAAAACAATAGATTAGACATGGCAGTGGGAAAACAATAATGCTATTATTAAAGTAATGATAAAAACCTGATAAACAAGCAATAATTTGGTTCTAGCAATTCCTCCACAAGTCGGTAGGCTTTTGCTCGATCGTACCGGAACAATGAATGATGAAGGCAAGATTAAAAATAAATTCTAACTACGGTGCAATAGCTCCTCGATGTGAGAAACTATCACTATTTCAGGAAATGGTGGACAAGGAATGAAAAAAGGGAACAAACAAGAACGAAAATAAATTCTGCAGCAATTCGGGGTTAAATTCTCTAGGTGTTTCGTCCCCCTCTGGCTGTTCTATCAATGCTGTATTTATAGCCCAAGCCTTGCTTTACGTTGGAGAGAATATAGGAGCATAACTTTCGGTTGTTGAGAAATCCAAGGGAGACTGGCTCATGTGCAGTTGAAGTTGAAGTTGAGAGAATTCAGGAGAAAATGTTGAACGTGCGTGACTGCATTGGTCTTCCGTGTCCACGTCTGTGTTCTGAACGTAATAACCAGTTATGTGCGTGTGACGGTCGTGATGGCTCTGTGACGAGCGTGGTAGCCTTTGGAATTGCGTGACGGTCGAGGTGGATGTGTGACGGTCGTCACACACACCACTTTCCATTTTCTGCTTTTTTTCTTAGTCATTTCTTCCTGTTTTCTTATCATTTTTTCATGTCTTTCTACTTTGCTCCTTTTTAGCTTGGACAATGAAATACCTGCGAAAATACTAGAATACTCGCAGAATAATCGGAACTTAAGCTGAAATAACGTAATTATTAGATGTAAATCAACGCAAATATATGATACATTTTCGTGTTATCAAACTCCCCTACACTTGAATCTTTGCTTCTCCTCAAGCAAATGGTCAGTAAGAACGAGGACAAGTTTCATCAAACGCACACACATGACATACCATTTGTTTTGAAAATGTTTGTAAGGTACTTTGTTAAGATGACGGATACTCAAGTAAAACACTAAAGATACATTAGTGACACAAGCAACAAGCATAATCATAGACCTCCCCTCTATACAAGCCAGTTCTAATCATTCTATTATATCTCAACCTAAAGTTTCTCGTATCTATTTCACCCGGTTTCATTCTAGCGCAATCACATTAAGCCCTTTGCCTTTAGACGTACGTCGTGGAGTAGCCAGTTAGTGACTTTGATCCTTTCTAGCATGGGGTCTGGTACACAAGTGTGGTAACCCTTTATATATATCCTAATCGTAAGTTGTGGGGGATAGAACTGTGGTTCGCCCTACCGAGTTCAGAACCAGGTACCTCTGAACCAACCAACAATGGATTCTTTCTTCTCTTTCGTAATACTTTTGCAACCGTAGGTTTGGTGCATTTTTCTATTTTTCACAACATCAAAGAATACGAAAGATATTTAATGATTCGCATCAAACACTTATCTTCATCGGCTCTCCACGTGGTTTGTGTTTAAGGCGGTGCTGACTGCTAATATAAACTACTAGGGGTTACTCTAGAACTAGAACTGAAGGTATCGGTATAACGGGTATTGAAACTGATCTTGCATATGCAAGAGGTCTAAGGTGTCAAGACGGTATCAATCTTGTTAGATTTTTCTCGATTTCCCAACATAGCCTATGTTTTGGTATGTTAAGTTATGCATTGATCATAATTTTTTTTTTGTTATAGCTAAATAAAGTGGGGAAATGCGGAAAAGGAATACAAAAGGGGAAATAAAGTAAAGTACCTCTCCCACACTATGTCGGACATTGTCCTCAATGTTGAGATATAAATGCGGATAAAAACTACAAAAAGAGACAAAAACTGAAACAAACTAAAACTAAATCTAATGAGGTCCACGTCCTCTGCCTTGGGTACGAGCGCGTCCATTCTGTGCTACATGATCTGGAATGCCTACGTGATGGATATAGTCATGTAGGTCTTGCACTCGTAGCGTTAGGGCACCCATCTCTTCTATCACATCGTCTATCCGTTGTCCTTGGTTGACTTGCCCCTGTTGGATTTGACGCATTAGGTTCATCATTTCATTATACTGCCTCTGTTGTTATTCCTCTCTCTGGGCGGCCAATTGGTTTTGGTGCCATATGCCCCTTAAGATTTCTTCATTAGTGATGGGCTCGTGTTCTGGATCGGCGCGGCGACGACGTCCGGTGGATGTTGAGGCATCTTAGGCAGGAGGTGGTGGGTTCTCAGGAGGTAGCTGATCCATCTCTTGCTCCATTTCATCGACTGCTTCGTTATTTTGATTTTCTTGAGCAGCCACATTAGGCTCAGGAGCACGGAGATAAAAAAGCCAATTTGCTTGTCTTTGAGGGTCGATGCGATCTCGGCATGGCATGATGATGCTCCTGATGATTTTGGTACGGACCACTGGATGGTATCGTCCATCCGCCCTTGCTTTAATTAGGTGGGAGGAGCGACAATACTCGATATCCAGGGACTTAGGTGGTATGAAAGGTAAATTAGCGAGGCTGTCTCCCAGACCAAGGCCGAGTGCGATAGAAGTTACAATACCTCCGAAGTAGAAAGGTTTAGAACCTCTAGCACAGTTGGCGTGGATGTGAGCTAGTAGGAACGGAGCTGCATTGATTGGTTCTGGAAGGAGCACACAACGAAGGAAAAAGAGCTCCTTGGAGTTGACTTTGTGGTTGCTGTCCCTCGCGAAGATTGTGTGTCCTAAAACTCTGTGAAAATATCGTATCGCTGGGTTATGAATATAAGTTGCGTTGAGGCTGTCCCAGCTTGTAGCAGCTACACCTGTAAGTTGATTCCAAAGGTAGAAAGCTTCCTAGAACCAGGCATCGTTAGGCAAACGACAATGGACATTCTCGCCATGATGGAATCCAAGCATTTGGGCAAGTCGGTTTTGGCCCACCGAATACTCAGAACCAAACATTCGGAATGTAGCTACACCAGAAAGTTGGTTTATATCTCCCGGAGGTGTAACATAAGCGAATGAACTCAGAAATTCCAGAGTCAGAGCTTCGTAGGTAGGCTGCCCTTGTGTACAGAGCTGCCATAAACCGGCATTTTGAAGCATCCAACGTACACCCTCAAGAATACCCAACTCTTCAAGGCTAGTAGTGTTGACGTACCTCGTTGGTTGGAATGAGCGTTGGTAGAAGCTGATGTAACTCGCCCTTTGGCGGTCACCGGATTCTCCCTCTCTGAATGTAACAGCGGAAAGGTCAGGAGCTTGTCCGGTGCGTCTAGCCATGGTGCATGCAAAGTGAAATAGGTTGAGTGGAGGAAGTGGGTATGAGTAAGAGTTGTTATGTGAGAATGAGAATGCTTCGTGTGGTTTAAATAAGAGAGTTTGGGAGTATGAAGTGGTGGAAAGAAATTGGGATTTAATGTGAGGGTTTTATGGAGAGTAATGGGTAGTGGAACCGTTAAGGAAGTGAAAAGAGAGTGGGGCATTTGAAGAGAAAATGAAGAGAAAAGAAGATGAAGAGGAAGGGTCTCTGTTATAAATCAGAGGGCGCGTTAAAATAAGTGGGACGTTCGTCACGGACCTGTCACGGTCGTAAGCCGTGTGACGGTCGTGACAAGGGCGTTACACCCGTCATGCTCACAAAGTTTGCATTTTCACAGAAAGCTTAATAGAAACTGGCACATAACATATATTGGAAAATGGCAATTATTAATAGCAGTAAAATACTTGATAAATGTCAGAATAAATATAAAATGACAGAAATAAATTAAAATGAGCAGGAACATTATATTATCATCAACACAACCACTAGCAGTGAATACGAATTGAATACTTTATTAAAGAAATTGGAAAACGATAGCAGTGTATTCAAAGCATAAATGCAGTAGAATATTAAAGTTGAAATTTAACTGAAATAAACTTGTTCCTTGACATTAAAAAGAAAATGACAGTAAAGTAAATGGTTCTAAAAACATTAAAAGCAAAGCAATAAAATGGAAAAATGCAGTGTGATAGTATTAGCCACGTTGTTTCTTCAAGGATTCCACAGCCTGGTTCAGATGATGCAGTTCCTCGACAGTGGTATCCATAAATCGACAACGTCAAGACGGATAAGTTGAAGTTCATCTCTCATATCTTGAAGTGCAGTGCGAAAAGCTTCAAGTGTAGCATGGATGTTAGCAGAGGGGACAGTATCAATATTATTCATGGGATGCTCAGGGAAATCATGATAGTGAGGAGGAGTTTCAGGGTCAATCTAAATGTCAGACACATGACTACCAAGATCATGTTCAGGCCGTGGCTCATCTAAATCATATAGCCAGTTGTGGCGATTATGCACACTAGTTCACTCGTGATCAGGCAGTGTAAAATATGAAACAACTTCATTATTGATCAGGAGTTGAAACGGGGGTGGTCCACGATTTCTAATGAGTCCTCGGTTAAAACAAAAAGTGATGTTCATTGGCCTATATCTGCCTAGAGGGTTCACTCGGGAAAGCTGTGTTCTAAATCCCATGGCATCATCAATTTTTGTTACAAGGCCACCTATCAAAATGGTACCGTGATCAGCTTGAGCAATCCTGCGGAGATTGTCAAGCATAAAAGTAGCTCCATTAACGGGTCGGGATTGAAACACGCAAAACATGATAAATAGCACATCTCTAGAGATTAGGGTGTCATTCTCGGCTTTTCCAAAAAGGGTGTAGGCTAAGATCATATGAAAGTATCTTATGGTCGGGTTGTGAATTTTGGTGGACACCATAGGATGCGGGTCATGATGAGGTCGTCTTGAAATACTACTCCAGAAAAGGTCCAGTTCATCTTCCATTACTAAATCCTCCTGTGCCATGGTAAAAACATCGGGTCCATTGGGGAAATCCAACAGGTCCGTAATCTCTCTGATGTTGAAGCAGCACGTGTATCAAAATAGCCTAAAGGTTATATTACCCCTATTAAATCCCATGCCATAGTTAGGGTTGTAGGACAATGAACTTAGAAATTCTAGGGTCAGTCTGTGGTAGGTTGGATACTTCTTTCTAGCAAAACCTTCCCAGCCTATCTGATTAAACATAAAGTCTATGTTGTCTCCTATACCTAAAGCAGTCATGGTAGGTCCATAGGGGAATTTGATTAAGGCCATAGGTCTGCGAGAGAGAACCTCATAGTGGTGCCATTGGACAACGTCCCTGAATAACACAACCATGGTGTTTTCATTATCCATCTTAACAGTTAGTCGGAAAAGTAAAGCAGATGAAGAAGGAAGAAGGTAGAAAGACTTTAAAATCCTGTAGCATGTAATTATAAGATCAGCACAGCAGTTTCCATAAAAAAATTTTAAATTTTTGAGAAAATAAATGAAAATGAAAAAGCAATGAAAATAAGATTAAGAAAATAAAAGGAAACTAAAAGAAATGAAAATAGAGTAAAGAAATTTAAAAAGAAATGAAAAGAAAGTTAAAAGGAAAGAAAACAATCTTGTGGGTTGCCTCCCACTAAGCGCTGTTTTTAACGTCGTAAGCCTGACGAAAGGTTAGTGATAATTCAGTTATAGGGATGAGCGGACAGCTCTAAAAGTCTTAGACTATTCAAATAGTCTCTGTTTGCAATATTATGATAATGTTTTATGCGTTGCCCGTTTACTATGAATGGCTCACTATTTCTTTCTTTTATTTCTATCGCTCCACTTTGAAAAACTTTAGAAATCTCAAAGGGTCCGGACCACCTAGATCTATGTTTTCCTGGAAAAAGCTTAAGTCTCGAATTAAATAGGAGCACGACGTCTCCCACACTAAATTCTTTTCTAGATAAGCGCTCATCGTGCCATCTCTTAGTTCTTTCTTTATATATGCGGGCGTTCTCATAAGCATCTAGTCTTAGTTCTTCTAATTCGTGCAAATCTAAGATTCATTTTTCTCCTGCGGCAGCGTAATTTAAATTGAGGGTTTTAATAGCCCAATATCCTTTGTGCTCTATTTCTACCGGCAGATGACAAGATTTTCCATAGACTAACTTAAATGGTGTGGTTCCTATGGGGGTTTTGTAAGCTGTCCTATAAGCCCATAAAGCTTCATTAAGTTTAGTTGACCAGTCCTTCCTAGAGGTAGCGACAGTCTTTTCTAAAATTTGTTTTATTTCTCTATTTGAAACCTCGACTTGTCCGCTGGTTTGTGGATGATATGGTGTTGCCACACGATGTTTGACTCCGTATTTTGATAGCATTTTATCGAATATTTTAGATATGAAATGGGAGCCACCGTCACTAATGACGAGTCTTGGCACACCAAATCTAGGAAAGATTATGTTCTTAAAGAGCTTTATCACTATTCGTGTGTCATTTGTAGGAGAAGCTACAGCCTCGATCCATTTGGAAACGTAATCGACAACGACGAGTATGTACTTGTTACCAAAAGAGGACGGAAACGGTCCCATGAAATCTATTCCCCACACGTCAAAGACTTCTACTTCTAGAATGCCCTTCTGAGGCATTTCATCGCGTCTAGAGACATTACCAGTGCGTTGACACCAGTCGCAATTTATAACCACGATATGGACATCTTTCCATATAGTAGGCCAAAAGAGGCCAGCTTGCAAAATCTTAGCACAAGTCTTTGAAGTGCTCGCGTGCCCACCATAGGGCGCGGAATGACAATGAGAAATTATGTCTTCCACCTCGTCTTCGGGTACACAACGACGGAAAATACCATCGGCGCCCCTCTTGAAGAGAAGTGGTTCGTCCCAATAATAATGTTTAAGGTCGTGGAAGAATTTCTTCTTTTGTTGATAGGTTAGATCAGGTGGCAGTACTTCCGCTGCTAGATAGTTGACAAAGTCAGCATACCATGGTAGCGTGGTCTTAGTGTAAACAGATTCTACCACTTCATTTGTTTCTGTATAGGTCAGAGATTATTCAATTGTATTACTTTCTAACTGGGCTAAGAGTCTTTCATAAGTTTAATCGTCATTAATAGGTACTTGTTCTGGTTGGATGTTCTCCATTCTCGACAGGTGGTCAGCTACTACATTTTCAGTGCCTTTCTTGTCCTTGATTTCCAAGTCGAATTCTTGTAGGAGTAGAATCTACCTCAGAAGCCTTGGTTTGGCGTCCTTTTTGCTTAATAGGTACCTGATTGCGGCGTGATCGGTGTAGATGATTATTTTTGCTCCTACTAGGTAGGAACGAAATTTATCCAATGCGAACACGACGGCCAAGAGTTCCTTTTCTGTGGTAGCGTAGTTCATTTGTGCATGATCCAAGGTTCTACTGGCATAGTAGATTGCGTGAAGCTTTTTGTCCTTTCTTTGTTCTAGGACTGCACATACAGCATAATCACTCGCGTCGCACATGATTTCGAATGGTTTATTCCAATCTGGGGGTTGCATAATGGGTGCTGATATTAAAGCTTGCTTGAGTGTTTGAAATGCGTCCAAGCATTTGTCATCAAAGACGAATTCAGCGTCTTTCATTAACAGCTCAGTTAGGGGTTTGGTTATCTTAGAGAAATCTTTAATGAAACGTCGATAAAAACCGGCGTGTCCTAAGAAACTTCTTATTTCTCTAACGGTTTTCGGTGGCTGGAGATTTTCTATAACTTTGATTTTTGCTTTGTCAACTTCGATTCCTCTGTCGGATACTATATGTCCTAGCACGATTCCTTGTCGGACCATGAAATGGCATTTTTCCCAATTGAGCACTAAGTTGACACTTACACACCGTTCAAGCACCATTTCGAGGTTTGATAGACATCCTTCAAAACTTTCCCCACAGACAGAGAAATCGTCCACAAAGACTTCCATTATACCGTCTAAGAACTCAAAGAAGATGGACATCATGCATCTCTGAAATGTTGCGGGTGCGTTACATAATCCGAAAGGCATTCTCCGGTAGGCAAAGGTTCCATAGGGACACGTAAAAGTAGTCTTTTCTTGGTCGTCAGGATGGATAGGAATTTGGAAGAATCCTGAATATCCGTCTAAATAGCAAAAATGGGAGTGTTTAGCCAGACGTTCAAGCATTTGATCAATGAAGGGTAAAGGGAAATGATCTTTACGAGTGGCTTTGTTTAGTTTCCTATAGTCGATACACATTCTCCATCCGGTTTGAGTACGTTGTGCTACAGATTCGCCTTTTTCATTATTGATGACTGTAACACCTCCTTTCTTGGGTACCACGTGAACTGGGCTAACCCATTCACTATCTGATATTGGGTATATGATTCCTGCTTCTAACAGCTTTTGCACTTCTCTTTTAACGACATCACTCAGAATGGGATTGATTCTCCTTTGATGTTCTCTAGAGGTTTTACAGTCTTCCTCAAGCATGATGCGATGCATACAGATAGAGGGACTTATTCCTTTCAAATCTGAGATGTTATAGCCTAAGGCAGTCGGGTACTTTCTCAGGACATGCAATAATTTCTCGGTTTCTATTTGTCCTAAATTTGTGTTGACTATAACTGGTCGTTCGAGTTCTGTATCTAGGAATTCATACCTTAGATCTTTGGGCAATGTCTTCAGTTCTACAGATGGTTTCTTTGGGCAAGGCATAGGGTCAGGAGTGAGTGCGAGACATTCACTTAGATTATTATCTTGGTATTCACCACGCCAATTATCATCTTTAAAAATTGGCGGCATCGGAATTCTCAGCACTTCAGAATACGTGTTTTGGTGTTTTTCCATTTCTTTAACGCATTCATCAATTACATCTAGGAAGCAACACGAATCTTCTATAGCAGGTGCTTTGAAAAATTGTGAGAGGATGAATTCTACTTTCTCTTCATCAACCTCGAAAGTCAGTTTTCCTTTTTTCACATCTATGATGGCTCCGGCAGTAGTTAGGAATGGTCTTCCTAAAATGATAGGGATGTTTGAGTCTTCCTTGATGTCCATGATTATGAAATCTGTAGGAATATAGAATTGTCCTATACGTACTGGAATGTTTTCTAGCATTCCTAGAGGAAATTTCACCGATCTATCAGCTAGTTGTACAGACATTCTTGTTGGTCTCAGTTCTCCCATGTTGAGCCTTTTACAAATAGACAAGGGCATCAAGCTGATGCTGGCTCCTAAATTGCACAGGGCTTTGTCTATGACAGACTTTCCAATCACACATGGTATAGAGAAACTACCAGGATCTTTTAGCTTAGGAGGCATGTTGTTTTGGATTATAGCGCTCCATTCTGCAGTAAGCATAACAGTTTCAGTATCCTCGAGCTTTTTCTTGTTAGTTAATATTTTTTTTAAGAACTTAGCGTATGAGGGCATTTGTGTGATTGCTTCTGTAAAAGGTATTGTGACATTCAATTGCTTCAGAAGTTCAACAAATTTCTTAAATTGCCCTACGTTTTTAGATTTAGCGAATCTTTGGGGATACGGGATAGGTGGTTTATACGGCGGCGGAGGCACATATGGTTCTTCTTTCTCTTCGGCCGCTTTGCCATTATCTTCCTTCTCGTTTTCCTTTGGTTTGCCTTCCCTTTCAGACTCCTTACTAGGCTTTTGATACATGGCTGAATTTTCGATTCTTGGGTCAGTGGGTCCTTCTAGTTCTGTTCCACTCCGAAGTGTTATAGCGTTTGCATGTCCCTTCGAATTAATTTGAGTTTGACCTGGATGGTTCCCAGCTGGGGTGGCGGTAACTGCTTGTTGTTGAGCCACTTGTGAGATTTGTGTTTATAACATTTTGTTGTGAGTGGCTAGAGCGTCAACCTTGTTGGCTAATTGTTTGATTTGCTCACCGGTGTGAACATTCTGGTTAAGGAACTCCTTATTTTGTTGAGCTTGTGCAGCAATGAAGTTCTCCATCATAATTTCAAGGTTTGACTTCCTAGGAACGTTGGGAACGTTAGCAGCAGGTTTTTGATATCCTGGTGGCACAGCGGGCGCTTGGCCAGGTGCATACAGAGCGTTATTATTCTTGTACGAAAAGTTTGGATGGTTCTTCCAACCAGGATTGTAGGTATTTGCATATGGGTTTCCTTGAGCATAATTCACTTGATCAGCGGAGACTCCTGCTAAAATTTGGCATTCGGGGGCAGCATGTCCAGGTACTCCGCATAATTCGCAGTTTGGAGCTACGGCAGCCACGGTGGCTGCGGGTGTTATGGTCAAGTTGTCTATCTTTTGAGCAAGGGCATCTACCTTAGCATGGACATGATCAAGACTACTAACTTCGTACATTCCACCTTTCGTTTGGGCTTTTTCCACTGGCGTTCTTTCACCTCCCCATTGGTAATGGTTTTGAGCCATGCTTTCGATGAGTTGATAGACTTCAGTATAGGGTTTGTCCATAAGTGTACCACCAGCGGCGACATCTATTGTCATTCTTGTATTGTACAAGAGACCATTGTAAAACGTATGGATGACTAACCAATCTTCAAGACCGTGATGCGGACACATCCTCATCATATCTTTGTATCTTTCCCATGCATCGTAAAGAGACTCAGTATCTTTTTGTCGAAATCCATTAATTTGGGCTCTCAGCATAGCTGTCTTGCTTGGTGGGAAATATCGTGCTAAGAACACCTTTTTCAACTCATCCCACGTAGTGATGGAATTTGACGGCAAGGATTGCAACCAAGCCCAAGCTCTGTCCCTTAATGAGAAAGGAAAAAGACGTAGTCTTATCGCGTCTGCAGTCACACCATTTGCCTTCACTGTATCTGCGTACTGCACAAATTTGGTCAAATGTTCATTAGGATCGTCCGTAGGATTTCTAGAAAATTGATGTTGTTGTACGGCTGACAGCAATGAGGGTTTCAACTCTAAATCGTTCCAGTTGATAGTGGGGGTAGCAATGCTGTTATGTGGTTCTTGCTCAGATGGGGTAGCATAATACTTAAGAGGACGGTTCTGTGGTCCATCAGCCATGTTTCGTTCTTTGACTGGTTCAGGAGTATTAGCAAGAAGATCAGGAATATTATATTTGCGTTGATACTCTAGTATTCTGTGTCTTAAATGTAAGAAGCGCTCTAATTCGACGATTGGTGGTTACAAGTCTTCGCTTTGTGAGCGAGTACTTGGCATACAATCGAGAAAAAGAAAAGGGAAATAAAATTTGTTGCCTTAGTCTATACTGTGCAACAAAGAATCACACTATTGACTAAATCAAAGTCCCCGGCAACGGCGCCAAAAACTTGGTCGCGACTTTCTGAGTCTAACAGTTACTAATTGTAAGCGCACAGCCTATCGCGTAGTAATAAAGATATCGATCCCACAGGGACTTGATAATCAACCTAGTGCTACGGTTTGCTACTGTGTTTAGCTAAGGCGAAGATGTTTTAGTTTTAAGTTTAAACGAGAAACTAAAGGGAATCTAAAACTTAAAATAAACTAGTTGATATTAGGATATCGGTACATAACTTAGTGTACCATCGTGGATTCAATAAAACCTAAGCGTATAAAAATAAGTCACATTATATTTCTGTAGAAAATATCAGTTTAAAAGCCCTCACCTCACACTCTCGTGGCTATTGCTTCAGACTATATTCTTAAATCATAATGTCTGCTCTCGCTAGCCCATTTGAGTTTAAAAATACTTTTTGAAAATCAATACAATCTAATTAACTCTAAAGCGCTCTCGCTATTTTTAAAACTAATGCCCGATTTCAGCTATCCGGTTAAAATCTCACACTCTCGTGGTCTTAATCCTAACCTTTGCTACCTTTTTACTCTCGTAATAAAAGTCCAATTTTAATTAAGAAATCGCAGCCAGAAATTAAGTTGTTTATGGTTTTAGCTTATTTTTATCGAATCCATTCCGGTTAACTAAATTACATACCGATAAATCAGATTTAGCTAGACATATTAATTAAAACAAACATGCATAAATATAAACTACAAAACAATAGATTAGACATGGCAGTGGGAAAACAATAATGCTATTATTAAAGTAATGATAAAAACCTGATAAACAAGCAATAATTTGGTTCTAGCAATTCCTCCACAAGTCGGTAGACTTTTGCTCGATCGTACCGGAACAATGAATGATGAAGGCAAGATTAAAAATAAATTCTAAATACAGTGCAATAGCTCCTCGATGTGAGAAACTATCACTATTTCAGGTAATGGTGGACAAGGAATGAAAAAAGGAAACAAACAAGAACGAAAATAAATTCTGCAGCAATTCGGGGTAAAATTCTCTAGGTGTTTCGTCCCCCTCTGGATGTTCTATCAATGCTGTATTTATAGCCCAAGCCTTGCTTTACGTTAGAGAGAATATAGGAGCATAACTTTCGGTTGTTGAGAAATCCAAGGGAGACTGGCTCATGTGCAGTTGAAGTTGAAGTTGAGAGAATTCAGGAGAAAATGTTGAACGTGTGTGACTGCATTGGTCTTCCGTGTCCACGTCTCTGTTCTGAATGTAATAACCAGTTATGTGCGTGTGACGGTCGTGATGGCTCTGTGACGAGCTTGGTAGCCTTTGGAATTGCGTGACGGTCGTGGTGGATGTGTGACGGTCATCACACACACCACTTTCCATTTTCTGCTTTTTTTCTTAGTCATTTCTTCCCGTTTTCTTCTCATTTTTTTATGTCTTTCTACTTTGCTCCTTTTTAGCTTGGACAATGAAATACCTGCGAAAATACTAGAATACTCGTGGAATAATCGGAACTTAAGCTGAAATAACGTAATTATTAGATGTAAATTAAGGCAAATATATGATACATTTTCGTGTTATCACGGGGAAGTGATGACTCCGCCAGGAATTATCTCATCTGCCTGGGGATGAATTCTGGTCATAGTAACTCCGCTGGGGAATGACAACTTTTTGACTTGGCTGAGGAAAGAATGTACTAACACTCTGCTGAGGAAGAGATTTTGTTGATCTGATAAACCTCTGCGGGGAAAAAAACAACTCAGCTGGGGAGTATTGCTGACAAGATTAAATGCTGAACTCTGTGGGGATACAACTGCCGGAAATACGATCTTGCTGAGGACTGGAACTACTCCGTCGGGGATACGCAAATCCTGGTTGGAAGAAAATCCGTTGCGACATGCTAGGAAAGAGTCCCTAGAGATCTGTTGGGAAAACACAAAGAAAATGCACGGTAATCTGTTGAGGAACAAAGTTGTCGAGCTTAGAATAAGCCACAATGTCCCATGCTAGGCAAACCTTCCGCTTGACGACTCCACTGGGGATAATGAGTTTACAACAAACTCTGCTGGGGAAAACCGCTTCAAAGCGTCTCGTGCTGGAGATGCCCCTTAAGAGGATTTTACAGAAGACCAAGTATCTTCAAACTCTTAGACAAATACCGAGACTTGTGCTAGACGTATTAACTGGAAAGTCACTCTACTGGAGATGATAGATCTGGGACACATCTTGTTGGAGGGATTTCACGATGCCCCATGTTTGGGAAAGATCACAAACTCACTTTTGCCCCAGATTACAAGGCTGATCTGAAGAAATCGTCCCAAGAAGATTTTACAGAAGATTTGGCATCTTTAAACTCCTGGACACTCACTGAGTCTTGAACATTAACTGCGAGGTCTGCGAAGTAACTCTACTGGTGAATTTGCAATCGTTATCGACACAGAAAAGCTTGTAGCTGTTGGAAGTACTGAATGAGAGAATTGACTTAATAAGATACCACGATACCCAGTGGCAATTAACTTGTCGATATCGAATCGTCGTGAGCGACCGTCAGCCGAATGATGGACTCAATCAGTAAACGTTGTGACAAAAAGGTGATACGGGAACCCTTCTCTGAACATGGTTGCCCCGACGTTCTGCAAGCAAAAGGATATGCTCATATGCGCCGTGCTGAAAAAAAATCCGACTCTAAACCATCACTTGTTGGGGGGAGTACCCAACAATGATTGGCACTGAAAATGACTCCATGTTAGCTAGGCTTATGAATGTAAACCTACAACAAGAGAAATGCACACATATGTCCCAGAGACTGCATGGTTTGAATCCACCGTCCGGGGTTAATCAACATTTAAAGCAATTTTAAATGTTTTCCCTGCGCATGTTATTATAAAGCCTCAATGTTTTCAACGATGCAATGTTTTTTATAAAAAATTCGGACGTTTTTGCAAACAAAACAGTACAATGAAAACAAACAGGAAGCTTTTTGACTAAATAACCAACTTTATTGATTGAAATGCCCAGAATAGGCAAGTACATCAGGAAGCAATCCCTGGAAAGAGGTGATTGATGAAAATTAAGAAAAGAAACTATCCTAATGGCAATGTGAAACGGCGTTTCACTAAGTTTCAATTCTGCTATGACCAGTATGTCTTCAAGACTTTCCGATTATCTTCGCTTTCTGAGGAGACTGATTGGACCGACTCCTACCCTTTGGAGATTTCCAGTTTGAGTGAAACGACAAGGCAATATTGATGACTCAGATCACAGTCTTCGCTTAATCCCTCTTTTGCGTGGACCGTCCTTTTCGGGTTTTCAATCCACCGGGATACCCTTTCTTGCCTGAGTTGTCCTTGCGGATTTTTAACTCACCGGGTGTACAATTTTTTATTTTATATCCCTAATTTTTACCCCGAACCTTTTTATTCTGTTTCTATGGCTCGCCGGGATACCCTTTTTTGCCTGGACTTTTCTTTTTTCTTTTTTTTTTTCTTTTCTTTTTTTTGTCCAGCGGGTCTATTCATGCGAAGTATTTTTTGACTGCGTCTGAGTTGACAGGGGATGGAAAATCTTCACCATCCATGGTTGTAAGCATTAAGGCTCCGCCAGAGAAAACCCTTTTAACCACAAATGTACCTTCATAGTTCGGTGTCCATTTTCCCTTGTGATCTGTGTTTGGAGGATGGATCCTTTTAAGTACCAATTCACCAACTTGATACTCCCGAGGTCCCACTTTCTGATCAAATGCTCGCTTCATCCTTCGCTGATACAATTGACCATGGTAAATAGCTGCTAGTCTCTTTTCCTTAACTAGGCTCAGCTCATTGAATCAGGTGCGAACCCATTCTGCCTCATCCAGTTTGACATCCATCATAACTCTCAGCGAGGAAATCTCGACTTCGACTGGTAGGACTGCCTCCTTACCACACACAAGTGAGAACGGCGTTGCCCCAGTAGATGTCCTTACTGCTGTTCGGTACCCATGCAAGGCAAACGACAACATCTTATGCCAATCTTTGTAGGTCACCACCATCTTTTGCACAATCTTCTTGATATTCTTGTTGGCCGCTTCAACATCGTCATTCATTTTTGGACGGTACGACGAAGAATTGTGATGCTCAATCTTGAAGTCCCGACATAATTCTGCCATCACTTTGTTGTTGAGATTAGAACCATTATCAGTAATGATTCTTTCGGGCACTCCATAGCGACAAATGTTATCTCTTTTCAGAAATCTGGCTACCACCTGCTTGGTGACATTAGCATAAGACGATGCTTCCACCCATTTCGTAAAGTAATCAATAACGACCAAGATGAAGCGATGGCCGTTGGAAGCAGTTGGCTCGATCTTTCCAATCATGTCAATGCCCCACATTGCAAAGGGCCAAGGAGAAGACATGACATTCAACAGACTCAGAGGTACATGCACTTTATCCGCACAAATCTGACATTTGTGGCATTTGCGGGCGTATGAACAACAGTCTGCATCCATAGTCATCCAGTAATACCCCGATCTCAACAGTTTCTTTGCCATTGCATGTCCTCCAGCATGGGTACCGAAAGAGCCCTCGTGCACTTCTTGCATCAACATGTTTGCTTCGTGTCTATCCACGCATCTGAGCAAAACCATGTCAAAGTTTTGTTTGTACAACACATCCTCATTCAGGAAGAAACTACCAGCTAACCTCCTCAAAGTCTTTTTATCGTTGTTAGATGCTCCCGCCGGATACTCTTGACTCTTCAAGAAGCATTTGATATCATGAAACCACGGCTTGTCATCAGGCACTGCGTCTACAGCAAACACACGTGCAGGCCTGTCAAGACGAGACACCCCAATTTTAGGCACATGGTTCCACCCATTCACTTGAATCATGGAAGATAATGTCGCCAAAGCGTCAGCCATCTGATTTCCATCTCGAGGTATATGGTACAATTTCACTGTTGTGAAGAAAGTCAACAATCTTCATTGATCTGATTGATCACCAAAGCAGAGTCCCCAAATATTTCAAGAGTCTTGATCCTTAAGTCAATGGCTTCTTCAATGCCCATAATGCAAGCTTCATATTCTGCTTCATTGTTGGTGCATCCGAAAGTTACTCGGGCAGTGAGGGGCATATGAACACCTTCTGGCGTGATAAGAACTGCTCCAACTCCGCATCCATTCATGTTGACGGCCCCATCAAACATCAAACTCCATTTGGATTCAGGGTCTGGCCCCTCCTCCGGGAGTGGTTCCTCGCAGTCTTTAACTTTGAGAAACATGATGTCCTCATAAGGGAAATCAAATTTCATGGGTTGGTAATCATCAATAGGCTGCTGGGCAAGATAGTCTGACAGGATACTTCCTTTGACGGCTTTCTGAGAAGTATATTGGATATCATATTCAGTCAACACCATCTGCCAACGTGCAACCCGTCCGGTCAATGCTGGTTTCTCAAATATGTACTTGACAGGGTCCATCTTTGAAATTAACAAGGTTGTATAAGTGAGCATATATTGCCCCAATCGCTTAGCAGCCCATGCAAGTGCACGGCATGTCCTCTCAAGCATTGAGTATCGTGATTCGCAATCATTGAATTTTTTGCTCAAGTAGTAGATGGCGTGCTCCTTCTTACCCATCTCGTCATGTTGGCCGAGAACACAACCCATGGATCCTTCAAGCACAGCCAAATACATGATCAATGGTCTCCCTAGAACTGGAGGCATAAGAATTGGAGGTTCCTACAAATATTCTTTTATTTTCTCAAAAGCCCTTTGGCAATCGTCATTCCACCTGACCGCTTGTTCCTTTCTTAACAGCTTTAATATTGGTTCACAAGTGGCTGTGAGGTGAGATATGAACCGTGCAATGTAGTTCAATCTACCCAGGAAACCACGTACTTCTTTTTCTGTTCTCGGTACAGGCATTTCTTGTATCGCTTTTATTTAGCAGGATCAACCTCAATTCCTTTTTCGCTTACGATGAAACCTAGCAATTTACCGGACCGCACTCCGAAAGTGCACTTGTTTGGATTCAGCCTTAGTCAAAAATTTCTCACCCTCTCAAACAGTTTCTTCAAATTGACCAGATGCTCTTCTTCTGTTCGAGACTTGGCAATCATATCATCTACATAACACTCAATCTCCTTATGAATCAAGTCATGGAAGAGTGTTACCATAGCTCGCTGATACGTTGCCCCGGCGTTCTTCAACCCAAAAGGCATCACCTTGTAACAGAAGGTACCCCACGGGGTAATGAATGTTGTCTTCTCCATGTCCTCCGGAGCCATCTTGATTTGATTATACCTGGAGAAGCCATCCATGAAGGAGAATACCAAGAACTGAGCGGTGTTGTCAACTAGTACATCAATATGAGGTAAAGGAAAGTCATCTTTTAGACTTGCTCTGTTTAGATCCCGGTAATCAACGCACATTCTAACCTTACCATCTTTCTTCGGCACAGGAACAATATTTGCAACCCAGGGTGGGTAATTGGTAACGGCTAGGAATCCTGCATCTAACTGCTTTTGTACCTCCTATTTAATTTTGAGAGCCATTTCTGGTTTAGTTCTCCGTAGCTTCTGTTTGACAGGAGGACAACCCTCTTTCAACGGCAACCTATGCACAACATTGTCTGTATCTAACCCCGGCATATCTTGATACAACCAGGCAAAGATGTCAACATATTCCCGCAGCATACTGATCAACTCTTTCTTCACCTCGGCCTGCAGACTGGCTCCAATCTTAATCTCTTTCTTGGCGTCCTCGGAACCAATGTTGATAACCTCAATTGTCTCTCGGTGAGGTTGAATGACCCTCTCCTCCTGATTCACCAATCTGGCCAATTCCTCGGGAACTTCGCAGTCTTCTTCATCCCCCTCTTCGGCTTGATAGATTGGATTATCAAAGTCATACTTGGCCATAGCAGAATCGTTATCAATGAAATCCAGGTGATTAAGTCTGCATGATTGAGGGTCATGCTTTATTTTAGAATGAAGCTTTTTGAAAAAAGAAACAACAAAAATAAAACATTGCCATTTTGCTGTTTTTTCTGCAAAAATAAAAATGAAAGACAAGGAACACAAAATTTGAATGCAAAACGTCCTTTATTAATGATAAAAAAACCTTGCAAATGCAATTATGAGGCCCTACAAATGGATCTACACGCCTTGGGCAGAGCGTGAGATTTTAACATGCAACAAAGAAGAACAAAGAAAATTACTCTGTTTGAAGAGTGACTTGAACAATTTCTTCAACAGACCAATTGTAAAGCTCTTGACCCGGTACACACGGGCGTACCCAATTGTCGAGATCACAATCACTGTCGACGCCATCTTCACTTGCAGCACACATCTGATTTGGATTAATGATTCCCCCGCTGTAGAAAGTAATCGGCCCCTGTGCTCTGTTGCAGCAGCCTGATACGGATTATAGCCTATACCGAACTTATCTTCCTTTGCAGAGACTTCAATCAATTTGCCCCAGCCTTGGGCATTGCCGGCTTTGACTACTTCCACTGCCTGTCTGTAAGAAGCAATAGAAGTACCCACCTGTCCTTCACCCTGAGAAGATACTGCCTGTGAAGACGAATCACCAATATTGACTGCCTCAAATGCTTGACTCAGCATCTCATGGATCTCTCCATCCATTTCCACGTACTTAAAGGTAGACAGCTGACTTACGAAGATGTCTTCCTCTCCACATACAATCACCTTTGACCATCAACCACATATTTCAACTTTTGATTCAACGTAGATGTCACTGCCCCAGCAGCGTGAATCCACGGTCTGCCTAACAAGCAACTATATGCGGGCTGAATGTCCATCACGTAGAACACGCACTTAAACACTTGAGGAACAATTTTTACTGGGAGCTCTACTTCTCCGAATATAGAACGTTTCGAACCATCGAAAGCCCTCACTACCAAATCACTTGGTCTTAGAATAATTCTGTCAGCGTCTAACTTCATTAAGGCCTTCTTTGGTAACACGTTCAGGGAAGACCTCGTGTCCACCAACACATGAGATAATACTGCCCCTTTACACTCCAGGGTGATATGTAATGCCCTGTTGTGATTACGACCCTCAGTAGTCAAATCAAAATCAGTAAAACCTAACCCATGGCTAGCATTGACATTAGAAACAACCGACTCCAATTGATTCACAGTAATCTCTTGAGGTACATAGGCCATATTCAAGACCTTCAAAAGTGCCTCTCGATGAGCTGCAGAACACATAAGCAACGATAAGATAGAAATTTTTGATGGCGTTTGGTTCAACTGATCGACCACCTTATAATCACTCTTTTTGATAAGTCTCGTGAACTCCTCGACTTCTTTCTCAAAAGCACCTTTCTGCACAGATTCAGGAATAACAACCTCCTCTGTAGCCACCTGTTTACCCTTGGTTTTGGCTGCTGCCTCAGCTTCAACATTAGTTCTCAAAGTCTGTGGAGCAAACAAGCGTCCACTTATGGTGAAGCCACCAAGACCTCCAACATTGTCAATACTGGAACTACCCCCAGCTGGAGTTTCCACTTCTTGTTTTTCCCCTTGGTAGTAAACCTCTGCGCCGTAGTACCATGGGATAGCCCGCTCACTAGTATAAGGAACTGGTCCTGGTACTGTAATAGTAACAGGACATACTACAGCAGGCAAAATGGTAGCAGCAGGCGATGGCACTTGAATTTTAGCTGGCGTAAAATAAATGGTAATAACTGACACATCATCGTCCTTTTTATCCCCCTGATCGAACTGTAGACAACCCTCATCAATCAAATTTTGAATACCGGCTTTCAATTTATCACAACCATTATTCTGATTCTTGCAATCAACACAACCTTCTTAACAGCTAGGGAACACTTGCCCTTTATACAACCGAGCCTTCACGAAACTCAAAGGAGTCTTCACCCTGTTCACATCAGTTACCAAATTCAAAACTTTCCCATCTTCAATGGCATTGACCTTTGGCACATTATGATCCGGCATAGGATTCTGAAGCACATTTGGTGGGGACGAGAAATTAATTGCCTTGGCATCAATCAAATCTTGTACTTTATGCTGAAATGTACGACACTGTTCAATACTATGACCTGGAGCCCCAGAATGATACTCACAGCGGGCATTAACATCATAACCCTTTGGTAATACTACAGGAGTCGGGTCCATCGTACGAAGGTCCACCAGATTAAGCTTCAACAATTGGGGTAGCAAAGCTGCGTAAGTCAAAGGCAGAGGGTCCATATGCCTGTCAGCTTGTCTCTGCTGATATGATCTCCGTGGTTGTTGATTATTCTGTGACTGAACATTCTGCTGTTGTGGCTGTGATTGAACTTGTGGACTAGGAATGGTGACAGTAGCAACCTGGTTATAGGAATCCTGATAGCCTCTACCTCTTCCTCTATTCTTATACACAGCGCTGGTCTCCCCATCTCTCTTCCTGGTAGCTCCAGCAAATGGCTTCCTCACCCCCGAAGAACTAGCACCACTGACATCCTGTATTTTTCTGAGCTTCAACAAAATTTCAATCCTTTCCCCAACGATTACAATGTCCGCAAACCCAGTTGAAGGACAAGCAGCCAACCTATCAAGATAAGTTCCCTGAAGAGTACCCATAAATATGCCAGCCATTTCTCGGTCCTGCCGCGGAGGTTCAACCATGGCAGCCAACTGGCTCCATCTTTGAGCATATTCTTTAAAACTCTCATTCGCATTCTGAGCCATACTCTGCAGCTGAGTGCGGTTTAGAGCCATATCCATGTTGTATTGATACTGCTTGACGAAGGCTTGGGCTAACTCCTTCCAGTTCCTTACAGAAGTCCTGCTCAACTTCATATACCATTCTTGAGATGCCCCAGTAAGGCTGTCTTGGAAATAGTACATCCACAATTTCTTATCATCAGTATGAGCGGCTATCCTCCCCACATAAGATTGGAGATGAGTTTTAGGACAAGTAGTGCCATTGTACCTGTCAAATGTTGGTGGCTTGAACTTATGTGGAATTCTTACTCCAAGTACCAACCCCAAGTCGGAAACATCAAAACCAAGAGTGTTTTGGGATTCAATGGACCTGATTTTTTCAGCGAGCTCGTCAAACCGACGAGTGTTCTCATCTTTAGCATCTAACAGAGTGAACTGATCATCTTGGTTATCTTCTACAACCTGACGAACCCCAGTATTTCTAGGAGGATCATCACCTGCATTAACGCCAGCCTGATTACCATTGCCATTCTGCACCTCTACCTGTGGTCGCTCGACCATTGCCCTGAGTCTTTCCTGATTTTGGGCCATACCAGTCATTAGTGTCATGAACTGGTCTATCTTGTTCCTCAGCTCAGCCAATTCAATTTGCATCTGATCCATGATCTTAGCTTGGTTTCTGCGAGTTGCGTACCGGTGGACGTGGTTATCAGCTATAGTGCCTGAAACCAAATAAAGGTTAGAGGACCTGCAACGAGTACCTGAAAAGCAAACAACAAAATGCAAAATGATATGTAATGCAATGCAAATGCCATGTTTATCATTTCCAAGGTGCCCTACACCCTGATTCCAATCTTAACCACATAAATCTGAAGATCAGAAATCGTGATATGAAGGGACGTGCCATGACTATGTGCTTGTGTACAGATAATTGCCAATGGAATATTTTTGAATAAACTGCTTGTTTCAATTACAAAAGAAATCAAACATACACACAACGTTCAACAATGGGTTCAAACATCATACATAAAAATAGTGGATTCATCAACAAGCCTGATGATATCCATCAACAAAACTACATTAAGAGAAAGAGAGAAAAAACTGTCAATCTGACAACTCCAAGTCCTTCAACTTTTCACTTGAATACTTGACCTCCTCGAAGAGTATGCGAGTGCGCTGGTGATTTGGTCTTTCGATTAACTCCTTAATCAGAACATCTCTTTTCGTGAGAGCTTCAGTCAGCGAACCCATATGCATCAGGAGAGCTTCATCATCACAGACCCCTTTATGCCTTTTCACGCCAGCTTGCATTTTGAGTTTCCCCATATCTGCCATAGCCTCTTCAAGCTCCTTCTTGGAAGTCTTTAGCTCCTCTCTGGCGCTTTCCAATTGCTCTTGACTTTTACCAAGGTTCTCCTGATATTTCCTCCGTTGTTCATGTGCCTTTTTGAGCTCGTCATCCTTGATCTTTAGCTGTTCCTGCAACTCTGCGTTTTCAATCCTAACCTCATCCCAGGCTTGCTCAAACTTGGCTAGCGTGTCCTTGGTCTGGGCTAAAGTCTGTTTGGTCTTCTTATGAGCTTGAGTGGAAGCATCGGCACCCTTACTAACTTTCTGGAAATGTTGAGCTCTTTCGGCGAAATCCTTTTCTCTTGCAGCTAAGATTTTTCCGGCGTCTTGGGCTTTATGCTCCAACTCTTTGTTGGCATGCAGAGCATTTTGAAGAAGACTACTCAGATCGGAATTCTCTACCCGAAGCTCCTTCACCAACTTCTGCAGTTTGTCAAACTCCTCGATGGCTACCGTGGTAGGATGTTCTGGCATTACAGGATATAGAGGGGGTTCCCTTGAAAAAGGCAAGAGTAATTCGTTTACCTTCATTTCAATCCATCTTTCGTAATCAGGATAAGATCTGCAATCCATTTTCCCAAAAACTGTTTTTCCTGTTTTACGCGGGTGCCCCCAAGCATTCACAACTTCTCGCAATATTTCCTCATTTTCAGTCCCTGTAAAGAACAAAGATTTCTCAACATCCCGATCTGTGGGAGGATACCTGGAAGCGTATCCAAACTGTCTAATGGCCAGGATCGGGTTATAATTGATTCCCCCTTTCCTGCTAATTAGAGGCACATTGGGAAAGTTCCCACAACTGGTGATAATCTCTATTCCCATCAACTTACGATCGAACCAGACGATGTTATTAGCAGTTAATCCCATTATCCGCTTGGACCATTTTAAAGAATCTTTTGTGTCTACAAAAGCACCTGTCTGAGGTAAATGTTTCAAAAACCAATGAGATAACAGTGGAGTGCAACAATTGACAGATCCTCCCCTTCTTTTTTCATTCTTGAAGTGCACAGAGTAGTAAAAATCTCCTAAAAAAGTGGAAACCAGATTTTTGAGAACAAAAACTCTTATAGCCTGCATATCCACAAAATCTTGTTGATTAGGGAAAAGAACAATGCCATATATGCATAAAGCCAGGATGGAGTTGTAAACCGCTCAATCCTTTGCTTCAGCAGCCTCTTGAGCTTGACCGGTAAGAAAGACTAAGTGAAAACCTTTGACCCAATTTTTTATAGTCACACCTCCTTTTAGCACTGAATCTTTCACCTGTACCGCAGCTGCAATCTCCTCTATGTTAGGATGACTACCTGAAAAGAATGGTACTGCTGATTCGACCAAAATTCCCAAAATAAATGAGAACTCTTCCAACGTCGGCATCAAAATGTAATCAGGAAAAAGAAAGCATCTCAGCGAAGGCTCATAAAACTGTAGCAACGTGTGAAGAGCATCATGTTTATACTGTGTGATTCTGCGGACCATCTCAACCAATTTCCCATATCTCTTCTGGAAGTTGACAAGAACACCCGGGTCAGCCATAGCTATCATCTTATGCAGTAAATCCAAAGTAGGTTCTGGGAACTTGTAGGCAACGTTGTTCTTTCTCTTGAGAACTGTCTCTGTCGAGCCCATTGATTGGAATCAGAAGTGTAATAAGCACCTGTAAATGACAAACATGAATGTTATGACATGATAATGCAATGCAAAAGGGCATGGTATCAGCGTGCTCTGTGTCTGTGCTGGACTGTGTGCACGGTGTCTGTACAAATCTGGGAATATTACTGTAGATAGAAACCAACTGACTGTAATAGGTTACATCATCTGTCTGTGAAAATACTAGGGTATTAGGGTATGTGGGAGGCATGGTCACCTGCAAACCTGTAAACACCCGCCCATACTCACATGTGGGCACTAAAACAACAGTTCCTCAGTTTCGGATTCTCTATTTTGAGAAGCAATAGTACATTCATCCCTCGGGGTACAGTATTATCGCCAAACAAAGAGAACGTTCACTGATTCCCCAAAAATAAAGGCCATCATATGCAAGTTCCAAAGTGGGCCCTCGGGTGTGAATGGGTTTGCCACAAAATGTGGTCTGCCACTGTCACCACTAAAGAGGGATGTTTCCACTAAGGTCCTCAATGATCGGTCACCAGAGTCGACAGCTTTCTAGGTTAACACCCCGAAATGCACAAGATGCATAAATCAGAGCATCTCCCAAGAAAACCTCGTCTAGTTGTGGATTTCGTGTAAACCATACGTACCAAGACGCTACGTAGGGCACACTACTTTCCACTCTAATCATATGTATGTACTCAAGCCTGTGTAATGGGCTTATCTCTCAGAATACCCATCCCGCCAAACAGAAAACCAGCACAGCACAATCCAGTATAATAATGATATGTAATGTAGTAAATGTGTTAAATACAGTAATACAGTAAATAGAAATACATTAAAAATAGCAAATACAGTATCAAAGTAAACACCCAATGAAAGAAAAACAGACAAGCGCTAGGATTGACTCGCTTAGGGAACCCGAGATTCTGGTCAACTCGTGATCCCCAACAGAGTCGCCAGCTGTCGCTCCCGGGATTTTCATCCAGGTACAAACGCGAAAGTGACGCGGAAGAAAGAAAGAGAGTCACCAGCCAGGCATTTTTATCCCAAAGAAAGGGAAGGGTAATGCTGCACAAACCCGGGAGAAAGGAAAGAACGAGGTCTAGCGAACCAAAGAGAAAGGGTAAGGGAGTCGGTTACGTGAAAGGAAGGTTATCACACCCCTTCACGTCCATCGTACTCGACGGGATCCACACTTGAAGTACTGCTCAAAGGGTGATAGAAAAGATGCTGGAAAAAGAATGAAAAGAGAACGAGAAACAAATGTAGGGAAAATAAAATAAGTGCTCGAATGGGCCCTACCCCACTGCCTACGTATCTCATCGGGAACATGAGAATCAGAGCGACGTAGTTCCCCTCAACAAGGGTTGCTTCGTTTGTGTTTTTTTAATGGAAACGTCAGAGTGCGCGTCCCAGCAGTTAGGTGTTGCAGGTCGCTGTATGGAGACTTAGGTATTACCTGTTTGCGGTAGAACGGACATGACGAGTCCTTAAGGAATAGAATGAAGGAGATGAGAAGAGAATTTGTTTGTTTTTGTATTTTAGAAAGAAGTATTTTGTGTTTACAACGCATATTGTATTTAAGTCTTTCACGTGGGATCGAATGCCTCGCATATCGACCCAAGACGGGACGTACGCTAAACATTATAAGAAAGTGAGAGAAGACCCCTCACTATCTCATTCTCACATGAAAGGCTCAAATACAATATATGTTATGCCTTTATTAAGTGTTTTTGCTTTTTATTTTGAGATGAGAAGAAGAGAGACTCAAAGGTTAAGAAAGGTAAAATCTAATGAGGGAGACTATGACTCAAACCCTAAAGTTATCATACATGGGTGTTCCTAATGGTTAAGTGTGGTTTAGAAACCTAAGTCTAAAAGAAAAGAGGAGAAAAGTGAGTTCTAACTTACTTCCAAGATTGAAGTTAAGTTAAGGACTCAAAGGGGTGAAAGAAATGAAATGTCAAAGAAGCATAATATGCTTATCATAATCGCACATTGAAAGCTTTTAAAAAAATAAGAAGAGAGGTTGTATGTGGGTGCACACCCACACACTTGACTTACCATTAGCCCCTGAAAATGTTAGAAAAACAACTTACAAGCAAAGAACTAAGGAAAGAATAGCAAGTAAGGATCAAACAAGTTAGGAACTAAGGAAGAAGGATCCTAAAGGTGTGAAGAAAATTCTACACAAAACAACATATCATGCTATCCAAATAAGAAATAGAATGGGATGAAACAATGAAGACAACAACAATCATAAGTGCAATGAAGCAGTAAAATCTATCATCAGGTACCAAACAGCAATTAACAGCACATGTTCAGCCTATAAAATGGGTGTATAAAACAAATAGCAACACATACAACAACATATATGTGTATAGACAGCAATGAAAAATTAGGGGCAGCATGCACTCACAAATAATTCATTCATAAAAGAACAAACATGCTTCAAGCCTTGTGCATTATTCAATATAACATGATCACAATCACACCATAAATCATGGTAAACAATTCTTGAAATCGCCATGGAATAATGCACATTGTAAGAGAATACACATTATTAAGCATGTGAACAAATTAAAACAAATGTGCACCTATTGAAATAGAAAGCAAATGAACATGCACATAACAATTCCAGCAACACAAGCATCAATTAACAATTAACAAGCTCAATGTGTGTGCATTACGTGATCATTACATCAATTTGTCAACAACGCAAACATCAACATTCATCGATTAACAATCAAGAACCGCGTGTCGAAAAAATCATGCTCATGCAATAGTGTGAAGTGAAACAGCTCAAGAATAGTCCACTAATCATCAATGTATCAATCCATGAAGTTTAGACATGCAAGAGATCTCAAACAAGCAAGAAAATGCAAGAAAAACACAATCTGCTTCAGTGGTAACCGGTTAGCAGTTATGCTGTAACCGGTTACACAGTTCAAAACAGCCAGAAACTACGTAAAAAACAACATGTTAACTGGTTACAGCATAACTGCTAACCGGTTACACAATAACATAATTAAAAAAAAAACAGTTCCAAAAGCACTTTTCAGCAGCAAATGACTTATTCAAACAACTCCAATGATCATGTAATCACTTATGCACGAAAATTACGTTCAAACACAGTATTCAAACATCATTTAGATCCAATAATCATCAACATTAAGAATCAAAATCAAGCACATCGATCCAAATCAAAAATCACCAAAGATCTACATCGAATAAGTTGCAAATAAGCTAAATCAAGTATAGATTTGAAGAAAACCAACCTACAAAGCGGAGATTTGCTTTGGTAATTGTTGCAAAGTGATCTTGGTGCAGAAAATTAAAGAAAACCAGATATTCCTCGATTAGTAGCCGAAACACGTCGAAACCGAGCAAAATCGCGAAAAACCACCGAGATCGAACTTGCACCAAAATAAATGGTGTGAAACCCTTGGATCGAAGTAGAATAATCTGAACTTCCAGAAATCCAACCAAAGAAAGCCAAATGATGGAGTTTGAGCTCAAGAATTAATCACTTTTCAATGAGAAAAGTGATTATCCTTCAAGAAATAAGAGCTTTTTGTGAGGGTTTGGAAGAAAGAATTGAGATGAAGATGTGAGAAATTTGGTGAAAAATGGTGAATAATGGTGAATCCCTTAAAAATGAGTGAAGGATTTCTTATATAGACTTTAGGTTTGGAGTGTAGGAGGTTTGGGATTAGCTTTGAACTTAGCTTTGGGTTTGGAGCTAGGGTCGGAGTTAGTTAGACTCAACTCACCGAGTCAAGGTGGTTAACTCGGTTAGTTAGAACCAACTCGGTAACAATCCCAAGGTGAACTTCAACATCCAAAGGTGGAGATGCTTGGAAAACAAGGAATCACAACTAGTGTATGGGCATGTGACTTGGTCTGCAAGCAAGGCCTTGGTGCCTATAAATTTTCAGTGTGAGACCACCATGTTTGAGCCCTCATATGATCTCCATAACTTGTTCAAATGAGAAAATGCCCAACATCAAAGTTAAAGAGGATATGGAGATGAACAACTTTGATGTTCAACAATTTTTTATTTGAAGTATTCTTGATGGAGAAAACCAGCTTGACATTTGGCACGCCAAGTGTTTGATGAAATTATGGCCTGGAGGCCTGAACTTGCCTTGCCATGACTTGGAATTTGCCTTGATTTTGCTCCACTTTGGTTGATCATAACTCCCTCAATTTTGATCCAATGGAAGAGTTCTTTATATGGATTTGAAGCTTGGAATGTGATCTTTAATTGGCTCAACTTGGGCCTGAAGTTTGAACCTTTTATCATGGAGAAAGAATGCCTTGACGTAGAGTACAAAATGGCCTAAACTTTCCATTTTTAGAAACCTTAAAGTTTCTATTTTGGGCAGTTTTGTGATTTCTTGATTTTTCCATGAACCTCTTGACATTTCTTGACCAAATCTTGTCAAATGAACATATGTGACTTGAATTTTATGAATTTGACCTTAAAAGCCAGGAGTTGACTTTTTCCACTGCACAATTGACTTTTCCCCAAATTTCTTGATTCTCAAGCAACTGATCAATTGAACCTCTTCTGAAATGAACCAATGGCCCATCTTCCATCCTTAGATACTTGATATCATGTAGAAAACCTTGAGATCAAGTTTGAACCAAAATTTCATCAGGAGACTGCTTGAATCACAAACCCTAATTTGGAATGTTTTTGATAGGAGATGATGAACTGTCTAATCTTCTTGATGAATTCCCATCTTCCAATGACTTGTAGGATAAAATGAGATGATATATGATATAAGAGACCTTTGAGGCTTGTTTGAATCCCCTTGATTTTATCTCTCTTGCTTTGGATGATCAATACTCTGAAAACCACTGATCACATGCCCTATGTTGAATGCAAAGATGAATGCTTTTATTTTTCTATGTCTTGAATGCAATGTAATGCAATGAAAGCACATGCTAAATGATATGAAAAATGAGAGGGAAAATTTTGGGGTGTTACACTTACTAGCTCTGGTTAATTCCTGATTTTCTGACAAGCAATGCCCAGTTTGATCTCGGGACGCAGTCCGTTCTCAAACTTCAAGCACTTCGAAGTCATAGCTTCTTCTGTATTGTAATGAGCACAATACTGTACCAATTCCTCAAACCGAGCAGTATATTTAGCAACAGTCATATTCCCCTGTTTCAACTCCAGGAATTCAATCTCCTTTGCACTGCGAATGTCCTCCAGAAAATACTTTTCTAAAAACTCAGCTTGAAACACCGTCCAAGTAATCTCAGTACCTGCAGCTTCCAACCTCTGACGACTATTGTCCCACCAGACTTCAGACTCTCCTTCCAGCATATGAGTACCAAACTGTACCTTCTGAGCATCACTGAATCGCATGGTCCTGAAGATTTTCTCCACAACCTTCATCCATTTCTGTGCAGCCTCTGGATCCAGAATACCTCCTTCAAATGTAAGTGGCTTGTTGCTCCGGAACTGAGCTAAGTCACGGAACTGTGCACCTCCAGCCTGATTGGTGTTCTCTACTGCTTGTGCCATAGCTTGTATCACAGCAGCAAGAGCAACATCATTCCTCCCAGCCATACTGTTCAACAATCAACATATGGTCAAAACACACAATCGACTCCTATTCTAAGGACAAACTCTACTACTACACCTGGTCGGACAGACCGACCTGCTCTGATACCAATTGTAACACCCCACTTTCCCATTTTATAAAATATAGAAATAATACGGAAATAATAAGAGTTTTTACAACCAAAGTAGGATGTTACATCCATAAAACTAACAACAAAACTCCTTTTTCATTAATAAAATCAAAAGAGCGGAAAAACAATTATTTATTCAATTTACGGCCACATGCCAACAACATCAAAACCCACCTAAAATGTAGTCCACCATAAGTTCAATAAAAGAAATGATACGTAACCAAAATAAACAATGAATAACAAATAATGAAAATCCCCAAATCCCGTGTTACGTATCAGAGCGACTCCTAAGACTCGATCAAGTAACACGCACTCCATGCATACTCAAGTACCTGGATTATCTGTACTTCCAAAGAAGCACAGACACAACAAAAACAAAGGGGTGAGAACTACATTCAATAAATAACAGTGCATAATACATGATAAGGGGTAGTTACTCACACACAAACACATAATCACATGTTCACGAAACATATGTCACTTTCATTCAAAATTCAATAAATATGTAATAACAATGCAATGTAACTCCACAATCGACACAATGCATGTTGTACCAAAACACCATGGTTCATTCAATCGAACCCGGATAAATCACATACACCCCTACTTGGCAATGATTTATCCCCACCACACACCTCATTGGAGTTCGGGTGAATCACATACACTCCTCCTGAGCAATGATTCACCACCACCGACACACCATGAATGCATGACAACAATTATGCATATAATACACATGTATAATAATAGATATACATCATCACGATCCTCCTGATCTCACAAGAACCATTCACCAACACACACCACCATGGATAATACCTCTCACGACGTTAATTAGTCGAATATCTAATTAATTCAATGAAATTATTAAATTAATTATTCCATCACTAATTACACATCCCTCAGGTTCTGGCACCTATACCCAACCTCTCAAACCAAAAGAAGCCACTTCAGACGCGAAAATGGGAAAGAAATCGGGAAATAGCAAAAATCTGCACCCTCACTGGCCATACACGTATTGCCTTGTGCCATACGTGTATTGCCTTGCTCACTCGCCCATCCAGATGCGTACCAGACGCGTAAGGCTCCCCTCCCTGCCCTGCCATACGCGTACTGCCCTGCCTATTACGCGTATGGGCAGAGGAGTGTTTTTCCCTCAAAATTCTACTTTCAGATCTGGTTACGCGTAACTCATCTCATACGCGTAAGGCCAGGTTTCCATACGCGTACGGGCAGAGGGTCGTGTCAAATAGGATTTTGTACGCGTATTGCCCTCGTAACGCCTTGCCATACGCGTAACAACACGCCTGTTACGCGTATTGGCCTCCTACACACCAATCCATACGCGTATCGCCCTCCATGTTACGCGTATGGGCAGAGACTGTGAAAAACACCCATTTTTCATACCAGTCCGAATTCTGCGACTTTGGTCTCTATTCTACACTTCAAATTAGTCCTAAAATCAGTTCTACATCAATTTTAAGCCTCTAATCTCCCATTACTTCTTTTACCTATCATTACTAGTCAAAATTATAGATCTTAGGTCTAATCTCGTTCTCTCAACCTGCATCAAAACAGATCTGCAACAAATATGCTCACACCGCAGCAACAACAATATCAAAATATCCTACAAATCAGAACCACAGAGATTCGATTCACACCATTTTCACCACAGATTCACATCTGCACGACACAATCATAATACGGCATAAATTCATACGAATTCCTACGGGGTTAAGGACTCCTCACTACCCTCTCATGATTATACCACCAATATTAAACCCATTCTCCCCCTTACCTCGAATTTCCTGATCATTCCTGCGAAAATTGATGAAGATGGGTGCCCTAGTTCTTCTTGTTCTTCCTCTCCCTAGTCTTTCTCTTTCTCCCCAAAAATCTGATTATGATTAACCCCTCACTAATTCTCACTAATTCCAGCTTAATGACTAAACTGCCCTTACCACTTTCCACTAGCCCATTATCCATTTAATTAATTCAGATTTTTAATCAACAAAAATAATAATAATATCATTAATAATAATAATAATAATAGTAATAACAATAATATTAATAATAATAATAATAATAATAATAATGTTCAATTCTATACTACTATTATTGGACATACCCCCATATTAATCTTTATTATCTTATTATTATCCCTTCGCACTCAACCACACACTCTGAACCAGACCAAATAATACAAAATAAAACACGACGATTAAATAATTAAAATGGGGTGTTACAGTTTCCACCACCTAAACTCCCATATTTGCAAACCTCGCAGAAAGTGAAGCCGCCGCTTTTGAAACTTCTTTTTTGTTTAGATCCGCGACCTTCTTCAAAGTCAGCGGACATTGGTTGATCAATGATAGTACCAGAACCACCCTTGATCTCCGACGGTGATGAACATCCTTTCTTTGACAATTTTTTTTTCATCTTGGTTTTTGATCCCGACTGTGATGGACACCCTTTTTTTCGGCATCAAATTCAGTTAACAATCATCGTATCATCTTCTACACGTCCAATGAATTCTATGTTAAAAGAGGATATTTGATCTTTTGGATATGAAATTATTAATTAATTGGATATTGAAAACAATAGAGAGAGAGGGAGAGGGAGAGAGAGAGAGAGAGAATGTGAGTTTAAGATGAGTGAAAGAAGAAGTAAAAAAGATTCTGTTTCGAATAGAAAAGAGAAACACGATAGAAAATCTCTCTTTCTCTCTCTCTCTCTTTCTCTCTCTCTCCAAGTTCATATTCTCTCTCCAGTTTCATGGGCAATAAATGACAAAAATTCAGGGGCAGTAAGTGACAAAATTTCTCTCTCAACTTCCTTATTATTAGTACTATCATGTCCTCTACTTCCTTACTCTTACTACACTATTTTATTTTCAAAACTTCTAACCTTACCTACGAAATGTTTGTCTCCCACTTTCCATTATTGTTATATTTCAAGTTTTCACCATTGATCATTTCATTTTTTTTCACATGCTAGCTCACTGCATAAAAAAAAAAGATATATATAAGTGAACCCGGCGACAATGGTAGATGGGTAAAATATATTTTAAATTTTATATTATTAGTTATTTGTATTGTTATTAAGCTCTAGTTGTATTTGGGCTTTTAATTCATTATCCATTATGAACATTATATATGTAGTGCCTTTGACATATTTTAGGGTACCATTGAAATCAAATGAAAGTTATTTTTATTAGCTTAGTTTTATCTCTCTCTTATTTTTATTTATCTTCTTCATAGTTTAGAATTTCAACTTTCTTAAGTTTGTTAGGGTTCTTATTTTATCTTCCTAACACATTTTTATAAAAATAATTTTTAAAAATAAAAAGAAAAAATCTATTATTATTTTTTTGAAGAAAGGAGGGCCGGAACCAAAAGAATTACATAACAACCAACGTAGGACTAGAGATACAAATACAACCAACTAACAAAGAAGAGAAATTCGAGTAGGAATTCACTCATAAAGCAAGAGAAAAAACCTTTTTTTTAAAGCTAAAATAAATAGGCTCATATTTTTGTTTAAAAAAATTATAAATAAAAAAGTAATATAAATAGGCTCATTGGAAATAAGTTCTACGTGTAGCTTCGCATTTAAATTGATTTGTGAATTAATCGTTGTTGAACAATCATCTTCATTATTATCCAATTGGTTTACGTTATGCATATTCGAGCTTTTCGATAATTGGTTCTGTTAGACGATTTGATTCAGGTTGTTTTCGATGTGCCATAAAACTTTTGAAAATCATATTTTTTTCAAAAGTTAAATTTTTTAATTTGTGATCTATTCACCCCCCTTTAGATCGAAACCTATCGTCTAACAATAATTTATACAATGAATGATGAATTCTCTGAGTGAATAATAATTGTAGTAGGAGCATACTTAGTGGTGGAGACTTCATGATCCCTTTTTGGTGTTTCAAGACATTCAAAATTTGAATTTCTCATGGCACTTGGTTTGGACCTAGCTCTGATGCCAAGTTTGTTTGAGAAAAATATTTTCTTTTTTGAATTTTTAATGAAACTATACAAGGATTATATAGCTTATATTTACAGAGAAGTATAGTCGTGATTACAGTTTTTATAGCTAACAAATATTAATCATTATAAGTCTTCTATATCCTCCTCTATTTTGCATGAAATAGAATCCCTTAGATTAAGAAACAAGAAAAGAAACAAAATTTTAACAAATGGTTCCATATGATTCTATTTTTTATTTTATTAGTAGTAGTAGTGAAAAGGATAAAATATTATTGGCTTAATACCCTTTTTGGTCCTCTAACTATAGGGGTAGGTCCAATTAGGTCCTCTTTCTTTTAAAAGTGCCAAATTGGTCCCATACGTTTTTAAATAGGTTCGTATTGATCCTTTCTGTTAATTACAGGCTGACGGTGTTAAAAATGATGATGTGGAATGTGACTTAGATGGTGTGTGTAGCACAGTCAGCATTTCCCTGTTCGTTCAATCTGAGACTCTAGAAATCCACCCCCAATTCCAAACCTAGGTTACAAAATCCCCAAAATTAACCAAATTGAAAGGAAAATTCCCGTCCAATAATGAGTTTTGGGCAAGTTTCTTCTTCATCTTCAAGAACCCGCGTCGATTCGCAAGTGTATACCAGTTTTGGGAAAGTCACGTGTGGTTGTGGAGACCTTGCTGTACTTCGCAAGGCAAGAACCGTCCAAAATTATGGAAAGCTTTTTTGGGGTTGTCAACATTTTAAGGTAATCTTCTATCTCAAACACATTCCTTCCATCCGGTACATCTTCACTGTTCTTAAGTTGCCTTCATATATGTACAGGGACACACGAATGCCGGGTGCAGTTTTTTTGAATGGTTATATGATGATTCAAGAGATGACAAGGAGGAAAGCTTGAGGAATATGAAATGGAAGATTGAAATGCAATTTAAGGAGTTGGAAGAAGCCCAAAAAGAGTTGGCAGAGGCAAAAATAATGGTTGAAGTTTTTAGGGTAAAATATTTGCAGCTAGATGAAGCTTTGAAGAACACAAGGAAATGGAAGATAATCTGGAAGTGCTTGTGCTTTACTGTGTTATTTGTTTTAGTGGTTAAGGTGTTGTGAATGTTGGAGCCTATGTTGTTAGTTGTTGGTAGTTTATCAGCTGTTGTTTTCTTGTGAAATGGATGTAAAAGTTACTTCCATAACATGTACTAATGGTCTGAGTAAAAGAGTATTGTTGTTGCCAATATTTTAGTGTTATTGCCATATTTATCAGTTGTTGCCATATGTGTTGTAAAAGTTATTGTCATAAACATGTAGTAATGGTCCGAGTAAAAGAGTAGTTTTGTTGCTGTCATAAACATATTTTAGTGCCAAATTTTAGCTGTTGCTGTAGGTTATGGCATACAGAGTTGTACATATTTGTACACCAAATTTGTAACCTGATTTTTCTCATTGTATATGAAACTGAGTTGTAGATATCAGTACACTAAATTTTGTATAAACCCTATTTGTACATCAAATTTGTAACCTGGTTTGTGCAATAACAACTTAACAGAAAATTTGTACAACATAACAACTTGTATACACCAAAATTTGACAACAGGTGGACAGAAGTATCAGTAGCATAAGTACTTAATAGAAAACTTTAGTAGCATAATTTGACAACAGCATAACAGAAGTATCAATACAAAATAGGAAACATTGTACACCATAAGTACATAAGTACACCATTACACATAATAGCCGAAGCATATCAGAAATGCTTAGTACACAAAATAGCAGTAATTGTTCATAATATTAGAAGACAACATTACACAATACAACACAAACTATAGACCCTAAGAGGATTTCTTTGAAATGTTCCTTTTAGTTGGTGTTGTCCTCCTAGTAGTAGGACCCACTGCATTCTGTGATGCACTCAATCTGGTGATGGGTCCTCTTGAAAGCTGTGCTGGTCTCTTAAAAGGAAACTTGTGCCTAGCTTGCGTTGCAGTCTTGTTATTAGTTGTCTGAGAAACCTGAGTTGCCTGGGATGCATGAGTTGTTCTGGTTGCCTGAGTTGTTTTAGTTGCCTGAGTTGACTTGGTTGCCTGAGTAGTTTTAGTTGCCTTAGTTGACTTGGTTGCCTGAGTTGTTTTAGTTTCCTGAGTTGACTTGGTTGCCTGAGTAGATGCCTGAGTTGCCTGAGTAGATGCCTGAGTTGCCTGGGTTGCCTGACTTGCTTGAGATACTTGCTGAGATGGTTGCTGAGAAACCTGTGATGCCTGTTGTGGTGGCTGAGCCATCTTACATGTTGATTTGTTGTGCCCAGTTTGTCTGCACCTAGTGCACCTCACAATCATACCATTTTTTCTTATTTTCCTGTCAGAACCATCAATCTCACCTTGTTCTCTATTCCTCTTCTTCTTTGGTCGTCCAAGCGTTTTCTTGAATTTGGGAGGCTGCACATCAGGGTATTCGGTTCTCACACATAAATTTGTACCATTCAGAGGGTAAATGATAGGTTCATACACCTTAATATACCTAGCCTTCTTGTAATAGTCTGGGAAAAACTCATCAACAGCAAGACCTCTACTCTTCATTGAGGAAATTGCATTGACGCATGAGAGACCAGTCAGCTGCCACTTTCTGCAAGAACAACCATGTTCCTTTAAGTCGACAGTGAACATGTCTCCCTGATTCTCAATATGTCTCACCTCAAAAATATATTCAGATGACATCCTGTAAAATTAAGTGTTGGTTCTTGGATTGGCTAGAATTTTGGTAAAACAAAGTTGTGCAATGTTGATGTCACATGGGTGATGTCTTAACATTGAGTCTTAACATTGGTTTATGTTAAGTATTTATCTTGTTGAAGTTTTGAAGTCTGATGTCACATGCGATGTCATGACATCAAGTCTGCAGAAGATTAATAACATCAGGCTTAATGATGTTGTTAGGGTTTGCGTTTTAGCTGGATTTTGGGAGAGCTGTTAGTCTCATTGGATGCGGATATCTTGGGATAGATATTTTCTGTTACAAACAGATTTGATGCAGATTTGTAGGAGTGGTTAAAGGCTGAAGATTTAAGAAGATTTAGAGAGAGAAAATCTGTTTTGGAGATTCAGTTTTAAATAACAAATCAGGTCAGATATTGTAGCAGGTCCAAGCCCAATTCAACTAGCTATATAAATCTCATCAGTACTAAAGGAAAAGCAACGAAGAAAGAGAGCTAAAGACTAAGAGTCGATTGAGTCTTTGTGTTTGTAACCATTCGAGTGTGAATTGGTATTGTTGTTTTGAGTTGTTCTTGATCAAAGTTGTGAAGCAGAATCAAGTTGTGTTTTTCAAAGTGTGTGATCTTTGAATTGTGTCACTGAAGTGATTTAGGGATTGAGTAGTGTTCTCATACCTAAGTGGTCTCTTAGGTAAAAGGTTCATTAAGTAGAGATTAAGTTTAGGAGAAGTCAACTGGGTTGTTGAGTCTGTAAATTAATTCTACTGATAGTGAAATTCATCCCTGGCTTGGTAGCCCCCAGACGTAGGTAGTTAAAACCGAACTGGGTGAACAATTCATTGTGCTGATTTATTGTTGCTTTACATTGTCCATTGCAGAGTGTGTTGTTGTGACATCACATGTAACATCACATATCTGGTACCAGAATTTCAATTGGTGTCAGAGCAGGCATCCTGTCTGTCTCTGGGTGAGATCTAGGGAAGTTACTTTCTGGTGTAAAGATGGACAAAGAAGTTGGAGGATTTGTCAACAGACCCCCTATTTTGGATGGCTCAAATTATGATTATTGGAAGCCAAGGATGATCACCTTTTTGAACTCCTTGGACAGCAGGGCTTGGAAGGCTATCATTAAAGAATGGAAAGCACCTGTTGTGTTTGAAAAAGATGATGATGGGAAAGATAAAGAGGGCACCTCAAAGCCGAAGATTGAAGAAGAATGGACCAAGGAAGAAGATGAGCTTGCCCTTGGTAATTCCAAAGCTTTAAATGCAATTTTCAATGGAGTGGATAAGAACATATTCAGGTTGATCAATACCTGTGAAGTTGCTAAGGAAGCTTGGGATATTTTGAAGGCTACACATGAAGGAACATCTAGAGTTAAGATGTCAAGACTTCAGCTTCTAACATCGAAGTTTGAAAGTCTGAAGATGAAGGAAGATGAGACTATCCATGACTTCCACATGAGTATTCTTGAGCTGCCCAATGCATCCAGTGCTCTGGGAGAAAAGATGACAGAAGAAAAGCTTGTAAGGAAAATCCTTAGGTCCCTTCCTAAGAGGTACAAGATGAAGGTGACTGCAATTGAAGAAGCTCAAGACATCAGCAAAATGAGGGTTGATGAGCTTATTGGATCTCTTCAAACATTTGAGCTAGGGTTAAGTGAAGAAGAACCTGAGAAGAAGTCCAAGAGTATAGCTTTAGTTTCCAGTTCTGAAGAAGCCAAGAAAGAGAAAGTAGATGACTCTCAGGAGGAGCTGTCTCAGGCTATTGCTTTGCTGGGTAAACAGTTCAACAAAGTTATGAAGAGGATAAATAGGAGTTATAATCCCAATGTCAAGAACATTACCTCTGACATCAACAGATCAGGAGAACAAGGGAAGAAGTCTAAAGATGAAGAAAAATCCAGTAATGACAAAGGGATACAATGCTTTGAGTGTGAAGGGTATGGACATGTCAAGAAGGAATGTCCTACTTTTCTAAAGAAGCAGAAAGGGTTATCAGCGTCTTGGTCTGACAGTGAGAGAGAATCTGAAGAAAATTCAGCTAAACTTGTTAGAGCTATGGTTGGGGTTTATGAGTCAGATGATGAGTCTTGGAATGATGAAGTTACTTATGATGAACTTGCTGTCACTTATAAAGATCTTTTCATGAGAAGTGAACAAGTGTGTCTTGAAGGAGAAGAGCTGAAGAAAACCATAATACAGTTAAAAGCTGAAAAGACTGACCTTGAAGCTGAAGTCAGTATACTTAACTATAAGCTGGACTCTATGACCAAAACTATCAGAATGTTTAACAATGGTACTAATGCGTTAGACAACATTCTTAGTATTGGGAAGATGGCTGGAGACAAATGTGGTTTGGGATTCACCAGTGATGCAGGTTCTATCACCCCAAAACCAGTGATGTTAAAACAGATGTTAAAACATCATGATAGAACTCCATCTAAGAAGAAATACAGACGCTGGAGATGTCACCATTGTGGATGTTTTGGACACATTAAGGCTTATTGTTATAAGCTACATGGGTATCCACAGAAGGCTCATCAGGTTGTTCCCAAACAGAACTGTTATAAAAGAAGGCAGGTTCCCAAGCCTAAGAAGCAATGGGTCCCTTAAGTTAAGGTTACCAGCTTGATAGCTCACACTTCTTTAAAGGTTTCTACCAAGGATGATTGGTACTTTGACAGTGGGTGTTCTAGGCACATGACTGGAGTAAAGAATCTGTTGGTAGATGTGAAGGTTCATTCTTCAGGCTATGTTACATTTGGTGATGGGGTCAAAGGAGAGATCAAGGGGATTGGTAAACTAAACTGTGCTGGTGCTCCCAGACTGGAGGATGTCCTTCTTGTTAAAGGACTGACTGTAAACTTGATTAGCATTAGTCAACTTTGTGATCAAGGATTCAAAGTAGAGTTTACCCAGTCTGAATGCATTGTCAAAGATGATAAAGGAGAAGTCATTATGAAGGGAGCCAGGTCTAAGGACAATTGTTATCTTTGGGTTCCACTAGAATTAAATTCTTCCACTTGTGTTTTTGCTAAAGAGGATGATGTCAAAATCTGGCATCAGAAGTTAGGACATCTTCACTTGAAGGGAATGAAGAGAATCATCTCCTCAGAAGCAGTTAGAGGAATTCCCAAGCTTAATATTGAGGAAGGAAAAGTGTATGGAGACTGTCAAAAAGGGAAGCAGACAAAGATGTCTCATCCGAAGCTTCAACATGACACCACCTCCAAGGTCTTGGAACTACTTCATATGGACTTGATGGGACCTATGCAGGTTGAAAGTCTGGGTGGAAAGAAATATGCGTATGTGGTTGTGGACGACTATTCAAGGTACACATGGGTGAGCTTCATCAAAGACAAATCAGTGGTGTTTGATGTTTTCAAAGATCTTTGTCAAAGACTCCAAAGAGAGAAGGAGAGTAATGTTATCAGGATAAGGAGTGACCATGGAAGAGAGTTTGAGAATAGCAAGGTTGAAGAATTTTGCTCTGCTGAAGGTATAAGTCATGAGTTTTCATCTCCTATTACTCCTCAGCAAAATGGAGTAGTTGAGAGGAAGAACAGAACTATCCAAGAGTCTACTAGAGCTATGATCCACGCCAAGAAACTTCCCTATCATTTCTGAGCTGAAGCCATGAATACTGCCTGCTACATTCACAACAGGGTTACTCTGAGAAGAGGCACTTCATCCACTCTGTATGAACTATGGAAGGGAAGAAAACCTACTGTTAAATACTTTCATATTTTTGGAAGTAGATGTTATATTCTGGCAGATAGAGAACAGAGAAGAAAATTGGATTCCAAAAGTGATGAAGGAATATTTTTGGGATACTCTACTAACAGCAGAGCATATAGGGTTTTCAACTCTAGAACCAAGGTGATGATGGAGTCAATCAATGTGGTGATTGATGACAATGACAAGCAAGAAGATGATGATGTCCTAGATGATGTTGGAACATCAGTTGGTGAAGTTGCACCAGAAGCTGAAGACAGAAGTCCAACTCCTAGTGTTGCTGCTGCTGAGCCTGAAACTGAGCAACCTCATAAGGATCCCTCCATCAGAGTGCAGAAGGACCACCCAAAGGAGCTCATTATAGGTGATCCAAACTCTGGAGTGAGGACTAGGTCAAGAGATGTTATAGCAAGTTCATGTTTTATCTCCAAAATTGAGCCAAAGAATGTCAAGGAAGCATTGACTGATGAGTTTTGGATAAATGCAATGCATGAAGAGCTGGAGCAATTCAAGAGAAATGAAGTATGTGAGCTTGTACCTAGGCCTGATGGAGTTAATGTGATTGGCACCAAGTGGATCTACAAGAATAAATATGATGAACAAGGAGTGGTCACCCGAAACAAGGCCAGATTAGTTGCTCAGGGATACACTCAGGTTGAAGGAATTGATTATGATGAAACCTTTTCTCATGTGGCAAGACTGGAATCTATCAGATTGCTCTTTGGTGTGGCTTATAATTTAAATTCAATCTTTTTCAGATGGATGTTAAAAGTGCCTTCTTGAATGGTTACTTAAATGAAGAGGTGTATGTTGATCAACCAAAAGGATTTATTGATCCAACATTTCCTGACCATGTGTACAAACTAAGGAAAGCTCTATATGGGTTGAAGCAAGCACCAAGAGCTTGGTATGAAAGACTTACTGAATTCCTGGTTGTGAATGGCTACAGAAAAGGAGGGATTGACAAGACTTTGTTTGTTAAAGAGGAAGGAGGAAAACTAATGATAGCTCAAATCTATGTTGATGACATAGTATTTGGTGGGATGTCAGATGCAATGGTGAAACATTTTGTGGAACAGATGCAGTCTGAATTTGAAATGAGTCTTGTTGGTGAGCTGAACTATTTTCTTGGTCTACAAGTTAGACAAATGGAGGACTCCATATTCATTTCTCAGAGCAAGTATGCAAAGAACATAGTGAAGAAGTTTGGTCTAGAGAATGCTAATCACAAGAGGACTCCTGCTCCTACTCATCTAAAATTATCCAAGGATGAACATGGTGTCAGTGTGTATCAAAGTTTATATAGAAGCATGATTGGGAGTCTATTGTATCTCACAACTAGCAGACCTGACATTGCTTTTGCTGTTGGAGTTTGTGCCAGATATCAATCTGAACCTAAGGCTACTCACTTGAATCAAGTGAAAAGGATCTTGAAATATGTTAATGGCACTAGTGACTATGGGATGCTGTATAGTCATGGTTCTGGGACTGAGTTAAGGGGATATTATGATGCTGATTGGGCTGGGAGTGCTGATGATAGGAAAAGCACCTCAGGAGGTTGTTTCTTCTTAGGGAATAATCTGATATCCTGGTTCAGTAAAAAGCAGAACTGTGTGTCTCTTTCTACTACTGAAGCTGAGTACATAGCAGCAGGGAGTAGTTGTTCTCAACTTGTGTGGATGAAGCAGATGTTAACAGAATACAATGTCAAGCAAGATGTCATGACATTGTACTGTGATAATTTGAGTGCTATCAATATCTCTAAGAGTCCTATTCAATATAGAAGAACTAAGCATATTGATATAAGGCATCATTTTATAAGAGAATTGGTTGAGGACAAAGTTGTTGCATTGGAGCATGTAGCTACAGATAAACAGTTAGCTGATATCTTCACTAAAGCATTAGATGCAAACCAATTTGAAAGTTTGAGAAGTAAATTATGAATTTGCATTTATGAAGATTAAATGTGCTAGAGAGTGTATTATGCAGTTGTATTATTAGAAATTGATTTTATTCAACTGCAGAAGGCATACAGGTTTGAAGTACATCATTAGTTACAGATTATCCCAACCCCCTGCATCTAGAAAAATTTTCCAGTCTTCATCCCAATCATCATCAGCAGCTTGTTGTTGCACAGGAAGCTTTTTGCTTGGTTTCATAGTTGTTTCTGATGTTCTGCCTGTCTTTGTGGTTCCTGAAGGTGTTTCAGCTGTAGTTAGTGTTTTGCTCCTCTTCTGAGGTGGATCTGAAGTCGTGTTCTTCTGCTTGAAGTTCTTTGCTGCACCTTTGATGTTTGACTGGCTCATTCTTGGTTGCTGAGTAGTGCTGCTAGAAGAAAGGCTTGTGTTTATAATGAAAAACAAGGAGCATCGTTTGTATCGACTGGACAGTCATTGTGTTGGAACTTGTGTTTTTGGGAAGCATGATGTTTGACCATGACTTTATGTCAGGACATTGTGTTTGGTAATTGTCCAATTGTGGCTAAAAAGGGGGAGAGTTAGCCTAGGTGTGTAGAGTGTACCCTATATCTGGTGTGGTGCAGATGTTGAGGGGGAGTGTGCATGTTGAACAGCTGGTTATGCTGGTTCTGGTTTTGAGGGGGAGTTTGATCTTTGTTGATGGGAGTGTGCATGTTGAACAGCTAGTTATGCTGGTTCTGGTTTTGAGGGGGAGTTTGATCTTTGTTGATGGGAGCTGTTTGTTGGTTGGTAAAATATTCATGTTTATCCGCTGCTGAAGTCTCTGGTAGAATTTTGGTAAAACAAAGTTGTGCAATGTTGATGTCACATGGGTGATGTCTTAACATTGAGTCTTAACATTGGTTTATGTTAAGTATTTATCTTGTTGATGTTTTGAAGTCTGATGTCACATGCGATGTCATGACATCAAGTCTACAGAAGATTAATAACATCAGGTTTAGTGATGTTGTTAGGGTTTGCGTTTTAGCTGGATTTTGGGAGAGCTGTTAGTCTCATTGGATGCGGATATCTTGGGATAGATATTTTCTGTTACAAACAGATTTGATGCAGATTTGTAGGAGTGGTTAAAGGCTGAAGATTTAAGAAGATTTTGAGAGAGAAAATCTGTTTTGAAGATTCAGTTTTAAATAACAAATCAGGTCAGATATTGTAGCAGGTCCAAGCCCAATTCAAATAGCTATATAAAGTGCATCGGTACTGAAGGAAAAGGAACGAAGAAAGAGAGCTAAAGACTGAGAGTCGATTGAGTCTTCGTGTTTGTAACCATTCGAGTGTGAATTGGTATTGTTGTTTTGAGTTGTTCTTGATCAAAGCTGTGAAGCAGAATCAAGTTGTGTTTTTCAAAGTGTGTGATCTTTGAATTGTGTCACTGAAGTGATTTAGGGATTGAGTAGTGTTCTCATACCTAAGTGGTATCTTAGGTAGAAGGTTCATTAAGTAGAGATTAAGTTTAGGAGAAGTCAACTGGGTTGTTGAGTCTATAAATTAATTCTACTGATAGTGAAATTCATCCCTGGCTTGGTAGCCCCCAAACGTAGGTAGTTAAAACCGAACTGGGTGAACAATTCATTGTGCTTATTTATAGTTGCTTTACATTGTCCATTGCAGAGTGTGTTGTTGTGACATCACACGTAACATCACATATCTGGTACTAGAATTTCAGTAAGTGCATTATCTATCAAAAGCAAGTCATAATAATTAAACACAGAAGTAAGTCTATTACCTATCATAAGTAAGTCATAATAATAAAACACAAAAGTAAGTCTATTACCTTACTATCCAAAAATTTGTATAACTGCTTGTTTTCTCCACCTGCTTCTTTATGTTTGGAAACACTCCATCATCACCCAAATTAGTGAACTTCAACCTATTTTCCGCCCATTTTTCCATTATATATCCCCTAATATCTTCTAACATTGTGACCAAAGGTTTTGCCCTTGCTTCCACAATCACACTGTTGAAAGCTTCTGACATATTATTCAGGACAGTATCAGACTTTGCTGTGGTTCTGAAGTAGGACTTGCTCCAAAATCTTGGTGGTGTTTGCATCAAGTGTTTGTAGGCCTCTTCATTTATCCTTCTCGTGCCTCTCATCTCTCTTTCCCAAGCCTATGGATAAGTAGCTCTTGTTGCCTTCCAAATGATCTCCTTGAACACTTTTCCTGGAAATTTCTTCCTAAAATTGTTGTATAGATGTCTCACACAAAACCTCTATTCAACACTTGGTAACAATTCATCCATAGCTGGAAGAAGACCCTGCAAATGCATATATCAAATAAAAGTTCAACATTACATTCTAAATCAAAAAATACTCAGGTTGGGATAATGGGTGTTCAATGTATATGTCAACCTTCAGATGTACCCTACATAGGTCAGTTATCTCTAACGCACATTTATCATCACTAAGCACATTAATCCTAAATGTAGGATCCTTGTAGTAGATATTGTCTACCTCAGTATACCCTATGTCTTTCAAAACACCTGTCAACTCAAAATACGACCACCTATCAACATCTACATGTAATTCGTTACATTTACCCCCCACGTAATTCGTTTTATTAGAGTCAATAAATTCCCCACTATGATGAATGTTGAGGGTAATCATTTCTTCCATTTCAACCTAATATCATAAACAAGCAGAAACTTTACGAAACGGACATAAAAAACCCCAATTTTAAAAAGGAGGCAACAAACCCTAATTTCTACACACAAACTCTAGACTACAGAAAACGAAAATTTTACGAAAGTAACATAGCCACTAACCAGGATATTGCTTCATCTTCAATCGTATGTCTGGGAATCTTTGTGTTCGTCTTCACCCTCGGTCATCTTTGTCTTCGTCTGCTATGCCTTCTCTTCTAGGGTTAAATGTGCAGAACTAAAATGACTTAAGAAAAATAAGCCACAATTCTGAATTGACCTATATAAACCGTGCCACATCCCCATCCAGAAACATACACATCAGCACATCCATGCCATGTCATCAACATTTTAAGTGAAATTTTAACTTTTCTAACGGCAAGGACAAACGTGGACCTATTTAAAAACGTATGGGACTAATTTGGCACTTTTAAAAGAAAAAGGACCTAATTGGACCTACCCCTATAGTTAGAGGACCAAAAAGGGTATTAAGCTAAAATTATTTGACCATTTTTGTTTTGCTGAAAATTCTTTAACTAAGCATCATTTCTCAAAACACTTTGAATTCTGACAAGTCAAAACTCAATTGTATTGCATAGAGAAAAGGCACAATTTTGAATTTTCTAATGCTTTCTCCTCATATATGAGACTTGCATTGTGAATTTTGAAGGTTCCATATTTTCTCAAATGGAATTGAAAATAGTAATGACGTTTATCGTATGGTGTCTTATGTTGAAATGCTACACTTTTGTAGTGATGAACTAAAAAATGCATTATGGGAAGCCATTGAGGGTGACCATGGTTTTTTTTAGCGTTGAATGAGCCTTTAAGAGTGGTAGAGAAATATGTGTTTCTCCATATCATCCACCATGTTTTTTTGAAACCCCTTTATGGCTGAGGTTGAAATTGTAAAACAGAATCACTACTTGTATATATTCTGTTAAAATGAAAATACAACCTTGACCTTTATATAGACCCAAAGATTTATGCTATTCTTGGAAATTAAAGCAAATAAATACTATTAATAAGCCACTATCTCTTGGCCTTCTAACTACAACAGACTATTTGTTTTTCCACTAACTTATTAATAAAAACCCACTAAATATAACATTAAAGTTTATTCAACAAAACTCCCCTGTAAACTTAAATGTTTTTTCTATCCTCCACGCCAATCATATTCTTACATTTGTCGAAAGTTTCTTTCGATAATGGTTTTGTGAAAATATCTGCTGCTTGATCCTTGCTTGCTACATGCCTCAATTCGACACTTCCGTCCTTCACATATTCTCGAATGAAGTGGAAGCGAACATCGATGTGCTTGCTTCTTTCATGATTTACTAAATTCCTTGCTAACTCAACTGTTGATTTGTTGTCCACTTGTATTACTGTTGCACCTACCTGTTTTAGCTCAATTTTGCTTAACAATATTCTAAGCCATATTGCATGACAAACACACCAAGATGCTGCCACATATTCAGCTTCACATGTCAAAAGTGTTACTATTGGTTGCTTCTTGGAAAGCCAGGAAAAAGCAGTGTTTCCCATAAAGAACACATATCCTGAGGTGCTTTTCCGATCGTCTATATCTCCGCACCAATCGCTGTCAGAGTAACCAATCAACTTGTAATCTTCTGTTCTTGAGTAAAACATTCCAAGTGACACAGTTCCTTGGATGTGTCGAAGGATTTTTTTTCAATGTCTTCCAATGTGAATATACTGGCTCCTTCATAAATCGACTTACAATGCCGACACTTAATGAAATGTCCGGCATTGTACATGTGAGATAGCGAAGACTTTCTACCAAGCTTCGATATTTGCTTCCTTTGACACGATCTCCTCCATCAAATTTCGACAACTTGGCACCTGGTTCCATTGGCGTCGAAATCGGATTACAGTTTTCCATCTTATATTTTTTGAAGATTTCTTTTGCATTTTTCTCCTATGAAATAAAAATTCCTGTTTCTTCTTGTCGAACCTCCAGACCAAGAAAGAATCTCATTAGACCTAAGTCTGTCATATCGAATTCACATGTCATTTTGCCCTTGAATTCTTCTATCATCTGACTATTGTTACCCAAGAAAATTAGATCATCGGCATAGAGGGCAACAAGTAACATATTACCTCCATTCTTCTTTACATAAAGGGCATGCTCATAAGGACATTGCTTGAACCCATTCTCCTTAAAATATGTGTCGATACGTGTATTCCATGCCCGCGGTGCTTGCTTCACCCCATAAAGTGCTTTCTTCAATTTCAACACCTTCTTCTCTTCTCCAACTTTCATATACCCGGGTGGTTGTTCAACGTAGACTTCTTCTTCGAGCACACCATTCAGAAATGCCTACTTGACATCCATTTGAAATATCGGCCATTTGAATTGAGTAGCTTGTGAGATGAGTAATCGAATTGTCTTCATTCTTGCAACAGGTGCAAATATTTCATCATAGTCCATTCATGCCTTCTGCTTATATCCCTTTTCAACAAGCCGCGCCTTATATCATTCCACTTCGCCTTCAACATTCATTTTTTTCTTGAATATCCACTTCACACCACTGGGTTGACTTCCTTTTGGTAATTCTGCTAGTTCCTATATGTTGCTACGTTCAATGGCCTTAATCTCTTCGTTCATGGCAGTTTTCCATTTTTCGTCTCGTAGCGCCTCTTCAAAACTAATGTTTTCCATATCTGCCAGAAGACATACAAGGTTCACCTCACTTGTCGAATCATACAAATCTTGCAGACTTCGCATTCTAGGTTGTAGAGGTTCATATTCATTGTTAGAATCTTCAAGGTCTATTGAAATTCTTGTTGGTACAGCGACAGATGATTCTCCAACTTCGATGATAACTTCTATCGAATTGTTCCAGTCCCACTTGCTCGCTTCATTTATTCGAACGTCCCTACTCACTATCACCTTCTTGCTTATGGGATCGAATAACCTGTACCCTTTTGTCTTCTCATCATTGTAGGCGAGCGATTTTGGACGCGGTTCTTAAGCGCTGGTCGCTCTCTGCGGTTGAGCTTGAACTACAGGTCGATTCATTTTTTATCCTATTGTGATCTGAATAAGGAAGGGAAATAGATGTCTCCAATTAATCCTGCTTTGCATACTGAGTTTAAACAGCGGTCTGTTAGGTTACGAATGCTATCAATGTGGGGGGCCTTTGTACTGGTTATTTGTATTTTCGCCAATATTGTTTTCTTTCTTTTTACCTGGGCAGAAGGTTTCTGGCGGGGAACAAGGATTAGGATGTTAGGACTGATGCTTTTGAATTACTGGGATTGAATTATGGGATTTGGGTTTTTGTTTAGTGTGCTCGCTAAGATCTTTTCTTTCGATCTTATGCCTACGTATTCTCGTTTACCGAAACAGGGAAATCAGAGCGTTCGTAGTTCCTCCTATTCTATGGGAGGAAATGGGTGTTTTGGTGTCTTGTTCAAAGCCCAAGACATGAAGCGAAAGGTGGTTTATATCTTGTTCAAAGCCCAAGATGTGAAGCTGAAAGGTCTATTTGTGTCTTGTTCAAAGCCCAAGACATGAAGCGAAAGGTCCTCGACTTTAGAGAGAATTTGTCACCTCTAAAGAGGGGAGAAGGAGAATTACTTTAACTGGGATACGCGGATCCTAGCAATGCCATAATTTCCTTAAAAGGGGATTTTAACCTGAAGGAGAAGACTTTAACTCAGTGTAGAGCAATGCCATCTTTCCTTAGGAATTTCTCATGCTAAAAGAGGGACAGTGGCATGGATGTAGATGATCCAGAGGCTTACCGCTTACAGCGATTAGACGAAGGGGAAGGAGTTGTTGATGTTTGTATGCTGTGAACGAGGCACAACTTTGATGCTAAAAGGTTAATTGGATCAACCAGTGGTTTTCTTATACAAAGCCTAAGAGGAGGCTAATTTCCGCTAGGAAAATCATTATACAAAGCCTAAGAGGAGGCTAATTTCCGCTAAGAAAATCATTATACAAAGCCCAAGAGGAGGCTATTTTGTGTCTCGTACAAAGCCCGAGAGATAGGCTAAAAGGGTTGACTCAACAGGAGAATCTTTTATACTCAACAAGAGAGTGTTTTTGTATCTCGTACGAAGCCCGAGATGAAGGCTATTGTTTGTTTGACTCAACATGAGAATCTTTTATACTCAACAAGAGAGTGTTTTTGTATCTCGTACGAAGCCCGAGATGGAGACTAAAAGGTTTGACTCAACAAGAGAGTCTTTGTATCTCGTACGAAGCCCGAGATGGAGGCTATGTCAGTTAAGTGACAGGTCCAGTATACTGATTTTGAAAGAGAAAATCAGTTCTTATATGAGCAACACTGTACTCATGGGTTAGATCTGAGGATCGGGGTGGTCTCCTTTTCTTTAAGGAAACGGGAAATCCAAAGGGTATTGAGACTGTCCGAGTCTGCGGGTTTCCTTCCTATTTAACGAAGGGGTCACTTGAGAATGTCTTTTGAGACTCAAGGAAGTTAGATTGTCCGTGTCTAGAGTTTTATCTTTTGTACTATGCTTTGAGAAACAGTAGTAGACTCTATGAAAGGACTGTTCTATGGAGATGACTAAGTTCTATTCCTATACCTCTAGGAGGTCGTCGGGACAATTTGTACGAAGCCCAAGAGGAGGCTGGAAACTTTTAAGAAGCCGACGGGTCCTTGTACGAAGCCCAAGAGGAGGCTATCATTCCCGGAGGAAGAGATCATTATACGAAGCCTAAGAGGAGGCTGTGAATACTTCTAAGAAGCCGTAGTGTCCTTGAATAATGCCCAAGAGGAGGCCGATGCTTTTAAGAAGCCGACAGGTCTATCATCTCCTTTCCATTAGGAGAAATAACTCTTTTAAAGATAAAAACCACTGGTAAACGTGCGAGGTTTACTATCCAGCGACTTCTAGCTTTTAAAGAGGGTTCCTTAGTTAAGGTCCAAGATTATGACCGTAGTGGGTACCCAAACCCCGAGACATTCAAGGCAAGCTATCCACAAGGAATAGATCAAGTCAGGAAAGTTCGAGAATTTGGAAGAAACTCAAAGATGCCATTCACGGAGAATACATTCATCTTGGGGAGTAGAGCTTCTTGACGATTCCTAAGGAGGACAGCCGAAGAGAAGATTGTATCTGGTGCTCCTATTGGGGATCTAGGCGTCTATTTCTACGAATAAATGAAACGGCGTCACCTAGTTCTAGACGTAGTAGCCGGGGAAACTCGAAATATCTATACTATTATTACACAGTAGATATGAGTTTATGAAAGGAGACTTACAGTGAGCAGCCCCACAATACAATTATATATATATGAAAGCAGTAAATGAAAGCGATAACCACTTACTCGGTTGGAGTGCTTCCATGCTGTTTGGTTAGTTGTTCAACAAAGAAAGATTGAAAACAACAGTATATTCAAAATAAAAGGAGAAAGTGCTTTGAAAAAGAAAGATTTGGGACTTACAGCTCAAGGAGAGGCCCAGGGTTTTATCAGTGAGCGCACTGTTTGACTTTGTACAGCGGGACTTATACAAGTGACTGGGGCCCAAAAATGGTTTTCTGTACAAAGGGATGGGTCTTACACTCTCTCAAGAGGGCCAAAAAGGTTTAAAGAAAAGAGTGGGGCTTATAACACGAGGGTAGGCCCAAATGATTTTTCGTTTAAAAATGGCGATCGCGCCGAAGTTTTCTTTTAACGCAGAGGGACTTATACAATAAGTGAGGCCCAAAATGTTTTGGTTAAAAGGGGGATTGGGTCTTACACTCTAATAGAGGCCCAAAGTGTTTTGAATGGGTCTTATAGCTCAAGGAGAGGCCCAGATGATTTTTATTTTTAAACGGGCGACGATCGCGTCGTTTACTTGTACAGAGGGACTTATACAATGAGTGAGGCCCAAAAAGTTTTTTGTACAAGGGGGGATGGGTCTTACACTTTCTCAAGAGGCCCAAAATGTTTTGAAAATGATTTATGAGGGTTGAATTAATCCAAAACCCTAATTTGTTTTCAAAATGTATTTAATTGAATAAAAATTCAATTAAAATGATAAAAAATTGTTTAACACATGGAAAACAAATTGTGATCTTGGATTAATGCTTCAAAAATTAAGTATTGACCTACAAAATAATTAGAAAGCATTAAAAGTTGCAAAATCAATGTAGAAAAAAAATTTAAAATGCCAAAAACAATCAAAATATTAATTCTTTACAAAAATATCAATTATATGAAATAAATAATATTTTTGGGACTTTTTGATAAAATAAAATATTTTAACATTTTTGTGAATTATTAGAAAAAGAATAAACTCAAAATCATTAAAACTCAGAGAGAAATTAATTTTTGAATCAATTAAACAAAATCACAAAATTCAAATATTTGAATTTATGAAAAATGGCGCCAAGAACAGCTGAAGAACACGCGCGTGTTCTTGGATTCTCAGATTTGCATTTTCTATCCAATCTCCATGAATACGTAATCATATCATGCAATCCACATATCATTATGCTCGTCTCAACCTCAGGATCATGTCTATGTACTTTAATTTCATTTAAATTAAACATACAACAAGAAATCACGAAGAGACCTCAAGAACCCTAATTTCTGCATGAAGGCTAGGACTTTTGATACACGATTCAAACAATGCAATTAATTTAGGGAAAACATTCCATGCATGATTATGAACATATGGCCAAATTATTGTGCGAGGAAATATGCATAGATTGAGAGATGACCAAGCATGTGCTTACCTCCAAGCCGTGACAGCAAGTTCAAAGTGATTTTTGATTTGGAGGTGTTACAGATGAGTGGTGATGATCTGAACAGCTTCCCTACACCCTATGGATTGTGTTTGGATGGTTGGACTTGATTGAAATAGGCTGGATCATTTTGTGGTACCTCAGCTGCACTTTGGTTAAAACCTTGAGCAACCAGCTGGTGATTTTGTGAAATTGATGTTTCAGAAGTAATCTAAGTGTTTGATCAGCTCATATGTGATGTATGTGAGGTGTGTGAGTGATTGATTTGATTGGAATTGCTCTCAAACTCAAAACCCGATAGTGACTTGCCTTAGAAGGCAAAATTGGAGTGAAAGAAGAGATTTTGAGGAAAGCATCTGTTAGATGGCTTTGGTGTACTCAAACTGATCATAATTGAGCTCTATTTATAGTAGAGCAAGTTTGTTTTGCAAGGAATAGTGCATGGCAGCTGGTAAGTAGGTTTGGCCAATGTTGTCCAATGAAAATCCAAGTCTCCTCTAGCCATTGACTAGAGGTTAGGGCACAGAGCTTTGGTCCCCTTGGTCTTGGATAAGTCTTGACTGATTTCAGATGAGAATGGCTCAGTCCATGCCACCTTGATGGTTCCATTGAATGCCTCATTCCAAATTTGAAGTCTTGTCCCTATTTTGGCCATTCTAGGTTCAACATGCTATTTCTTGTTCCATGGACTTTGGAGGCTTGGCTCAGTGATTGTCCCCTTTAGATTCAATCCTCTGAGGTGTCCAAGTGGATAGGAGCAATTGAATTTGGCTGATTTTGGCAAATCGACCAAAGTTGCAAATTCTGCCTTGCCTTGACAGATTTCAGCAAGGCAACTTGGCAATGTTGTATCTCATGGTGTAGGTTGAATTTGGCAATGTTCTTGGCCATTTTGGAAAGCTCTTACATGATACAACAACTGTTTGAACAAGTTTGGTTTTGATCTCTCTTGATTCCAAGTGAAAAATCCCCCTACATTTGGCAAAAAGTGAGGCAAAATCTGACTTAGTGAAAATTTCACTAAGTGTTGGAAAAAGTGACTTTTTCACTTTTCAGCCACTTTGATCACTCCATAACTCAAAATCCTTAATGAATTGGAATGACTTGTAGTTGAAGTTTTTGTAGGTGATAATGAGGGCTACAAATCCATCTTTGGATGAGAAAAAATGGCCTTGTGGTTTAGGAGTTATGGTCCTTCAAAGTTGGTACCTTTGCCACTTTATTTTTAACTTAGAAAAATTTCTAAGTTTTATGGTTACCCCTTTTACAAGTTATCTCACTTTTCTTGATTTTTCTTGATGAATGATGATTCAAATCATACATTAACATCATTTTAGGGTTAAAAATCCATTTTGGTGAAAAATCTCAAAAAGTCAAAGTTGACTTTTGTGCACAGTTGACTTTTTATCAGATGAATTCCAAACTGTGCAATTCTTCAGGAAATCATGTCCTTGACCTAAATCAAACTTGATGGACATGTTCCATGGGTGTCATAGGGTATATTCAATCATGTATTAGGGTTTGGGAGCATGTCCTGGTCAAAAGTCAAAGTTACAGTTGACTTTTCCCTTAAAACCCTAATTGTGGTGCAGATGGAATTGAGACTTGTTGCTCAAACTTCTTGGATTAATCCATTGTTCCAAATGGATCAATATGGTATATTAGAGACCCTCAAATCATCTCTTGAGGTCTTGGCTCATGATTTGTCCCAAAAGCCAACTTAGGGGTGAATTAGGTCAAGAAACCCTAATTCCTGATTTTTGATGAATGCATCCCCTGAGGCAAAATTGACTTGATGCATGGGTTCATGAGGTTCCATGAAGTATATTAGGTTATGTTTTGGATCATTGCCTTGTGCCCAGATGAAAATTTCCATCTGGAGGCCCTGGGTGATCAAAACCCTAAATTGGTGACACTGGCGATCTTGAGGCTTGATCCACCTAGAAGGGAGCAACCTTGTGCTTAATCCTTGAAGTGGGAGTCCTTTTTGATCCATTGTGGATGTTAAAGAGATTAGACAAGTTGAAGATCATGTCATTTCTTGATTGATCCTTTGTCTAAGCACAAAGAGGGCTTGAAACCCTAATTTTTATTGTATTGGATGCTCACCCATCTTTGGGGAGACTGATGAAGCATGATGGTTCATCCATATTGTGATGATGATTTTCACAATGATGGGAAAACTAAGTGGTCAAAATTTGGGGTATTACAGATGCCCCTATTTAATCTTCTTGGACCCGAAGGTGTGAATGACGAAGGGATTCGGGCATTCGGGGTGCAAGAGGATTAAATATCGGAATACCCGAAATTTTGATGGTGGTTATGAATGGTAGCTCACGCATTCATATTCTTTAGCTAAGCAATGATGCTTAGAAAAGGTAAACTTCCCCTCGATCCTGGTTTCCTACCAAGGAACTGCTCTCAGTCTCTGAAATGAACTTCCCCTCGTTCTTGGTTTCCTACCAAGGAACTGGTCTTAGTTTCTGATTTAAACTTCCCCTCGATCCTGGTTTTCTACCAAGGAACTGGTCTTAGTTTCTGATTTAAACTTCCCCTCGATCCTGGTTTCCTACCAAGGAACTGGTCTTAGTTTCTTTTGTCAATAAACTTTATTGACAAAGGACGCTATGAGTAGCGGTTTTCCTTCAAACTTCTCGCCGAATTTTCCTGGGGAGACGCCGTTTGAGTGGGAAAAGATTTGATGTCAGACTTTCTGGGAAACCCATTCGTCTGAATTGTAGAGGTACACAAACTTCTCTGTTTTAGAGACGCCATTTGTCGATTCTACTGGGGAAAGAGAGTCTCTTGAGAGACTGTTTTCATTTAGGATCTTTCATCATACTTTTCTTGGGATCTTCTCGGAGAAACGCCATATGATGGGATCCAATTTTGAGGTGCCAATGACCTTCTCATCAGTGGTTTTTCGGAGCAAAACTGGCGTGCTGCCGAATCTCTGATCACGAGGCTTTCTCTGTGGATTTTCCTTAATCCGAGAAAGCAAGGATATCATCTTCAATGGCGAAGAGTGATGTTTATTGAAAGTTTTCTCTGGCTTTTCAGAGGTTCAAGTTATCAAAGTGGTCAAGGACCAACTTCTTTCCAGAATTAAATCGGAAGCGAGGTTGTTCAGACACAATATTTCCTGACGAGGCAAGAACTGACAACTCGATTGAGAGAACTTCTACCACTAGGGGACAAGACCGACTAGAGTGATAGCGATGCAATATGAAATGTAAATGCAAATAAAAAATGCATGATGTATGTATACATATGCTGACAAAACAGACGCGACATACAGACTAATGGATGAACACAATTGGATACTCGGCCATCGCGGGGCGAAGAAGTACCGTTGATTCAAAATAGCAATTCCACCTTGCTTAGGAGAGATAGTCCCGTTGGGAGCTATGTTGATCGGGCTTAGGAGATGAGAACTCGGCCGAAGATGTCAGACGAAACATGGTCTCTGACATTGCTGATCCTTCATTCAGGCGTACTGGTCTAGAAGGACTACTTTGATTCTGCACTTTGAAGTTCGCTTACTTCGGGAGAAGCGATCGATGTTCTTCTGATGTTCAACAGTCAAAAGAAATGCCATCTTTAATTTAAAAGCAGAAAAAGTTTAACAAGTAAATTCGTTTTTGTTTCGTTTCAAGAATCGTTGATTAAGTTTAAACAACGTCGTTCTGTAAAGCTAAAACAAGTAAAGAATTACAAACAAAAGCACAAGGGCTCAAATTTTATTGATAAGATGGAGATCAGCCAAACGCGTGATTCCAAAGAGTATATACAAAGTTAGAAAATGGTAATTTACAGGGAAAAGGGCTACGTTGAAACATAACGACCACTATCCTTCTACCAACTTTGAGTTCTGGGCATCCCGAGCTTCCGTCGAAGATGACCTTTGACTGGAGATTTCCTTCGATAGATGATGCAACTGCTGCTGAGGGACTTGCCTCTGTTGAACATAGTTACTTGCCATTATCCCTAACTTTTGCCTGGATTGTACTATGAGATTTCCAATCCATCGGGATGATTTTTTTTCATGTCTCTAACTTTTGCCTGGACCGCCCTTTCGGGTTTTCAATCCATCGAGACGTTTTTTTTTTGTTTTTTGTTTTAGGCGGAGTATTTCTTGACTACATCAACATTCGTGGGGTAGGCAAATTCCTCTCCGTCCATGGTTGCAAGTCTCAAGGCACCGCCTGAGAAAGCTTTTGTGACCACATAGGGGCCATCATAATTTGGGGTCCATTTGCCCCGAGAATCAGTGAGAAATGATTGTATCTTCTTGAGCACAAGGTCTCCTTTCCTGAAGACACGAGGTCGGACCTTTTTGTCGAACGCCCTCTTCATTCTCTGTTGATACAACTGACCGCAGCATAGTGCCGTGATTCGCTTCTCTTCGATCAGGTTCAGGTCGTCGTGTCGACTTTGACACCATTCAGCTTCGGTGAGCTTCGCTTCCATCAATACTCAAATTGACGGGATCTCTACTTCTATGGGGAGCACTGCCTCCATGCCATATACTAGAGAGAAAGGGGTTGCCCCTGTTGAAGTACGGACAGATGTGCGATAACCATGAAGAGCAAAGGGTAGCATTTCGTGCCAATCTTTATAGGTTACAACCATCTTCTGAACAATCCTCTTGATGTTCTTGTTAGCCGCTTCTACCGCTCCGTTCATCTTGGGTCGGTAGGGAGATGAGTTATGGTGTTCGATCTTGAACTCTGCACACAACTCTTTCAACATCTTATTGTTCAAGTTAGATCTATTATCAGTAATGATCTCACTTGGAACACCATAACGGCAGATGATATTGTTTTTGATAAATCGGACCACCACTTGTCGGGTTACATTGGCGAATGACGCCGCTTCGACCCACTTGGTGAAGTAATCAATGGCTACAAGGATGAACCGATGTCCGTTTGAAGCCTTGGGCTCAATCATACCAATCATGTCGATTCCCCATATGGAAAAAGGCCACGGGGAAGAAAGAACTTTGAGATGTGATGGCGGTACATGAATTTTGTCGGAGTATATCTGACACTTGTGACACCTCCTCATGTACTTGTAGCAGTCGGATTCCATGGTCAACCAATAATACCCGGCCCTAAGAATTTTTCTCGCCATTGTGTGTCCGTTGGCATGAGTGCCAAAGGATCCTTCATGAATTTCTTTCATGAGCATGTCTGCTTCTGGTCTGTCGACGCATCGGAGCAAGACCATGTCAAAATTTCTCTTATAAAGAGTGTCACCGCTCAGGAAAAAGTTTCCAGCCAATCTTCTGAGGGTTTTCCTGTCTTTTCTGAGTGCCCCAGATGGGTACTCTTGTTTCTGAAGGAAGCATTTGATATCGTGATACCAAGGTCTGTCGTCTTTGACTGCTTCAATCGCGAAGATGTAAGCGAGCCGTTCAAGGCGCATGATGTCGATCTTAGGTATGTCATTCCATCGACCTACACTAATCATGGAAGAGAGAGTGGCTAATGCATCAGCCATGTGATTCTCATCACGAGGGATGTGATGAAAGTCGACTCTGTTGAAGAAGGGCAATAACCTCCTTGCATAGTCTTTGTAAGGAATCAATCCTGATTGGTATGTGTTCCAATCTCCTTTTATCTGGTTAATAACCAAGGCTGATTCGCCGTATACGTCCAAATTTTTTATCCTTAAATTAATCGCTTCTTCGAGACCCATAATACAAGCTTCGTATTCGGCCTCGTTGTTCGTACATTTGAACGTAAGTCTGGCAGTGAAAGGAATGTGGGAACCCTGAGGGGTAACAATGATTGCCCCAATTCCGTTTCCATAATGATTGACTGCTCCGTCAAAGATAAGTCCCCACTGGGAACCTGGTTCTGGGCCTTCACTGGGTAGCGGTTCATCGCAATCTTTCATCTTTAGATACATGACATCTTCGTCTGGGAAGTCAAACCCGATTGATTCTTGATCATCAATCGGTTGATGAGCCAAATGATCGGATAAAATACTTCCTTTAATGGCTTTCTGAGCATGGTACTCTATGTCATATTCTGATAGTAACATCTGCCAACGGGCAATCCTTCCCGTGAGAGCAGGTTTTTTGAAAACGTACTTGATTGGATCCATTTCGGAGACCAACCAAGTAGTATAAAGAATCATGTACTGGCGAAGACGTTTGGCTGCCCAAGCCAAAGCGCAACAAGTTTTCTCAAGCATTGTGTACCGAGTTTCGCAGTCGGTGAATTTCTTGCTTAGATAGTAAATGGCAGACTCTTTCCTTTTGGTTTCGTCTTGTTGGCCAAGTACACATCCCATTGAGTCCTCTAGGACTGTGAGGTAAATGATCAGTGGTCTTCCTTCCACTGGAGGTGATAGAATCGGAGGATTCAACAGATATTCCTTGATACTGTCGAAGGCGGTTTGGCAATCTTCTGACCAAACGCAATCCTGGTTCTTTTTGAGTAATTTGAAAATCGGCGCACACGTGGCGGTCATAAGGAATATGAATCTGGAGATGTAGTTCAAACGTCCCAGGAATCCTCTGACTTGTTTTTCAGTTTTCGGAGAAGGCATTTCTTGAATGGCCTTGACCTTGTCAGGATCAACTTCAATTCCTTTCTTCCTGACGATGAACCCTAGTAGTTTCCCTGAACGGACACCGAAGGTGCACTTGTTGGGATTCAAGCGGAGCTTGAATTTTCTTAGACGTTCGAACAATTTTGACAGATGTTCAACGTGCTCATCCTCTGTTCTTGATTTTGCAATCAAATCATCGACATATACATCGATTTCCTTATGTATCATGTCATGAAATAGAGTAGTCATGGCCCTTTGATAGGTTGCCCCGACATTCTTCAAACCGAACGGCATTACCTTGTAACAAAAGGTACCCCATGGGGTAATGAACGAAGTTTTCTCCATGTCTTTCGGCGCCATTTTGATCTGGTTATAGCCCGAGAATCCATCCATGAAGGAGAATACTTTGAACTTTGTTGTGCTGTCTACCAGCATGTCAATGTGTGGTAAAGGAAAGTCGTCCTTTGGACTTGCCTTGTTTAGATCTCTGTAATCAACACACATTCTGACCTTTCCGTCCTTTTTGAGAACGGGTACGATGTTGGCTAACCATTGAGGATATTCAGATGTAGCAAGGAAACCCGCGTCAATCTGTTTTTGCACCTCCTCTTTGATTTTGATGGCCATGTCCGGGTGAGTGCGTCTCAACCTTTGCTTTACTGGTGGACATTCCGATCTTAGCGGTAAGTGATGTTCCACGATGCTGGTATCCAACCCTGGCATATCCTGATAGGACCAAGCGAACACATCGGGGAATTCTTTGAGAAGCTTTATCAGATCTTCTCTGGCAGTTGGACTGAGCAGTGCTCCGATCCTGATTTCTTTTCTCTCTTGCTCTGAACCCAAGTTTACCGTTTCCAACGGCTCTTTGTGAGGTTCCATGGACCTTTCCTCTTGTCTGAGTAGTCGGGAGATCTCTTCTGGAATTTGGTCGTCATTTTCTTCTTCAGCCTCGAATACCGGGAACTCAAAGTTGGAAGAAGGCATCGGATCGTATGTTTCAATGGGGTATAAAACAAGCAATCTGCATGACGTGATGATTCGTGTTTAGAAGAGATAGAGAAAATGCAAGTGTGTGCAGTGTATTTATTTTACTGCTTGTTTTTATTATTGAATGTTTTTTAGGATTACCATTTTCTGAGAAAAAGCAAAAAGAGAAAACAGCAATTAATGCGGAAATTACAGAACGACGTTATTTTATTAATGAACAAGTCGATTCTTGAAACTACAGCCCTATAAAACAAAACTCTGTCGCTTTGGGCAAAGCGATTAGGGAAATTTATAGAAAACGAGCCCTATCAAAATATCCGTTTCACCTGGGCAGGGTGAAAGGTTTAACGATGGCAATTACTTTGACTGATAAACGACCTTCGGAACCTCGACGATAACCCATTGGCGGCGAACTCCTCGGTGAACCACAAAGTATGGCACCTTCCTCGATTTGTCTTCAGAAATAACGCTGATTTCTGGTGGAGCAAGATCATTGGAATCTGTCTCCCAAGCAGAGTTGTCGTAGGAGGATTCCTCTGTTGCATTTTGTATAGCATTTGTGCTCTCAGGTACATCTCCCCATCCAGTCGGCTGGATGTCTTCGAGCCTGATACGAGAGCTCTCGGGAGCGGTGTACTTGACCATATAGTCGTATTTTCCACTTGGTTCTCCCAGAGTGTCCCAAACTTCTTTGGAACTGGAGGAGTCATCTCTCTCAATGACGTTGACCTCGGGAAAAGCATAGTTGATGAATTCAAGTCCTGCGAACGTTGCGAATTCATCTTCATGTTGAGTAGTTTCTGAATGACCTGAGTGTTGATCCCATGACATGGTGGGGACACAGGTATTCTGTTCAATGACGGTCAGCTGATTTTCATTGTTCGGCTGACTCTCTTGCCCCAAATTTCCTGGGTAAGGCTGCCACATTGGCAGACCATCCATCGGGCCATAGTAGGTGTAGTCAAAATTGTCTTTCATTGGAGTGTCCTCCTCTAATGAATTTGGCGGAGCACGACATCATTCCGGATCACAATCTCCGTAGATCATTTCAACATCTGACCTGGGTATAAATCTCGGACTCTGTGCAGGAAAGCAAAATGGAATTTGCGTTTCGTCCATATAGATTGGAAGCCACCCGTGATTTAACAAGTGCTGAAGTGCCTCCTGGACAAGGGTACAACCTCGATCGTTTTCGCAACCCGCTTTACAGCTTTGATAGTCATGTGATATTAAGAATCCGAGTCGGACCTGCTCAGCATGTAACTCTACCAGGTTGGTATTCATCACGCGAATGTCAAAGATCTGAACCATGTTGATTTGATAGGGATTCCTATCATGGTAGTCTTGGATCCATCCAAGATCCATCTGACGCTGGAGGGCCTCTTGTATGAAAGAGCATCCCTGTTTGTTTACCGAGCAAGTCAGACAAGAACTGTAATCGTGCCGCGGCAGATTATGATACTGGCTTTGCCTTGAGTGCATCGCCACTAAGTTGACATTCATTGCACGGATATCGTGGTTCTGAATGACGTTGGAATTCGTGTAAACCATGTTAACTCCACGAACTCGGTGCTCTTGGACCCATCCAAGATCCATTTGTTCCTGTAGAGCTGCTTGCACTACAGAACATCCCTGATTGTTCTTAGAGCAGATATCACACTGGTGATAATTATGAGGTGGCACATGGCCATATCCACTCTGTCTACAATGCATCTTGACCAGGTTGGTTTTCAACAAGAGTACATCGTGAATTTGATAGACATCGTTAGTCTCTCCTTCTATCAAATTGACTGCAGCCTTCTCATGTTGAGGCAGCGGGTTCGTGAGAACATTGGGATTCGTATCTTTGAAAGATAAGAGCCCGCTCCTAACAAGCTTTTGCACGTCGGATTTAAAATTGAGACAAGTCTCAATGTTATGCCCTGAACCTCCTAGATGATAAGGGCATGTTTGATCCGCTTTAAACCAAAAAGGTGGATTTTCCGGAACTGTAAGAGGGGACTTAGTCTGAATGTGCCCCTTAGCCAGCAGTAACGGAAACAGCTCTGCGTACGTTACGGGTATAGGATCAAATCCTGGTGGCCGTGTTGTACGGTTGTTGTTATATGGAGGACGAGCCTGTTGAAGAGGTTGTTGTGTCCTTTGTTGGTTAGGTTGGCTCTGCGCAACCTGAGGTTGATACATAGGAATAGGCGCGGGGCCGATAGCAGGAGTAACAGCTGCTACTGGCTGATAACGTCGCCTTTGCTTTCCGAGAGAGATATTCCCAATATCTTGCTCTTTTTTCTTAGGGAGAGCACTACCGTATTTTTTAGTACCGCTCGTTGATCCAGTGTCTTTTACCAAACGTCCTTCTCGGACGGCTTCCTCAAGACGTACACCCATGCCGACCATTTCGGTGAAATCACTGGGCGCACTGGCAACCATTCGGTCATAGTAAAATGAGCTTAAGGTCTTTAAGAAGATTTTTGTCATCTCTTTTTCCTCAAGAGGTGGATAAATTTGAGCGGCAATTTCACGCCACCTTTGAGCATACTCCTTAAAGGTTTCCTTGTCCTTTTGTGACATTGATCTGAGTTGATCTCTGTCGGGTGCCATGTCCAAATTGTACTTGTATTGTTGGACGAAGGCAGTACCAAGATCTCTGAATGTACTGATCGTAGTACGGTTTAAACCCATGTACCATTTGAGTGCGGCACCGGTTAAACTATCCTGGAAGTAGTGAATCAGCAGGTCCTGATTCTCCATCTGAGCTGACATCCGCCGAGCGTACATCACCAGATGGCTCTGAGGGCAAGAGTTACCCTTGTATTTTTCAAAGTCGGGCACTTGGAACTTGTGCGGGACTTTCACATTTGGGACCAAGCAGAGGTCTGCGGCGTCCTTTCCAAATAGATCCTGACCGCGAATGGCTTGCAGCTCTTTCTGCATTTCCAAGAACTGCTCCTGGAATTCATCCATTCTGTCAAACATAGTTTCCTTCTTACCAGAAGGTGTCTGTGGAATCTGTCCTTCCGGGACAGTGTGCACCACAGGGGGTGGTACCGTGACTACGGCAGTAAGTCTTGGCGCCTCCCGAAGTTTGTAACCTTCAGGAGTCTTCAGTATGCCCCTGGCATCTTTGCTTTCCCGAAGTTTGTAACCTTCAGGCCCAGCGGCTTCTGTTGCGATTCCCTGATCTTCAGTGATCGGCGGAACATATCCTTCCGGGATATAGTTAACAGGCATGCCCCAAGGACGATCTTTCGGCATCTGATACCTAGGATCATACTTTTCTATGATGGGCGTTGAGGTGATCTTCGAGATCACAGTTTTTTGTAGCTGAGCTTCTGCCATGGCCTGCATGTCGTTACGAAGCTTTCTCATATCCTCTCTCAGAGCGTCGATCTCTTCTTTCAACTCTCTATTTTCTTCCTCAAGATCATCCATCTTTTTCTGACGATTGGCCCGAGTATTATACGAATGAGACAGTTTGACTCTAGAATCGAGACACAAACGTGAGATTCGTAGGTAAGGAGAATACGCGTTGTGAGAATGATGAATGCAATGATTATATTAATTGTTGTTTTTTTTGTTTAATCAAAATAAACTTCGACAATTAGATTGCAAATATCAAACAGTGGGGAAACCCCTTTTTATTGAATTCCAAAGGATTACAGAAATGGAAATACAGTAGATTACAAAGTGCAGAAACAGAAACCTAAACTAATGGGTCCCGAGTCCTCTTCTTTGACCGGGGCGTTTGGGCCGTTGTTGGGTTGTCATTCCTTTGCCAGGTGAAAGGAGCGAGCAAATTCCTTTGGTCATCTTGATTCTCTACAGCATGCTGCTCCAAAATTTCAATCAGAGCATCTTTCTCTTTTAGTAGTTGCTGTATTTTGATACACTCTACGTCGAGGGTGCGGTACTTGTTCTTCCAAGATCTTCTTTCCTTTTGAACCTTGTTGAGAGTAACCTGAAGCTTTTCAGTTTCCATCATGAAGTACATGACAGTTTCCCTCGGTGGAAGAATTCCGTAACGAGGATAAGGCATCTTTAGCTTGAGAGCTCTAGTTTGTACCCAATGGAGATAAGGCTCCACCGAGACACAGTCCGGTTTTCCCAGAGACTCTCGTCCTATCTTATGAACATGTTTCCAAGCTTGCATTATTTCCATCTTTAGTGCTCTGTCATTTTCTCCTTCTTTGAAGAAAAGACCTTCCAGATGAACACCCAGTGGGATGTGTCTCATCGGGTATCCAAATTGACGAAGAACCAATATCGGATGATAGTTGATTCCTCCTTTAGTTCCTATGAGGGGTACGCTGGGGAAGTTTTCACAACGGTCAATGATCCTGATTCCCTCATAAATCCTATTACACCAATCTATATCAGAGTTGGTAAGAGACATGATCTTCTGCGACCAACGTAAGGCACTCTTGCAATCCCAAAAAGCAGCAGACTTGGGCAAGTGAGAGATAAACCATTTGTAAAGCAAAGGTACACAGCATGTGATCTCTCCTCCGCTGTACAAATTTCCCAAGTGTACAGAATAATACGCATCTGCAAGCAAAGTCGGCACAGGGTTTCCAATGAGAAAAACCTTAATAGCGTTAATATCGACGAAGTTATTGATGTTGGGAAACAAAAATAACCTGTAGGTGAGCAAGACAAAGATGCTTTCAAAAGCAGTCTCGTTCCCTATACTAGCGAAGTATAGAGCTTTTTTTGTCAAGAACTGGGCTGGCAAACCTTGGATGCCACCCTTAGTGGTCATGTGAGTCCTGACCTCTGACCCGTCCAAATGAATTGCTATTGCAATAGTCTGATTCTTTGGAATTTCTTCCAGTCCAGAAAATGGAGCTCGATCAGTGATATGTAAATCAGTCAGATGAGAATACTCCTCCAGCGTTGGTGATAGCTGGTAATCCGGGAACGTGAAACAGTGATAAACCGGATCGTAGAATTGAATGAGCGCGTCCATGATCCCCTTAATCACATGGACTCTTAACAGTGGTAGCAAACCACTGTGCTTGGCTCTGAAAGCCTCTGGGTTAACGATCATCCTCGCTAACCTTCTCAAATTCGCTAGCTTTGGAACCTTGAAGGTATACTGGCGAGTTCTCCTTCTACCGAAATCCATTAATGCAATCTTTTTCTCTGATATTTGCAATCACAGTCTTAGTTTAATTTGAAAAACAGAGAGACTAGAAGAGAAGTTTTTTTTTTTTTGAATGTTTTAATGTTTTATTAAATGGATGCATGAATGCAGCACACAAAAACATAGAAAAAACATGGGGTCAAAGGGTCGTTGTCATGAAGTCAAGGCTCTACCGATCCCCAAAGGTTTATACTAGGGTGATTTTTGTACCTGTACTCATTATCATCAGCTCCTCCCAGGAAAGCAAGACAACAAGCGGATCGCCAGCGAGTTGTAAAGCAATCTTAGAGTAAGTGCCATTCACCGAGAATAGATCACCAGCCTCAAATGAGGGTAGTATCGCGTAACAACTATTTCCGATAGTTTCCGCACTACGAAAGGGTTTGGCTCCTCAGCTTCTCAGACTTAACAACCGGCCCATTGGCTAGAAGAGTGAATGGGTTGTGTTGGTCAGCCTCCACTGAGGTTGATGGTCGACCCCTTCGCCATCACTTATCTTAAGTGTATACTCATTATTTCCACATACGGCATCACCCGCATTCCCATTAGCAGAAAAATAAACATGTATAGCAATTAGGAAAAGCAGTATATATATTTGTCCAAATCATCCTAGACTTATAAAGCTATGATTCCTAAGTTCCTGACAGAAATGAGTTCCCCGGTGGAAGCCCCAATCTGTGGTATTCACACAAGTGAAGAGAATGAAGACCGTGCCTAGATCTAACTTTGAACGGCCCCACGGTGGGCGCCACTTTTTCTGCAGGCGAGCGATTTTGGACGCGGTTCTTAAGCGCTGGTCGCTCTCTGCGGTTGAGCTTGAACTACAGGTCGATTCATTTTTTATCCTATTGTGAGCTGAATAAGGAAGGGAAATAGATGTCTCCAATTAACCCTGATTTGTATACTGAGTTTAAACAGCGATCTGTTAGGTTACGGATGCTATCAATGTGGGGGCCTTTGTACTGGTTATTTGTATTTTCGCCAATACTGTTTTCTTTCTTTTTACCTGGGCAGACGGTTTCTGGCGGGGAATAAGGATTAGGATGTTAGGACTTATGCTTTTGAATTACTAGGATTGAATGATGGGATTTGGGTTTTTGTTTAGTGTGCTCGCTAAGATCTTTTCTTTCGATCTTATGCCTACGTATTCCCGTTTACCGAAACAGGGAAATCAGAGCGTTCGTAGTTTCTCCTATTCTATGGGAGGAAATAGGTGTTTTGGTGTCTTGTTCAAAGCCCAAGACATGAAGCGAAAGGTGGTTTATATCTTGTTCAAAGCCCAAGATGTGAAGCTGAAAGGTCTATTTGTGTCTTGTTCAAAGCCCAAGACGTGAAGCGAAAGGTCCTCGACTTTAGAGAGAATTTGTCACCTCTAAAGAGGGGAGAAGGAGAATTATTTTAACTGGGATACGCGGATCCTAGCAATGCCATAATTTCCTTAAAAGGGGATTTTAACCTGAAGGAGAAGACTTTAACTCAGTGTAGAGCAATGCCATCTTTCCTTAGGAATTTCTCATGCTAAAAGAGGGACAGTGGCATGGATGTAGATGATCCAGAGGCTTACCGCTTACAGCGATTAGACGAAGGGGAAGGAGTTGTTGATGTTTGTATGCTGTGAACGAGGCACAGCTTTGATGCTAAAAGGTTAATTGGATCAACCAGTGGTTTTCTTATACAAAGCCTAAGAGGAGGCTAATTTCCGCTAGGAAAATCATTATACAAAGCCTAAGAGGAGGCTAATTTCCGCTAGGAAAATCATTATACAAAGCCTAAGAGGAGGCTATTTTATGTCTCGTACAAAGCCCGAGAGATAGGCTAAAAGGGTTGACTCAACAGGAGAATCTTTTATACTCAACAAGAGAGTGTTTTTGTATCTCGTACGAAGCCCGAGATGAAGGCTATTGTTTGTTTGACTCAACAGGAGAATCTTTTATACTCAACAAGAGAGTGTTTTTGTATCTCGTACGAAGCCCGAGATGGAGGCTAAAAGGTTTGACTCAACAAGAGAGTCTTTGTATCTCGTACGAAGCCCGAGATGGAGGCTATGTCAGTTAAGTGACAGGTCCAGTATACTGATTTTGAAAGAGAAAATCAGTTCTTATATGAGCAACACTGTACTCATGGGTTAGATCTGAGGATCGGGGTGGTCTCCTTTTCTTTAAGGAAACGGGAAATCCAAAGGGTATTGAGACTGTCCGAGTCTGCGGGTTTCCTTCCTATTTAACGAAGGGGTCACTTGAGAATGTCTTTTGAGACTCAAGGAAGTTAGACTGTCCGTGTCTAGAGTTTTATCTTTTGTACTATGCTTTGAGAAACAGTAGTAGACTCTATGAAAGGACTGTTCTATGGAGATGACTAAGTTCTGTTCCTATACCTCTAGGAGGTCGTCGGGACAATTTGTACGAAGCCCAAGAGGAGGTTGGAAACTTTTAAGAAGCCGACGGGTCCTTGTACGAAGCCCAAGAGGAGGCTATCATTCCCGGAGGAAGAGATCATTATACGAAGCCTAAGAGGAGGCTGTGAATACTTCTAAGAAGCCGTAGGGTCCTTGAATAATGCCCAAGAGGAGGCCGATGCTTTTAAGAAGCCGACGGGTCTATCATCTCCTTTCCATTAGGAGAGATAACTCTTTTAAAGATAAAAACCACTAGTAAACGTGCGAGGTTTACTATCCAGCGACTTCTAGCTTTTAAAGAGGGTTCCTTAGTTAAGGTCCAAGATTATGACCGTAGTGGGTACCCAAACCCCGAGACATTCAAGGCAAGCTATCCACAAGGAATAGATCAAGTCAGGAAAGTTCGAGAATTTGGAAGAAACTCAAAGATGCCATTCACGGAGAATACCTTCATCTTGGGGAGTAGAGCTTCTTGACGATTCCTAAGGAGGACAGCCGAAGAGAAGACTGTATCTGGTGCTCCTATTGGGGATCTAGGCGTCTATTTCTACGAATAAATGAAACGGCGTCACCTAGTTCTAGACGTAGTAGCCGGGGAAACTCGAAATATCTATACTATTATTACACAGTAGATATGAGTTTATGAAAGGAGACTTACAGTGAGCAGCCCCACAATACAGTTATATATATATATATATATATATATATATATATATATATATATATATATATATATGAAAGCAGTATATGAAAGCGATAACCACTTACTCGGTTGGAGTGCTTCCATGCTGTTTGGTTAGTTGTTCAACAAAGAAAGATTGAAAACAACAGTATATTCAAAATCAAAGGAGAAAGTGCTTTGAAAAAGAAAGATTTGGGGCTTACAGCTCAAGGAGAGGCCCAGGGTTTTATCCGTGAGCGCACTGTTTCACTTTGTACAGCGGGACTTATACAAGTGACTGGGGCCCAAAAATGGTTTTCTGTACAAAGGGATGGGTCTTACACTCTCTCAAGAGGCCCAAAAAGGTTTAAAGAAAAGAGTGGGGCTTATAACACGAGGGTAGGCCCAAATGATTTTTCGTTTAAAAATGGCGATCGCGCCGAAGTTTTCTTTTAACGCATAGGGACTTATACAATAAGTGAGGCCCAAAATGTTTTGGTTAAAAGGGGGATTGGGTCTTACACTCTAATAGAGGCTCAAAGTGTTTTGAATGGGTCTTATAGCTCAAGGAGAGGCCCAGATGATTTTTATTTTTAAACGGGCGACGATCGCGCCGTTTACTTGTACAGAGGGACTTATACAATGAGTGAGGCCCAAAAAGTTTTTTGTACAAGGGGGATGGGTCTTACACTCTCTCAGGAGGCCCAAAATGTTTTGAAAATGATTTATGAGGTTTGAATTAATCCAAAACCCTAATTTGTTTTCAAAATGTATTTAATTGAATAAAAATTCAATTAAAATGATGAAAAATTGTTTCACACATGGAAAACAAATTGTGATCTTGGATTAATGCTTCAAAAATTAAGTATTGACCTACAAAATAATTAGAAAGCATTAAAAGTTGCAAAATCAATGTAGAAAAAATATTTAAAATGCCAAAAACAATCAAAATATTAATTCTTTACAAAAATATCAATTATATGAAATAAATAATATTTTTGGGATTTTTTTATAAAATAAAATATTTTAACATTTTTGTGAATTATTAGAAAAAGAATAAACTCAAAATCATTAAAACTCAGAGAGAAATTAATTTTTGAATCAATTAAACAAAATCACAAAATTCAAATATTTGAATTTATGAAAAATGGCGCCAAGAACAGCTGAAGAACACGCGCGTGTTCTTGGATTCTCAGATTTGCATTTTCTATCCAATCTCCATGAATACGTAATCATATCATGCAATCCACATATCATTATGCTCGTCTCAACCTCACGATCATGTCTATGTACTTTAATTTCATTTAAATTAAACATACAACAAGAAATCACGAAGAGACCTCAAGAACCCTAATTTCTGCATGAAGGCTAGGATTTTTGATACACGATTCAAACAATGCAATTAATTGAGGGAAAACATTCCATGCATGATTATGAACATATGGCCAAATTATTGTGCGAGGAAATATGCATAGATTGAGAGATGACCAAGCATGTGCTTACCTCCAAGCCGTGACAGCAAGTTCAAAGTGATTTTTGATTTGGAGGTGTTACAGATGAGTGGTGATGATCTGAACAGCTTCCCTACACCCTATGGATTGTGTTTGGATGGTTGGACTTGATTGAAATTGGCTGGATCATTTTGTGGTACCTCAGCTGCACTTTGGTTAAAACCTTGAGCAACCAGCTGGTGATTTTGTGAAATTGATGTTTCAGAAGTAATCTAAGTGTTTGATCAGCTCATATGTGATGTATGTGAGGTGTGTGAGTGATTGATTTGATTGGGATTGCTCTCAAACTCAAAACCCGATAGTGACTTGCCTTAGAAGGCAAAATTGGAGTGAAAGAAGAGATTTTGAGGAAAGCATTTGTTAGATGGCTTTGGTGTACTCAAACTGATCACAATTGAGCTCTATTTATAGTAGAGCAAGTTTGTTTTGCAAGGAATAGTGCATGGCAGCTGGTAAGTAGGTTTGGCCAATGTTGTCCAATGAAAATCCAAGTCTCCTCTAGCCATTGACTAGAGGTTAGGGCACAGAGCTTTGGTCCCCTTGGTCTTGGATAAGTCTTGACTGATTTCAGATGAGAATGGCTCAGTCCATGCCACCTTGATGGTTCCATTGAATGCCTCATTCCAAATTTGAAGTCTTGTCCCTATTTTGGCCATTCTAAGTTCAACATGCTATTTCTTGTTCCATGGACTTTGGAGGCTTAGCTCAGTGATTGTCCCCTTTAGATTCAATCCTCTGAGGTGTCCAAGTGGATAGGAGCAATTGAATTTGGCTGATTTTGGCAAATCGACCAAAGTTGCAAATTCTGCCTTGCCTTGACAGATTTCAACAAGGCAACTTGGCAATGTTGTATCTCGTGGTGTAGGTTGAATTTGGCAATGTTCTTGGCCATTTTGGAAAGCTCTTACATGATACAACAACTGTTTGAACAAGTTTGGTTTTGATCTCTCTTGATTCCAAGTGAAAAATCCCCCTACATTTGGCAAAAAGTGAGGCAAAATCTGACTTAGTGAAAATTTCACTAAGTGTTGGAAAAAGTGACTTTTTCACTTTTCAGCCACTTTGATCACTCCATAACTCAAAATCCTTAATGAATTGGAATGACTTGTAGTTGAAGTTTTTGTAGGTGATAATGAGGGCTACAAATCCATCTTTGGATGAGAAAAAATGGCCTTGTGGTTTAGGAGTTATGGTCCTTCAAAGTTGGTACCTTTGCCACTTTATTTTTAACTTAGAAAAATTTCTAAGTTTTATGGTTACCCCTTTTACAAGTTATCTCACTTTTCTTGATTTTTTTTTTATGAATGATGATTCAAATCATACATTAACATCATTTTAGGGTTAAAAATCCATTTTGGTGAAAAATCTCAAAAAGTCAAAGTTGACTTTTGTGCACAGTTGACTTTTTATCAGATGAATTCAAAACTGTGCAATTCTTCAGGAAATCATGTCCTTGACCTAAATCAAACTTGATGGACATGTTCCATGGGTGTCATAGGGTATATTCAATCATGTATTAGGGTTTGGGAGCATGTCCTGGTCAAAAGTCAAAGTTACAGTTGACTTTTCCCTTAAAACCCTAATTGTGGTGCAGATGGAATTGAGACTTGTTGCTCAAACTTCTTGGATTAATCCATTGTTCCAAATGGATCAATATGGTATATTAGAGACCCTCAAATCATCTCTTGAGGTCTTGGCTCATGATTTGTCCCAAAAGTCAACTTAGGGGTGAATTAGGTCAAGAAACCCTAATTCCTGATTTTTGATGAATGCATCCCCTGAGGCAAAATTGACTTGATGCATGGGTTCATGAGGTTCCATGAAGTATATTAGGTTATGTTTTGGATCATTGCCTTGTGCCCAGATGAAAATTTCCATCTGGAGGCCCTGGGTGATCAAAACCCTAATTTGGTGACACTGGCGATCTTGAGGCTTGATCCACCTAGAAGGGAGCAACCTTGTGCTTAATCCTCGAAGTGGGAGTCCTTTTTGATCCATTGTGGATGTTCAAGAGATTAGACAAGTTAAAGATCATGTCATTTCTTGATTGATCCTTTGTCTAAGCACAGAGAGGGCTTGAAACCCTAATTTTTATTGTATTGGATGCTCACCCATCTTTGGGGAGACTGATGAAGCATGATGGTTCATCCATATTGTGATGATGATTTTCACAATGATGGGAAAACTAAGTGGTCAAAATTTGGGGTATTACAATCATATCCAATGAATATGTACTTCTCACTTTTGTCTTCAAGCTTCGTTCTTTGTTGATCCGGTACGTGTGCATAAGCCACACTACCAAATACTTTGAGATGAGAAATTGTTGGCTTCTGTCTGCTTCATGCTTCTTGTGGTGTTTGATCTTTCAACTTCCAATGTGGACATCGATTTTGAACATAAATAGCACATTGTACTGCCTCTGCCCAAAATTCCTTCGACATGTTCTTGCTCTTAAGCATTGATTGAACCGTGTCGAGAACTGTTCGATTATTCCTTTCAGCTACACCGTTTTGTTGAGGTAAATATGGTGCAGTTAGAAATCTCCTTATGCCCTGCTTTTCACAATACTTCATAAAAGCTGTCGAAGTATACTCACCACCTCTGTCAGATTGAACGACTTTGATGTGTCTGTCAGTTGCCTTCTCCACCATTACTTTGAACTTTTTGATCACCTGGAATGCTTCAGATTTTTCTTTCATGAAATAAACCCAGGTCTTTCGTGAGAAATCGCCGATAAAAGAAATGAAGTACCTTTTGCCACTGAAAGATTCCAGAATGATTGGCCCACATATGTCGGTATGAATCAGTTCAAGAATTTGTTTAGCTTGATATTCTGCCTTCTTTTGAAATGAGGTTCTTGTTTGTTTGCTAAGCACACATTCTTTACAAAACTTTCCTTCATAGTCTATGTCTGGTAGCCCGTGCACCATGTTCCTCTTCGCTAACCTTCTCAGACCAGTATGATGTAGATGACCAAAACGTAGATGCTATAGTGACGCTTTGTCTTCGACATTGACTTGCAAACATTTTTATCGAACGCTTCTCAAGTTCAGTTTGTACATTCGATTTCTCCCCTTTTCGACTTGAGCAATCATGTGCCTTAGCTTGTCCTTCAAGTGTAATATCCGATCTTTCATGAATATCAAATAACCTTTTTCTGTGAGTTGCCCCAAACTCAAAATATTTGTCTTGAGATCTGATACATAATAAACATCTTGGATTGACCCAGTCAAGTCATCCTTCTGCAAGTAACAAATCATACCTTTGCCTTCGACCTTCACTTTCGATGCATCTCCGAAAGACACATGACCATCATCAATCTTTTGTATTTCTTTAAACAGGTGTTTGTGACCACACATATAATTACTTACCCCTGAGTCGAGTTACCACATAATGTCATTTTTCGCGTCTACTTCCTTTTGAGTCATCAGCAGAAAACCTACATTTGCTTCGGCTTCCAAAGCTAGATTGGTTGTTTCTTCTACCTTTCTTTCGAATCACAATCTTTTGCAAAATGTCCCATTTTACCACAGTTATAACATTTGTCAGAGTTGCAATCCTTCACATAATGATCATGCTTGTTACACTTGTAACATTCGATGTTTGAGTAGTTCGACCGACCACCTCTTTGAACACATCCTCTGCCACACAAATTTTGCTGGCTCGACTGTCCTCTCTCGAAGTTGCTGCCTCGACCACTTCGACCACTGTCACGACCTCCACGGCCACGGCCACGTCCTCTTCCTCAAAAGTTTTGAGAGTAGAGTACCTTTTCGTCTTTGATTGACTCCTTGGTTTGATGTGCTTCATCGACTGTTTCCTCCTTCTTTTTTATCTTACGTTGTTCGTGTGCTTCGAGAGAACCAGCGAGCTCTTCGATTGAGAGCTTCGAAAGGTCCTTCGACTCTTCTATTGCACACACAATATTCTCAAATTTATCTGTTAAAGATCTCAGAATCTTTTCGACAACTCGTGCATCAGTCACCATTTCGCCATTTCTAGAGAGTTGATTCACCACTATTTGTACACGCGTGATGTAGTCAGATACAGTTTCTAACTCTTTCATCTGCATTCTCTCCAATTCGCCACGAAGAGTTTGGAGTCGAACTTGCTTCACTCGGTCTGCTCCTTTGAACAGTTTTTCTAACGTGTCCCATGCTTCCTTCGACGTAGTCGATCCGACAATTTTTTCAAAGCCTGATTCGTCGACTGCTCGGAACACCATGTACAGTGTCCTCTTATCCTTTGATCGTGTCTCTTTCAATGCCTTGTATTGAGCCGCCGTATATTCCGTAGTGTCTGTTGGTTCTGCGAAACTATCTTTGGTCACCTCCCACGCATCTAGAGATCCAAGAAGAGCTTTCATTTGAATACTCCAGTTTTCATAATTCGACTTTGTTAGTCGCGGTAGCGGCATTTGATTCATCACGTTTATCATTAGCTATGATACCAATTTGTAAAACAGAAGCACTACTTGTATATATTCTGTTAAAATGAAAATACAACCTTGGCCTTTATATAGACCCAGAGATTTCTGCTATTCTAGAAAATTAAAGCAAATAAATACTATTAATAGGCCACTATTTCTTGGCCTTCCAACTACAACAGACTATTTGTTTTTCCACTAACTTATTAATAAAAATCCACTAAATATAACATTAAAGTTTATTCAACAGAAATTATTCTCAGATGCATTAAGTCATTTCCAAAAGGGACATCACGTGGTAGAGATGATTTCTGATCCTAACACATATTAGACATGCTATACAGGGAAACTCAGTTTTGGAAAGAGATCTTATATGTGAAATCACTCCAACATTTAAATTATGGCTAGAAGAAAGATGCCCAATAAGTTTGATAGATATCTTAGCTTCTGCACCCTTGGTGATATTATTAAGGCTTGATGTTGGGATTCACCCTATTATAATAGGTACTATTTGGAAGTGTCATGTTTCCAAATAAATTATAATTTAGGGTCGGGGTATCTGGTGGTGCAGATGCATTTTTCACAGTGTCATCAAAGTGTTGAGCAAGTGACATGCACAGGGTACTTTGGCTATACTCATAATAGATTTCTCAAACTCTTACAACTTGGTAGACATGTCAACACTAATTCATAACGTGAGGATGATATATCTATATATTTCTTTAAGGTTTGAGTTTCTGTATGATCATGCAACATGGTTGTACTTTGTGAATGAACATATTAGGTTAGCATTGGAGTGCAACAATGAGACATGTTGGGTTTGTGCCTTTTTATTCCTGTGTTACACATTCTTATTCATAAATCATATAAAATTGCAAATATTTTCTTCATGCTTAGTATCTTGATGACGGGACTGTCGTATGCGGTTTTGAGGAGGTGTCTAAAGCCTTTGACATCATTTGAGAGACAAGTCCAAGATTAGGTCTTGCATTGAATATTCATAAGACTAAAATTCTTTGTCCTTCATGTGATGTAAATAAACATCGAGGGGTAGTTGTTCCTTTCAAACATTAATAGATTGGTGTAAAGGGTTATATTTTTTGGAGGAGTTTCTAGTCGATATAGAGGTTCCTCATACTCTTTTGTGGCTTCCAAGGACAAATATAAGGTGTTACAAGATCATATATTAAGATACAATGGGATATGTGGTATGACTTTGATTTTGACAAGACTCTAGATGGTCTTTGTGGCACGATTATGATGTTTGACCTTAGAAGTTTTCGTAGCATGGAAAATGTCCTTCTAACGCCTAATAATTTTGGTGAATTCCCTTTTTAGTAAAATGGTTAAGGACATGGAAGTAAATTTTGATAGGATCATAAGACATAAATCAGTTTTTGGATGTATGTAAATAATACTTGCTCAAGATTTTATTCTAGATGTTCCTATTGATAGGTAATTTCATGATATCTCACAAGTAGAGTATCATACTATCAAAAAGTATAACATCATTTTTAATCTTGTGTTACCTTCTTATTCATAAAATCAGACAAAATTACAAGTTTTTTCTTCATGGTTGGCATCTTGATGATGAGGCTGTTGTATGTGATTTTGAGGAGGTGGATAAAGTCTTTGACATCATTTTAGAGACTACTCTAAGATTAGATTTTGAATTGAATATTTGTAATATTAAAATCTTTTTTCCTTCATGTGATGGAAATAAACATTGTGGGTATTTATTGCCTTCAAACATTAACAGATTGGTGTAAAGGGTGGAATTTTTCAAAGGAGCTATTAGTCGAGATTGAGGTTCCTCATACTCTTTTGTGGCTTCCGAGGACCAGTATTATGTGTTACAATATCATATATTAAGAGACAATGGGATATGTGATATGACTCTGATTTTGAGAAGACTCTAAATGGTCTTTAAGGTACGATTATGACATTTGACCTTAGCTGTTTTGCTAGCATGGATAATGTCCCTAAAGCCCAACATGTTTTGGTTAATGAACTTTTTAGTAAAAGCGCTAAGGACATGGAAGTAAATTTTGATATGATCACAAGACATAAATAAGTTTTTGGATGTTTGCAAACAATATATGCCTAAGTTTTTTTTTCTAGTTGTTCCTAATGATAGGTAATTCCATTATATGTCACAAGTAAAGTATCACACTATTAGTAAGTATCGCCTCATAATTACATGTTTGTTCCTATTGATACCTCATTTTTACTCTTGTGTTACACCTTCTTATTTATAAAATCAGATAAAATTGAAGAAAAAAAATTCTTTATGCTTGGTATATTGATGATGGCACTACCGTATGCGATTTTGAGGATGTGGCTAATGCCTTTGACATCATTTGAGAGACGATTCCAAGATTAAGTCTTGAACTGGATATTCGTAAAAATAAAACCTTTTGTCCTTCATGTGATGGAAACAAACATCTTGGGGAGTTGTTCCCTTCAAACATTAATAAATTAGTGTAAAGGGTGAAGTTTTTTAGAGGATCGGTTAGTCGAAATAGATGTTCCACATACTCTTTTGTGGTTTTTTAGGACCAATATATATTAGGTGTTACAAGATCATATATTGAGAGATTGTGGGATATACTTTGATTTTGACAAGACTCTATATGGTCTTTATGGTACGATTATGACGTTTGACCTTACAGTTTTGCTAGCATGGATAATGTCCCTCTAAAGCCCAACATGTTTTGATGAATAACCTTTTTAGTAAGAGTGTTTTGGACATGGAAGTAAATTTTAATATTATCACAAGAAATAAATCCGTTTTAGGATGTTTGCAAACACATGCTCAAAATTTTCTTCTAGTCGTTCCTATTGATAGGTAATTTCATGATTTGTCACAAGTTGAGTATCATACTATCAGCAAGTATCACCTTATAATTATATTATTTCTTATTGATAAGGTTTTTCCTAATTGTCGCAAGACGTTTCTAGATACCTTTGGGAGTATGCGGTTCATTGTAAGATCTTTTATGATTCAAATACATGAATGACTTTATTAGGGATGTCCCTTTTTATATATTTAAGAAAACAGAAGTAACTGTGAAGAAAGAGACACCCATGAACTTCTTGATTTAGCCACAAGAAGAAAGATTGACACTTAGATTAGTATATGTTATAGTGTACATGTGGGTAGGAGGAAAACATATATGTGTGGACTTGACTGGAGTTTCTCTGGAGTTTCTCCACTTGTAGTATTAAGAACTATGAGTTTTACTATGGAACTGAAAGCCTTCAAAGATGCTTCAAGCAAAGATGCCATACATCAGAAAATATATTTTGACAATCAACATGTTTTAATATCATTTGAGTTTTGACACTTTTGACTTTCAAACGCTATAGACAATTAATCTTCTACGAAGAGTTCAAATGATTATATATAGCAATATTATGTCTCATATATCTAAAATTGTAGTTTTAAAATGATTGATTTTTCAATATATTTGTTTGTTTGTCTTTTATTTGTATGTAACTTTTTTAAAATATGGAAATATTATGAAAAAGAAAAATAAGTATTTAATCTGTTACAATAAAAAAATCAACATAAATAATTATTATCTTAAAGAGTATATAAAACTCCAATACAATGTCCCCTTAAGTCAATCCAGTTAATAGCTCTGCAAAAATATCATATGCAGATGCCTTGGTTCAAATCCGTGAGATATTCCATTTATTTACTTTTAAAATGGTGAATTTCAACCATTAAACTACTTGACAAAATAAAACTCAGAGAATATATTATTAATGTCCTTTAAAATAAAATGGAGAAAATAAATAGTACTGTAATTTTTTAAAAAAATTATTATAACATGATATATAACCATAGAATAATATAATATTAAATTGCTGCAACAGGCCAAATCGAACCATGTTCAAAATGTTGGAAAACTCTATGTTAGTAGATTAGATTAAATATTGGAATTAGTAACTTATCCAAAAAAAAAGAAACTAGTAAATAAAAACCACTTGTTTATGTACTAATTCGATCTCTTTATAGTTCTACTCATTTGACTCCAGTGATAGCTGTGAAGAGTTCAATCAACGTTGAAAGTAAAAATATGGCAATAAATTTTGTATCTTGCATCATCCTTCTTCATCTTCTCCTAATCCCATTGGTATGTTTCTTTCTTTTTTTTTCTTGAAACTCTCTTTCTCTATTTATTTTTCTTTAATTTCCAAATATTACTGAGTTTTTGCAGTGTTCTCATGGAAACCAAGCAAGGGAATTGGTTGAAACAGAAAACAAATCATTGAAAATTCAACACAACCATCATCATCATCACCAACAACATAATCATATGACTCATAATATTGATCCTTCATTAATGGTGTTTTTCACTTTGAAAGATTTGAAAGTTTGAAAGATTCTCTCATAATATGACTCATAATATTGACCCTTCATTAATGGTATTTTCCTATAATTCCGAGATTTAGACGCATGTTTCGTAGTGAGATCGATTCAAGACACTTGACTTGGCATGCAGATGAAAGAATTATTGATGGAAAGTTTCGACATCCGGCAGATTCACCACAGTGGATGAAAATTGATGATGATTATCCTGAATTTGGAAAAGAAGCAAGAAACCTTCGCTTGGCATTATCTGCTGATGGAATGAACCCACACTGTAATACCCCATATTATTTAAATGCTCAATTGGATATCAGATGAGATCAGATAAGTATCTAGGTACTCTATCATTGGTAAATGGGATTACTGGAATCCTCTAAGTGCTTTAAGTATTGACTTTTGGGATCAATAGAGCAACTAATGAACTCTGAAGAGATCAATTATTTTATTTAAGAGGCGGATTAATATTTATTAATTCAAGGAAGTATTTGAAGGTAACTCTAATAATTGATCAATTGGATTGAGATGACGAAATATCAATTGGAGATATTTCACTCTATTGGAATATATTATATAATAATAGTATTATATATATATATATATATATATATATATATATATATATATATATATATATATATATATATATTTGTGAAAGAAGTTAGAAAAGAAGAAGAAAAGCAGAGAAGAGGAAACGTGGGAGAGAAGAAGAGAGGAAAAAGAGAAAGAGGGAGAAGAAAGCTCACGGATCATCATCTTCTTCAAACTCCTCTTCGGTTATCAGGTGAGTTCTAGATAGAGACTTTAGTGTAGAGTTTTCTTGATGTTTTAGAGTTAGGTTAGATTTTAAGGAAATGAACAATTTTTGCAAATCAATGAAATCTAACGGTTGAAATGTGTTATAAATTGTGTAGCATGATCATTATATATGTATAATCATCTGTTTATGCTTGGTTGAATGTTTGAAAAGGTTTTGATTGGGATTGGGATGGAAAAGAATCCAAGAAAAACAGAGTTTTTGACTTCTGCAACATGGTTAATCGATTAACGGTATGGGTTAACCGATTAACCAGTGAGAAATCCGGTGTTTTACGTGAAAATTGAACTGGTTAATCGGTTAAACATTTTGGTTAATCGGTTAACAGAAAGTTTCTGAATTTGGTTAATCGGTTAACCATATGCGTTAACCGATTAGCATTGTAACTTTTTGGAAAAATACTTTAAAAATCCATATCTTTTGAACCGTAAGTCCGTTTCGGTCCACGTTCGAAGCGTTGGAAAGCTAATTTCATAATCTTTGTGAGGGTGAGGTAGAAATATGGTTGTATGCCATGGATTGATGAAATAATTTTTATGTGATATGTTGTGTTAAATGTTTTACTTGTGTATATTGTGTTATACCATGGCTATTTAATTTTGAACTGTGAACGGGAGAATATGCATGTTAAAATGAATTAGGAAGCGTGAGGAAACCTTACCCCAAACCTAGTGATATGATTCTAGGTTGTGATTGTGATTGATAAATAATCTAGATGGCGATGCTCGTGCATTCGATGTAGATGTGCATCCTTGCCGAGTAATGGTCTAGATGAGAGTGAGACACTAGTATGGAACATGTGTGTGAACCTTTGTGTTCTTTGAGAAAAGGAGATTGTGGCCTTAAGGTATGGTGGCCTTGTGATTTTCGAATACAATCACGTTTGTGTGTGCGATCACGTAATCGTAACCGGTTATTTTTTTGATAGTGCGTTTCATGGGTCTCGAGCTCCTCTGAAACATGTGCACCACTACTTGGCAGGTTTGATTCCCCGTGCTGTACGAATGGCGCCTGTTGGGTGAATGCTTCTGACAGTATAAGGCCCGTGTAAAGTGACGGTTCATAATGGTTAATGGCCCGTAGAACCCGAATCCATTCGTATGTCAAGTAGTTTGCAAGGATCCATGACCCGAGTCGACTTCTAGACGTAGAAGAGGACGGGAATAGGGGATGCCTTGGCGTGGTTATCGATTAGTGATATTTTGAGTTGATGAACTCATGACATGTTTCCATATAGTGTGAGATTGTGAGATTGTGAACTCAAGGTCATTCCCTTCCCCTCTGACTTGAGTTAGGATTGATAGAACCTGGTACAGCCGAGAGGATCTATAGGATAGGGAACTCACTGAGATTTGATGTATCTCACCCCACTATAGTTGCTTTATTTCAGGTAATTGCAGGTTTGATTTGCAAGTGGAGAAATGTTGGGATGTTTCAAGAGAAGCTTGGCTTTGGTATTTTTTTTCCGCTGTGTATTTATTGTATACAATTGAGGATATTGTATATTCTTAGATTTTATTTTTCTTTGGCTAGTTTCCATGACTTGTGCCATAGATTGTATTTGTGTTTTAGAACGGACAAGAATGTGAACTATGCCATTAGGCACTGTTGATGCGTCAGTACCAAATAAAATGCGTGTATTGTATTATTCTAGATATATTTAATACAGGGCATTACACACACGGTCTTCAAAGTATCTCATGTAGCACTTGGCCTGTGATCATAATGATTTATAACCTACCTCCATGGCTATGTATGAAGCGTAAGTACATGATGTTATCTATGTTAATTTCTGGGCCTAGACAACCAGGGAATGACATAGACGTATACTTGGCACCCTTAATCGAAGATTTAAAGTTTTTGTGGGAGAACGGTGTGGAGGTTTATAATGGGTATAGGAAAGAAAGTTTCAACTTGAGGGCGATGTTGTTTGGCACAATTAATGATTTTCCAGCATACGAAAATCTATCAGGGTACAACATAAAAGGTCAATGTGCGTGTCCTATTTGTGAAGATAAAACAGATTGGACGCGATTGAAGTTTGGTCAGAAGAATGTCTTTCTCGGTCATCGTAGATTCTTAAATTCTAATCATCACTATCGTGGGTGGAGAAAAGTATTCAATGGAGAGCCAGAACAAGGTAAAGCTCCAACTATATTGACTGGTGATTAAATTTTTGAAAAGGTGAAAGATGCGAGTACTCAGTTTGGAAAGCCTTTTGCACATAGACTTGTCAAGAGTGGGTGGAAGAAGAGGTCAATTTTTTTTGAACTGCCATATTGGAAGTCGTTGTATGTAAGACATTTTCTTGATGTTATGCATATTGAAAAAAATGTATTTGACAGTGTTATTGGTACGTTACTCAATATACAAGGAAAGTCTAAGGATGGCCTTAAAGCAAGAAAGGACTTGATAGCGATGGGGATAAGAACTGAATTAGGACCATTGAAGAAAGGAAAACGAACATATCTACCACCTGCTGCGTATACTCTTTCTAGAAAGGAGAAAAAAGTATTGTGTAAATTTCTAAGTGAAGTTAAAGTTCCAGAAGGATACTCTTCAGATATTAGAAGACTTGTGTCTATGAAAGACCTCAAGTTAAAGAGTTTAAAGATGCATGACTGTCATGTTATAATGGAACATTTTCTACCAATAGGTATACGTTCTATTCTGCCAGAAAAAGTAAGAAACGCACTAACTCAATTGTGTTTTTTCTTCTAGTCAATTTGCAGTAAGGTGATCGATCCTACGATCTTACCAACATTGCAAAAAGAAATAGTTATTACTTTGTGTGATCTTGAAATGATTTTTCCTCCCTTGTTTTTTGACATAATGGTTCATCTAGTTGTTCATCTGGTGAAAGAGACACAATTGTGTGGACCGGCTTATATGAGATGGATGTACCCTGCTGAACGTTATATGAAAATATTAAAAGGGTATGTGAAAAACCGAAGTCTGTAACGCCCCGAATTTAATTAATTAGTTAATTAAATTAGTAAAGGATTTAATTGTTGGAAATAGACGAAGTTGAGAATTAATCGGAGTAGTTGGATTTGTCGGTATTATTTTAAGAGGCGTATTGGGATTATTAAGTTAAAGTCGGATTTTAGTCGGTTAAATCGGAGGAATAATATTAAGAATAATATTATTTATTTATTGGACTATCTTATTTAATTAACTAAGTTGAATTGTTGGACCATTTGGTTGATAATCGAAATTAATCTATTAAGCCGGGAGTAAGTAGTTGGTCGCGAATTATTATTTCGGTTAATTTTGTGTTTCGAAGAATTAAGTCGTTAAGTCGGAATATTAGTCGAAAAGTCGAAGAAATAGTATTAGAATTGTATAAGGATAATAGTTGGGCTTAATTAAGTGTTGTTGGCAGTAAAAGGTGGGTTGCGAATATTAAGCCCAATAAGAATAATGGTGTGATGGTATTATTTTATTATTAGTCATTAGAAGGAATTTGAGAAGTAGTGGTAACAGCAAGAACCAAGAGGAACGAGGGTTTTGGTGGAGAAGAGGAACGTGGAAGTTGCAGTTAAGAGGCAAACGGAATCCGATCGAGAAATTAGAGAGCGACCTTCAATCCCAGGTAAGGGTGGGTTCGACTATTATAATCGGGTTATGATGAATGTTATGTGGGTATTAGGTTGTATTGAATTGACACTGACTGTAATTTTGTTGAGTAATCTCTGTTTGGTCTCATACTGTCACACGAGGTGAAATTGGGTTTATGGGAAATTAATGTTGTGATTGAAAATTGATGTTGCAGTAAGTATAAGTTGATTATGTCTGAGATAGTTGATCGAAGAAAATATGTTGATGAGTTGATGTGTTATATGTCGTAATTGGTTATATGTCGTAATTGGTTAAATTTATATTGAGTGAATCTGAGCCAAAGTGTCAGCAATGGAGGCGGGGGCCTCAGCAATTGGAGGCGGGGGCCTCAGCAATGGAGGCGGGGGCCTCAAAGTGAAATTAAACCCATTAATTAAATCCAACTCTTTATACTTTAGTTTAAAAGTGATAAGTGATAATGTGATTATTATCCAAAACTAAAACTTTTGCACGTGATTATGATTGCTTAAAATTTACTCTCCACTATACCATGTTTTCTTAGTTGATTACACTGTAGTACAAACTTTAAAAGTGACATTTATATACCAAATCAATCTCTCTTAAGAATAAATGGAGAAAATAAAAAGGATGAGAGAAAGTAGTGAAGGAGGCGAGGGCCTCCAAGTATTGAGGTGGGCGCCTCCTAAGGTTTTGGGTTCTTTGGATTTTGTTTGATTTTGGAGTGTGTTATATATTAATTATGAGTTTGGATTAATTGTATGAATAGCAGCAGCATTTTAGCAGGAGTATATATTGTAGCAGTGAAACAATTAACAAGTGGTAAATTGACAGAGATAATATTTTTAGTAGTAGTGAAGGTAGCAGAGTAATATTTAGTATCTGTGTGGATCAAAATGAATTGCAGGATAATTACAATACTTAGTCCAGTTAGTAGCAGAAGAGGAAATTGAACAGTAGGAATTGAATTAATTCAATAAGTAGTGAAGCAACAGAGTTGGTATTGGTTTTATTAGTAGCAGGGATATATGTAGTAGTAGCAGTGTAACAGAAAATAGAACAAGTAGCACGAGCAGAATTTTGGGCAGAAGCTTGGAAATGATTTTAAGAAATCGTAACAGAAAGTAGAAGTTTGTAATTAAACTGGGATTAAATGACAGAAGGTAAAACAATACTATTTTAGTCGGTTTAGCCGGTTTAGGCGAAAAAACTAGTTGTCCGGAATTTAACGGAAATTGTCGGGGTAAGTCGGGTAATTTAGTAGGTGGCTTTGGTTGAATTGTTTGGTTGGAACTATGTTGAAAAAGTGGAATTTCAGGTACAGCAGTTGAGTCTTAATGTTGTTCCGGTACACGGACGAATTTTAAGTTGAAGGCGTAATAGCCAAAGTTGATTAAGTTGTTTATGTCGAAAAGTTGCTTTGTTGTTTAAGTTGATTATGTTGTGGAAGTTGTTGAGTTGTTTATGTTGATGTTAAAGTTGTAGGTCGTATGACCAACGTTGATGTATATAAGTTGTAGGCCTATGGCCAAAGTTGAATCGTGTTGAATTAAAGTTGTTATGCGGTTGTTATATGTTGTTCGGAGTTGGTTACCGTTTTATGCTGAGTCGTTGCATCATGGCATTTGCATTTTTTGTCGGAGCGTTGCTCACACCACGTTGGCCTTGATGGCATTGATTAAGTTGGCCTTGATGGCACCACGTTGAAGGCTTATGCCTTGTTGAAATGCCTCGATAACCTGGCATATGTTTAAGTTGGGAGTTTTACTCCGATGGTACCACATGCATGTGCATAGTTGTGTCACATTTTGAGTCGTTGTGAAGGTGCTGTTGTTGTGAAGTTGCCGTTGTTGTGAAGTTGTTGCTTGTTATAAGTTGTTGTTGCTATGTCTTGTTGCTTGAGATAAATTACTAATGTCGTGAGCTGATGTTATATATGTTGTTATTACTATGATTTGCATCTTTTATATAAGTTGTTGTTATATGTTGTTATTTGCTGTCAATACAAGTTGGGGTTGCTATTAAGTTGTTTATTTCTAATTGTTGCATGACTGTTGTATGAAGCGGTGAAATTCGTATGATTCTAATCTAGCATATTAATTATCATATTTTGTTTATAATATTCGATATCTCACCCCTTCTGTAATGATGTTACCTATTATGGGTAACTGAGCAGGTACTCAAGAATAGCTGCAGAAGTTGAGGTATATGTGAAGTCTTAGATGCTGTTAGCTCGAGTTGGTCTTGCTCTGATACGTAGCACTCGGGGGGATGAACGATTGTTGTTTATTTGTCGTTATTGTCTTAGTAGTTGAATCTTAAATTGTTGTTATTAAAGAATTGTTGTTTCAAAGTTGTTTTGAGTTGGACATGAGATTATGTTATTATAAGTTGAATTTATGTGAAGCCGCTTATTAATAAAAGTTGTTTTGTTTTCAAAAGGATAATACAAGGTTGTTATCAGTTCTTCCGAATCAGTGTTATGTATCTGAATTATTTGTGATTAATATGAAGTTGTTTTCTGTTGAAAATGTGACATCCTGTTTATGTTGAAGAATTTTTAAAATGAAAACTCTGATTTTATGACTTATCCGCCGGGTAGAAATGGGGTGTTACATTAGTGGTATCAGAGCAGGTCGGTCTGTCCGGCCAATGTTGTCTAATGTTGTTTCTTCCTTAGTACTCGACATATGTGTGAAACACTGTCGGTGCTTGTTTGTTAGTAGTTTCTAGTAGTTGTCTACAAGGTTGTTTTGAATTAAGTGGGGGAGAAGTTTGTTCCCATACGTGTTGTTGGTATGTAGAAGTTGTTTCAAGGTGATGTTGCTTGTAAGAGTGCATATGTTGGAGCGATGTTATTGCGGACCAGCGAGAGTTTGGACTCGCGAATCCGTATCAGTCAAGTTGGAGATGCGCGTAGAGTCTGGACGGTGAATCGAAGATGATTGAAATTAAGGAATTATTCCGAATGGAATGATAAGTTGGTGGATTAATTCGGTAAGTTGTATATCTTGAGTATAGTTGGATTAAAGTTGAGTGATTTTCGTAGTTGGATGAAAGGAAAGGGTTGTTGGTAGATTTTGGAGCAAGTGGGAGAGAAATGGAACTTATGTTCATCGACCTCAAATTCTGGTTTTTGTGATTTTGGAGCAGCTGTCAGTAAACGAGGTATAACTTTCGACTCGTGATTCGGATGGAAGCGGTTCTGGACATTTTGGAAAGCTTACGAAATTCCCTACAGTTTTCATATAAGATTTGTCTTCAAGAAGTTTGTGAAGAGGGAGAAAGGTGCGTTTTAATATTTGGGTCTGTTGCTGATTTTTTTTTGGAAAATTCTGCATACGGAAATTCTGGACCAGTCCCGTTGTGTAGCTGATAACTTTTTACTCGTAAGTCGGATTTACGCGATTCTTGAAGTTCTGAAATCTACACAAAATTCTATTCATTTTGGAATATGATTTTGTGATTGAGAGATCTGTATTGAAGGAGATATATATGGTTGAAGTTGAGTGACATTTGCTGAAAAAATTTGGAAGGATGAAAATAAGTGTGGAATATTATTAAGAATAAAGTGTTGGTATTTGTAAGATGTGACTGTATCGGAGAATGCTTGGAGATGCAACTTATGTTGAATGAGGATGATTAAGACGATGATGCTAAGTAAAGGTAATGTTGAGAGAAATGCAAAAGTTGATTTGTGTTGCTAAGAATTTTCACCTTGGTTGAAAGTTGTAATTGGAGCAAACTGAATTGGATCGTTCTCAATGTTGTAGCGACTTCGGTATTGGAAAAATATTTAAAGTCGTGTTGTACTATGAACGTGCATAAGAGGATGCGTAATGGATTTTGAACGTTTTTGTATCGTTGACGAAGTTGAAACTAAAGAAACTAAGAGTGGCATTGGTAAGCCTTAGAAAGTTGGCGGAGCATTATGCTTACGGACTTTGGGCACAAGTTGAAGTACGCTATTGGGTTGGGTACTGATGATTTATTTCACCGTTATGGTTGTCGGCTGTCTATTGACAAATTGAGGAACTGATCACCCTTAATCTATTGTTGATAGTAGACGGAATCATAATTGATGGATAGATGTGTCGTGCCAACTAGTATAGTATGTACGTTGAATTGGTCGAAGTCAAGCCAAGTGCTTGAAGGTTGTTTGTTTTGCTGATACAAGTTCATATGTTAGAATATTAGTTGAATTTAAGGATGACAGCACGAAGCTTTGTTTGATTGAGGAGTAGTATGGAGACTCACAGTCGAGTTCTAGATAACTTGAGTCGTTGTTTGTGATGAAGCGAATGGCTAGTATGCCTTAAGGTGTATGTATGGAGTATGAAGCGTATCTTCCATATTTGTTGGATGAGTTGGAACTGGTGTTGGTTGCAAATGTTTTGAGCTGTTGTAAAATCAGAGGAAGAACGCGTAGAATATTTGAAGGTTGAGTTGTGATTATTAAAAGAAGTTAAATTATAAGTTGATTTGTAAAAGTGGAGTTTTGGTTGGTAAAGATGATTGATCTTGTTGAATTTAAGTGGACTCAGGTGTCAAATGTTATTGTAATGTTGTTATGCGCCTAAGGTGATTTTGGGAACTATGTTGATAAAAGATAGTAAAGTTGTAATTTACGTGTGGTGTTAACGGGGAGATCCCGAAGAGTTAAGTCGAAAGCCTTGGTATTATGTCGATTTTGATGATTGGAAGTTGGAGGTCAACTGAGTAGAGTTAGTACCTTGAAAGTAATCAGAGTGCGCAGCGAACGCGTAGTGTATTGCGGTTGTTCAGACGTGAATTGTACCGATGTTGATATTTGGTTACGTTGATGTTGTGTTTAAGTTGGTATTCTTATGTTGTTGTGTTCTGGTTCTTAAACCGGTAAATTCTTAAGTTGGCTACTTCTTGTGTTGCGATGTTAGTTGTCAATTGCATCACTTGGGTAGTATTCGCGTTGTTGTCGCCGTTGGGGTTAAGAACCGTTGTTTGTGTTATACGTGGGTTTCCTTCCGAGTATGGAGATAAGGATCGTATAGGTGTTTTGGTGTTGTTTACGTTGCTGCGGTAATGATGCGATGTTGTATAGTCGAGTATAGGCAAGTGAAGGTTGTTACTATGTTGTAAGGTGATTGTTTCCAAGGTATTACTAGAATGGTTGGCGAATAGTAACGGTTATGTTGCAAGAGTAATTGAAGTATCGGAGTATACGTATTGGGTTTAAACCGTGATTGAGTTGTTGTTAAATCGAAAGATTAAAATGCGAATGTTGTGTTAAGGATGGTTGTGTCGGATAGATTTTCGAGGACGAAAATGTCCTAAGTGGGGGAGAGTTGTAACGCCCCGAATTTAATTAATTAGTTAATTAAATTAGTAAAGGATTTAATTGTTGGAAATAGACGAAGTTGAGAATTAATCGGAGTAGTTGGATTTGTCGGTATTATTTTAAGAGGCGTATTGGGATTATTAAGTTAAAGTCGGATTTTAGTCGGTTAAATTGGAGGAATAATTTTAAGAATAATATTATTTATTTATTGGACTATCTTATTTAATTAACTAAGTTGAATTGTTGGACCATTTGGTTGATAATCGAAATTAATCTATTAAGCCGGGAGTAAGTAGTTGGTCGCGAATTATTATTTCGGTTAATTTTTTGTTTCGAAGAATTAAGTCGTTAAGTCGGAATATTAGTCGGAAAGTCGAAGAAATAGTATTAGAATTGTATAAGGATAATAGTTGGGCTTAATTAAGTGTTGTTGGCAGTAAAAGGTGGGTTGCGAATATTAAGCCCAATAAGAATAATGGTGTGATGGTATTATTTTATTATTAGTCATTAGAAGGAATTTGAGAAGTAGTGGTAACAGCAAGAACCAAGAGGAACGAGGGTTTTGGTGGAGAAGAGGAACGTGGAAGTTGCAGTTAAGAGGCAAACGGAATCCGATCGAGAAATTAGAGAGCGACCTTCAATCCCAGGTAAGGGTGGGTTCGACTATTATAATCGGGTTATGATGAATGTTATGTGGGTATTAGGTTGTATTGAATTGACACTGACTGTAATTTTGTTGAGTAATCTCTGTTTGGTCTCATACTGTCACACGAGGTGAAATTGGGTTTATGGGAAATTAATGTTGTGATTGAAAATTGATGTTGCAGTAAGTATAAGTTGATTATGTCTGAGATAGTTGATCGAAGAAAATATGTTGATGTGTTGATGTGTTATATGTCGTAATTGGTTAAATTTATATTGAGTGAATCTGAGCCAAAGTGTCAGCAATGGAGGCGGGGGCCTCAGCAATGGAGGCGGGGGCCTCAGCAATTGGAGGCGGGGGCCTCAGCAATGGAGGCGGGGGCCTCAGAGTGAAATTAAACCCATTAATTAAATCCAACTCTTTATACTTTAGTTTAAAAGTGATAAGTGATAATGTGATTATTATCCAAAACTAAAACTTTTGCACGTGATTATGATTGCTTAAAATTTACTCTCCATTATACCATGTTTTCTTAGTTGATTACACTGTAGTACAAACTTTAAAAGTGACATTTATATACCAAATCAATCTCTCTTAAGAATAAATGGAGAAAATAAAAAGGATGAGAGAAAGTAGTGAAGGAGGCGAGGGCCTCCAAGTATTGAGGTGGGCGCCTCCTAAGGTTTTGGGTTCTTTGGATTTTGTTTGATTTTGGAGTGTGTTATATATTAATTATGAGTTTGGATTAATTGTATGAATAGCAGCAGCATTTTAGCAGGAGTATATATTGTAGCAGTGAAACAATTAACAAGTGGTAAATTGACAGAGATAATATTTTTAGTAGTAGTGAAGGTAGCAGAGTAATATTTAGTATCTGTGTGGATCAAAATGAATTGCAGGATAATTACAATACTTAGTCCAGTTAGTAGCAGAAGAGGAAATTAAACAGTAGGAATTGAATTAATTCAATAAGTAGTGAAGCAACAGAGTTGGTATTGGTTTTATTAGTAGCAGGGATATATGTAGTAGTAGCAGTGTAACAGAAAATAGAACAAGTAGCACGAGCAGAATTTTGGGCAGAAGCTTGGAAATGATTTTAAGAAATCGTAACAGAAAGTAGAAGTTTGTAATTAAACTGGGATTAAATGACAGAAGGTAAAACAATACTGTTTTAGTCGGTTTAGCCGGTTTAGGCGAAAAAACTAGTTGTCCGGAATTTAACGGAAATTGTCGGGGTAAGTCGGGTAATTTAGTAGGTGGCTTTGGTTGAATTGTTTGGTTGGAACTATGTTGAAAAAGTGGAATTTCAGGTACAGCAGTTGAGTCTTAATGTTGTTCCGGTACACGGACGAATTTTAAGTTGAAGGCGTAATAGCCAAAGTTGATTAAGTTGTTTATGTCGAAAAGTTGCTTTGTTGTTTAAGTTGATTATGTTGTGGAAGTTGTTGAGTTGTTTATGTTGATGTTAAAGTTGTAAGTCGTATGACCAACGTTGATGTATATAAGTTGTAGGCCTATGGCCAAAGTTGAATTGTGTTGAATTAAAGTTGTTATGCGGTTGTTATATGTTGTTCGGAGTTGGTTACCGTTTTATGCTGAGTCGTTGCATCATGGCATTTGCATTTTTTGTCGGAGCGTTGCTCACACCACGTTGGCCTTGATGGCATTGATTAAGTTGGCCTTGATGGCACCACGTTGAAGGCTTATGCCTTGTTGAAATGCCTCGATAACCTGGCATATGTTTAAGTTGGGAGTTTTACTCCGATGGTACCACATGCATGTGCATAGTTGTGTCACATTTTGAGTCGTTGTGAAGGTGCTGTTGTTGTGAAGTTGCCGTTGTTGTGAAGTTGTTGCTTGTTATAAGTTGTTGTTGCTATGTCTTGTTGCTTGAGATAAATTACTAATGTCGTGAGCTGATGTTATATATGTTGTTATTACTATGATTTGCATCTTTTATATAAGTTGTTGTTATATGTTGTTATTTGCTGTCAATACAAGTTGGGGTTGCTATTAAGTTGTTTATTTCTAATTGTTGCATGACTGTTGTATGAAGCGGTGAAATTCGTATGATTCTAATCTAGCATATTAATTATCATATTTTGTTTATAATATTCGATATCTCACCCCTTCTGTAATGATGTTACCTATTATGGGTAACTGAGCAGGTACTCAAGAATAGCTGCAGAAGTTGAGGTATATGTGAAGTCTTAGATGCTGTTAGCTCGAGTTGGTCTTGCTCTGATACGTAGCACTCGGGGGGATGAACGATTGTTGTTTATTTGTCGTTATTGTCTTAGTAGTTAAATCTTAAATTGTTGTTATTAAAGAATTGTTGTTTCAAAGTTGTTTTGAGTTGGACATGAGATTATGTCATTATAAGTTGAATTTATGTGAAGCCGCTTATTAATAAAAGTTGTTTTGTTTTCAAAAGGATAATACAAGGTTGTTATCAGTTCTTCCGAATCAGTGTTATGTATCTGAATTATTTGTGATTAATATGAAGTTGTTTTCTGTTGAAAATGTGACATCCTGTTTATGTTGAAGAATTTTTAAAATGAAAACTCTGATTTTATGACTTATCTGCCGGGTAGAAATGGGGTGTTACAAAGTCGACCAAAGGGTTGTATTGCCGAACGATACATTGTTGAAGAAGCGATTGAGTTTTGTACTGAATATCTGTCCAATGTACAATCAATTGGACTCCCCAAATCTCATATTGTCGAAAAGAAAGAAGGAAAAAAGTTAATTGGAAATGAAGTTGTGATAGTATCAAAGGTCGAACGGGATCAAGTGCATTTGTATGTTCTGCACAATGAGAATGAGGTTGAGCCGTATGTTGAAATGCACAAGGATGTTCTCCGAGGTTTAAATCCGAATAGAAATGAGAATTGGATAGTACGAGAGCACAATCGAAGTTTCATACCTTGGTTTAAGGATCATATTTATTCAAAGTATTATTCAGATCCCGCTTCAATAACAGAAAGGTTGAGATGTTTAGCATATGGTCCGAGTTTGGTTGTGTTTTCTTATAGCGCATACGCAATTAATGGATACACATTTTATACCAAAGAACAAGATGATAAACGTACTATGCAAAATAGTGGTGTCACCGTGGTAGCTGAAGCAATGCACATTTCAAGTGTGAAAGATTTAAACCCCAAATTTGCAAATCTGTCATATTTTGGGGTTATCGAGCGCATTTAGGTGTTTGATTATGAGAAGTTTCAGATTCCTATATTTCGTTGCAAGTGGGTTGAAAATAATAATGGCGTACGAATGGATAAGTCAGGATTTTTGCAAGTGGATCTTAATAGGGTGGGGTACTAAGATGAGCCTTTTATTCTAGCCTCTCAAGCTAAACATGTGTTCTATGTCACTGATCCGACAAGTACAAAATGGTCTATAGTGCTTTTATCTAACAAAGTAATTGATGAAAACGTTGGAGATCAAGGTGATATTGATGTTGATATTGAATCATTTACTAGATATGATCAAGATGAAAATATTATAGAGAATGAATCATATACAAGAAATGATTATAATGAGGGTATTTGGATCAATCCAACCGTCCGTGTTGTTAAGAGACGGGTAGAACATATTCCAACCAAGAAAAGAAAGAGACGTTAGTGAAAAAGGTACTAGTTATAAAATTATAGCTTATATCATTCAATAATATTAATTAGTTGTCATATTATATATAGCTTATATCATTCAATGGATTATGGATTATGGATTTTTATATTTGTCATTTAATTTTTGTTTTTTTCTTTCTTACAGGTCAAATGGCTAGTAACCAGGACGACACACACGAGACACATGATGAAAATGAAGCTCAGAATGAACCTTCGAATGTAGAAAGTGAAATAAAACGTGGAATAACTATTATGAAGTCAATCATCCGTGCTAGAGATAAAGGGATCAAGTTTGATGTACATTGGAGTGATGAGAACCAACTAATTGAGCCTAACGTTTCAATGTTGTCTTCATACATTGGTTCACTTGTCCGTCAGCATATTCCAATTACCAGTGATAATTGGAGGAGTCCAAAGTTGAAAGCTGGTAAAGATAAGATATGGACTGAGATACAGGTACTTTAATTTACTTATACTAACACACTTTATGTTTATATGTTTATAAGATAAGATAAGTCTTTAATTTACTTATACTAACACACTTTATGTTTATATGTGTATGTTTTTTTGTAGAGGTCCTTTAATATTGATGAAAGCCGGAAAACATATTGTCTTCAGTTGGCCGGAAAGAGACACAGAGGGTTCTGAGCCTTATTATCAAACAAATATCTTAGGGATGCGGATAAAAATTTTGTTGAAGCAGAACTTCCACAGTTGTATGCGGACGTGATTGAACCCGAAGAATGGAGCACGTTTGTAGCCAAACGGAAAACTGAAAAATTCAATGTAATGTTATCTTGTCATGTCTATTAATTGTATTATATACTTGTTGCATTAGTTTGTTCTGATATGACTTAAACTTATTTATCCAGGAATTGAGTGTCATTAATCGCCAAAGAGCATCAAAACCCGCGTATCCATACAGAAAATGGCGTTTGGGATATGCACGGTTACAGCAAAAATTGGTAAGTATATATTAATGCTATGATTTTATTAATTGTATTATTGTGTTATACTTGATGAATTTATTATTTAACTAAATGTGTAGTTAGAAGAGACGAAAAGTGAAGAATCATCACTTCCGGTACATGTTTTGTGGAAGGAAGCTCGTGTGGGTAAGGATGGAGTTGTTAGGGAAGATGTTCAGCATGTTTATGACGAATGTGTAAGTATAACATTATGTCTTTAAGTTAATCGAAATTTTATTAAAATATAATTAATTTGTAATCCCCACTAATAATTTTCGATATGTCAATGAATTTCAGGAGACTCTATCTAAATCCTTAACCACAGGCGAGGAGGATTACAGAGCATTCTTAGTCGAGTACTAAATGTTCCTGAGTATCCCAGCCGGGTGAGAGGTAAAGGATTTGGTGTGACTCCATCTTCCTTGTATCCAAAGAGAAAAAATCCCAGCAACCGAGAAGTCATGCAATCATTGGAGGAACTAAAGGCGCAAGTCCGTGAATTGCAAAAGGATAAAGAGATATATGAGGCGGAAAAGCGCGGTTCCGGTTTGAATGATGCTAGTGACAAAGCTAGTATCAATTGTCAAAATAAAATTCCCGAGGTAATTAGCACATATTTATTTTAATTAAATTAACACATTTATTTTAATTGACCTTTATACACATTAACAGTTACATATTTATTATTGCTTCAGGGCATTTCATCTTGCCAGCTGTATTTGTCGTTACCGACTTATCGCATGGTTGGCAAGGGAAAAGTGCATAACCAAGTGGGAGAGTTACTTCACCATCAACCGCTCCCTCATGGACATCTGAAAGTGTCGGTTAATATCGCTTTAGATACGGATGCGGTACTACCCATACCTGACTCGGTTTCAGAGGTTACATTGCTGCGAGATGCAATTGGTTCGTTTGTTGCATGGTCGTTAGACCTCATTTCCATAGATGACGAGGTATGTTGAAAACCATTACGAATCTCTTAGAATTCAAATGTCAAATCTGAACGATTATGAAAATCATTCTGAACCATTACTTACATTTTTTTTTTCATGGTAATGTTAGACTCCTACAAAACCCGCAGCTAAGAATAAAGGGGTTCTGCGGCAAAACGAGTCTGTTGAATCACAAAGAGAGGTACATTTTAAGTGTTATTCTATTATCCGAATTCAAAAGTTTCATGATTTTCTACTTTACCTAACTTATATGATTGTTAGGTTCCTGCTCAAGCTTCACAACAGGCCAGCAAGAAAAAAGCTCCTACTAGGACCGTGCAGGCAAAAAGAGCTCCTCCTCGCTTTCAGTCGTGTCTAGAAACACTTATGGCAATGTCAGATTTGATATATGGTGTTATTCGTCAAATAGACATGGACAAAGGTGTTTTTGGTTTTCCTCATTCCGAGATAATCGGAAGAGATGACATGGAGCAGATATTCAAGCATATTGAATTAGGCATCGGTGTTATGCATTCATACATCTGGTACTTCGATCAATCTATTATTTATTTAGTTGAACAATTTATTTACACATTTCAATGAAAATAGTCTAATGTTTATTATGTTTTTATTTAAGGTGCTTGTATGAAAAATTGATGCGGGGGACGGAATTGTCAAACAGATTCCGTTTCTTCTCTTGCACCCTTGTCAATTCACCGGCAATTGGTATGAATGCACTTTCAGTAAGAGACCACTTAACTGAGAGATTTATGGCCAGCAAGACAGAAAGTTTGTTTCTTTTACCGTATAATACTGGAAACGGGTAAGATTTTCATTCTAATTTCATTCTAATCTTTAATTTGTATCTTTTGCGTAGAAATTATCCATCTAAACTTTTGTTATATTTTACAGTGGACACTGGTTGTTGGTTGCCATTAATCCTACAAGAGAAGTGGTCTATTATCTAAATTCATTGGATACTGATTGGTCAACATATCAGGATATGAAGGATGTGGTTGATACGTAAGTGAGATTGTTCGAAATATTCGTGTGTATTTGTATATTTAATTATTTCTGTGAGATTGTTCTAAATTTACGTTTTTCTTTTATAGAGCAATACTCGTATACCGAGCACAAAGAGAATCTCGAGTAGCACGGGCTAAAGCAACCAACTTTACATGGGTCAAAGTGGAGGTATATTAATTTTCACAATGTTGCTTATTAGTGATGCTACTTGATAACACAAAACAACTATATATTAATTCTTATTTGTTTGTCTATGTGTAGTGCCCTCGTCAGCGTAATGGCATAGACTGCGGGTATTTCGTTTTGAGGTTTATGAGAGAAATCCTTCAAATGGATCGATTAGAGATTCCTATTACGGCATGCATGGATTCTTAGGATTTATTTTAATATTTATCGGATATGTCATATAATTTATTATTTTTAACTAAATCATGCATATTTTGTTTTGTTATGTAGTACTTTGATGAATACGCGTGTTCTCATTACACGAAGGATAAATTGCAAGAAATTAAGGAGGAATTCTGCGAATACCTTATTGAAAAAAGAATCCTATATATATAAGGTATATGATTATGGGATTATGTGAATGTATAGTTTTGTGAATGGTTTATTTTATGGGATTGTATAGTTTTGTGAATGGTTTATGCCCTTTATGTGTTTTTGGATTGTAATTGTATAGTTTTGTGAATAGTTAATGTAAATAACTTGAATTATAATGGAAATGGTTTATGTGGTTTATGTGATTTATGGGATTAGTGGAAATGGTTAATGAACCATACTAGAAATTGTTAATGGAAATGTGAAATATACAGGTTTATTGAAATGGCTTGAATTATACAGGTTTCTGCAAAAAAAAATGGTTAAAATGGGATTTTAAAAAAAAAAACATTAAAATTATACGTAGAGAAAAGACAGCGCTTTTTAGAAAAAGCGTTGTCTATAGTTCACAAACGAAAGCACTTTTCCTAAAAAGCGCCCTCTAAAGGTATAGAAAAATTGATGACTAAAATTATAGGCATACATTAGACAGCGCTTTAAAAAGCGCTGTCTAAAGGGGGCCTTTAGACAGCGTTTTTTCTTCAAAAAGCGCTCTCTAAAGGTATATAAAAAATTCATTAAAATTTTATACGTATACATTAGACATCACTTTTTCAAAAGCGCTGTCTAAAGGCCCACTTTAGAGAGCGCTTTTTCATAAATAAAAAGCGTTGTCTTTACCTACGACAGCGCAACCTTAGGCAGTGCTTTTAAACGCTGTCTAAGGCCTAAAAAAGCGCTGTCTAATGTCTTGTTTGGCGTAGTGACCTTTGGGAGTATTCGGTTCATTGTAGGATTTTTTGTGACAAAAACCTGGATGACTTTGTTAGGAATGTCCCTTTTTATATATTTAAGAAAACGGAAGTAGCTGTGAAGAAATAGACACCCATGAACTTCTTGATTTAGCCACAAGAAGAAAGATCGACACTTAGATTAGTATATGTTATAGTGTACATGTGGGTAGGAGGAAAACATACATGTGTGGACTTGACTGGATTTTCTCCACTTGTAGTATTGAGAACTATGAGTTTTACTATGGGACTGAAAGCCTTCAAAGATGATTCAAGCAAAGAGGCCATATATCAGAAAATATATTTTGACAATCAACCTGTTTTAATATCATTTGAGTTTTGACACTTTTGACTTTCAAACGCTATAGACAATTAATCTTCTACGAAGAGTTCAAAGGATCATATATAGCAATATTATGTCTCATATATCTAAAATTGTAGTTTGAAAATGATTGATTTTTCAATATATTTGTTTGTTTGTCTTTTATTTGTATGTAACTTTTTTAAAATATGGAAATATTATGAAAAAGAAAAATAAGTATTTAATCTGTTACAATAAAAAAATCAACATAAATAATTATTATCTTAAAGAGTATATAAAACTCCAATACAATGTCCCCTTAAGTCAATTCAGTTAATAGCTCTGCAAAAATATCATATGCAGATGCCTTGGTTCAAATCCGTGAGATATTCCATTTATTTACTTTTAAAATGGTGAATTTCAACCATTAAACTACTTGACAAAATAAAACTCAGAGAATATATTATTAATGTCCTTTAAAATAAAATGGAGAAAATAAATAGTACTGTAATTTTTTTAAAAAATTATTATAACATGATATATAACCATAGAATAATATAATATTAAATTGCTGCAACAGGCCAAATCGAACCATGTTCAAAATGTTGGAAAACTCTATGTTAGTAGATTAGATTAAATATTGGAATTAGTAACTTATCCAAAAAAAAAGAAACTAGTAAATAAAAACCACTTGTTTATGTACTAATTCGATCTCTTTATAGTTCTACTCATTTGACTCCAGTGATAGCTGTGAAGAGTTCAATCAACGTTGAAAGTAAAAATATGGCAATAAATTTTGTATCTTGCATCATCCTTCTTCATCTTCTCCTAATCCCATTGGTATGTTTCTTTCTTTTTTTTTCTTGAAACTCTCTTTCTCTATTTATTTTTCTTTAATTTCCAAATATTACTGAGTTTTTGCAGTGTTCTCATGGAAACCAAGCAAGGGAATTGGTTGAAACAGAAAACAAATCATTGAAAATTCAACACAACCATCATCATCATCACCAACAACATAATCATATGACTCATAATATTGATCCTTCATTAATGGTGTTTTTCACTTTGAAAGATTTGAAAGTTGGAAAAACCATGCAAATTTATTTCCCTAAGAGAGACCCTTCAACTTCTCCAAAGTTATGGTCAAAAGAAGAAGCTGAATCACTTCCTTTCTCATCAAACCAACTCTCATATCTTCTCAAATTCTTCTCTTTTTCTCCAAACACCCCACAAGCCATGGCTATGGAAAACACCTTACAAGAATGTGAAAGCAAACATATCAAAGGAGAAGTCAAATTCTGTGCTACTTCATTACAATCCATGCTTGAATTCACACAAAAGACTCTTGGTTCAAATTCTGAAATCCAAGTTTATGCAACTTTGCATAAAACAAAATCAAGTGTTACTTTTCAAAATTACACTATAGTTGAAATTTTGATGGAAATTCTAGCTCCAAAAATGGTGGCTTGTCACACTGTGCCTTACCCTTTTGCTGTTTTTTATTGTCATAGTCAAGAAAGTGAGAATAGGGTGTATAAAGTATTATTGGGGGGTGAGAATGGAGATAAAGTTGAGGCTATGGTTGTTTGTCACATGGATACATCACAATGGGCAGCTAGTCATGTTTCATTTCAAGTTCTTGGTGTTACGCCAGGAAGTTCTTCTGTGTGTCACTTTTTTCCAGCTGATAATTATATTTGGGTCCCTAAGTTGAAATCACAAGGGTCATCTAGCATGTGATTTGTAATAAAATTGTACTTGTGTGCTTGCAATTTGTGTTTATGTTGCTAAAAAATAATTGTGATGTATTCAAAGCTAAATAAGTTTTTTATGAGTATATGTAAAAGTCTACTTTTATAATTTTCTTGTAATTTTGAATCATGATGTTCTTCTTAATATGATTATTCATCTAGCATGTGATTTGTAATAATTTATGATACTTTATGTCGGTATCAATATATGCACCAACACTTATAGGTAATAGGATACTACTATCGGTGTCGCTGTATTAGTGTCAGAGTCGTATTCGAAGTGTGCGTGCTCTATTACTCTTTATAGGTAATAGGATACTACTAATGTGCTTGCAATTTGTGTTTATGTTGCTAAAAAATAATTGTGTTGTATTCAAAGCTAAATAAGTTTTTTATGAGTATATGTAAAAGTCTCTACTTTTATAATTTTCTTGTAATTTTGAATCATGATGTTGTTGATCTGATTATTAAATATCTATAAAAAAATTTAGTTTTTAAATGAGTAAAAATGTATTTATTTAGTTTTGCCTCACGGCCTTCATCTCAACTTATATTAGACTCCAATTGTAATATAGAAAAAATTTAATATATACCTTATATATTTTTAAAATACCTCATAAACTTTCATTTTGATCATGTTTAAAAAATCATTTTGGACGCACTCAGTTCTGAAACGATCCTTCATCAAATGGATAATGCTCACAGTCACCACAATCTCTTAAAGGTTCAGAGTTAATGAAGAATATACAAGTATCTTGAGGGCTAAAAGGGGCTTGGGATAAAGGGAGCCCCTTATCCATATACTCTTTGTCATTGTTATGGAATACCTTCACATGGGTTCTGCAAAAGCTGAGCATAATAAACTTGTGCTTTGCAAATGACCTCTTTCTCTTTGCAAGAGGTGATACCAGGTCCATAGAGTTAGTCATCCAAGTTTTTGATGAGTTCTCAAAATCAACTAGTCTGATAATGAATCTTGCTCAGTGCAAGGCCTACTATGGAAATATTGATGACCCCACCAAACATGAGATTCAAACCCTTACATCTTTCACCTAAGGTCTTCTTCCCTTCAGATATCTGGGAGTGCCCCTAACAAGTAAGAAAATATATGTGCACCATTGTAAGATTCTAGGTGATATGATAGTGGCAAGGAGTAAACATTCATGTGCTTGGTTACATAGCTTTGCAGATAGGGTACAACTGATTAAAAGTGTGATCTTTGCAGGAGTGAGACCAAGCAAACATGATTAAGTTGTTATGGAATATCAGTGGAAAAGTTGATAAATTATGGATCAAATTGATCCACTGTTATTCAACAAAGAAGGAAGATATTGTGATTGTACTTGTGAGGCAAACTTGATCTTGAATTCTATAAGCAATTTTGAAATAGAGGAAGGTGATTCATCAGAGGCACAATTGGCAAGCATTGCAACAATATACCAAGTTTCAAACTAGAAAGTTGTACTATGATTTAAAGGAACCACAACCAGTTGTACTATGGAGGAAGATTTTGTATAGTAATGTAGCTCGACCTTGATCTATTTTTGTATTATGGTTAGCTTGTCAGGATAAATTGGCAATAAAAGAAAGAATGCGTCAATTTCGTCTAATTGACAATGATATGTGCTACTTCTGTGAAAAACATTTGGAAGCGGGTCTTGGATTGGATGCAAATTCAGCAGTACCTTGAGGCTGGTATAAGACCTCACATGGGCAAGTTAATGATGTCGTAGCTTAGTGTTTTTTAGTTGTTGTGTATTTGTTTGTTGGTTGGCCTTTCTTGTAGTTGTTTTTGGATTAATCATAAGAATAACTTTTATTCCAAAAAAAAACAGAGAATTTTGAAACGTTAAGGATGCAATCTTTTTTTATAGGGGTTTTTCAAAGTTTGCCCATTAACTCAAGAAATTATGCTGTAGGTTCAATGTTATAACATGATTTTTGCTTTACAAAATAAGCTAACAATGTAACAAAGAGTTACAAAACAATTTCAATAGATTCCTAATGAGGACGACTGATTTCTCTCAATACCGATGGAGTGGTGTATAGCACAGGCAGAGCAGGGTTTGTGGAGTTATAAGAGATAAGCATGGATGTTGGTAAGGAAGTTTTTCAAAGGCATTTGGAAATTGTGCATTCATGGCGGCGGAGTTGTGGGGGGTATGGGAGGACATACTCAGCTGGTGCAAAACAAAGGCTACAGAAAAGTTGTGATTCAAGTGGACAGTAAAGAGATGCATCAGCTGGTTACTAATGAAAATGACAAGTTGAAAGAACGGATGAGTATTCTCCGCATAATCAAAAGTAAAATGAAATAAGATTTAGAGATCTGTATTGTTCATGTGTATCGAGAAGCTAACAAGTGTGTTGATGGTCTTGCAAAATTTGGAGCTAATCTTATGCATAACACTATTTACTATGATATGTGTCCTTACTTTTTTTTAATAAAGCCCACTATATTGAGACAATAAGAATGCTACAAAAAGAGGAACAAGTTAGCCCGGTGTTAGACGATGGCAATGATTTAGAAGGGGGTCGAATAGATCACTAATTTTTAAATAAAGTCGGCGCTTAAAAAAATTTTATTTTTAAAAATGTGCGGAAGCGGCCGAGGAACCAAATCGTCTAAACGAACCGTTATCGAAAAGATCGGATATGCGACAAGCCAAATGGAATAACAAATCTAATGAGAAATCGAATCAATAGTTTGAGGATTAATCAATACACATAATACCACTTTAGTTTGTCCAATTTTCAATGACTTATGAAGAGTAAACTTAATTTGACAATATCACAAACAGTTTGTGTGCAATCAATTCGTCGAACACTTGGTATGCAAAACACCCCAAGTATTATTTTCTATGTAATGTTAGTGCAGAATTTTTGCAATTACAATCCATGTGATTGTAATGAGTTTTCAAAACAGATTTTCAGCACTACACGACAGCAAAACTTTATCAATCAATTGATTTTACACAAACGTGAACATTTCAAAATAAATATATAGAGAAAGAGAGAACAACACCGGATTTGTTTAGGTAATTCTCCTTTCTTCCTCGCTTCGGATACGTCTGCCCCCAATTCTAAAAACTAGAATTGAGATATGTATTATCTTATTGCAAAAGTTTATACAAGAGAAGCAATAGTCACCACACACTAAAGCCTAATTGTTGAAGTTGATATTATGCATTTTCTCCCCTTGATTCAAGTCGAATCAAGTGCCCCGAACGTGTTGAACAAACCTCCGGTTCCCCCTACTTGTCTGAACAACCCCACCGGTCTTCAAACCTTTCGCTTGGCTGATTTCGATGACACAAGGTTCTAACCCAAATCTTTCTACACAATCCTCCGGTTACCGCTACTTAATTGAATGAACCCACCATTCTTCAATCCCTTCGCTCGGCTGAATCTGTGAAGCAAATATCTGTGCAAAAACCCCCAAATCCTCAAGACTTGGAGGACAAAACCCTAACGGTTTTATTCAAGAAAAATCCACTGAATTCTCAACCCAAACTAGATACACAATCCTACGCTTGTACGTTATCACCTTGAAGATGCAAAAGATCAACAAAAATTGTTATGTGTAATTGTTGAGAAAATGCAAGAATGAGGATGAAAATGATGAAAAAAATTCGGTGTATATCTTTCACTTTTCTTGTTCTATGCGTGTAAATGATGAGACAAAATGAATATATATAATTCCTAGACCCACTAACAAACATAACAGCATTTTAAAACATAACAGATCAGAAAAATAGTCACAAGTCAGCGAACGGTCGACCAAAGTAACAGGGGGGTCGACCTGAGCACACCTGAATGCAAAACTACACAAAAAATTAAGATATGCGTCGACTAGAACAGGGCCATGCGTCGACGCAAGCTTACTTTAAAACAACAGATTTAAATGCTCCCAGTATGAGTCGACCAAAGGGTCGACATGAGAATACCTGAGAGCAAAGGAGTGCAAACCAACACTCATGCGTCGACCTAAGCAGGGTTGTGAGTCGACGCAAGCACCCTAAATAGCCAAAAACAAGTTCTTTGCTCACATTTTGGTCCACCTAAGCCCTTTTTGTGTAAACCTAAGTTTCTTAACATGATTAAGTACACACATAACATATATGAGATGCTCCTATATGTATAGACACATGACCTTAGAATATTTTGTGCATTGTAGAGCATGAATACAAGCTAAGACGTGATGATATCTTCCAAAGTACAAAGTACGAACTAATACAAGTTTTGACATCATTAAAATAAGGACTAAGGCACCTTCCCCTCACACCCGGGACCTACGAGATCCTAAAAAAAGGTAAGCCTAACATATTCCTTACAAAATCCCTCTTAATTCCCAAAGGAATGGAATAACAAAAAGTAGTATCGTTGATGCGGAACGCATAACTTGCCAAAAAGTCAGCACAAGAGTTACCTTATATATATATATATATATATATATATATATATATATATATATATTATATATATATACATATGAGAGATGATTAAGGAAGATTGTTGCGGTGAGAATCGGATAACAAGCTATTAATTAACTTGAATCACAAAACTTTGAATTCACCACCGACTTTGATTTATCCAAAGGAAATGTTCAAGATCGAGAAAAACTAAAGGGGGAGATCTAAGGTTTGGGGGTTGGTTATACAAAGGGAAGGTATTAGCACCCTAAGTATCTATAGTACTCTACAGGAACCTATTGTTTAGTTTGTGTTAAGTTATATTTACTTGCTAAGGAAATCTATTGAAGTTAAGGTAAAGACCTAAGGGTATGTACACTAAGTTTGCTCGCCAAGACGTCGCATCTTATGCCTACGTATCTGACTAAAGAATCAGAGCAACTGTGGTTCACCTAACTAAGGGTGAATTTGAGGAACCATTGACTATGGCCAAAGTTCCAAGGGGAATAAGTATGAGCTCATATAGAGTTTAAGAAACTCTCTAAGTCTAAGTTATGATGGGGGAAGTGAATACTCAAAGTGATGAGTCTCACATAGAGTTCAAGGACTCTTGACTTGTTGTAAGTTGTAAGATGATTGGCTATGAGGTCAAGGGAGACTGGCTATGACTATGAGGTCGAAGCCTACCTATGACTATGAGGTCAAAGGTTTAAGAGATGGCTCTATGACTATGAGGTCAAGAGGGGATCCTATGACTATGAGGTCAAAGGAGGATGTGAACACCTATGACTATGAGGTCAAGGGTTGATTTGTTTATTGACTTATGAGTCAATTGAAAGGGAATTCCCTTTGTAATGGGGGGGTAGCAATTTTACGAAACGGTAAGATTACGAAAGATATGTACATAAAATGTGGTATTAACAACAAAGCATTCAAATTGAACAAGTTTTATAACAATCATGCAAGATCAAAATCAAACATATAGATATTATACAAGCAAGATATCATGATTAAGAATCAAACACAATCGAGGAAAGTAACAAAAAGCCCTAAAAAGATCTTTCCACTTTCATTATGAATAAATGTTTCAACATTAAAACTTTTTTTTAATATCTTTTTATAGTTAAAAAACATATTCTTTTATGAATATTTAGCAAAAAGAATGAGTGAAAAAGGGTTAAAAATGATTAAATTATGAACATTTGAAATTTACATATAAACCATAGAAATATAAAAAGACAAGGGATAATAAAAAATAAGAGAATGGTTCCCATGGGTGTTGAACCCAGGACCTCATGTATTCAGTCCCAAAACAAGGCCAATCCAGCTATGATGCGTGTGTGATTAATTATGGGAACTAATTCAATATATGTAAAACAAGTTCAAATTGGAAAATTATAATCAAAAGGACGGGGGCGAGGGGGATTCGAACCCCCGTCTTAAGGGTCAAAGGCGAGTGCGTATGTGTGTGCTTACCACTGGGGTGGCTGGTACATCCATTAACTATCATGATTCAATAAACATATACACATTGGCAAGCGAGGAAAATGAACATTAATCCACAAGTGGTCATAAACAGTCATGGCAAAAGCTCAAACCTTCCAATTTTATCAAATCAAATGAAACCTTGTTGGACAGGCTCAATATCTTTAAACAAACTCCAATTCAAACAAAACTTAATAAATATGGCATGGATGATTATATGTCATTTAGGTGCAATGGTTTAAATATCATGTGTTAACATTTTGATTCAAATTTTTTGATATACGAAAAAAATACTATTGTTATAAACAGACACAACTTTAATTTTGATTCAAATTTTTTTATATACGAAAAAAATACTATTGTTATAAACGGACACAACTTTAATTTTGATTCAAATTTTATTATATACGAAAAAAATACTATTGTTATAAACAGACACAACTTTAATTTTGATTCAAATATTTTTATATAAAATAAATATACTATTGTTATAAACGCGCACAACTTTAATCTTAATTCAAATTATTTTATATACGAAAAAATACTATTGTTATAAACGGGCATAATTTTACTTTTAATTCAAATTTTTTTATATATGGAAACAACTTTACTGATCATTCAATTTTTTTGTATAAATAGTGTCAAAACAAAACTAATATTTTTTTATATATCACCACTTATAGTGTGAAGTGTATAACATCAATTCTAACAAATAATATTTGTATCTAACACAATTAATTCTTAATTTTATTTAATTTCAATCTAACTTTAGTTTCATTTGTTTTTGGTCTACCTATTAATTAATATTTTTTGTGTAATATTTTCAATCATCATTGCATTATTTGAATTTATATCAATAATTAATTTAATTCCTTCTTTTACAACACACAACAATTTCTTATACTTACCAATACAAAATTTTAATTGTAATCATATATATTTTTATAATTTTACCATTTTTATTTTCAATTTGATTAACAATTACGCGTCCATAACATAAAATCCTCGAACAGACGCCCGTGCGAACGCACGGGTTAGTTACTAGTTATAAATAAAAACTTGTGTAAAAAAAGATAATAAAAATACAATAAATCATACTTTTTATTAATAAAACCAATGTATAATTTACTAAATAAAATATATATATATATATATATATATATATATATATATATATATATATATATATATATATATTGTTAGTTCCTGGATTGGCTGGAATTTTGGTAAAACAAAGTATATTCAATGTTGATGTCAAGGTGTTGATGTTGCAACATTGAAGTCTTAACACTGGGCTGTGTTAAGTATTTAATTGCTGAAGTTGGATGTCTGATGTCACACAGGTGATGTTGTAACATCAGATCTGCAGAATTAACAACAGCAGGTTGTGATGTTGTTAGGGTTGCGTATTAGCTGAAATTGTGGAGAGCAAGCTGTCTCATTGGATGCGAATATCTTGGGATAGATATTTGCTGCTGCATAGGAGATCTGTTGCAGATTTGTAGGAGATTTAAAAGGTTGAAGATTTAAAAAGATTTTAGGAGAAAATCTGTTTTAAATATTCAGTTTTAAATAACAAATCTAGGAGATATTGTAGCAAGTCCAAGACCAATTCAAGGAGCTATATAAAGCGCACAAGACCAAAGGAAAAAGCGACAGAAAACATTCAGAAGATCAGGAGCTGAAGGCTTAGTGTCTAGAGTTTGTTTAGAGCGCTTATATTTACACTATTCTAGGGTTTGAATGGGTGTTAAGTTTCTGTCCTCTCTAGAAGCTGTGAAGCAATAGAGAGTGGTTGATTGATCGAAGCTGTGAAGTAAGATCAAGGGTACTCAAAGTGGGTTCTTTGAGTGTTTGTAAGGGATTGAGTGGTGTTCTCATATCTAAGTGGTTTCTTAGGTAGGAAGTCATTAGTAGAGTATAAGTTTAGGAGATTGTCAACGGGTTGTTGAGTCTGTAAATTATATCTACAAGTAGTGAATTCCATCCCTGGCTTGGTAGCCCCCAGAGTAGGTTGGTTGTAACCGAACTGGGTCAACAATTCTTGGTGTTATTTTACTATTATTGCTGTCCATTGTGCAGAGTGTGTTGTTGTGACATCACACCTTAACATCACACGTCTGATACCAGAATTTCAATTGGTATCAGAGCAGGCATCCTGTCTGTCTCTGGGTGAGATCTAGGGAAGTTACTTTCTGGTGTAAAGATGGACAAAGAAGTTGGAGGATTCGTCAACAGACCCCCTATTTTGGATGGATCCAATTATGACTATTGGAAGCCAAGGATGACCACTTTCTTAAAATCCTTGGACAGTAGGGCTTGGAAGGCTGTTATTAAAGAATGGAAAGCTCATGTCATGTGTGAGAAGGATGAAGCTGGTAAAGATAAAGAAGGCACCTCTAAGCCAAAGCCTGAAGAAGAGTGGACCAAGGAGGAAGACGAGCTTGCCCTTGGAAATTCCAAAGCTCTAAATGCCATCTTCAATGGAGTGGATAAGAATATCTTCAGGTTAATCAATGCCTGTGAAGTTGCTAAGGAAGCATGGGATATCTTGCAGGCTACTCATGAAGGAACATCTAGAGTCAAGATGTCAAGACTTCAGATTTTAACATCAAAATTTGAAAGCCTGAAGATGAAGGAAGATGAGACTATTCATGATTTCCACATGAGTGTTCTTGAGCTGGCCAATGCATCTAGTGCTCTTGGAGAGAAGATGTCAGATGAAAAGCTTGTGAGGAAGATCCTTAGGTCCCTACCTAAGAAGTATAAGATGAAGGTTACTGCCATTGAAGAATCACAAGACATCAGCAAGATGATAGTAGATGAGCTCATTGGATCTCTTCAAACTTTTGAGCTTGGGTTGAATGAGGAAGAACCAGAAAAGAAGCCAAAAAGTATAGCCTTGGTGTCAAATGATGCAGAAGAAAAAGGAAAGAGTTCTGAATCGCAGGAGGATCTATCTCAGGCCATAGTGATGTTGGGAAGACAGTTCACCAAAGTATTCAAGAGAATGAATAATGACTCCAGGCCTAATGTCAAGAACATGACTTCTGACACCAGCAAGAAGGATGAAGAGAAAACTACCCAAGATAAAGGAGTTCAGTGCTTTGAGTGTGAAGGGTATGGTCATGTCAAGAAAGAATGTCCCACCTTCTTGAAAAAGCAGAAGAATGGCATGACAGTTTCCTGGTCTGACTCTGATAGTGAAAGTGAAGGCGAGTCAGCAAAGCATGTGAGAGCTTCAACAGGAGCTGTTGTTTCTGATGATGATTCTAGTGATGGAGAAATAACCTATGAGGAGTTAGCTTCTACCTATCAAGAGCTGTGTTTAAAAAGTGCTGAGATTTGTCAAGAAAACAAGTGCCACAAACAACAAATTGCTCAGCTAGAGAATGAAAAGACTGATCTGGAAAATGAAGTGGTGCTAGTTAGAGCTCATCTTGATCAAATGACCAAGTCTGTTAGGATGCTGAGCTGTGGTACAGACACACTTGACAAGATTCTTCAGTCAGAAAAAGCTGCTGGAGACAAAGCTGGGATAGGTTATGTGGCTGAGGATAAGGGAACTTCAGAAGAAAGCACTTCAGGTTCAAAGAAGGAAGTGTCACAACTTTTATCTCAACATCAGCCAAAGAAGCAGGATCCTACCCCTAAGAAAGCTGATGTTTCACAACCGAAGAAGATTGAGAAGAAGACTGGTCCTTATCAGAAGAGAAAGCAGCCACAAGGAGCTAGTCAGTATATGCCCCCACAATACCACAAGAGCATGCAAGCTGCTCAGTTCAAACAGCACATGTCTCATCAGGTGTCTCAACATCAGGACAACTGGTATGGTTATGGATATGGATACACCAATGTTGTTCCTCATATCTATGGAAGAAGAAAGCCACACCATCATGGGAGATAATCCAGGAAACAGCATTCTCAACCTTCTTATGGGAGAAGATACCAGCATAATAGATGGCAGGGCAGTTATGGTAGGATGAGACCACATTATGGCTGGCAGCCTAAGCAATCTCATCATGGCAGAAGATTCAGAGATGAAAGGGTGAGATGCTATTATTGTGGAAGGTTTGGACATATGCAGTACTCTTGCTACAAGCTGCATGGATACCCTCAACCTCAAAACAGATGGAGAGAGTACAGGCCCAAAGTTGTTAAACAATGGGTACCTAAGGAGAAGGTGAAGTGCTTATTGGCTCACATGGCTGATAGAGAGTTTAAAGAAGGAACATGGTATTTTGACAGTGGGTGTTCCAAACACATGTCTGGATGTAGATCCATGTTTGCTGAAGTCAGTCATTGTCCCTCTCATGAGGTTATATTTGGCAATGGAGAAATAGGTGTTGTTGCAGGAGTTGGGAAGGTGCAAGGTGATGGTAGACCTGAACTTGACAATGTTCTGTTTGTCAGTGGCTTAAGTGCAAATTTGATCAGCATAAGCCAGTTGTGTGATGAAGGTTACAAGGTAAACTACACTAAGCATGAGTGTGTGGTTTCTGATGAGCATAATCAGATTGTTATGAAGGGTGCCAGAACCAAAGACAACTGCTATCAGTGGATGTCTCTTGAAGGAAATTCAACTATTGATGCTCAAGTTGATGTTACAACATCAGACTATGACATCAGGATGCTGAAAGATCACTCAGAGTTAGTGAGTCCTGATGTGAATTCTTTTAAATGTTTAAAAGGAAAGTCTTTATGGAGGGAGAAAATTAGTAATTGGTCTTTAAAGAGTATTCAAAATCAGGCGCCTTACTATATTGATACTACATCTAGACTTACCACAGCATTCTCATCGCAACGTTTCATCTCCCTAAATCTCAACAGAATAGAAAGTTCTTCTCCAAACCTAGTTTGTCACAAAGGAACGATGTATGTCCCTTCCAAGAACTCTGAGCAGGTACGAACTAGGGTTTCTTTCGAAGAACTCATTTCTAGTGCTCTTCCCGAGTCAGGCAACCCTAAACCCTCGACCACGGTGAATAAACCTGAAGCTAGGTCATCATCCTCTCAAGCTGTTGAGGAGAAGTTTGATGTAGACAAGCACTTTGAACAGCTTTCCACCAAAATCCTTGAGAAAGGGATACGGGTGAAAGGGATTTCTGTCCCTTTAAGGCAAATGCCTGCTGAACAAGTCGACTCTCAAGGTGAGGACATAAATTTTCAAAGACAGGCCCTGAGTCATGAAGCTAAAGGTGAAGATCCTGATAACACTGATGTCAGCTTGGATGCTAGAACATCGTCCCCTAGGAATGAAAGTCACAGGGGTAAAGGGAAGGAACAGGTTGAGGTTATAGAGATTGAGGACTCATCTGATGATGATAAAATTAGAAGAGGGAAGGATAAGAAAAGGACTTCATTTACAGACTCTCCCAAGTCATGGAGCAAAGGTGCCAGGTCTGTCAAGAAGAGGAGAATCAGGGAAGAGTCAGATTCTGAGAGTGATGCTCAAGACATCAACCCTGCTACAAATCAAGTGCCTGATAACATCTCATCTCACAGTGCCAGAAGTGCATCCTTGTGGAGTTGCGTGAGCCTAAGAAAGATAGCTCTGGAAAGAGAGGTAGTAGCAAAAGACTTAGAGTCTACTAAAATTATAGACCTAATTAAACTTGCTGGTCTCATAAGCACCGTGTCAAGGTTGACTAATTGCTATGATAGACTGGTCAGAGAATTCATAGTTAATATACCTGAATCGATAAATGACAACAAGAACCAAACTTTCAGAAGAGTTACCATCAGGGGTAAGTGTGTCTGGTTCTCTCCTGAGATGATCAATGCCTACTTAGGAAGAAATGAGGAAGATTATGGGGAATTAGAAGCCTCCAACAATGTTATATGCAAAGAAATCACTGCTGGTCAGGTAGATGTTTGGCCCGTAGAAGGAAAGCTGTTAGCCAGTTTGTTGAGTGTCAAATACGCTTTTCTGCACATAATAGGTATTGCCAACTGGGTTCCTACTAGTCACAAGACCACAATTTCTGTTGAATTGGGGAAGATAATTTATGCAGTTGGGACAAAGCAAAGAATTGACTATGGCTCCTACATCTATGATTATACTATTAAGCATGCTGCTACAAATGCTATAAAGATGCCCATTGCTTTTCCCTCTCTCATTTGTGGGATTGTCTTGTCTCAACATCCTGGAATTCTACAGCATTCAGATGTTGCTTGCAAAAGGAAGCCTGCCCTGTCACTCCATCACAAGATGAAACATGTTCCTTACAGTGTCAAGACATCTGCTTCAACATCACAACAGTCACCAGCCAAGACTGGGTTGATTACAGAACTAGAGGAGGCTTGCAAGGAGTTAGATGAAGTCATAAGAGTTAGTACTGAAAGGAAACAAAAATTTGAAAGACTTGTCATGTCTCTGAGATTGGCAACAAAGGAAGGTGAAGCTGTCAACAGAAGGAAGGATGTTGTTGATGAAGACGATAATGATGATCTCAGCTTAGAAGATTCAAGCTTTTAATGTTTGCCTTCTGTTTCAGTAGGGTTAGCTTTATTCTCTGTCTTTGTTTTAGCACTTAATGTGCTTGGTTTTGTAATTTGAATATTGTGTTGTTTTATGCACTGGTTATGTTTTTAGTTTCCTTCTATGATTTGTTTTGCCTGGTTGCTAACTGAGAGGCTAACAATGAGAGCTAGGGTATACTGACTATAGTTAATAGGGCTTCTAACTGAAGTTTGCCTAATTGTGGCTAAAAAGGGGGAGAAAATAGCCAAGATAGTCAAGAGTATTATTGCCATATGCTGCTAATGTGATGCAGATATTAAGGGGGAGATAAATTGATGCTGCTAAAAGGTGTTTAGTTGAAAAGTGGTAATGCTGCATTAAGGGGGAGTTTTGACTGAACTAGTGAAGATATCATGGCAATTGAATAGTGCAGCCAAGGCAGACATCAAAGGGGAGAAAAGTGCTGCACATTGTGAGCTACTGAACAGTTGTGACGCTGGTTCATGTTTTAGAGGGGGAGCACCAATTGGCTGTTGTCAATAATGAAGATGGTGCTGCAGCAGATCAAGTGATGAAGACTATGGAAAGTACTGTCAAACTGCTGCTAATGAGAGTTTCAAACTTTTGAAGATTATTCTGCTGCTGAAGTCTCTGAAGATGTAGAGATTGTTTTAGCCAAAATTAGCCAAAGGGGGAGATTGTTAGTTCCTGGATTGGCTGGAATTTTGGTAAAACAAAGTATATTCAATGTTGATGTCAAGGTGCTGATGTTGCAACATTGAAGTCTTAACACTGGGCTGTGTTAAGTATTTAATTGCTGAAGTTGGATGTCTGATGTCACACAGGTGATGTTGTAACATCAGATCTGCAGAATTAACAACAGCAGGTTGTGATGTTGTTAGGGTTGCGTATTAGCTGGAATTGTGGAGAGCAAGCTGTCTCATTGGATGCGAATATCTTGGGATAGATATTTGCTGCTGCATAGGAGATATGTTGCAGATTTGTAGGAGATTTAAAAGGTTGAAGATTTAAAAAGATTTTAGGAGAAAATCTGTTTTAAATATTCAGTTTTAAATAACAAATCTGGGAGATATTGTAGCAAGTCCAAGACCAATTCAAGGAGCTATATAAAGCGCACAAGACCAAAGGAAAAAGCGACAGAAAACATTCAGAAGATCAGGAGCTGAAGGCTTAGTGTCTAGAGTTTGTTTAGAGCGCTTATATTTACACTATTCTAGCGTTTGAATAGGTGTTAAGTTTCTGTCCTCTCTAGAAGCTGTGAAGCAATAGAGAGTGGTTGATTGATCGAAGCTGTGAAGTAAGATCAAGGGTACTCAAAGTGGGTTCTTTGAGTGTTTGTAAGGGATTGAGTGGTGTTCTCATATCTAAGTGGTTTCTTTGGTAGGAAGTCATTAGTAGAGTATAAGTTTAGGAGATTGTCAACGGGTTGTTGAGTCTGTAAATTATATCTACAAGTAGTGAATTCCATCCCTGGCTTGGTAGCCCCCAGAGTAGGTTGGTTGTAACCGAACTGGGTCAACAATTCTTGGTGTTATTTTACTGTTATTGCTGTCCATTGTGCAGAGTGTGTTGCTGTGACATCACACCTTAACATCACACGTCTGATACCAGAATTTCATATATATATATATATATATATATATATATATATATATATATATATATATATATATATATATATATAATTATTTATGAATTCTTTAACATGTGTCCTGAGAATAAGAATAGAACAAACCGACTAAAATAGATTTAAACTGACTTAGGGCAGGGTAAATTTTAATTTTTATATAGAAAAAATTCAAATTTTCTATAAGTTTATTTAATTTAAAAGCTTATACCACAAGCCATTAAAAAAAATTAAACTTATCAGATTAAAAAAAATTAAACTTATCATAATGACCTATTTAAATAGACATGAATAACTTTATTATTATTATTATTATTATTATTGTTATTATTATTATTATTATTATTATTATTATTATATTTTGTATTTTAAATTAAAAATATATTGAAAACCTTATGAAAATAAGTTGAAAAAACTTTATGAACAATGTCATAGGTTCTTGTCATAATTTTTTTTCATAAATTTTTTTCATAAATTCTTTTAAACAAATAGTATCACAAAACTTATGCTAATAGATAAATTCAAATGAGTCAATGAAAACAAACATCCAGTCTCATTAACCTTTTGATTTGTTAGTATATTTAACATTAGTTGAATTGCTTATTTACAGAGTTTCAAATGAAGTATGCTTTTAAACAAGTCAATCAAACTTTCGAAAAAGCTAGGGTTAGACCTAAAAATAAACTTAGGATAGACTACATGTCAGACTTAGACTTTCATATTCATTCAATGAGAATCACTTTTCTTCACAATTTAATCTTTATCTTTCTCTCTATTTTCAAGTTTTTTTTCCTTTCCACCAGGATAATGGAAAACTTCATGATGGTATCAGAGCTCTTTTGAGGTCTGTTGTGCATCGCTTCCTTCCAAATCATTCTCTATTTCCATTGTTCATCATGGTTCGAGGTGCAAATCTGGTTATTAATGGTGTTGACTATGTTGCAGCTCATATTGCACCCGTTCAAGATCCATCTCAACAATCTGGAAATGTGTATTACGTTCGTCCTTTTGATGGTGCTTCTTTAGTTTTCATTACATTAGTTTTGACTCACTTTAACTACCATGCATAGGCGAGATCCATGCGATGTGCACTACTATAAATAATATTTTTTATGACGAAGCTTTCACCTTGAAACGCTAAAAACCGAGAGTATAGCTCATGGTAGCGTCATATTAACAACCTTTTACCTTGGTTATCCATAAAACCGAGGGCATATATCTATAACGAGCACTATTGTATTTTTAGTATAACCTATTATCGCGGTCTTTTGAAAAAACCGAGGGAATAAAAATATTAGGGACGCTTAGAATCTCTGTTACTACAATTTAATGTTTCTTTCAATGGTTTAATTAGTATTTCTCACTTTGGCGCCTTTCCATATTGCATTATTTCTTTGTTAAATTTTTCTCAAATTAATTAGCAAAACACCAATTCTTTGTTATCAATAAAAATATGACGCAATAATACAATTGAAAAGGAAAGGAAAATTTCATTGATAATCAGAGAATCAAGACAATTGATAACAAAAAAAGGAGAACAGATAACTGTTAGACATATTCAATCTTCTGACTCAGCTAAACTTTAACTTTTAATCCTACTCTTTTTACCCTTTTAACTATCCCAAAATGAGAGAAAAGTTCAGAAAGAACTCTTCTATATGGTATGAGGAAAGTTATTTCCTCGCGAGAGGTCTCAACCATTTCCATTAAGAAGTTAAAAATAGTAAAAGGAAGATTACTTTGAACGTTGTGGATAAGGAAGTACAAAAGATGTTTGTCATCTGAAGTAAGATGTTAGTTTCTTGGATTGGCTAGAATTTTGGTAAAACAAAGGTTGTTCAATGTTGACGTCAAGGTGGTGATGTTGCAACATTTAGTCTTAACACTGGGCTGTGTTAAGTAGTGAAGTTGTTCAATGTTTGATGTCATATGGGTGATGTCACAACATTGAGTCTTAACACTGGGCTGTGTTAAGAGTTAAGTTGGATGTCTGATGTCACAAGCGATGGTGTGACATTAGATCTGCAGAATTAATAACATCAGGTTTGTGATGTTGTTAGGGTTTACGTTTTAGCTGGAATTGTGGAGAGCAAGTTGTCTCATTGGATGCAAATATCTTGGGTTAGATATTCTTCGCTGCATAGGAGATCTGGTGCAGATTTGTAGGAGATTTAAAAGGTTGTAGATTTGAAAAGATTTTAGGAGAAAATCTATTTTGAAGATTCAGTTTTAAATAACAAATCAAGTCAGATATTGCAAGAGTCCAAGCCCAATTCAGGTGGCTATATAAAGCGCATAAGACCAAAGGAAAAAGTACAGATTGAAGATCAAGAGCATAGGCTGAGTGTCTTGGATATTAGTATGAATTGTGAGCGAACCGTTCTAGTGTGAATTGGTGATCTGTCCTCTCTAAAGCTGTGAAGCAAAGAGAGTTGTGTAACTTGATCAAAGCTGTGAAGCAGAATCAAGGTTTCTCAAATAGGTTGTTCTTTGAGAGGTTTTAGGGATTGAGTAGTGTTCTCATATCTAAGTGGTTTCTTAGGTAGAAAGTCACTAGTAGGAATTAAGATTAGGAGATTGTCAACTGGGTTGTTGAGTCTGTAATTTAATTCTACAAGTAGTGAAATTCATCCCTGGCTTGGTAGCCCCCAGACGTAGGTAGTTAGACCGAACTGGGTGAACAATTTCATTGTGTTGATTGCTGTTATTACATTGTCCATTACAGAGTGTGTTGTTGTGACATCGCACTTAACATCACACATCTGGTACCAGAATTTCAATTGGTATCAGAGCAGGCATCCTGTCTGTCTCTGGGTGAGATCTAGGGAAGTTACTTTCTGGTGTAAAGATGGACAAAGAGGTTGGAGGATTTTTCAACAGACCCCCTATTTTGGATGGCTCGAATTATGATTTTTGGAAGCCAAGGATGATCACCTTTTTGAAATCCTTGGACAGCAGGGCTTGGAAGGCTATAAATAAAGAATGGAAAGCACCTGTTGTGTTTGAAAAAGATGATGCTGGGAAAGATAAAGAGGGCACCTCAAAGCCAAAGCCTGAAGAAGAATGGACCAAGGAAGAAGATGAGCTTGCCCTTGGTAATTCCAAAGCTCTAAATGCAATTTTCAATGGAGTGGATAAGAATATATTCAAGTTGATCAATACCTGTGAAGTTGCTAAGGAAGCTTGGGATATTTTGAAGGCTACACATGAAGGAACATCTAGAGTTAAGATGTCAAGACTTCAGCTTCTAACATCGAAGTTTGAAAGTCTAAAGATGAAGGAAGATGAAACTATCCATAACTTCCATATGAGTGTGCTTGAGCTGGCTAATGCATCCAGTGCTCTTGGTGAAAATATGTCAGATGAAAAGCTTGTAAGGAATATCCTTAGGTCCCTTCCTAAGAGGTACAAGATGAAGGTGACTGCAATTGAAGAAGCTCAAGACATCAGCAAGATGAGGGTTGATGAGCTCATTGGATCTCTTCAAACTTTTGAGCTTGGTTTGAATAAGGAAGAACCAGAAAAGCAGCCCAAGAATATAGCTTTGGTCTCCACTCCTGCAGAAGCTAAGAAAGTCAAAGATGATGATTCTCAGGAAGATCTGTCTCAAGCCATTGCTATGTTGGGAAGGCAGTTCAACAAAGTGTTCAAGAGGTGGAACAATAACTACAAGCCTAATGTCAAGAACTTCCCTTCTGACATCAGCAAGTCAAAAGAGAAAGATGAAGAGAAGACAGCCCAGGATAAAGGTGTTCAGTGCTTTGAATGTGAAGGGTATGGACATGTCAAGAAAGAATGTCCCATATTCTTGAAGAAGCAGAAGAAGGGCATGTCAGTTTCCTGGTCTGAATCTGATAGTGAAAGTGAAGGTGAGTCAGCAAGGCATGTTAGAGCCTTAACAAGAACTGTTTTTTCTGATGATGATAGTGATGGAGAAATAACTTATGAGGAGTTAGCATCTACTTATCAAGAGTTGTGTTTAAAAAGTGCTAAGATTTGTCAAGAAAACAAGTGTCACAAGAAACAGATTGCTCAGCTTGAGACTGCTAAAGCTGATCTGGAAAATGAGGTTCTGTTGATTAAATCTCAACTTGACCAGATGACAAAATCCGTTAGGATGATGAACAGTGGTACAGCTACTCTTGATAAGATTCTTCAGTCAGAGAAAGCTGCTGGAGATAAATCAGGTATAGGATATGTGGCTGAGAAAAAGGTATCTGCTGAAGCAAACACTTCAGGAACCAAGAAGGAGATGTCTCAACCAATGTCTCAACATCAAACTAAGAGACAGGATCCTACACCTAAGAATGTTGTTTAGCCACAGAATGTTGAGAAGAAAAATACTCATCAAAGGAAGGTGCAGCCTCAAGGAGCTAGTAAGTATATGCCTCCTCAGTTTCACAAGAGCATGGAGGCTGTTAGGTCCAATCAGAACAGGTTTCATCATATGTCACAACATCAGGGTAACTGGGGTGGATATGGATACGGATACAACAATGTTGTGCCTCATTACTATGGAAGAAGGAAGCCTCATCGCCATAGGAGACAGCCTAGAAGACACCATCCTAAGTTCAGGAGACAGTCTACCTATGGTAAAAGACAACAACACCATAGAAGACAAGCCTACTATGGAAGAAAGAGTCAACATTATGGGTGGGAGGCACAACAATATCATCAGTATAATGGTAGACGATATAACCAATTCAGAGATGACAGAGTTAGATGTTTCTATTGTGGAAGGTTTGGATATATGCAGTACTCTTGTTTTAAACTGCATGGTTACCCACAATCTGCTCCTCAAAGAAAACTAAAGGAGGGCAGGCCCAAAGTTGTTAAACAATGGGTTCCTACGGAGAAGGTGAAATGTCTTTTAGCCCACACCTCAGATAGACAGGTTGATAAGGATACTTGGTACTTTGACAATGGATGTTCAAAGCATATGACTGGATTCAAAACTCTGTTAGTTGAAGTTAGTCATTGTCCCTCTCATGAGGTTATTTTTGGCAATGGTGAAAAAGGTGTAGTTGCAGGAGTTGGAAAAGTAAAGTGTGGTGGTGGACCTGAACTTGACAATGTTCTGTTTGTCAATGGTTTAAATGCAAATTTGGTCAGCATAAGCCAGTTGTGTGATGAAGGTTACAAAGTCAACTACACCAAAGATGAGTGTGTGGTATCTGATGAGCATAATCAGGTTGTGATAAAGGGTATAAGATCCAAAGATAATTGCTATCAATGGATACCAAAAGAGGTCAGCTTATATGGTAATGTTATGATTGATGTTGTAACATCAGATGGTAACATCAAGCATGAAAGAATACTAAAAGGGCAATCAGAATTAATGAATTCTGATATAAATCCTTTTAAATTTTAAAAGGAAAGTTTGTATGGAGGGAGAAAGTCATTTACACTCAAAATCAAGCTCCTTGCCTTAGACCATCATTTCCTAGTGTTGCAACATCACGCTTCTTCAAAGCCCTGTTCTCACAACTGTTCATCTTCTTCGCCTTCAAGAATCAACCCTCACTAAATCTCACCTATCTCAAAGGATTTATGGCTTCTCCATCCAAGAAATCTGCGTTTCAGAGTTCTGCAAAAGGAATAGCTAGGGTTTCCACTGACGAAGGTTCAGCATCCGATCCTATGAACATTGAGCCCCTCTCAATAATTCTTCCTGAATCAGGTACTTCGAGACCTACTAAACTAACTCCTAAGAGACCTGCTACTGTCTTTAAGAATCCTGAAACAAAGAAAGTTGTTACTAGTGTGTTATTTGGCGACAAAACTGTGCCAAAATCATCAACTTCTCAGTCTATTGAAGAAAAGTTTGATGTAGACAAAAGGATGGGTAATCTTGCCTCAAAAATTCTGGACAAAGGCATCCCTGTTAAAGGAATTTCAATTCCTCTGAATCAGATGCCAGCTGAGAAAGATAACGTGCAAGGAGGTAAGTCAAGTCTTCAAAAACTTGCAATAACAGCTATTGAAGATCCTGATCAGAGTGAAGACATGCATGAAGAGACAAATGTTGAGGAGAATGTTAGGACATCTGCAGAACCCACTTCTGTTGGTAATGATAATGCTGATGTGATCAATGTAGATGATCTATCAGATGATGAAGTGATAGCAAGAGCTGTCCCAAGTATTGGAAAGAGATTAAAATCTAGGAAGGGAAAGAAGGTTGAACCCTCTCCTAAGAAGTCATCTGATGAAAAGAGGAAGAACATTGCTGTTGGACCAGCAAAAGCCTGGAGCAAAGTGGAAGTAAATCCTAGAAAGAGGAAGGCTGTGGAGCATTCAGAGTCTGACTATGATGTCGAAGATGATGTTCATGACATCACGCCTATCAGGAAAACTATTCTAAAGAGAATATCTGATAAGGTCCTGAAGTTCCAATTGATAACATCTCTTTCCATTATGCCAGTAGTGCATCTATGTGGAAGTTTGTTTGTCAGAGAAGACTAGCCCTGGAAAGGGAACTAGGTAAAGAAGCTTTGGAAATGGTGGAAATTATGGAATTAATCAATACTGCTGGACTGGAGAAGACTGTGACAAAACTTCCTAGATGTTACGAAGGGCTTGTCAAAGAGTTTATTGTAAACATCCCTATCAACATTACTGATAAGAGAAGTACAGACTTTATGAAAGTCTTTGTTAGAGGAAAATGTATTAATTTTTCTCCTAGCGTCATCAACAAATATCTAGGAAGACATGATGGAGAGTGCAGTGATCTTGAGTCTACTGATAATGATATCTGCAAGGAGATTACTGCTGGACAAGTGAAGGTTTGGCCGTTGAAAGGGAAGCTGAAGACTAGCAAACTCAGCATCAAGTATGCCGTTCTTCACAGGATTGGTGCAGCTAACTGGGTGCCAACCAACCATAAAACAACAATTGTTGTTGGTCTTGGAAAGTTTATCTATGTTGTTGGAAGGAAAATGAAATTTGACTTTGGAAGCTATATTTTTAACCAGGTGGTAAAACATGCTGAAACCAATGTTGTCAAGTTACCTATAGCATTCCCCTCTTTGGTTTGTGGAATCATTTTAGATCAGCAACCTGAGACTTTAACAAGCTCAGATATAGCTTTCCAAAGGAAGACAGTCTTGTCCCTACACCCTAAGCTGTTTACTGGACATCATGTTCCAGACATTGTTGTAACGCTGAAGACAAGAAGAAGACTATAAAGGCTAAACTGATTGAAGAATTGAAGACCATGTGCAAAGACCTTGATGTGGTCATCAGTACCAGTCTGGTTAGAAAAGAGAAACTTGAAAAGCTGATCCAGCAGTTAGAACAAGACAATGGTGATGATGTTCCTGAAGAAAATAATGAGAACAATGTTGATGGGTCAGAAGAAGATGATGTTCCTGATAAGAATGATGAGTGTGATAATGCCAGTGCTAATAGCTCAGAGGAGGATGAAGAGGATACTGGAGTTGGATCAAGTTCAAATGAAGACTAGCTTATTTGCCTTTGCTTCTAGTAGTTTTAGTTTTATGTTTCTGCAATGTTGTCTTTGTTTCAGCTCTAATTTTGTGCTTGGTTTGCGACATGAATATTGTGCTGTATATGCACCCTTTTTGTTTTTTTGTTCTATGATTTGTTATGTCCGGTTGCTAACTGTGAGGCTAACAATGAGAGCTAGGGTAGTACTAATTGTTGTTAGTAGGGCTTCTGGTTGAAGGTTGTCAAATTGTGGCTAAAAAGGGGGAGAAATAGCCAAGAGAGCCAAGAGTATCAAGGAGTACAAACTTGAATATGCTGCTAAAAGTGATTGAAGTGAAGATTTGAAAGTGCAGATATTGAGGGGGAGTATTTGCTAAACAACTGGTATGCTGGTTCATGATTGAGGGGGAGCACTATTTTGGTTGTTGCCAAGTTGTTGTTGAAGATGGTGTTGCAGCAGAGTTTTGTGAAGCCTTTATGTATTGAAGGTGTTGCTGCTTGAAGAATAAAAAATACTCAAGTTTATTCCGCTGCTGAATTCTCTGAAGGTGCAGAGATTGTTTTAGCCAAAATTAGCCAAAGGGGGAGATTGTTAGTTTCTTGGATTGGCTAGAATTTTGGTAAAACAAAGGTTGTTCAATGTTGACGTCAAGGTGGTGATGTTGCAACATTTAGTCTTAACACTGGGTTGTGTTAAGTAGTGAAGTTGTTCAATGTTTGATGTTATATGGGTGATGTCACAACATTAAGTCTTAACACTGGGTTGTGTTAAGAGTTTAGTTGGATGTCTGATGTCACAAGCAATGGTGTGACATTAGATCTGCAGAATTAATAGCATCAGGTTTGTGATGTTGTTAGGGTTTGCGTTTTAGCTGGAATTGTGGAGAGCAAGTTGTCTCATTGGATGCAAATATCTTGGGTTAGATATTCTTCGCTGCATAGGAGATCTGGTGCAGATTTGTAGGAGATTTAAAAGGTTGAAGATTTGAAAAGATTTTAGGAGAAAATCTGTTTTGAAGATTCACTTTTAAATAACAAATCAAGTCAGATATTGCAGGAGTCCAAGCCCAATTCTGGTGGCTATATAAAGCGCATAAGACCAAAGGAAAAAGTACAGATTGAAGATCAAGAGCATAGGCTAAGTGTCTTGGTGTTAACCCTCATTTTCGACGCTAGAAAGAATCAAAGCTATTTTAAGTTAAAAAAGATTATTATTTTTAATGTAAAGAAGGCTTCGACCCAGTTTTGGTGAAGCCTGAGTCGAATAGAGGTTGTAGGAACCTCAAAAAATGGCTAAGTGCTGGAAAGGTTTCGACCATGAGAATAGGGAAACAAGCGCTGCAGTTGTTATATTAAGGTTGGAGGGAATTTCCAATGTTTGAAATTTAAATAAGAGCAGTTGTGAACGTGGGAACAGTTAAGACCAAGGAGAAGGCGCCAAAATCCACACGTTCGAAGCAGTAACCACCACTTAGTAGTTATTTCCTAGCACTATAAATAAGAGTTAGTTCTATGTAATAGGGGTGTTCATATGTTTGTAAAAGTTACTCAAAGAAACTCAAAGTACCCGCGTGTAGAGAAACGAGTTCGTGAGAATGTACGTAATGTAACACCATTTCCTTCATTAATACAATTTATCTTTGTCATGTTTAAGATTCAGCCATTTACTTTCCATGCCTTTACAATTTCTTGAACTTTATCTTCCATGCCAAATTTACTTTCAGAATCATTTAAACTTTCTGCATTTACCTTCGACTGCACTGTTACATTCAAGCATTTAGTCTTCAAGCATTTTGATCCAGAGTATTCGAACGGGTCCACGTAAGCTGGTCGTCAGATGGAAAGGTGCTCAGACGTTTGCTGGTCGCCAGATGGCAAAGTGCTCGGAATGTTGATGAGGAGAGAAGGGGGTGTACCTGCAAGGCACTCTGACGCTCAAGTAAGAAAGGGTCAGAGAAAAGGGGCAAGTACAAAGTGTATTCTTAGGGTGAAAAAATGATACCTGGCCCTCTCAAGCGAGAGGGTTTATATAGAGCCCCCAGCGCGTGGCCAACGGTCCTATTTTCGGGGTAAAATAATCGTTTTCCCCAAAGAATAGGTAACTGCCCAAACTAGCCGTTATGTCGGGCAGGGTGCCAGAAACTAGCCGTTATGTCGGGCATAGATGCAGTTCCGGGCACCTGTCCTTTGCTGTTCGGGAAGCGAGGAAGCCGTGCATAACAGGCGTAAAAGCCGGGGAGGAACGTTGCGTTCCTTGCCCCGTTGGAGGGGCAGACATGTCATTTTTGCCCCGCTGTGGATTGGGCTTAGGCAATTTGGGCCGCTATGGAGCAGAGACGGATTGGGCCAAGTTTAGCCATTGGCCCAGTCCAGAACAGGAGCCCCCCAAGTCGTTGCTCCCGAGCATGGGAGTGATGACTTAAGGACTGCTCGTCGCTCCGAGGAGCTAGCGCGGAGTCGTCGTTTGGAGACGAGGATGATTGTCTCGAGGTGCTCGTGGCTCTCTGTGTCCGTGATGTTCGTGGTCGAGACTCTATTGCCCGGTATTCGGGGAGATAAAGCGTCAGACAGAATGGGAAACGTTGGGTTGCCACGTGTGCTTCGAGCCCTGTGTAGCAGTTAATAGGTAATGATGGCTAGTGGGCAGTCATTATTGCCTACGGGCGCGTGTGTGCACATGCCCCTCAGTATAAAAGGGGGGAGATTGTCCCATTTTGCACTTTTCTCTCTGATTTCTCTTCGCCTCTTCTGCGTTCTTGCCCGTCGCCGTCTTCAGAGCAACCGACCACCGTGCCAAGCTTCGAGCAGTCTCTTTCTTCTACTTAAATCAAGTAAGTTTTCTGATTTCCAGCTTGTTCTATTTTCTTTTGTTGTTAGTGGTAGATTGCATGCGGCTAGGGTTAGCTTTAGGTGACAAAGTAGGTAGATTTTTGGCGAGTGTTGGTGGTGGATGGTGGTTCTGCCCTTTTGTTGTTTCTCGCATCTCGCTGGAGTAGGTAGTGCGTTCGGCGAGCGTGATGGTCCACGTTGTGGTTGCGAGTCGTGACCACCGTGTCTGATTATCTTCTGATGGAACAGTGAATTTTCTGGTAGAACGTTTCCAGATTCCAGTGGAGCCTTGCGGTTTCCGGTGGAGCTTCAAACGGAATCTGGGCACGAGTGCGGGGAGGTTCTTCGTAGGAAGATGGAATATCTCGGGCATCTCCTCGCGAGGAGGTTTTTCGTTTGATGTTAGGGCTTAGGTCGGGGACGTTGTCCTTAGCCTTTTACGCGCCCTTTCACTTGACTTGGCAGTGGAAGGGTGGATTTGATTTCCTGTCGAATTCACTGTCTTTCTCTGCTTTTTCAGGTGATCGTAATGGCGACAGGGCCAGAGAGAGAAGTTATTCTAGACACGTCCGAGGAGGAAACCGGCTCCGAGGAGAATAGCAGCTCGACGGCTTCGAGTTCGGCGTCTTCGAGCTCGGCGGCATCGAGCTCCTCGAGCAAAGTTGAGGAGGAAGAAGAATTGGATGTCATGGAGGAAGATGTTGAAGGGTTCTGTCCGGAGGAGTGGGAGGTGGCCGAGCCTTCCGAACATATTTCCACGTTCGCAAGGTCTGTGGCAGACGCTTTTACAAAGGTGGGCCCAGAGGGGGATTGGAAAGTGCACTTTCCCACCGTGGACGAGCGGGTCTGCTCGGATTTCGGGGACCGCTTCACGATTTACGAGTACGCTTTCAAAGAGTTGGGGCTGAGGTTGCCTTTCACTGACTTCCAGCGGTCGGTATTCGAGCATCTGAAGCTGGCGCCCTCTCAACTCCATCCCAATTCGCTGGCCTTTATACGGGCAGTTGAGTTAGTGTGCGAGCATCTCACTCTGGGAACTACTCTTCCTCTATTTTTTGCTGTTTTCCATCTTCAACGGCAGCTGGCGGGGAAAAAGTACGGATGGGTTTCCTTGAAGCAGCCCAAAAAGTTATTTAAGCCGTTCTCGGAGTCAATCCGAACGTTCAAGGGATGGTACTTCATCGTCGAGCCAGTGTCTGAAGCTGCCCAGGACAGCATGTATGTCTGGGAGATAGAGGTCGATGAGGACGGAGAGGAGATGCTCAACGAGGAGGGGAAGTATATTGGGGAGAGGTTGCATAAGTTCCCGATCCGTTGGTCACCTGACCATTTCTCCAAGAAGCCCGGCGCTTATGTCTTCGAGCCGAGCGAGCTGCGCGGGCAGGACGTCGTGTCTTACGAGAAGCTGGTGAACTGGGTCAACGCCTTCAGTCTGGCCAGCTGCTGGACGAGCAAGGGCAACCCAATCTTCGAGGAGGATGGGAGCCAGAGGGTTGAGCGCAGATTCATTAATGTTAAAGCACTGTTGGAGTGCAAGACTCCCGCGGATGCCGAGAAGTTGCTTGGTAGTCTTGGTTATTCATACTTTGTTTGTGTTATTTCTTTTCCTTGTAACTAACGTGCTTGTTTTCATTTGTGCAGGTGAGATGCCTCAAGCTCGTGATCGTGTGGTGAGGAATGCCATGGCGAGGAATAAAGGTGGGGCGGCTCCTCCCAAGACCCGTCCTGCTGGTGCTCGTGCTCCTCCCCTTGTCCAAGCTGCCGTGGGGACCTCTTCTTCTCCCTCTCCTACTCCACAGGGATCTCCACTGCCTTTTACCGGGCGGGTGAAGCGGCCATGGACGTTAGATGCAGTGGACCTGACCCGGGCGCCTGAGAAGGGGAAGTTTGAGCTCCCCCCGTGCATCCTTGATAGGAGATTTTTTGAGGGCAACACCCTGATCGTTCCTCGGGCAGAATCTCTTAGCTTGGAGAGCATGGACCGACCGAGCAAGAGGGCGCTGGTAGCTCAGGATGCTTCTGCCCTTGTGAGGATGCTGGAGATGGCGGCCGTGTATGCAGAAGGGGACTCTGCGCTTGAGGTCGAACTTACTGCTGCCGGGGCTTCTGAGGTGGCCCTGAAGGAGGAAGTCAAGAGTGCCCGTGAAGCTCGGAAAAAGGCCGAAGAGGAGACGGCTAGGTTGAAAGAGGAAGTCACCAGATTGGCGGCGGAGAAAAAGGCTGTCGAGGAGCTGAACAAAGAGTTGATGGTGGCCAGTGCCCCAGGTGCTGATGAACCGGATGAGATAAAAGCGTTGAAGACTAGGGCTGAGTTGGTCGCCAGCATTCTGCAGGCCGAGGATGACGGTATCGCCGTGGCAGTGGAGTCCTTCGACAGTGCCGTGGCCCAGTCGCGGGTGGTGAACCCTGGGCTTGAGATTTCGACCGAGGGTATCCACTATCTTGTGCGTGTGGAGGATGGTGGCATCGTCTTGCCCGCAGGCCTTGTTTTTGATACCCCCGAGGTTCAGCCCGAGGACCAGCCCGCGGAGGAGCAGTGACCTGAGCCGGCCTCAACCGAGCATGCGGATGAATGGGGAGTCTTGTTATTTTGATGTTGTTGTATCTTGTCCGGCCTGCGCGCTGTTGAATTATTTGTAACTTATTTTTGGGGGCATGGCCCCGTTCTATGTAATAACGTACAATTGTGGCCCTTGTGGTCATTTATTATGTTAATTATATTTCTGTCTTCTTCGCGTGCATGATTTTACTTGCATTTATTTTTGCTAAGTGTTGTATACATGCTCGCTGTGAATGTATGTCTGCCTGTCAGAGGGTGTGTCTATTAACAGGGCTTTCTTTTGAAAGATAGCTCGTTGTGAGTGAATTCGCCAGTGTGGAGAACTGGTCGAATAGCCGGGGAAGGTCCTGGCGAGGTTGCGGATCTCAGGTCGCGATCGAGGCCTGAGGTCGCAGCGTGAACGTCCCATCGCGAGCTGGGGTTCTGCCAATCATGGTACTTGGGTGAAGGCGGTGCTCGGTCGAGGACCGCCGACGAGCAAAGTTCCGGCTCATTTACTTGAGCGGGATTCTACTTTATGTGTATGCGTCGTTTGTACCTGAATGAGCATGATGATCGTTAAGTGGTCCTTTGATGCGGGGAAGCCTATAGCTTCTCTAGCTGTAGTACTACTTGAGTTTCTCAGCGTTCCATGGTTGAGGGATTGCATCCCCGTTGAGGTTCTCGAGGAAGTATACACCATTCCCCGTTCTGGCACGGACTCTGTATGGCCCTTCCCAGTTGGCTGCTAGTTTGCCTTCGCGAGAGTCCTTGTGGTTTCTTCGCAGGACAAGGCTGCCCATATCAAACTCACGTCGTAAGACTTTGGCGTTGTGCCTGATCACTATTTTTTGCTTGAGAAATGCTTCGCGGAGGGCTGCTCCTGTTCGGATTTTCTCGACAAGGTCGAGCTCCTCTCTTATTGCTTCGTCATTCATTTCCTCGTCTAGAGGTGATTCGGTCCTCCTGGACGGTACGTGAATTTCAATGGGTAAGACAGCCTCCGTACCATATACTAATCGGAAAGGTGTTTCCCCGGTGATGGACTGAGGAGTGGTGCGGTACGCCCATAAGACTCTGTGGAGCTCCTCGACCCAGGCTTTCTTTGTTTCATCCAGTCTTCGCTTGAGGCCACGAAGAATGACACGATTGGCCGCTTCTGCCTGCCCGTTGGTCTGGGGATGTTCTACAGAAGCGAAATGTTGCTTTGTTCCGAGATGGGCGACAAAGTCTTGGAACTTCTTGTCCATGAATTGCGTTCCATTGTCCGTGACAATTGCTTGGGGAATCCCAAAACGGGCAAGGATATTCCGCTTGTAAAAGCGCAGAATGTTAAGTGTTGTTATTTTTGCTAAGGCTTCTGCTTCTATCCATTTTGTGAAATAGTCTACGCCCACTATCAGGTATTTGTTTTGGCTGGACCCCGTCACGAAGGGTCCTAGGATGTCTAGGCCCCACCAGGCGAATGGCTACGGGGAGGTCATGCTCTTCAGTTCGTTAGGTGGAGCTAGGTGCATATCCCCGTGTCGTTGGCATTTGTCGCATTTCTTCACATGCTCTTTGGCATCGTGCTGCATGGTTGGCCAATAATACCCTGCCCGGAGGGCCTTGCGGGCAAGGGACCTTCCTCCTAGGTGCTGGACGTTAATGCCTTCGTGGATTTCTCGTAATACGTGGGGGACAACTTTCTCCTCTATGCATTTGAGCAGTGGGATGGAGAAGCCTCGTCGATAGAGCTTGTTTTCAAGGATGACGTACGAGCAAGCTCTTCGTCTGATGGTGCTGGCTTCCTTGGGGTCATCCGGAAGTTCGTCCCTGGTGAGGTAGTTGTACACGGGCGTCATCCAGCAATCGCTGTCCCCAATCGCGTGCACGTGTAGGGTCGAGGGTCCCTTATCGATGCTGGACCGGGGAAGTATCTCTTGGATGACTGACATGTTTCCGTCTTACATCTTAGTGCTTGCTAGTTTGGACAGGACGTCTGCTCGCACATTATGTTCGCGTGGAACATGTCTTACTTCTACTGCTTTGAACTTCGACATTTTTCCCTTGACTAGGGTTAGGTATTCAGAGAGACTATCGTTCTTGGTCTGATACTCTCCTGATACCTGGTGGGCTACGAGCTGGGTGTCCGTGCAGATGATGATTTCTTCAGCCCCTAGGTCTTCGGCTAGGCGCAAACCGGTGAGGAAGGCTTCATACTCGGCCTGGTTGTTCGACGTGGGAAAGGACAATGTGAGAGAAGCCTCGATTATGGTCCCTTCTTCGTTCTCCAAAATTACTCCTGCCCCGCTGCCAGTCGAGCTGGATGCTCCGTCCACATAGATGGTCCATCTGTTTGCTATGTGGGATGAGGAGTCTGAGAAGGTTACTTCCGCTACGAAATCGGCCAGGGCTTGGGCCTTAAGAGCTTTTCTGCTTTCGTACTAGATGTCGAACTCGGACAGTTCCAATGACCATTTGAGCATTTGGACGGCCATGTCTGGTCGTCCCAGTAATTGTTTGATGGGATGATCCGTTCTTACCACGATCGTGTGGGCCAAGAAATAGTGTCTCAATCGTCTGGCAGCATTGACGAGGGCCAATGCCACCTTCTCTATCTGTTGATATCGCAACTTTGCGTCCTGCAGCGCTTTGCTCGTGAAGTATACTGGCTTTTGCCCGCCAGGATTCTCGCGTATGAGAACGGCGCTAACGGCCCCGACCGTGACGGCGAGGTATAGGAACAAGACTTCCCCGGTGTCTGGCCGTGATAATACGGGCGATTTTGACAGGGCTCGCTTCAAGTGAAGGAGGCATGCTTCACATTTCTCGGTCCATTCAAACGCTGCTTCTTTTCGCAAGAGCTTGAAGAAAGGAAGGGTGTGTTGGGCGGACTTTGCAACGAAGCGGGACAACGAAGTAAGTACCCCGTTGAGGGATTGGATGTTCTTCTTAGACGTGGGCGTTGGGAACTCAGAGAATGCCCGACACTTGTCGAGGTTAGCTTCTATTCCTCGTTCCGTTAGGTAGAAGCCAAGGAATTTACCTGCCCGTACGCCGAACGTGCACTTCTCTGGGTTAAAACGCATTCGATGTTTTCTTGCTTGCTCGAAGATTTTGCGAAGATGGGCGACATGATCTAGTTCCTCGTGGGACTTGACGATCATATCATCCATGTATACCTCGAGCATGTCGCCTATTTTTCCTTGGAAGACTTTGTTCATCATTCGTTGGTACGTGGCGCCAGCGTTCTTCAGCCCGAAGGGCATTACGTTGTAGTAATAGTTGCCCGATTCGGTCATGAAGGCCGTGTAAGTTTTATCGCTCGCGGCCATTGGGATTTGGTTGTAGCCCGAGTAGGCGTCGAGGAACGATAAAAGCTTAAAACCTGCTGAGTTATCTACGAGCTTATCTATATTGGGGAGGGGGTAGGCGTCCTTCGGACAGGCCTTATTAACATCGGTATAATCAACACACATCCTCCATTTTCCAATAATTTTTCATACAAGTACAACATTTGAGAGCCATGTAGTGTATTTGGCCTCAGAAATAAACCTAGCTTCTAGAAGGTCTTTGACAGCTTTCTCCGCGGCTTCCATCTTCTCCGGGGACTGTTTCCTTCTGTGCTGGGCAACGGCTTTGACGGCCGGATCAATTGTAAGCTGGTGGCAAGCGACGGATGGGTCCAATCCTGGCATTTCAGCAGCGCTCCCGGAGGCATGCTTTTAGTTGTCTCCTGGCTAGGTCGGGGAGGTCTGCTCCGATCTTTACTCCCCGTTGGGGGTCTTCTCCGAACGGAACGATCTCGAAGTTACCATCTGGGACAGGGCGTAGGAGATGGCCGCCGCTGTCGGACTGGCTGCCCGAATTCGTTGCGTCCTTGGTGTGATCTTCCTCGCTGAAACGGCTGTCCAAGTCAATAGATTCGACCTGGGGGAGCGGTTTTGGCTGCTCAGAGCTGCTGGGCAGAGGGGGACGACCAGACGTCCTTGGTCTTGCTGAGATGGTGCTTAGTCCTTTTGATGCTATTTCAAAGCACCGACGGGCAGCTTCGATATCGCTGTGGAGAGTGGCGACCATCCCTTCAGAAGTGTAGTACTTTATCTTGAGATGTACGGTGGAAGGTACTGCAATCAACTCTGCCAGGGTTGGCCTTCCAAAAATGCACTGGTATAGTGACGGGCATTCAATTACCAGAAACTGTGCTTTAATTGCTCGGGTTGTCTTTCCTGAACCGAAGGTTACGATGAGCTCTACGTAACCTCGGGGCTTTGTCACTGCTCCGCTGAATCCCTGCAGGTCGGATCCAACGTATGGAATAAGGTGAGAGTCATCCAGCTGCAGCGTTTCGAACAGGTGGTTGTACTTTATATCAACTGAACTGCCCTGGTCCACGAGTATTCTGCGAACGTCGAAGTTCGCCATCCTTGCCCGGATAAGCAGCGGAATGCTTGAGTTCGGTGCACCGCCGAGGAGCTCCTCCTTGTAGAAGGCAATAGGAGCGGATCCTTTGTGAGTGGTGTCCAGCGTGGTGACTTCATTGGAGTTTTTGCTTATCAGTTGATCGAATCTCCTCTTGACTGAACCGACCGTGATTTTGTTGAATCCACCACCAAAAATGACCATGGCCGACGGGAAGGCCTCCCACGGGCTGCGAGCAGCTAGGTACGTGGAGACGGGTAGACCATCAGGGATGCGGAAGTCCTCTGGCCGAGTTATGACCTTGACTCTTGTGGAAGCGGCAATACTTGGATTTGTCTACACTCGATCTGGCCGGCAGCTATTTGGGGAAACGGACTCCCGCCTGCTTGAATTCTGAGTTGGCACATTCAGACAAGATTTTCTCCCTCGAGGTAGTGAGGGGGTATAGTCATGGAACCGCCCAGAAGGTCCCTTCTGTTCGCGTGCATCGCGAGGCCGATCGTCGCGTCTTTTATCTCCTCGACGGGATGTCGAGGGTTCTTCAGCTCTGGATGACCGGGCACCTTCTTGGTTTCGAGAGGCCCGGACGGAGTGGGCAGCAACCTTCTCCTCGTATTGTATATGCGACTGGGCTTGGATGAGAAGGGCGTTAAGGTTCCTTGGTGGATCGAGGCCGATGGCTTTCACGAAGTCTGAGCCAGGACGTAATCCTTGCTCGAGCAGGAATTTCTTCATCTCGTCAGTCGTTGGCACTTGGACGGCCTCCTTGTTGAACCGCTTAATATAGGCTCGAAGAGGCTCATCTCTTCCCTGTACGGCGGCTCTGAGGGACGCCTCGGTCTTTGGATGGCGTCGCGATGCAGTAAAGTGACGGGAGAAAATCCTCCCCAGCTGCCTCCAGGATGTGATGGATTCTTCTGGCAGCTGCTTGTACCATGTCATTGCTCCCTTCTGGAGCGTGGTCGGGAACAGGCGGCATTTGATGGCTCCCCGTACCCCTCTGTAGTCCAAAAGAGCATCTATGTTTTCTATGTGCTCGTCTGGGTCAGTGGTTCCATTGTAAGTCCCCAGGGAAGGAGGCTTCTCTAACCCTTTAGGGAGACGGGTGGCCAAGATCCTGCGGGACAACGGGCCGCGAGGCTCGTCGTCGCTGTCTGAACTTGGAGTTGATGGTGACCGTTGTCTGTGCTCGCGGCGGCGGTCTCTGCGAGGTGAGGGTGAACGTGGCCGGTCACGAGGTCTGACCGGTGGAGAATGCCTATCCTGCCTCGTTCTCTTGCGTCTTGGTGATGATCGATCTCGCGGGGAGATCTGGTCGCACTTGTGAATGTGTTGAGATTCAGGCTCATGCCTCGATACATGGTCTTCCCCGCGTCAAGGTGGCGGGCTTCTTGATTTCCGGTGTTTAATCTTCAGAGGAGAGGATCTTGGGAGAGATGCTTCCTCGAGAGCTCCTATTCTCTCTCCTTGCTGCAAGATAAGGAGGTTTGTGCGGTTGACAGCTTCCAGAAGAGCTGCAACGGCCAGGTCGGCGCTGGGAGGGCCAGGAATTGGTCGTTCACCCAACGGTATCTGTTTACCTCCTTGCTCGGTGGGAGGAGGAGTTGGAGACGCAGTAGCCCTGTCTCGAAGGAAACAGGGATCAGAAAGTAACAAAGAACTGCCGTCAGCGTCCATCTTGTTGACGGGGACTAGAACCGTATCGTCAGCACCTTTTGCGGAGTTCTGAGCGGCCATATGTGGGCGGATCAAAGAAAGTATGTTTTGATCTTTTAGTTTCCGAGGAGGAAAGAAAGAAGAGGAGAACAAGGCGTTCCCACATATGGCGCCACTGATCCGGAGTATTCGAACGGGTCCACGTAAGCTGGTCGTCAGATGGCAAGGTGCTCGGAATATTGATGAGGAGAGGAGGGGGTGTACCTGCAAGGTACTCCGACGCTCAAGTAAGAAAGGGTCAGAGAAAAGGGGCAAGTACAAAGTGTATTCTTAGGGTGAAAAAATGATACCTGGCCCTCTCAAGCAAGAGGGTTTATATAGAGCCCCCAGCGCGTGGCCAACGGTCCTATTTTCGGGGCGAAATAACCATTTTCCCCAAAGAATAGGTAACTGCCCAAACTAGCCGTTATGTCGGGCAGGGTGCCAGAAACTAGCCGTTATGTCGGGCATAGATGCAGTTCCGGGCACCTGTCCTTTGCTGTACGGGCAGCGAGGAAGCCGTGTGTAACGGGCGTAAAAGCCGGGGAGGAACGTTGCGTTCCTTGCCCGGTTGGAGGGGCAGACATGTCATTTTTGCCCCTCTGTGGATTGGGCTTAGGCAATTTGGGCCGCTATGGAGCAGAGGCGGATTGGGCCAATTTTAGCCATTGGCCAGTCCAGAACACATTTACTTTTCAAAATCTTTTATTTCCAAGAACGTGGAATTCACCTTTAATCCATTGCATTTACTTTCAAAGTCCTTTATTTTCCTGCACTTTACCTTCGACAGCACTTTTATCATTCCAGCATTTACTTTTCAAGAACGTGGAGTTCGTTGCATTTTACTTTTAAAGCTGTTTACTTCTTGTCATTTCCTTTCGACACTTTAATTTCTGCACCCTTTAATTACAGCCCTTTAAATTTCAAGCCTTTACTTTACCTTATTGGAAATAGTCGAACGTGGAGTTCAGTTAGATTTTATTTCAGCATTGTCGAACATGGAGTTCAGTTTACATTCTCTTTAGTTTTCAGTTGTCATTTACACTTGTCTCTCAAATTTAGCACATGTCCTAGGATTTGTGTGGTCGATCCTGCAAGTTAATCAATTTTCGTTTAAGATTGATATACCAGAGGTTGTTTACCAAAATCCACAGTAAACAAATTGGCACGCCCAGTGGGACCCAGTGCTAAGTCTTATACTTTTTGTTAACCTTATCTTTCTTGGTGAAGAAGTACTTTCATTGTATGTTATTGAGAAGTGGGAAGTTTGCCACAACAAATGAAGGAATACCAAAGAGAAGATACACTAAGAAAATGGCAACCAATGCCAACCAACAAGTTGATCCTCAAGGGAGTCTTTCAAACACTCAGTCAAGTAGCAGTATGGGGTCTCAAAGCACACCATCACCAGTGTCTTCGACAGGAGGACAGGCGTCACTTCCATTAGTAGTGTCTGAACCAGGATCAACATATACAAAGTCATATACTCAACCTGTGTTGGAATACGTAGGACCACAAAATCCTAATTCACCAACACCCCCAGGAGGAAATTCAATGTACAGGCACGCTCCTCCTCCAGGTTTTCCACATCTAGGGTCAAGGAGTCAACCATATGGTATGCCTACATCAATGATGCAAAATCTGCAGAATGCTCCGCCTGTATTTTCAGAAACTGTAGTGGCTTCGCCATTACAAGGATCAGGATCAGGGGGTCGAAACAACCAGAGTATAGGTGTTGGTTACTTTGTTCAAGCGCCTAGCCTTACAAATACATCCATAAATTGTTTGAGACAGCAGATGGATGAAAGTAACATGCAAATGGTGCACACGTTGTCTCAGACAATGGGAGAAGTTTTTCAACCCTTGATTCAAAATACGACTCAAACTAACCAACAATTAGCTGCCCAAGTGGCACGCATGGCTGATTTCATGGGAGTACCAGCGGTGGATCGAAGAGCAACTGTTGTCGAAGATATCCCAAGACGTCATCCACGCCAGATACCTGAGGAGAACTTGGAAGATCAAGAGATGATTGATCCTTTTAGAGTCGAACCACCAAGAAACCAAATGCCATACCATATGGAGGAAGAGCCAGTAGTGATGGTAAACAGGAACCAAAATGCAGATCAGTTACTTAGACAGGTTCGACACCAAAATCAAGCAGAAGAAAATAATCTTGCAGCCATGGTTGAAAGGATAATGACCAGAAATGGTGTGAATCTTGGCTTTACAAGGCCAAATTATACTTCGCCTATGGTGGATTATATTCTCCAAGCAGAACTACCCCCTAGGACGAAGGTTCCAAAGTTCAGCAAGTTTTCAGGAGATACTACTGAATCGACTGTCGAACATGTGGCTAGATATTTGATTGAAGCAGGCGAAATTGCAGCTGATGAAAGCCTCAGAATCAAATACTTCCCAAGTTCCCTTACCAAGAATGCCTTCACATGGTTTACTACTTTGCCTCCAAATTCCATATACAATTGGACCCAACTAGAATGTTTGTTTCATGAACAGTTCTACATGGGGCAAACTAAGATTAGTTTGAAAGAATTGGCTAGCATCAAACGCAAAGTTACTGAGCCAATTGATGATTACCTGAATAGGTTTCGACTTCTTAAGGCCAGGTGCTTTACACAAGTGCCAGAACATGAGTTGGTCGAAATGGCTGCTGGGGGTCTTGATTATTCCATTAGGAAGAAATTAGATACCCAATATCTTAGAGATATGGCCCAGTTGGCTGATAGGGTTCGACAGCTAGAAAGGCTGAAAGAAGAGAAGGCTAAATTCAGCAGGGGTAAAAAGGTAGCCTTTGTCGAATGCAGTGAAGATGTGGAGAGTCTGTATGGTGAAACATCTTATTTCGACGGAAATGAGGTTGACGTTGCTGAATTAAAGCAAGGTTCACCTTATGCCTGCAAATTATTAACTCCTTCAGAAGGAAAAAATCATGTCGAATCTAATGACAAATTTCCTAAGAAAACATACACTTTCGACGTCACTAAATGTGACGAAATTTTTGATTTGTTAGTTAAAGATGGGCAAATGATATTGCCTGCTGGTACTAAGATGCCACCTTTAGAACAAAGAAAGAAAAGAGGTTTTTGTAAGTACCATAATTTTTTGGGTCATAAAACTTCTCAATGTTTTCTTTTCAGGGATTTGGTGCAAAATGTTGTCCAAGAAGGAAGGCTGGAGTTTGGTGACAAGGGTAAAGCCCAGATGAAGATTGACTCTGACCCATTGCAAGTTGCAGAGGCTAACTATACAGAGCCTCACGAGGTTCAGATGGTCGAAGTCACAGAGGGATTTGATAAGTCAGTCAACATGGTGGAGGTTACTGAAGACTTCGCCACTAATTCTGTGATAATTGAAGGTTTTTCTAAGGATGCAAATGGCCTGAATGTTGATGGTACCAGTCTAATGTTGGTGACCAAAGAAACTGCTGATAAGTTTGTTGAAATGGATAATGCTGCCAAGGTTTTGGATATGGCCGTGAGTGGATTAAAGATAAATGCCAATGAAGGCATTAACATGGTCGAATTGGCTGAAGAATCTGACTCTAGCTCAGATAGCATCAGCACCAATGAGGCTATGGGCAGAAATGCCCCCAAAGTCTAAGTTGTTAAGGAATTGGAGGATGATTTGCTGTTGGTAGGAGAGATGATAGACATGGATGGTTGTTTGGTGGAAAACTAGATATGTATGGCTGCTAAAAATTTCTTCAAGACATCTCCTGATGTTCAAAGAATCAATGCTGAAGAAATGGTCGAAGCTGAAAAAGCTGCTTGGCGAGAAGCTTCTCAAAAAGCTGCAAAAGCAGCAGCAAGTGGGGGAAGTCTGGAAGCCCATTTCTCCAAGATGCACTTAAAGGACAGAATGGATGTCAATATGGTCGAAATTACATATCGAAAAGCTAAACAAGTAAGTAAGGCAGATGAACAAGAGAAGTGCAACAAAATAGCTTATCCTAAGCAAGAAGAGTCAATTGTGGATTTCTTGCACCGTTGCCAGAAGAAAGGCTCTGGAGTAATGCTATGTCCTAGATGCAGCGCCATTTTTGATGAAAAAGCTGCTCACAAGTTAGAAGGTGTCAAAAAGGCTGGTGAAAGCTGGGGGCAGAAGGTGAACAAAGGGCACAGAGGATTTGACCATAGGCGACTTTCGACAGGACTAAAAAACCAAGCACCAGGAGTTAGGCCAGGTACATTCAAACCGGCTGCGAATGTGCCAACAGGTAGTTGGATCAAGCCTATCGAAGGGAGAGGACAGAAGAAAAAGTGGGAGAAATTTGATGTGGAAAGAGGTTCTTCATTTGAGTATAGAAAAGAGAACCACACCACCAATAAATCAGCATACATTTCCCAGAATTACAAGGGTAAAAACCCCATGTCTAGATCACAATGGCGAAGTGAGCAACGCAGGCGAAAGGCTGTCAGGGAGGCTCAGGTGCATGGAGAATCAAGTACTAATGTTGATCATCAAGCTGGGACAATTGAGAAGATGCCCATAAGGCGAAAGCTATTCAATGTTCAGCCAGAGAAGAAGGTTGAAGATGATGAGAATATGACCGATAATTTCGACAATGAGTCAGCAGCTTCTCTAGATATTCTGGTGAATGTGGTGTCAGTAATGCTAAAGGAATTTGGTCAAGTCTCAGAGGTCGAGGACTTGGATCAAACTGCTGAATTGGAAATGTTGGCACACAAGCCTGTGTGTTATTACATCATGAACAATGGGTGCGTCGAAGAACAGAATGCTTTCTTTGAATGCCCCACAGAGGCAATGAAGGGTCATTTGAAGCCTCTTTACATTACTGGCAAAGTAGAGAACGTCCCTGTCAACAAAATTTTGGTGGATTGTGGTGCAACTGTTAATTTAATGCCAAGGTTTTTGTTGAGCAAGATTGGGAAGTTTGAGACGGATACTAAACCCCACCACATGGTTCTGTCGAACTATGAAGGAAAAGTTGGTTCCACTCTAGGAGTGATTCAAGTGGATCTCACTGTGGGAACTATTACCAGACCAACATTGTTTATGGTTGTTGAGACAAAAGCTAACTACAATCTACTCTTGGGTAGGGAGTGGATTCACGGAATAGGAGTTGTGCCCTCATCTATACATCAAAGAATCACCATTTGGAGACCAGATGGGATAGTTGAAAATATTGAAGTTGATCAAGGGTACTTTAAGGTACCTATCAATCATGTGAATAGTAGGCTATTTGAGAAACATCTGGCGAACATTGCTCCATGTCCTCCAGCTGATTTTGAGTTTGTGCCTGATGTAGAAACATTTTATTCGTTGTATTTACACCCTGTCGAAGGTTTTAGATGGGACAGGGAGGTACCAGGAGGAAGGTTGCCATGCTTAGGCTCACCTCCAATAGAAACATTTTATGAAGATGATCCTTTGGGATTTGAGAAGGATCCGTTGGCAAATAATATAAAAATGCTAGCACAAGATCCTTTAGAAGAAGTTGACCTCAGTGAGGGGACAACCAAAAGGCCTACCTACATCAGTGCCAATCTTGATCCCCAGTTGAAGGTTGAAGTGGTTCAGTTGTTGAAAGAGTTCAAAGACTGCTTCGCCTGGGATTATGATGAGATGCCTGGTTTGAGCAGGGAGTTGGTCGAACACAGGTTGCCTATGACACCTGGGAAAAAACCAGTCAAGCAAAATCCAAGACGGTTTGCACCTGAGATATTGTCAAAGATCAAAGAGGAAGTCGAAAGACTGCTTCGTTGCAAATTCATTCGCACTACAAGGTATGTCGAATGGTTGGCTAATATAGTACTTGTTATTAAAAAGCATGGGTCTTTGAGAGTTTGCATTGATTTTAGAGATTTAAACTCTGCAACTCCTAAAGATGAATATTCAATGCCAGTAGCAGAAATGTTTATAGATTCTGCAGCAGGACATGAATATCTTAGTATGCTGGATAGATATTCTGGCTACAACCAAATATTCATTGCTGAGGAAGATGTTCATAAAACTGCCTTTAGATGCCCTGGAGCCTTAGGTACCTATGAATGGGTAGTGATGCCTTTTGGTCTCAAAAATGCTGGTGCCACTTATCAAAGGGCAATGAATTCAATTTTCCACGATGTTATAGACACATTCATGCAAATTTATATTGATGATATTGTTATAAAATCTATTTCTGGGAAAAGTCACCTAGACCATCTTCGACAGTCCTTTGAAAGGATGAGAAAATATGGTCTTAAAATGAATCCTCTCAAATGTGCTTTTTGTGTGCAGGCAGGGGATTTCCTAGGCTTTGTGGTCCACAAGAAAAGGATCGAAATAAATCAGAATAAAACCAAAACCATAATGGAGGCGAAAGCGCCATCAACCAAAAAGGAGTTGCAGTCGTTGCTGGGCAAGATCAACTTCTTAAGAAGGTTTATATCCAACCTGAGTGGCAAAACACAAGCTTTTTCGCCATTGCTTCGTTTCAACAAAGATGGTTTTGAGTGGGGGCAATTACAGCAGGAAGCCTTCGACAAGATCAAGGAGTATCTAAGCCACCCTCCAATTCTTTCACCACCTTGTAGAAACAAGAGTATGAGATTGTATATAGCTGCATCAGATAGAACTCTAGGGAGCATGTTAGCTCAGGAGGATGAAAATGGAGTCAAAAGAGCCATTTATTATCTTAGTCGAGTTTTAAATGATGCAGAAACTAGGTATAGCATGATTGAAAAGTTATGTTTATGCTTGTATTTCTCTTGTACTAAATTGAAGCAATATATAAAGCCCGTTGATGTGTATGTTTGTTCTCATTTTGATGTTGTAAAACATATGTTATCTAAACCTATTTTGCATAGTCGAATTGGCAAATGGGCATTAGCATTAACAGAATTTTCCCTAACATATCAACCTTTAAAAGCTGTGAAAGGGCAAATAGTTGCAGACTTTATAGTTGATCACTCCATAAATGAAAATGAGTTGAATTATGTTGAATTAAAATCCTGGAAGTTATACTTTGATGGATCGAGTCATAAAAATGGAACAGGAGTGGGAATACACATTATTTCTCTTGAAAAAATTCCAACAAAATTCAAGTATAAGGTCGAAGGACCTTGCTCTAACAATGAGGCTGAATATGAAGCATTAATTGCTGGCCTTGAGATTTTGTTAGAATTGGGGGAAACTAGAGTCGAAATAATGGGAGACTCAGAATTGGTTATAAAACAAATCACAAAGGAGTATAAATGTGTTAAAGAAAATCTCATTATGTACTTTGTGATAGCCAATAGATTATTAAAGAAATTTGAGGTAGTGGCCATCTAACACATACCTAGAATAGAGAATCAAGTTGCTAACGACTTGGCTCAAATTGCCTCTGGATACAAGGTGTCGAAGGAAAACCTTCAAGAAGTAATTGAAGCAAGAGGTAAAGTGGTGGTTGTTGGATTGTGCCCATCAGACTTAGAAACAACTAAGCTTGGGTGCATAGATGGTGAAAATTTTGAAATTTTTGCCATAGATAATTTAACAGATGAAGATTGGAGGAAGCCCATAGTTGGATATTTGCAAAACCCAACGGCTTCGACAGAGCGAAAAATCAGGTATCAAGCTTTAAGCTATGTACTGTTGGGTAATGAATTATTTAAAAAGGCCCCTGAGGGAGTCTTATTGAAATGCCTTAGTGAAGCAGAGGCATATTTGGCCCTTTCGACAGTACATAGTGGGGCATGTGGAGCACACCAAGTTGGCTAGAAAATGAAATGGTTGTTGTTTCGACAGGGCATGTATTGGCCTACTATGTTGAAAGATTGCATAGAATTTGCTAAGGGTTGCCAAGAATGTCAAATTCATGCTGGCATACAGCACATCCCTGCAAGTGAATTACATTCCATAGTGAAACCATGGCCCTTCAGAGGATGGCCTTTGGATATAGTGGGAGAGATTCGACCAACATCTTCAAAGAACCAAAGATATATTTTGGTGGGAATTGATTATTTCACCAAGTGGATTGAAGCAATACCACTGGCGAATATAGGTCAAGAAGATGTTATTGAATTCATTCAAAATCACATTATTTATAGATTTGGTATTCCTGAAACAATCACTACGGATCAAGGATCAGTGTTTACTGGTCGAAAGGTGCAGGAGTTTGCCAAAGAAATAGGTTTCAAGTTGTTGACTTCTACCCCTTATTATGCCCAGGCCAATGGGCAAGTCGAAGCTGCCAATAAGGTAGTAATTGGACTAATTAAGAAGCATGTGGGAAAGAGGCCTAGAAATTGGCACAAGACGTTAGACCAAGTTCTTTGGGCATGTCGAACATCCCCTAAAGAGGCTACCAACACTACCCCATTTCGACTCACTTTTGGTCATGATGCAGTATTGCCTGTTGAGATTTATATACAGTCTGTAAGAGTTCAAAGACATCATGAGATTCCCTCTGAGAATTATTGGGAAATGATGATGAATGAATTAGTGGATTTGGATGAAGAAAGGCTCAGAGCCTTGGAGTTGTTAAGAAGACAAAAGAAGAGGGTCGAAGAATCCTACAACAAAAAGGTTAAGTCTAAATCTTTTGCATGTGGGGAATTGGTTTGGAAAGTGATTTTGCCTATGGATTGAAAAGATAGAACATTGGGCAAGTGGTCCCCTAAGTGGGAAGGCCCATTCCAAGTCATACAAGTTTTCTCTAATGGAGCTTATGAAGTGGAAGAGTTAGACAAAGATAAAAGAGTCTTGAAAGTAAATGGCAAGTATTTGAAAAAATATAAGCCTATGCTGCAAGAGATTCATATTAAAACATAAGCTTTATTTAATAAAAAGAAAGCCAAAATAGGCCAAGTCAGGCTAATATGGCATACAAAGCAAAGAAAAACCAATACAACAATATTTAATCAAGGAAAGGTTATTCATAATCTCTCCAATCTATTGATTTGAGGAAATCCATATAATCTGCATCTGGCTCATCATCAGAGTCTTGGGTGCTGGAGCGCCCTTTCTTAGAGATCTTCATTCTAGTTTCTCTCTTCTTGGATTGAGAGGTTGCTCCAATGGGGGCTTCAGGTTGCTTGGTGGCCTCCACCTTTTTTGTTTCTTCAACTGCCTTTGCCTTTCCAGCCATTTTCTTGGCTGATGGCTTCTCTGAATTGTTCATGTTTGCTTCTACGCAAAACGTGGTCAGGTGGAAGAAATTTATAGAGGCGAAGTACTGATTGGATTGGCCAGTCAAATGGTGGATACACGTGAGTTATTCTTGGAAGTAGGCTTGAGGGCTATGCTATAAATGCTAGAGGCTTACGCCTTGGAATTTAAAGCTGGAAAGGTGACTTTCCAAGGAAAAGATAGAATGCCTTAATTGCAAATTTGACTGATAAAAGACAACAAATAAAGCGCATCATCATGTAATATGGGTCGAACGCAGTTAAGGGCAAAATAATAATGATTGATTAATCAATGCCAAAAGGCATAAAATTGTCATTACATAAAAAGCCTAAAAAGGCCAAGAAACAAATGATGATTAAACAAACGAAGGTGTCGAAAGTATTAGAAGGGAAGCCTTGACGCCAACTGAGAAAAAGCTTCTATATGATGTTTGAGGCGAGCGTTGCACAAAGATTCGTCAAGTTTTGCTGCTGCGAGCTCTTTTTCATTTCTTTGGGCCGCCTCAATACGATCAATAGCATTCTTTGTTTCTTCAATTATCTTAGTGTCGTCGAAATGGTGTAAATCACGGTTGCGTTTTTCAGCATGTTCAATTTTGGCTTGTAGCTCCGTGATTTGTTGCTTCCAGGCTTCAATGTCCTTCTGGTTGGAGGCTATCTCATCTTGCTTTTTCTTTTGATCAGCCTCCATACATTCGATCTCTTCGTACGCCTCTTTTGCACCACACCAGGCTACACTCTCACAGCCAGATGTTTTCTCTATGGTATCCCTGATAGAGGGAAGCAATTTTATTTCTGCAGCTATTTGGTTCACCACAGCAGTTAGCTCTATCAGAAAACCAGAAACATCTGGATTGAGGGTGGTGAGCTCAATCTTTGCAAGGGTGTCCTTCAAATAAGCAGTTGCAGTTGGATCTGAGGCCAAAACCCTATGAATATCCCCCCTGAAGAATTTTTTCTTGATGGCTTGGAGAATTGGTTGGGGGAAGTCATCTGATGTTGGAGTCGAAGAGACAGAAGAAGAACCATACCTCTGCTCAAGAATCAATTTGGTAAACTCACGTGGGTTCGACCACTTGAGTGCTGTCAGTGAGTCTCTAGGTGGTGGAAGGACCACAGGCGAAGGAATATGGTGGGGATTAGGACCAGTTTGTTCTTCTTCCTCTTCTTCTGATTCTTCTCCTTCTTCATCTTGTTCTTCTCCCATTTCTTCATCAGACTCTTCAGCAGTTGGTTGCATATTCTCCTAGTCATCAGCTGGTGTAGGATGTAGTTCATTTGTCTCCTCAGGCACAGTTTGATCAGGGTTGGCGTTATGTGTTTGAACTTCAGGTTCATGTCTTTCTTCTTCAACCAACTGACCTTTATCCATGGGGGTAGCCAGATTGAAAGGTGGTGGGCTTGAGGCATCATCATCATCAGAGTTGGCGCCAACAGCTTGTGTATTTTGAGTAGTGGTTGGAACTGGTGGTGTGGTGTGTTCTGTAACATGTGGAGTAGGTTGATTAATCTCACTCAAACCAGAGCCAATATCAGAAGATGGGTGATAAGTTGGCTCACCTTGGTTGTTGAGGAGCGTGGTGGTGAAACTTCCTGAAGTTGGTTGAGGAACAGCATCGTCAATTATGGTGATGGCGAAGTTGCTGGGAGTTGGTTGGGGATAAGGATTGTTGATTATGGGTGCCTAAAGAACACAAGTAAAGAGAATGAGAATGAAATAATAGGCGAAAGATGTCAGCAGGATAAAAAATGGTGCACATACCTGAGTTTGTTCAACAGCAGGACTTGATTTATCACTCCCATGGTCACCAAGAGGAGTTCTCAAGGCCACCTTGGAAGGTTCCTTCTCGACACCACTTGTGGTGGGTACCTTTTCGAGTATTTTGGCCACCTTCGAAGGAGGTGGGCCAGTAGGTCCAGAGGCCTTTAGGGGTTTTCTTCTTTTCCTCGTGAGAACCTCCTCAGGAGATTCATCTGAGGCCTCTGAAGCTATAACCACAGCTGGGGTATCCTTTTTACCTTTCTTGGAAGGTGTTGGGGGTTTTCGACCAGTCTGAAGAGGCAATGCAAATATAAGAAAGGAATTCATAGAGTAAAAGCGTGAGCGGGGGATGTGAAATATACCTGTGTGCTCTCTGGTTTTTTGCCACTTTGTAAGGTAGCAGCCCTAGTCGAAGCAGCTTTCCTAGGCACAGCTGAAAGACAGTACACAATTGTTACGAGTTAATGATTACATGGTTAGTTATGAAGCCATGGACTAAGGATTTCAAACCTTCATATATTTCAGATTCGACACGAACGTCCTGAATTCCTATATGAAGGTGCCTTTTAAAACTGTCTAATATATGCTTAGTCAAAACCACTCGTTGAGCCTTTGGCTGAGACTGCTGTCGAAGAAGTTTTAAATGCTCCCCACAGACAAACCAATCTGGAAATGGAGGGGCAAAAGACACTCCAAAATCAGCATTAGGCAGTCGAGGGAACTTTGGAGGAAAAAGTTTAAAAGCTACCTCATAACGTTTCTCACGAGGGACGTTGGGAGGAATTTTTAGTTGATCCAGCTTTTCTAGAAATTTTCTCTTTAGAGTGGCAGCAGCCTCATGAATGGTTCGACTAAGATCATCTGGTCGATAGCTAGTTTCAAAGTATTTTTGAAAAGCCTGTATTTCTTCGATGTGAGTAAACTTACTCTTTTTCGTCTTGTCCTGCACATGGAGAAAAGCTTGGTCAAGTAGCGAAGAAAATGTAGCCGCATCAAGAAAGTGCTCACTATAGTGCTTCGACCACCATTGGTGGAATAATGAAGTGCATAGAAAAGAAGGTTCAAAAAACACAGGAGAGAGAATTCTTCTTTTCTCATTCAGGCCGTCGAGTGTATGGGAGACATTTTCCTCGTCGAAGCAGGTGGTGTGAAGAATTACTTGGCCCTTTCTCTCATACAAGCACTGAGGGAAGCTCTGGGCCAACCCAAATTGTCGAGAGACAAGGTTGGGTTGATAGGAAATCAATGCTGACAAACCTCTCCCTAAGTTCAGCCTATGAATAAAGAATCTGGGAATCAAGAAGGCTTCCCAGATAGCAACAGATTCTTGATCCAGAGTTTGATGAGGATTTGGAAAAGGCCTTTTAAACCACACAGGGCCATAGCTTCGTCGAGCAAAAGGTGCCATGCTAGGAGTGAACTCATAGCGCTTGGCAAACATCATAATATAACTGGTGAAAGCCCTTTGAAGGTTTTCACCATCATCATTGGGAGTGAGTTTAGCCAGACGCATACCTTCGACACTCCTTTCCCTTATTTCAGCAGAGACTTCATCAACCAGGCCTTTTCTGGGGAGGCTAGCCTCAAATGTAGCATTAAGCCACAATTGAAGTAGCCAAAGAGGTCCACTCAAGTGCATAGGACCTTGGGTCTCCATATTCCTAAGTCGAGAAGCCCCTTCACTGATAGACTCGTAAAGGTTCACCAGAATGAGTTCACTCAAGCAGGTTCCTCTGTTGTGGTGAAGCTGATTCGCCAAGGGCGGGTACTTCTTAGCTACCTACAAAGACTTGGTACAAAAAATATATCTCGACAGCCAGACTGTGAGAAAAGCAATGTATTCTTCATCAGACATGTTGTCATCTTCTGGTTTAAAGTGGTGTTTGATGAAGAGAGTGTATGTAAGTTTGGAGCCTGAAATATTGATGGTGTCGTCAGCATTAACATCAGGGTTGTAAGTAAGGCCATCTGGGCGAAGCCCTGTGATGGCAGCTACGTCGAATAAGGTTGGAGTAACCATTCCACATGGAAGATGAAAGGTATAATGGGTGTTGTCCCAAAAATATAAAGATGCCGCCAACATATTCAGACAATATGGTATGCTGGTCTTCGACAGCATAAGAAGGTCATAAATCCCTATATCCTTCCAGTGGTCAGCTTTGACCTTCTCCATCTTTGCCATCCATTGGTCGAATTCCTTCAGAGGGTTGACAGCTCTCACCAGCCTGGTGCCATCAGTGAGATACCCAACGTTGATTTTGGGCAAGGGGGCTTCTTCAGGAGAAGTTCCAGCAACAGTATTGATTTTGGGAAAACTCCTTTGCCCTAACGGCCTTGTTTTCCGGTACGAGGGGAGAAACTCACTTAGCCTCTCGTTAGAAACGTCAACCTCAGCTAAAGGACCAGACAGCGCATAGGATCTATCAGAAACAACTATAGGAATCATTACCTGAGATTTGTATATGGCTCTTGATTCTTCAGAGGTGGGTTCCGGCATGCAATGGCGGTTATCTACTAGTTGGGGGCCTGGGATATTGGCGAACGGAGGAATGGTTTGCTTAAATGGAGTGACTTTGCCTCTTTGAGTTTTCTTAGTTTGAGGATTAGCTTGGGAAGACGCCATTGTTGAAGGAGATGAAAAGATGGTGTTTTTGCTAGGTTTGCGTGAGAGAAACTGGAGAGAAAAAGAGGTTGCTTGAGAGTATGAAAAGTGTGGAAAGTTCACAAAGTGGCGGTAATGGGTATATATAGACATTTGAAAATCCCAAGAGACTTGGATCCACCGTTGAAGCTGAGGGGTTAGTGGGACGTGTGTCTTTCTCCTGGAGACGTGATGAAAAGTAGCAGTTATGTTCAGACTGCCAACGTTTGTTTTCAAGAAAGGTGTTATGATGAATACGGCTGAAAGGAAGTTTTAAGGATTTGTCATGATGGTATGACGTCAGGAGCGTGGGTCAAAGAAACTGAACAGTTTAGCCATTAAGTAATTAGTGGGATATTCAGTTAAGGCCATGCAAACAGGCATCGAAATGGTTATTATATCAAGAAATGGCCTTCCTACCGATTCTGGCGAAAGGACATTCCTTGGGGGCAATTTGTTAACCCTCATTTTCGACGCTAGAAAGAATCAAAGCTATTTTAAGTTAAAAAAAATTATTATTTTTAATGTAAAGAAGGCTTCGACCCAGTTTTGGTGAAGCCTGAGTCGAATAGAGGTTGTAGGAACCTCAAAAAATGGCTAAGTGCTGGAAAGGTTTCGACCATGAGAATAGGGAAACAAGCGCTGCAGTTGTTATATTAAGGTTGGAGGGAATTTCCAATGTTTGAAATTTAAATAAGAGCAGTTGTGAACGTGGGAATAGTTGAGACCAAGGAGAAGGCGCCAAAACCACCACTTAGTAGTTATTTCCTAGCACTATAAATAGGAGTTAGTTCTATGTAATAGGGGTGTTCATATGTTTGTATAAGTTACTCAAAGAAACTCAAAGTACCCGCGTGTAGAGAAACGAGTTCGTGAGAATGTACGTAATGTAACACCATTTCCTTCATTAATACAATTTATCTTTGTCATGTTTAAGATTCAGCCATTTACTTTCCATACCTTTACAATTTCTTGAACTTTATCTTCCATGCCAAATTTACTTTCAGAATCATTTAAACTTTCTGCATTTACCTTCGACTGCACTATTACATTCAAGCATTTAGTCTTCAAGCATTTACTTTTCAAAATCTTTTATTTCCAAGAACGTGGAGTTCACCTTTAATCCATTGCATTTACTTTCAAAGTCCTTTATTTTCCTGCACTTTACCTTCGACAGCACTTTTATCATTCCAGCATTTACTTTTCAAGAACGTGGAGTTCGTTGCATTTTACTTTTAAAGCTATTTACTTCTTGTCATTTCCTTTCGACACTTAAATTTCTGCACCCTTTAATTACAGCCCTTTAAATTTCAAGCCTTTACTTTACCTTACTGCAAATAGTCGAACGTGGAGTTCAGTTAGATTTTATTTCAGCATTGTCGAACGTGGAGTTCAGTTTACATTCTCTTTAGTTTTCAGTTGTCATTTACACTTGTCTCTCAAATTTAGCACATGTCCTAGGATTTGTGTGGTCGATCCTGCAAGTTAATCAATTTTCGTTTAAGATTGATAGACCAGAGGTTGTTTACCAAAATCCACAGTAAACACTTGGATATTAGTACGAATTGTGAGCGAACCGTTCTAGTGTGAATTGGTGATCTGTCCTCTCTAAAGCTGTGAAGCAAAGAGAGTTGTGTAACTTGATCAAAGCTGTGAAGCAGAATCAAGGTTTCTTAAAGAGGTTGTTCTTTGAGAGGTTTTAGGGATTGAGTAGTGTTCTCATATCTAAGTGGTTTCTTAGGTAGAAAGTCACTAGTAGGAATTAAGATTAGGAGATTGTCAACTGGGTTGTTGAGTCTGTAATTTAATTCTACAAGTAGTGAAATTCATCCCTGGCTTGGTAGCCCCTAGACGTAGGTAGTTAGACCGAACTGGGTGAACAATTTCATTGTGTTGATTGTTGTTATTACATTGTCCATTGCAGAGTGTGTTGTTGTGACATCGCACTTAACATCACACATCTGGTACCAGAATTTCATAAGCGTTTAAAATTGTTTCTCTCTTAGACGGAAATTTGACACTAGAAGTTGATGCCAAACTTTTGCAATTGGGATGAGAGTAGCAGGACTGGTGAGGTTATTATAGTTGGCATAAAGTAGGAGAAGGTGGTTTGAGAAGATATTGCTGAATCTATATTGTTCAACACAACTACCTTTCTCTTCACACTTTATTGTCTGAGCAATAAGTGATGGAGTAATGGTGATAGGAAAGTCATATACATTAGACTGTATTGACTTAGCATCTACACCAGATTTCCTAACAAAGGTATTTAACTAGAACTCTGGTACAAGATTAGTGTAGATGGGTCCATGAAGCATGTCAAAGTAACATTTCAACTTATTTTTGGAAATAGTTTTCATTAGATAAAAACCTGTGTCTTTCAACTCTTCGAAATCAACGAACTTTTCATTGATAACGAACAAAAGATTTTCATCTCTGTTGAAGGTTTTTGTAGACATTTTTTTAATAAAAAAATACTTTTAAACTAGATTTAAAGGTTTTATAGACAAGAGATGGAAATGAAATGAGATCTGTATATTGTATAAATAAATTGGAAGTTAAACAATTAAAGAAACTCAAACTCCTACTTGAAAATCCAAAAGATACGTTAAAATTTGAATAGGGATGATCATTACTATTCTAGTGATAGGACTCCAAAGGGTGATGATCATTACTACTTTTTTTAAATATAAAAAATAACATACTACCTCGGTTTTTTAATATAACCGAGGGAAAAACCAAGAACCTTTATTTTTTTATTATATTTTTTATTTATAAATATTCTTTGTAATCAATGAAATGTAAAAAAAAAATCAAAGGTTTTTTACCTCGGTTTTCTATTAAAATGAGGGTTAAAGATTTTACCTAAATTAAACATAAAAAAACATTGGTGATTCTGTTGATCAAATATATGTCATTCATTTCATGAGATATCAATGCTCAAGACACTACCATTAGTGATCTGCGTGAAACATTAAAAATAATTCCATTATAAAAGCATATTTTTGCATATGAAGAAACATGTGAAGCATCATGAAGCGCTTGAAACATATCTACATCCACCTCTTTGGGTTTGTAAGATCATTTTCCATGAAAAGATCGCTAAGATGGATGCAAGAACAGAAAATTATCTATATTTAAGGCTTGTGTTCTTGACTATTTATTTGAGAAAAACCCATTTATTTATCAACCCATTTTTGTTTTATATCAGAAACAAACCCATGCAAGATAAATCCATTGAGAATATAGTCGCACTCAACATTTGATTTTGCCCAAATATCAAGGATTCAAAAATCTAACATATGATCTTCATGGACAATGTAATATTCTGGATAAACATTGTAGTTTGTAAACAAATTATTTTATTAATATTATGTTCAAACAATGTAACGAGTTTTGTTTAAAATTAAAATAAACTATCTTACCCCTCAGTTTTTGGATAAACCGAGAGGTATAAAACGTTGTTTTAGTAAATAATAAAAATGCAGATGCTGGGGTTCGAACCCATGATCATATAAATTTAACCCTCGATTTTTTGTTATCTGAGGTATTAAGTGGCATCTTTTCATGCAACCCTTTGTTACGTCGTCTAGGTATCCATGGTTAAATATCTCTCGTGTGCGACGTTATAAGCGTTATTTGTAGTATTGTTGCTCTTGGTGGGAAGAACAAATTTGATTTTGTTGATGGTTTTATACCTGTACCAATCTAGTTTGATCTGAGTTACAAGGCGTGGAATCACTGTAACGTGCTTGTTCATTCTTGGATCATGATTTCGGTTGAAGAACCGATTGCACAAAGTATCATTTTTCTTGAGAATTCCATAGATGTATGGAATGAACTCAAGGAAAGATATTCACAAGGAGATTACATTCACATTTATGAGTTACATTACGAATTCTTTGGTTTGAAATAAGAACCACGCTCTGTTTCTGAATTCTTTACTGCTTTGAAGGTTCTTTAGGAAGAACTTGAAGGTTACTTACCTGAACCCGTGTGTTCTTTCCCTCATCGTTATGTTTGCATCACACATCTAAGTAATGTTAAACATTAATATGAGATCACACGCTTAATAAAGTTTCTTACCAGTTTGAATGACTCTTTCGACTTAGTTCGCTCACAGATTTTGTTGATGAATCTGCTACCTCGTCTCAATAAGATCTTCTCCATAGTCATTCAACATGAATGACAATTCAAAGTCTTGGCCTCTGATGATTCTAAGATTTTAATCAATGATGCTGATTACAAAACATCTCAAGGTCATGGACAAGGCAATAAATCTTCATACATTCCTGGTAACAAGAAAGTCTGCATTTACTATGATAGAAATGGACGTAATATCGATACATGCTATTGAAAGCATGGATTTTTACCTAACTTTAGTAAGAGGAATGCAATGGCCAAAATTTCCTCACTTGAATTGAATAAAGCAAGGGAGGGTGATGGTGATGATTCTAAGAGTTGCAAAGGAAATGATGCACAAACTTTCACTAAGGATCAATACGACCACTTAGTGAATTTGCAACATTCATCAAATTCAATTGGAAATCTTGGTACTTCATCTAGCAAAGTCAATATGGCATCACATACTTCAGGTATATCTAGAATATCTCATTCTTTGAATCATTTGAATGGTGGATCATGGATTGTGAACTCGGGGGAAAGTGATCACATCTGTTCCTCGATTAATTTTTTTAATTCATACAAGAAAATAATTGCAGTCAACATTATATTACCTAATGGATATATGGCTATGGCGAGATATTCAAGATCCATGACATTCTCACCAGGTTTCATTGCACAAGAAGTACATTTTGCGCTCAAATCTTTTATGAACTTGTTATTAATTCCAAAATCGTTCTATGATCTTGATAGTGTTATGATCTTTAATAATGCTAAATTTTTGGTTCAGGTATACTTTATCCTATTGATCATTTTCATTCATTAAATAATCTATCTAGTTCACAACAACATTTTGCTTTGTCAATTAGCAATATAAACCAGATAGTTACCAAGAGGCAAGCAAACATGACTATTGAATCAAAGCAATGAAATGAATTAAATGCTTTGCAACACAACAAAACTTAGACCTTTATGGTTCTCCATCAACCATCAAACTAATTGGCAGCAGATGGGTTTATAAGGTGAAGCATAAAATAGATGGAACTATAAATAGGTGCAAGGCTAGACTAGTATCCAAGGACTACAATCAAGTGGAAGAACTTGACTTTTTCGGCACCTTTTTACCTGTGGCAAAGATAACCACTGTTAGGACATTACTTACTTTTGCCTTTATCAATTCATGGAGTCTACACCAATTAGATGCAAATAATGCTTTTATGCATGGACATTTGCATGAAGATGTGTATATGTCAATACCATAAAGTGTTAGCAGTCCAAAGCCAAACTAAGTTTGCAAGTTTCTAAAATTCTTCTATGGATTGAGGATATAAGAAATGGTATGAAAAGTTGACAAAATTCTTGACTAATCAAGGATATAAGAAATCCAATTCAAATTATTGACTATTGGCACTTCATAATGGCTCACAATTTACTGCATTGTTAGTATATGTCGATGACATTATCCTAGCTGGAAACTCCATGGATGAAATAGAAAGAATGAAGCTCACACTTTATGCAGGGTTTAAGATCAAAGATCTAGGCAAGTTGAAATATCTTCTAGGTATAAAAGTTGCTCATTCCAAATTTGGAATTAGCATATGCCAAAGGAAGTATTTTTTGGATTTGATAAAGTATACAAGATTGTTAGGTTCAACACCTATGAAGACTCTCCTTGATCCATCGGTTAAGCTGCATCAGGATTCTAGCAAGCCCTTTCATGACATACTGTCATACACCAAATTTTTACCACTAATATTTCCCATCATTGTGCAAATCATCATCACAATATGGGGGAACCATTCTATTTCATCAGTCTCCCCAAAGATGGGTGAGCATTCCCTACAATCAAAATTAGGGTTTTAAGCCCTCTCTGAGTGCTTAGACAAGGGATCAATCAAGGAATGACATGATCTTCAACTTGTCTAGCCTCTCAAACATCCACAATGGATCAAAAGGACTCCCACTTCAAGGATTAAGCACAAGGTTGCTCCTTTCTAGGTGGATTAAGTCTCAAGATTGACAGTGTCACCAAATTAGGGTTTTGGTCGACCAGGGCCTCCAGATGGAAATTTTTCATCTGGGCATGAGCCAATGATCCAAAAAATAACCTAATATACTCCATGGAACCTCATGGACCCAAACGTCAAGTAAATTTGACCTCAGGGGATGCATACATCAAAAATCAGGAATTAGGGTTTCTTGACCTAATTCACCCCTAAGTTGACTTTTGGGACAAATCATGAGCCAAGACCTAAAGAGAGGGTTTGAGGGTCTCTAATGAACTATATTGATCCATTTGAAACAATGGATTAATCCAAGAAGCTTGAGCAACAAGTCTCATTTTCATCTGCACCACAATTAGGGTTTCGCGAGGAAAGTCAACTGTAACTTTGACTTTTGACCAGGACATGCTCCCAAGCCCTAGGACATGCCTCAATATACCCTATGACACCCATGGAACATGTCCATCAAGTTTGGTTTAGGTCAAGGACATGATTTCCTGAAGAATTGCACAGTTTGGAATTCATCTGATAAAAAGTCAACTGTGCACAAAAGTCAACTTTGACTTTTTGAGATTTTTCACCAAAATGGATTTTTAACCCTAAAATGATGTTAATGTATGATTTGAATCATCATTCATCAAGAAAAACCAAAGAAAGTGGGATAACTTGTAAAAGGGGTAACCATAAAACTTAGAAATTTTTCTAAGTTATGGAAAAAGTACCACTAATACACTAACTTTGGAGGGTCATAACTCCTAAACCACACGGCCATTTTTTCTCATCCAAAGATGGATTTGTAGCCCTCATTACCCTCTACAAAACTTCAACTAGACCTAAGTCCAATTCATTAAGGATTTTGAGTTATGGAGTGATCAAAATCAAGAAATCACACTTTGTTCCAACACTTAGTGAAAATTTCACTAAGTCAGATTTTGCTTCACTTTTTGCCAAATGTAGAGGGATTTTTCACTTGGAATCAAAAGAGATCAAAACCAAACTTGTTCAAATAGTTGTTGTATCATGTAAGGGCTTTCCAAAATAGCCAAGAACATTGCCAAATTCAACTTACCCCATGAGATATGACATTGTCAAGTTGCCTTGCTGAAATCTGTCAAAGGCAAGGCAGAATTTGCAACTTTGCTCGATTTGCCAAAATCAGCCAAATTCAAATGCTCCTATCCACTTGGACACCTCAGAGGATTGAATCTAAAGGGGACAATCACTGAGCCAAGCCTCCAAAGTCCATGGAACGAGAAATAGCATGTTGAACCTAGAATGGCCAAAATAAGGACAAGACTCCAAATTTGGATTGAAGCATTCAATGGAAGCATCAAGGTGGCATGGACTGAGCCATTCTCATCTGAAATCAGTCAAGACTTATCCAAGACCAAGGGAACCAAAGCTCTGTGCCCTAACCTCTAGTCAATGGCTAGAGGAGACTTGGATTTTCATTTGCCAACATTGGCCAAACCTACTTACCAGCTGCCATTCACTATTCCTTGCAAAACAAACTTGCTCTACTATAAATAGAGCTCAATTGTGATCAGTTTTAGTACACCAAATCCATCTAATAGATGCTTTCCACAAAATCTCTGTCTCTTGGCAAAAATGCCTTTCTTAGCAAGGTAGCTATCGGGTTTTGAGTTTGGGAGCTTTTCCAATCAAACCAATCACTCACACACCTCACATACATCACATATGAGCTGATCAAACACTTAGATCACTTCTGAAACACCAATTTCACAAAATCACCAGCTGGTTGCTCAAATTTTCAATCAAGTTGCAGCTGAGGTACCACAAATTAATCCAGCCAATTTCAATCAAGTCCAACCATTCAAACACACTCCATAGGGTGTAGGGAAGCTGTTCAGATCATCACCACTCATCTGTAACACCTCCAAATCAAAAATCACCTTGCACTTGTTGTCACGGCTTGGAGGTAAGCATACACTTGGTCATCTCTCAATCCATGCATATTTCCTCGCACAATAAGTTGGCCATATGTTCATAATCATGTATGGAATGTTTTCCCTCAATTAATTGCTTTGTTTGAATCGTGTATCAAAAATCCTAGCCTTCATGCAGAAATTAGGGTTCTTGAGGTTTCTTTGTGATTTCATGTTTTATGTTTAATTTAAATGAAATTAAGTGTTATAAACATGATCGTGAGGTTGAGACGAGCATAATGATATGTGGATTGCATGATATGATTACGTATTCAGTGAGATTGGATGGAAAACGCAAATCAGCCAAACCCAAAAAAACGCGCGTGTTCTTGCTTGTGTTCTTGGCGCCTTTTTTCCAAATTCAAATATTTGAATTTTGTGATTTTGTTTAATTGATTCAAAAATTAATTTCTCTCTGAGTTTTAATGATTTTGAGTTGATTCTTTTTTTGATAATTCACAAAAATGTTAAAATATTTTATTTTATCAAAAAATCCCAAAAATATTATTTATTTCATATAATTGATATTTTTGCAAAGAATTAATATTTTAATTGTTTTTGACATTTTAAATATTTTTTCTACATTGATTTTGCAACTTTTAATGCTTTCTAATTATTTTGTAGGTCAATACTTAATTTTTGAAGCATTAATCCAAAATCACAATTTGTTTTTCACATGTTAAACAATTTTGATCATTTTAATTGAATTTTTATTCAATTAAATACATTTTTGAAAACAAATTAGGGTTTTTGGATTAATTCAACCCTCATAAATCATTTTCAAAACACTTTGGGCCTCTAATAGAGTGTAAGACCCAATCCTTTGTAAATACAACCCATTTTGGGCCTCACTTATTGTATAAGTCCCGTTGTATTTCAAAAAGTTCGACGCGATCATCATCCATTGAAAAACAAACATTGGGCCTACCCTCGTGTAGTAAGACCCATTTCTTTTCTTTAAAACTTTTTTGGGCCTCTAATAGAGTGTAAGACCCAATCCTTTCTTGACCAAAACATTTTGGGCCTCAGTGTATTGTATAAAGTCCCGATACCGTCAAAAAACGAACGACGCGATCGTCGCCTTTTGAAAAATAACCCTGGGCCTCTCCTCGAGCTATAAGACCCGTTCAAAACAATTTGGGCCTCTAATAGAGTGTAAGACCCAACCCCCTTTTAACCAAAATCATTTTGGGCCTCACTTATTGTATAAGTCCCTCTGCGTTAAAAGAAAATCATGGCGTGATCGCCATTTTTAAACGGAAAAATCATTTGGGCCTACCCTCGTGTTATAAGCCCCACTCTTTTCCTTTAAACTTTTTGGGCCTCTTGAGAGAGTGTAAGACTCATCCCTTTGTACAGAAAATAATTTTTGGGCCACAGTCACTTGTATAAGTCCCTCTGTACAAATTCAAACATTGCGCTCACTGATAAAACCCTGGGCCTCTCCTTGAGTTGTAAGCCCCAAATCTTTCTTTTTCAAAGCACTTTCTCCTTTGATTTTGAATATACAGTTGTTTTCAATCTTTCTTTGTTGAACAACTAACCAAACAGCATGGAAGCTCTACAACCGAGTAAGTGTTTATACGCTTTCATTTACCACTTTCATATACATATAACTGTATTGTGGGGTTGTTTCACTGTAAATCTTCTTTCATAAACTCATATCAACTGTGTAATAATAGTATAGATATTTCGAGTTTCCCCGGCAACTACGTCTAGAACTAGGTGACGCCGTTTCGTTTATTCATAGAAATAGACAGCTAGATCCCCAATAGGATTATCAGATACAGTCTTCTCTTCGGCTGTCCTCCTTAGGAATTGTCAAGAAATTCTATTCCCCAGAGATGAATTATTCTCGGTGAAACTTCTCTTGAATTTCTTCAAACCTCAGAACTGTTCACTAAATGAATTATTCTCGGTGAAACTTTTCTTGAACGTTTCTTTGGTTTGGGACCCACGGGCTTCTTAAAAGCATCGGCCTCCTCTTGGGCATCGTACAAGGACCCACAGGCTTCCTAAAAGCAACCCCGCCTCCTCTTGGGCTTAGTACAAGGACCCTACGGCTTCTTAGAAGTAATCACAGCCTCCTCTTAGGCTTCGTATAATGATCTCTTCCTCCGGGAATGATAGCCTCCTCTTGGGCTTCGTACAAGGACCTCTTGGCTTCTTAAAAGTTTCCAGCCTCCTCTTGGGCTTCGTACAAATTGTCCCGACGACCTCCTAGAGGTATAGGAATAGAACTTAATCATTTGCATAGAACAGTCCTTTCATAGAGTCTACTACTGTTTCTCAAAGCATGGTACAAAAGATAAAACTCTAGACTTGGACAGTCTAATATCCTTGAGTCTCAAAGACATTCTCAAGCACCCTTCAAGAATAGGAAGGAAACCCGTAGACTCGGACAGTCTCAATACCCTTCGGATTTCCCGCTTCCTTAAAGAACAGGAATAACCCGGATCCTCAAATCAAATCCATGAGTACAGTGTTGCTCATATAAGAATTGATTTTCTCTTTAAAATTAATATACTCGACCTGTCACTCAACTGAAACAGTAACCATAGCCTCCTCTTGGGCTTTATACAATGATCCTCCCCAGCGGAGTCAAACAACGTTTAGCCTCTCTCTCGGGCTTTGTACGAGATACATAAGAGACTCCCTCGTTGAGTCAATCACCCTTTTCGCCTCCATCTCGGGCTTTATACGAGATACAAAAAGGTTCTTATTGAGCCAAATAAACAACAGCCTCCATCTCGGGCTTCGTACGAGATACAAAAACTCTCTTGTTGAGTCAAACTTTTCGCCTCCATCTCGGGCTTCGTACGAGATACAGAAACACTCTCTTGTTGAGTATAAAAGATCCTCTTGTAAGGTCAACCTTTTAGCCTCTCTCTCGGGCTTTGTACGAGACACATATTAGCCTCCTCTTAGGCTTTGTATAAGAAAACCACTGGTTGATCCAATCAACCTTTTAGCATCAAAGTTGTGCCTCGTTCACAGTATACAAACCACTTCTTCCCTTTCATCTAATCGCTGTAAGCGGCAAGCCTCTGGATCATCTACATCCATGCCACTGTCCCTCTTTTAGCATGAGAAATTCCTAAGGAAAGATAGCATTGCTCTACACTGAGTTAAAGTCTTCTCCTTTAGGTTAAAATCCCCTATAAAGGAAATTATGGCATTGCTAGGATCCGCGTATCCCGGTTAAAGTAATTCTCCCTTATAAACAGTTGTGACAGACAAACCCTTCTTTAGAGGTGACAAATTATCTCTAAAAGTCTAGGTCCTTTCAGCTTCACGTCTTGGGCTTTGAACAAGACACAAATAGACCTTTCAGCTTCACATCTTGGGCTTTGAACAAGATACAAATCACCTTTCGTTTCACGTCTTGGGCTTTGAACAAGACACCAAAAACAACCATTTCCTCCCATAGAATAGGAGGAACTACGAACGCTCTGATTTCCCTGTTTCGGTAAACGGGAATACGTAGGCATAAGATCGAAAGAAAAGATCTTAGCGAGCACACTAAACAAAAAAACCAAATCCCATATCTCCATCAATCAAAAGCAGTAATTCAAAAACATCAGTCTTAACATCCTAACCCTTGTTCCCCGCTAAAAAGTCCTAGAAAGAAAGAAAACCGTATTGGTGAAAATACAAATAACCAGTACAAAGGCCCCCCACATTGATCGCATCCGTAACCTAACAGGCCGCTGTTTAAACTCGGTATGCAAAGCAGGGTTAATTGGAGACATCTATTTCCCTTCCTTATTCAGCTCACAATAGGATAAAAAATGAATCGGCCTGTAGTTTAAGCTCAACCGCAGAGAGCGACCAGCGCTTAAGAACCGCGTCCAAAATCGCTCGCTACAGAAAAATGGCGCCCACCGTGGGGCCGGTTCTTTCTTCCTTAAACCTTGGGTAAGTCATTTTCATGGCGGTGGCCGCCAACAGAAAAGTGGCGCCCACCGTGGGGCCCAAATTCTGATTTCCTTTCTCTTCACTTGTGTGAAAACCACAGATTGGGGCTTCCGCCGGGGAACCCATTTCTGTCAGGAACTTAGGGTTCTTAGCTTTATAAGTCTAGGATTTTTAGGAGAAATATATATACTGCTTTTCCTAATTGAATATGTGTTTATTTTTCTGCTACTGGGAATGCGTGTGATGCCGCATGTGGTGAGTTTGAGTATACACTTAAGAAAAGCCAACCTTTTTTGTAGTGCGGAAACTATCGGAAATAGTTGTTACGCGATACTACCCTCATTTGAGGCTGGTGATCTATTCTCGGTGAATGGCACTTACTCTAAGATTGCACACAACTCGCTGGCGATCCGCTTGTTGTCTGCCTTCCTGGGAGGAGCTGATGATAATGAGTACAGGTACAAAAAACACCCTAGTATAAACCTTTGGGGATGGGTAGAGCCTTGACTTCATGACAACGACCCTTTGACCCCATGTTTTTTCTATGTTTTTGTGTGCTGCATTCATGCATTCATCTAATGAAACATTAAAATATTCAAAAAAACTTTCTCTTCTAGTCTCTCTGTTTTTCAAATTAAACTAAGACTGTGATTGCAAATATCAGAGAAGAGGATTACGCTAATGGATTTCGGTAGAAGGAGAACTCACCAGTATACCTTCAAGGTTCCAAAATTAGGGGATTTGAGAAGGTTAGCAAGGATGATCACTAGCCCTGAGGCTTTTAGAGCCAAGCACGGAGGTCTGCTACCACTATTAAGAGTCCATGTGATTGAGGGAATCATGGATGCGCTCATTCAATTCTACGATCCGGTTTATCACTGTTTCACATTCCCGGATTATTAGCTAGCACCAACGTTGGAGGAGTATTCTCATCTGATCGATCTACACATCACAGATCGAGCTCCATTTTCTGGACTGGAAGAAATTCCAAAGAATCAGACCATTGCAAGAGCAATTCATTTGGACGAGTCTGAGGTCAGGACTCACATGACTACTAAGGGTGACATCCAAGGTTTGCCAGCCCAGTTTTTAACAAAGAAAGCTCTGTACTTTGCTAGTATAGGGAACAGGACTGCTTTTGAAAGCATCTTTGTTTTACTCACCTACGGATTATTTTTGTTTCCCAACATCAATAACTTCGTCGATATCAACGCCATTAAGGTTTTTCTCATTGGAAACCCTGTGCCGACTCTGCTCGCAGATGTGTATCATTCTGTACACTTGGGAAATTTGTACAGCGGAGGGGAGATCACATGCTGTGTACCTCTGCTTTATAAATGGTTTATATCTCACTTGCCCAAGTCTGCCGCTTTTTGGGATTGCAAGAGTGTCTTACGTTGGTCGCAGAAGATCATGTCTCTTACCAACTCTGATATAGATTGGTGTAATAGGATTTTTGAGGGAATCAGAATCATTGATCATTGTGGAAACTTCCCCAACGTAACCCTCATAGGAACTAAAGGAGGAATCAACTACCACCCGGTATTGGTTCATCGTCAATTTGGATACCCGATGAGACACGTCCTGCTGGGTGTTCATCTGGAAGGTCTTTTCTTCAAAGAAGGAGAAAATGACAGAGCACTAAAGATGGAAATAGTGCACGCTTGGAAACACGTTCATAAGAAAGGACGAGAGTCTCTGGGAAAACCAGACTGTGTCTCGGTGGAGCCTTATCTCCACTGGGTACAAACTAGAGCTCTCAAGCTAAAGATGCCTTATCCTCGTTACGGAATTCTTCCGCCAAAGGGATCTGTCATGTACTTCATGACTAAGACTAAAAAGCTTCAGGTTACTCTCAACAAAGTCCAGAAGGAGAGAAGGTCTTGGAAGAACAAGTACCGCACCCTCGACATAGAGTGCATCAAAATACAGCAATTATTGAAAGAGAAAGATGCTCTAATTGAAATTTTGGAGCAACATGCTGTAGAGAATCAAGATGACCAAAGGAATTTGCTCGCTCCTTTCACCTGGCAAAGGAATGACAACCCAACAACGGCCCAAGAGCCCCGGTCAAAGAAAAGGAAGATACCAGAATTAGCACCCGATTTCTCTTCAGAGAGGACTCGGGACCCATTAGCTTAGGTTTCTGTTTCTGCACCTTGTAATCTACTGTATTTCCATTTCTGTAATCCTTTGAATTTCAATGAAAAGGGGTTTCCCCACCGGTTGATATTTGCAATCTAATTGTCGAAGTTTATTTTGATTAAACCTTAAACAATTAATATAATTATTACATTCATCATTCTCACATCGCGTATTCTTCTTACCTACGAATCTCACGTTTGTGTCTCGATTCTAGAGTCAAACTGTCTCATTCGTACAATACTCGGGCCAATCGTCAGAAAAAGATGGATGATCTTGAGGAAGAAAACAGAGAGTTGAAAGAAGAGATCGACGCTCTAAGAGAGGATATGAGAAAGCTTCGTAACGACATGCAAGCCATAGCAGAAGCTCAGCTACAAAGGACTGTGATCTCAGAGATCACCTCAACGCTCATAGTGGAGAAGTATGATCCTAGGTATCAGATACCGAAAGATCGCCCTTGGGGTATGCCTGTTAACTATATCCCGGAAGGATATGTTCTGCCGATCACTGAGAATCAGGGAATCACAACAGAAGCCGCTGGGCCTGAAGGTTACAAACTTCGGGAAAGCGAAGATGCCAGGGGCATACTGAAGACTCCTGAAGGTTACAAACTTCGGGAAACGCCAAGACTCACTACCGTAGTCACGGTACCACCCCCTGTGGTGCACACTGTCCCGAGAGGCCAGATTTCGCCGATACCTTCTGGTAAAAAGGAAACTATGTTCGACCGAATGGATGAATTCCAGGAATAATTCCTGGAAATGCAGAAGGAGCTGCAGGCCATTCGCGGTTAGGATCTATTTGGGAAGGACGCCGCAGATCTCTGCTTGGTCCCCAATGTGAAAGTCCCGCACAAGTTCCAAGTGCCCGACTTTGAAAAATACAAGGGTAACTCTTGCCCTCAAAGTCACTTGACAATGTACGCTCGACGAATGTCAGCTCAGACGGAAAATCAGGACCTGCTGATTCACTACTTTCAAGATAGTTTAACCGGTGCCGCCTTAAAATGGTACATGGGTTTAAACTGTGCCTCGATCAGCACATTCAGAGATCTTGGAAAAGCCTTCGTTCAACATTATAAATACAATTTGGACATGGCACCCGACAGAGATCAACTCAGATCGATGTCGCAAAAGGACAAGGAAACCTTTAAGGAGTACGCTCAAAGGTGGCGTGAAATTGCCGCTCAAATTTGTCCACATCTTGAGGAAAAAGAGATGACAAAGATCTTCTTAAAGACCTTAAGCTCATTTTACTATGACCGAATGGTTGCCAGTGCGCCCAGTGATTTCACCGAGATGGTCGGCATGGGCGTACGTCTTGAGGAAGCCGTCCGAGAAGGACGTTTGGTAAAAGACACTGGATCGACAAGCGGTACTAAAAAATATGGTAGTGCTCTCCCTAAGAAAAAAGAGCAAGATATTGGGAATATCTCTCTCAGAAAGCAAAGGCGACGTTATCAACCAGTAGCAGCTGTAATTCCTGTTATCAGCCCTGCGCCTGTTCCTACGTATCAACCTCAGGTTGCGTAGAGCCAACCTGATCAACAAAGGACACAACAGCCTCTTCAGCAGGCTCGTCCTCCATATAATAACAATCGTACAACACGACCATAAGGGTTTGATCCTATACCCATGTTGTACGCAGAATTATTTCCGTTACTACTGGCCAAGGGGCACATCCAGACTAAGTCTCCTCTTACAGTACCGAAAAATCCGCCTTTTTGGTTTAAGGTGGATCAAACATGCCTTTATCATCAAGGAGGTCCAGGGCATAACATAGAGACTTGTCTCAATTTCAAGTCCAATGTGAAAAAGCTTGTTAGGAGCGGGCTCTTATCTTTCAAGGATACGAATCCCAATGTTCTCACGAACCCGCTGCCTCAACACGAGAAAGCTGCAGTCAATCTGATTGAGAAAGAGACTAACAATGTCTATCAAATTCACGATGTACTCTTGTTGAAAACCAATCTGGTCAAGATGCATTGTAGACAGAGTGGATATGGCCATGTGCCACCTCGTAACTATCATCAGTGTGATGTCTGCTCTAAAGATAACCAAGGATGTTCGGTAGTGCAATCAGCTCTACAGGAACAGATGGATCTCGGATGGATCCAAGAGCACCGAGTTCGTGGAGTTAACATGGTTTACACGAATTCTAACATCATTCAGAACCACGATATCCGTGTAATGAATGTCAACTTGGTGGCGATGCACTCAAGGCAAAGCCAGTATCATAATCTGCCGCTACACGATTATAGTTCCTGTCTGACTTGCTCGGTAAACAAACAGGGATGCTCTTTCATACAAGAGGCCCTCCACCGTCAGATGGATCTTGGATGGATCCAATACTACCATGATAGGAACCCTTATCAAATCAACATGGTTCAGATCTTCGATATTCGCGTGATGAATACCAACCTGGTAGAGTTACATGCTGAACAGGTCCGACTCGGATTCTTAATATCACATGACTATCAAAGCTGTAAAGCGGGTTGCGAAAACGATCGAGGTTGTACCCTCGTCCAGGAGGCACTTCAGCACTTGTTAAATCACTGGTGGATGCCAATTTATATGGATGAAGATACTCAGCAAATCAGTATCAATAACAGAAACCCCACTCAGCGTCAGAGTCAGGATGTCCGGTCTGTGGAAGCTAACCTAGTGAGGTTACATTGTATTCAAAGTGGGCGTGGCCAGGTGCCACCACACAACTATGAACGTTGCGGTGTCTGTTCGGAAAGTAACCAAGGGTGTTACCTTGTGAGAGCAGCTCTTCAGGGTCAGGTCGATCGTGGAGAAATTCGTCCATATCCGGGTTCTGGACCCATCAACTGGACGCCAAACTACCTTGCCGAGCAAGTTAAGGATGTTGTCACGATCTCCGGTCATCATAGGACCAGGGATGTTTTTGCCATTATCCCCCTACTTGACGAATCTAAGGTTCCCAACCAGGAACGGATCGAGATTACTTATGATGGTCAGAAAAATCAGAAGGTTCTCGTAGTCATCTATCTACCCGGACCACTACCGTATGAATCAGCTAAGGTTATCCCTTACAAATACGGTGCAACGACAGTTGAAAATGGAAAGGAAATACCATTAACCTCCGTCGTGAATATTGCAGACATCAGTCGTGTAACACGGAGCGGTAGAATCTTCAACCGAGGAGTTGGAGAACTTAACAAGGAAAAGGAACTTCAGTCTGAAACTCCTGATCCACCAGTCGGTCAATCCGGTAATCCCGACCTTTCGAAAGATAATGATGAGATGCTGAAGCTCATCCAAAGGAGTGAATACAACATTGTCGATCAACTGTTACAGTCTCCTTCAAAGATCTCGGTGTTATCACTGTTACTCAGTTCAGAAGCCCACAGGGAGGCTCTACAGAAAGTCTTGGAGCAAGCCTTTGTGGAACAGGATGTAACCATCAGACAGTTCGATAGCATTGTCTCTAACATCACTTCTTGCAACAATTTGGGATTTAGTGATGAGGAATTACCTGAAGAGGGTTGCCGTCATAACATGGCGCTCAATATCACAGTTAACTGCCAGGACGATGCTTTAGCCGGCGTACTGGTAGACACAGGGTCGGCCCTGAATGTTATGCCGAAGTCCACTTTGATGCAATTATCATTCAAAGGCCCTCCGATGAGAATCAGCGAGGTTGTCGTCAAAGCATTCGACGGATCCAGAAAAATGGTTATCGGCGAAGTTGATCTTCCCATAACTATCGGTCCTCATACTTTCCAAGTCACTTTCCAGGTCATGGACATCCGGGAAACATACAGTTGTTTATTAGGAAGACCTTGGATACATCAGGCTGGAGCGGTTACCTCGACCCTCCACCAAAAGCTAAAGTTCGTCCAGAACGGCTAACTCATCACAGTCTGTGGAGAACAGGCTTTGCTTGTGAGTAACTTATCATCATCTGTTTGTGTAGAACCTGATGAGGTTATTGGAACGCAGTTCCAAGCACTGTCGGTGAGCAAGGACAATCATTTCAAAGGAGGAACCTCGATTTCCTCATACAAAGATGCTATCAAAGCGGTCGAGAGTACCGATACAACAGGATGGGGATAGCTTGTCATTCCTACTAACAATAAAACAAAGAAGGGTCTTGGTTTTTCTGCGACCTGTACCCAGACAGCTGCCGGCGATGAAAGTCTTCATCCCCTTCAAAATCTCTTCCACAGTGGAGGTTTCCTTCACCCAGTGTCTCAAGCAGTCCACGCTATTAATGAGGAAGATCCCTCTGACACGGATAAAGAGTGGAAGTCCTACCTCAACAAGGACAGTTATATGTCTCAGGAAGAGGTGCCTATGCCTTTTTGCTTTCCTACAGAAAGTCCGAGATTTATACCAAGATCAGACGTCGAAATGATATATGGAGATTTTGATCCGGAAGGATGTCGTGCTCCGCCAAATTCATTGGAGGAAGACACTCTGATGAAAGACAATTTTGACTACAATTACTATGGCCCAATGGATGGCCGGCCAATATGGAAGCCTTACCCAGGAAACTTGGGGCAAGAAAGTCAGCCGAGTAATGAAACTCAGCTGAGCATCATTGAACAGAATACCCGTGTCCCCACCATGTCATGGGATCAACACTCAGGTCATTCGGAAACTACTCAACATGAAGATGAATTCGCAACATTTGCAGGACTTGAATTCATCAACTATGCTTTTCCCGAGGTCAATGTCATTGAGAGGGATGACTCCTCTAGTTCCAAAGAAGTTTGGGACACTCTGGGAGAACCAAGTGGAAAATACGACTTCATGGTCAAGTACACCGCTCCCGAAAGCTCTCGTATCAGGCTCGAGGATATCCAGCCAACTGGATGGGGAGATACAGCTGAGAGCACAACTACTCGGCAAAATACAACAGAGGAATCCTCCTACAACAATTCTGCCTGGGAGACAGATTCCAATGATCCTGCTCTGCCAGAAATCAGCGTTATTTCTGAAGACAAATCAAGGAAGGTGCCAGACTCTGTGATTCACCGAGGAGTTCGCCGCCAATGGGTGGCCGTCGAGGTTCCGAAGGTCGTTCATCAGTCAAAGTAATTGCCATCTCTAAACCTTTCACCCTGCCCAGGTGGAACGGATGTTTTGATAGGGCTCGCTTTCTGTAAATTTCCCTCTTCGCTTTGCCCGAAGCGGCAGAGTTTTATTTTATAGGGCTGTAGTTTCAAGATCGGCTTGTTCATTAATAAAATAACGTCGCTCTGTAATTTCCGCATTAATTGTTGTTTTCTCTTTTTGCTTTTTCAGAAAATGGTAATCCTAAAAAACATTTAAAAATAAAAACAAGCAGTAAAATAAAACACTGCACACACTCTTGCATTTTCTCTATCTCTTCTAAACACGAATCATCACGTCATGCAGATTGCTTGTTTTACACCCCGTTGAAACATACGATCCAATGCCTTCTCCCAACTTTGAATTCCTGGTATTTGGGGCTGAAGAAGAAGATGACAATGAAATTCCGGAAGAGATCTCCCGACTACTCAGACAAGAGGAAAGGTCCATTGAACCTCACAAAGAACCGTTGGAAACGGTAAACTTGGGTTCAGAGCAAGAGAGAAAAGAAATCAGGATTGGTGCACTACTCAGTCCAACTGCCAGAGAGGGTTTGATAAAGCTTCTGAAAGAATTCCCCGATGTATTCGCTTGGTCCTATCAGGATATGCCAGGGTTGGATACCAGCATCGTGGAACATTATTTACCGTTAAGATCGGAATGTCCGCCAGTGAAGCAAAGGTTGAGACGCACTCACCCGGACATGGCCATCAAAATCAAAGAGGAGGTACAGAAACAGATTGACGCGGGTTTCCTCGCCACATCTGAATATTCTCAATGGTTAGCCAGCATCGTACCCGTTCCGAAAAAGGATGGAAAGGTCAGAATGTGTGTCGATTACAGGGATCTGAACAAGGCTAGTCCAAAGGACGACTTTCCTTTACCACACATTGACATGCTGGTAGACAGTACAACAAAGTTCAAAGTTTTCTCCTTCATGGATGGATTCTCGGGCTATAACCAGATCAAAATGGCGCCGAAAGACATGGAGAAAACTTCGTTCATTACCCCATGGGGCACCTTTTGTTACAAGGTAATGCCGTTCGATTTGAAGAACGCCGGGGCAACCTATCAAAGGGCCATGACTACTCTGTTTCATGACATGATACACAAAGAAATCGAGGTATATGTCGATGATATGATTGCAAAATCAAAAACAGAGAGTGAGCACGTTGAACATCTGTCAAAATTGTTCGAACGTCTAAGAAAATTCAAGCTCCGCTTGAATCCCAACAAGTGCACCTTCGGTGTCCGTTCAGGGAAACTATTAGGGTTCATCGTCAGCCAGAAAGGAATTGAGGTTGGTCCTGACAAGGTCAAGGCCATTCGAGAAATGCCTTCTCCGAAAACTGAAAAACAAGTCAGAGGATTCCTGGGACGTTTGAACTACATCTCCAGATTCATATTCCTTATGACCACCACTTGTGCGCCGATTTTCAAATTACTGAAAAAGAACCAAGATTGCGTTTGGTCAGAAGATTGTCAAACTGCCTTCGACAGCATTAAGGAATATCTGTTGAATCCTCCGATTCTATCACCTCCAGTGGAAGGAAGACCACTGATCATTTACCTCACAGTTCTAGAGGACTCAATGGGATGTGTACTTGGCCAACAAGACGAAACTAAAAGGAAAGAGTCTGCCATTTACTATCTAAGCAAGAAATTCACCGACTGTGAAACTCGGTACACGATGCTTGAGAAAACTTGTTGCGCTTTGGCTTGGGCAGCCAAACGTCTTCGCCAGTACACGATTCATCACACTACTTGGTTGGTCTCCGAAATGGATCCAATCAAGTACGTTTTTGAAAAACCTGCTCTCACGGGAAGAATCGCCCGTTGGCAGATGTTGTTATCAGAATATGACATAGAGTACCACGCTCAAAAAGCCGTTAAGGGAAGTATTTTAGCCGATCATTTGGCTTATCAACCGATTGACGATCAAGAACCAATCGGGTTTGACTTCCCAGACAAAGATGTCATGTATCTAAAAATGAAAGACTGCAATGAACCGCTACCCAGTGAAGGGCCAGAACCAGGTTCCTAGTGGGGACTTATCTTTGACGGAGCAGTCAATTATTACGGAAACGGAATTGGGGCAATCATTGTTACCCCTCAGGGTACCCACATTCCTTTCACCGCTCGACTTACGTTCAAATGTACACACAACGAGGCCGAATACGAAGCTTGTATCATGGGTCTCGAAGAAGCGATTGATTTAAGGATCAAAAACTTGGACGTATATGGCGATTCAGCTTTGGTCATCAATCAGATAAAAGGAGATTGGAACACATACCAATCAGGATTGATTCCTTACAAGGATTACGCAAGAAGGTTGCTACCTTTCTTCAACAGAGTTGAGTTTCATCACATCCCTTGTGATGAGAATCACATGGCTGATGCATTAGCCACTATCTCTTCCATGATTAGTGTAGGTTAATGGAATGACATACCTAAGATTGACATCATGCGCCTTGAACGGCCCGCTTATATCTTCACGATTGAAGCAGTCATAGACGACAAACCTTGGTATCACGATATCAAATGCTTCCTTCAGAAACAAGAGTACCCACCTGGGGCATTTGGAAAAGACAGAAAAACCCTCAGAAGATTGGCTGGAAACTTCTTCCTAAGCGGTGACACTCTCTATAAGAGAAATTTTGACATGGTTTTGCTCTGATGCGTCGACAGACCAGAAGCAGACATGCTTATGAAAGAAATTCATGAAGGATCCTTTGGCACTCATGCCAACGGACACACAATGGCGAGAAAAATTCTCAGAGCAGGGTACTATTGGTTGACAATGGAATCCGACTGCTATAAGTACATGAGGAGGTGTCACAAGTGTCAGATATACTCCGACAAAATTCATGTACCGCCATCACATCTCAAAGTTCTTTCTTCCCCATGGCCATTTTCCATATGGGGAATCGACATGATTGGCATGATCGAACCTAAGGCTTCAAACGGACATCGGTTCATCCTGGTAGCCATTGACTACTTCACCAAGTGGGTCGAAGCAGCGTCATACGCTAATGTAACCCGACAAGTGGTGGTCCGATTTATCAAAAACAATATCATCTGCCGTTATGGTGTTCCAAGCGAGATCATTACTGATAATGGATCTAACTTGAACAATAAGATGATGAAAGAGTTGTGCGCAGAGTTCAAGATTAAACACCATAACTCATCTCCCTACCGACCTAAGATGAACGGAGCGGTAGAAGCGGCTAACAAGAACATCAAGAAGATCGTTCAAAAGATGGTTGTAACCTAAAAAGACTGGCACGAAATGCTACCCTTTGTTCTTCACGGTTATCGCACATCTGTCCGCACTTCAACAGGGGCAACCCCTTTCTCTCTAGTGTATGGCATGGAAGCAGTGCTCCCCATCGAAGTAGAGATCCCATCAATCTGGGTATTGATGGAAGCTAAGCTCACTGAAGCTGAATGGTGTCAAAGTCGACACGACGAACTGAATCTGATCGAAGAAAAGAGAATCACGGCACTATGCCATGGTCAGCTGTATCAACAAAGAATGAAGAGGGCATTTAACAAAAAGGTCCGACCTCGTGTCTTCAGACAAGGAGACCTCGTGCTCAAGAAGATACAATCGTTTCTCACTGATTCGCGAGGCAAGTGGACTCTGAATTATGATGGCCCCTATGTGGTCACGAAAGCTTTCTCAGGCGGTGCCTTGAGACTTGCAACCATGGACGGAGAGGAATTTGCCTACCCCACAAATGTTGATGTAGTCAAGAAATACTTCGCCTAAACTAAAAAAAAAACGTCTCGGTGGATTGAAAACCCGAAAGGGCGGTCCAGGCAAAAGTTAGAGACATGAAAAAAATCATCCCGATGGATTGGAAATCTCATAGTACAATCCAGGAAAAAATTAGGGATAATGGCAAGTAACTATGTTCAACAGAGGCAAATCCCTCAGCAGCAGCAGTTACATCATCTGTCAGAAAATTCCAGTCAAGGTCATCTTCGACGGAAGCTCAGGATGCCCCGAATTCAAAGTTGGTAGAAGGATAGTGGTCGTTATGTTTCAACGTAGCCCTTTTCCCTGTGAATTACCATTTTCTAACTTTGTATATACTCTGTGGAATCACGCGTTTGGCTGATCTCCATCCTATCAATAAAATTTGAGCCCTTGTGCCTTTGTTTGTATTTCTTATTTGTTTTAGCTTTACAGAACGACATTTTAACATGATTAACGATTCTTGAAATAAAACAAAAATGAATTTACTTGTAAAACTTTTTCTGCTTTTAAAATAAAGATGGCAATTTCTTTTGACTATTGAACATCAGAAGAACGTCAATCGCTTCTCCAGAAGTAAGCGAACTTCAAAGTGCAGAATCAAATTACTCCTTCTAACCCAGTACGCATGAATGAAGGATCAACTATGTCAGAGACCTTGTTTCGTCTGACACGCCTCAGCCGAGTTCTTATCTCCTAAGCCCGACCAAAGGTAGCTCCCCAACAGGGATTATCTCTCCTAAGCAAGGTGGAATTGCTATTTTGAACCAGCGATATTTTTTACACGCCCCGCGATGGCCGAGTATCCAGTCATGTTCACCTGTCAGTTTGTATGTCGCGTCAGTTTTGTCCGCATATACATACATACATCATGCATTATTGATTTGCATTCACATTTCATATTGCATCACTATCACTCTAGTCTCTCTTGTCCCCTAGTGGTAGAAGTCCTCTCAATCGAGTTGTCAATTCTTGCCTCGTCAGGAAATGTTGCGTCTGAACAACCTCGCTTCCAGTTTATTCCTGAAAAGAAATTGGTCCTTGACCACTTTGATAACTTGAACCTCTGAAAGACTAGAGAGCCCTCAGTTAACATCACTCTTCGCCATTGAAGATGATATCCTTGTTTTCCCGGATTAAAGAAAATCCCGAGAGAAAGCCTCCTAAATCGAAGATCCGGCAGTACGGCAGTTTTTCTCCAAAAAACCCACTGATGAAAAGGTCATCGGCACCTCAAAATTGGATCACATCATATGGCATTTCTCCGAGAAGATCTCCGAGAAAAGTATGATGTAAAGACCCCAAGCGAATGCAGTCTCTCCAGGGACTCGCATTCCCCGAGAAGAGTCAACAAATGGCGTCTCCAACAGAGAAGTTTGTGCAACTCTACAATTCAGACGAATGGGTTCCCCAGCAAGCCTGACGTCAAAGCTTTTTCCGTCAAATGGCATCTCTCCAGGAAAATTCGGCGAGAAGTTTGAAGAAAATCCGCTACTAACAGCGTTCCTTGTCAAGAAAGTTTATTGACAAAAGCAACTGAGACCAGGTCCTTGGTGGGAAACCAGGATCGAGGGGAAGTTCATTTCAGCAACTGAGACCCGGTCCTTGGTAGGAAACCAGGATCGAGGGGAAGTTTATTTCAGCAACTAAGACCAGTTCTTGGGTAGGAAACCAGGATCGAGGGGAAGTTTACATCAGAAACTAAGACCAGTTCCTTGGTAGAAAACTAGGATCGAGGGGAAGTTTATTTCAGAAACTGAGACCAGATCCTTGGTAGGAAACCAGGATCGAGGGGAAGTTTATATCAGAAACTGAGACCAGATCCTTGGTAGGAAACCAGGATCGAGGGGAAGTTTAAATCAGAAACTAAGACCAGTTCCTTGGTAGGAAACCAGGATCGAGGGGAAGTTTACCTTTTCTAAGCATCTTCGTTTTGCTAAAGAAGATGAATGCACAAGCTACCATTCATAACCACCATCAAAATTTCGGGTATTCCGATATTTAATCCTCTTGCACCCCGAATGCCCGAATACCTTCGTCATTCATACCTTCGTGTCCAAGAAGATTAAATAGGGGCATCTGTCATACCCCAAATTTTGACCACTAAGATTTCCCATCATTGTGCAAATCACTATCACAATATGGGGGAACCATTCTATTTCATCAGTCTCCCCAAAGATGGGTGAGCATTCCCTACAATCAAAATTAGGGTTTTAAGCCCTCTCTGAGTGCTTAGACAAGGGATCAATCAAGGAATGACATGATCTTCAACTTGTCTAGCCTCTCAAACATCCACAATGGATCAAAAGGACTCCCACTTCAAGGATTAAGCACAAGGTTGCTCTCTTCTAGATGGATTAAGTCTCAAGATTGACAGTGTCACCAATTTAGGGTTTTGGTCGACCAGGGCCTCCAGATGGAAATTTTTCATCTGGGCATGAGCCAATGATCCAAAAAATAACCTAATATACTCCATGGAACCTCATGGACCCAAAAGTCAAGTCAATTTGACCTCAGGGGATGCATACATCAAAAATCAGGAATTAGGGTTTCTTGACCTAATTCACCCCTAAGTTGACTTTTGGGACAAATCATGAGCCAAGACCTCAAGAGAGGGTTTGAGGGTATCTAATGAACTATATTGATCCATTTGAAACAATGGATTAATCCAAGAAGCTTGAGCAACAAGTCTCATTTTCATCTGCACCACAATTAGGGTTTCGCGAGGAAAGTCAACTGTAACTTTGACTTTTGACCAGGACATGCTCCCAAGCCCTAGGACATGCCTCAATATACCCTATGACACCCATGGAACATGTCCATCAAGTTTGGTTTAGGTCAAGGACATGATTTCCTGAAGAATTGCACAGTTTGGAATTCATCTGATAAAAAGTCAACTGTGCACAAAAGTCAACTTTGACTTTTTGAGATTTTTCACCAAAATCGATTTTTAACCCTAAAATGATGTTAATGTATGATTTGAATCATCATTCATCAAGAAAAACCAAAGAAAGTGGGATAACTTGTAAAAGGGGTAACCATAAAACTTAGAAATTTTTTTAAGTTATGGAAAAAGTACCACTAATACACTAACTTTGGAGGGTCATAACTCCTAAACCACATGGCCATTTTTTCTCATCCAAAGATGGGTTTGTAGCCCTCATTACCCTCTAAAAAAACTTCAACTAGACCTAAGTCCAATTCATTAAGGATTTTGAGTTATGGAGTGATCAAAATCAAGAAATCACACTTTGTTCCAACACTTAGTGAAAATTTCACTAAGTCAGATTTTGCTTCACTTTTTGCCAAATGTAGAGGGATTTTTCACTTGGAATCAAAAGAGATCAAAACCAAACTTGTTCAAACAGTTGTTGTATCATGTAAGGGCTTTCCAAAATGGCCAAGAACATTGCCAAATTCAACTTACCCCATGAGATATGACATTGTCAAGTTGCCTTGCTGAAATCTGTCAAAGGCAAGGCAGAATTTGTAACTTTGCTCGATTTGCCAAAATCAGCCAAATTCAAATGCTCCTATCCACTTGGACACCTCAGAGGATTGAATCTAAAGGGGACAATCACTGAGCCAAGCCTCCAAAGTCCATGGAACAAGAAATAGCATGTTGAACCTAGAATAGCCAAAATAGGGACAAGACTCCAAATTTGGATTGAAGCATTCAATGCAAGCATCAAGGTGGCATGGACTGAGCCATTCTCATCTGAAATCAGTCAAGACTTATCCAAGACCAAGGGAACCAAAGCTCTGTGCCCTAACCTCTAGTCAATGGCTAGAGGAGACTTGGATTTTCATTTGCCAACATTGGCCAAACCTACTTACCAGCTGCCATTCACTATTCCTTGCAAAACAAACTTACTCTACTATAAATAGAGCTCAATTGTGATCAGTTTGAGTACACCAAAGCCATCTAACAGATGCTTTCCCCAAAATCTCTTTCTCTTGGCAAAAATGCCTTTCTTAGCAAGGTAGCTATCGGGTTTTGAGTTTGGGAGCTTTTCCAATCAAACCAATCACTCACACACCTCACATACATCACATATGAGCTGATCAAACACTTAGATCACTTCTGAAACACCAATTTCACAAAATCACCAGCTGGTTGCTCAAATTTTCAATCAAGTTGCAGCTGAGGTACCACAAATTGATCCAGCCAATTTCAATCAAGTCCAACCATTCAAACACACTCCATAGGGTGTAGGGAAGCTGTTCAGATCATCACCACTCATCTGTAACACCTCCAAATCAAAAATCACCTTGCACTTGCTGTCACGGCTTGGAGGTAAGCATACACTTGGTCATCTCTCAATCCATGCATATTTCCTCGCACAATAAGTTGGCCATATGTTCATAATCATGTATGGAATGTTTTCCCTCAATTAATTGCTTTGTTTGAATCTTGTATCAAAAATCCTAACCTTCATGCAGAAATTAGGGTTCTTGAGGTTTCTTCGTGATTTCATGTTTTATGTTTAATTTAAATGAAATTAAGTGTTATAAACATGATCGTGAGGTTGAGACGAGCATAATGATATGTGGATTGCATGATATGATTACGTATTCAGTGAGATTGGATGGAAAACACAAATCAGCCAAACCCAGAAAAACGCGCGTGTTCTTGCTTGTGTTCTTGGCGCCTTTTTTCCAAATTCAAATATTTGAATTTTGTGATTTTGTTTAATTGATTCAAAAATTAATTTCTCTCTGAGTTTTAATGATTTTGAGTTGATTCTTTTTTTGATAATTCACAAAAATATTAAAATATTTTATTTTATCAAAAAATCCCAAAAATATTATTTATTTCATATAATTGATATTTTTGCAAATAATTAATATTTTAATTGTTTTTGACATTTTAAATATTTTTTCTACATTGATTTTGCAACTTTTAATGCTTTCTAATTATTTTGTAGGTCAATACTTAATTTTTGAAGCATTAATCCAAAATCACAATTTGTTTTTCACATGTTAAACAATTTTGATCATTTTAATTGAATTTTTATTCAATTAAATACATTTTTGAAAACAAATTAGGGTTTTTGGATTAATTCAGCCCTCATAAATCATTTTCAAAACACTTTGGGCCTCTAATAGAGTGTAAGACCCAATCCTTTGTAAATACAACCCATTTTGGGCCTCACTTATTGTATAAGTCCCGTTGTATTTCAAAAAGTTCGACGCGATCATCATCCGTTGAAAAACAAACATTGGGCCTACCCTCGTGTAGTAAGACCCATTTCTTTTCTTTAAAACTTTTTTGGGCCTCTAATAGAGTGTAAGACCCAATCCTTTCTTGACCAAAACATTTTGGGCCTCAGTGTATTGTATAAAGTCCCGATACCGTCAAAAAATGAACGGCGCGATCGTTGCCTTTTGAAAAATAACCCTGGGCCTCTCCTCGAGCTATAAGACCCATTCAAAACAATTTGGGCCTCTAATAGAGTGTAAGACCCAACGCCCTTTTAACCAAAATCATTTTGGGTCTCACTTATTGTATAAGTCCCTCTGCGTTAAAAGAAAATCTCAGCGCGATCGCCATTTTTAAACGGAAAAATCATTTGGGCCTACCCTCGTGTTATAAGCCCCACTCTTTTCCTTTAAACTTTTTGGGCCTCTTGAGAGAGTGTAAGACCCATCCCTTTGTACAGAAAACAATTTTTGGGCCACAGTCACTTATATAAGTCCCTCTGTACAAATTTAAACAGTGCGCTCACTGATAAAACCCTGGGCCTCTCCTTGAGTTGTAAGCCCCAAATCTTTCTTTTTCAAAGCACTTTCTCCTTTGATTTTGAATATACTGTTGTTTTCAATCTTTCTTTGTTGAACAACTAACCAAACAGCATGGAAGCTCTACAACCGAGTAAGTGTTTATACGCTTTCATTTACCGCTTTCATATACATATAACTGTATTGTGGGGCTGTTTCACTGTAAGTCTTCTTTCATAAACTCATATCAACTGTGTAATAATAGTATAAATATTTCGAGTTTCCCCGGCAACTACGTCTAGAACTAGGTGACGCCATTTCGTTTATTCATAGAAATAGACAGCTAGATCCCCAATAGGATTACCAGATACAGTCTTCTCTTCGGCTGTCCTCCTTAGGAATTGTCAAGAAATTCTATTCCCCAGAGTTGAATTATTCTCGGTGAAACTTCTCTTGAATTTCTTCAAACCTCAGAACTGTTCACTAAATGAATTATTCTCGGTGAAACTTTTCTTGAACGTTTCTTTGGTTTGGGACCCACGGGCTTCTTAAAAGCATCGGCCTCCTCTTGGGCATCGTACAAGGACCCACAGGCTTCCTAAAAGCAACCCCGCCTCCTCTTGGGCTTAGTACAAGGACCCTACGGCTTCTTAGAAGTAATCACAGCCTCCTCTTAGGCTTCGTATAATGATCTCTTCCTCCGGGAATGATAGCCTCCTCTTGGGCTTCGTACAAGGACCTCTTGGCTTCTTAAAAGTTTCCAGCCTCCTCTTGGGCTTCGTACAAATTGTCCCGATGACCTCCTAGAGGTATAGGAACAGAACTTAATCATCTGCATAGAACAGTCTTTTCATAGAGTCTACTACTGTTTCTCAAAGCATGGTACAAAAGATAAAACTCTAGAATTGGACAGTCTAATATCCTTGAGTCTCAAAGACATTCTCAAGCACCCTTCAAGAATAGGAAGGAAACCCGTAGACTCGGACAGTCTCAATACCCTTCGGATTTCCCGCTTCCTTAAAGAACAGGAATAACCTGGATCCTCAAATCAAATCCATGAGTACAGTGTTGCTCATATAAGAATTGATTTTCTCTTTAAAATCAATATACTGGACCTGTCACTCAACTGAAACAGTAACCATAGCCTCCTCTTGGGCTTTGTACAATGATCCTCCCCAGCGGAGTCAAACAACGTTTAGCCTCTCTCTCGGGCTTTGTACGAGATACATAAGAGACTCCCTCGTTGAGTCAATCACCCTTTTCGCCTCCATCTCGGGATTTATACGAGATACAAAAAGGTTCTTATTGAGCCAAATAAACAACAGCCTCCATCTCGGGCTTCGTACGAGATACAAAAACTCTCTTGTTGAGTCAAACTTTTCGCCTCCATCTCGGGCTTCGTACGAGATACAGAAACACTCTCTTGTTGAGTATAAAAGATCCTCTTGTAAGGTCAACCTTTTAGCCTCTCTCTCGGGCTTTGTACGAGACACATATTAGCCTCCTCTTAGGCTTTGTATAAGAAAACCACTGGTTGATCCAGTCAACCTTTTAGCATCAAAGTTGTGCCTCGTTCACAGTATACAAACCACTCCTTCCCTTTCATCTAATCGCTGTAAGCGGCAAGCCTCTGGATCATCTACATCCATGCCACTGTCCCTCTTTTAGCATGAGAAATTCCTAAGGAAAGATAGCATTGCTCTACACTGAGTTAAAGTCTTCTCCTTTAGGTTAAAATCCCCTATAAAGGAAATTATGGCATTGCTAGGATCCGCGTATCCTGGTTAAAGTAATTCTCCTTTATAAACAGTTATGACAGACAAACCCTTCTTTAGAGGTGACAAATTCTCTCTAAACGTCGAGGTCCTTTCAGCTTCACGTCTTGGGCTTTGAACAAGACACAAATAGACCTTTCAGCTTCACATCTTGGGCTTTGAACAAGATACAAATCACCTTTCGCTTCACGTCTTGGGCTTTGAACAAGACACCAAAAACAACCATTTCCTCCCATAGAATAGGAGGAACTACGAACGCTCTGATTTTCCTGTTTCGGTAAACTGGAATACGTAGGCATAAGATCGAAAGAAAAGATCTTAGCGAGCACACTAAACAAAAAAACCAAATCCCATATCTCCATCAATCAAAAGCAGTAATTCAAAAACATCAGTCTTAACATCCTAACCCTTGTTCCCCGCTAAAAAGTCCTAGAAAGAAAGAAAACCGTATTGGTGAAAATACAAATAACCAGTACAAAGGCCCCCCACATTGATCGCATCCGTAACCTAACAGACCGCTGTTTAAACTCAGTATGCAAAGCAGGGTTAATTGGAGACATCTATTTCCCTTCCTTATTCAACTCACAATAGGATAAAAAATGAATCGACCTGTAGTTTAAGCTCAACCGCAGAGAGCGACCAGCGCTTAAGAACCGCGTCCAAAATCGCTCGCTACACATACTCAACTACAGAAAATTGGTTGGAAAATTGCTTTGTCTTACCACAACCAGACCTGACATTACTTTTTTCACTCAACAGCCGAGCCAATTTCTCTCATCACCTACCAAAATTCATTATGACATTACTTGTAGGGTAGTAAAATATCTTAAAGGTTCACCTGGAAAAGGTCTACTACTCAGTAGAAACTTAAGTATACAACTGCTTGGATTCACAGATGCTACTGGGCAGGCTGCTTAGAAACTAAGAGATCGACTTCAGGGTACTGCTTTTTCATTGGATCATCTTTAATCTCTTGGAGAGCTAAGAAGCAACAAACAATTTTCAGAAGTTCATATGAAGTTGAATATCGAGCATTGTCATTTGCTAGCTACGAATTGCAATGGCTTCTCAATTTAATCAAAGACTTGGGAGTGAAGTGCAACAAACCTCTTGTACTCTATTGTGACAATTAGAGTGTTATACATATAGCTGATAATCCATTCTTCCATGAATGTACAAAACATTTAAAAATCGACTGCCACTTTGTGAGAGAAAATATAGTGCAAGGATTATTCAAATTGCTTCCTGTCAAATCTCAAGTTAAACTTGTTGATTTCTATACTAAAACCTTTGCCACCTAAAAGCTTCAAATTATTCATATTCAAGCTTAACATGTTTGATATTTACCATGCTAAGATTGAGGGAAGTATTAAAGCATAAGCAAGATTTTTTACTCACACTCAAGATTTTTCGACGACTTTCAACTCGCACTCAAGATTTTCGACTGGGAGTTTTGCATCACAAGGAAATAACTTGTGGTTCACCATTACCTATCATACTCCACAAGTAGAGAACTAATGTTCATTGAATATCTTGTTTCAATTCTCTTTAGTTAGCAGTTGGTTAAAGTTTATTCTCCTTATATATAATTACCATGTAACTAATTTCAAAGTCATTCAATGAGAATCACTTTTCTTCACAATTTTATTTTGGCTTAATTGCAAATTTGATCCCTCTATTTTTATTTTTACTTTTAGTTTTGATCTCTCTATTTTAAAATTCGGAATTTTTATCCCTCTATTTTTAGTTTTTTTTAGTTTTGGTTCTCCTATTTTAAAATCCATAATTTTGGTCCCTCTATTTTCATTTTTTTTTATGTTTTGGTTCCATATTTTAAATTTTGTTTTGGATTTTAATCCCCTTTTCAATTTGAAACTAATTTAATAGAGGGACAAAAAGTTAAAAAAATGAAAATAAGAGGAACAAAACTAAAAAAAATGAAAATAGAGGGACAAAAATTTCGGATTTTAAAATTAAAGGACCAAAACTAAAAAAACTGAAAATAAAGGGGCAAAAATTCCAGATTTTAAAATAAAGGGATCAAAACTAGAAAAAAAATGAAAATAGAAAAACCAAAATTACAATTAAGCATTTGATTGGCTTTTATCTTTTTCTATATATTCAAGCTTTTTCTCCTTTCCACCGTGATAATGAAAAACTTCATGAACGAGAAGTACTATAACATGATCTTCTAATATAGAACGGGAAACAAAACAAAAAGAGAGTTTTTTAATACACCACCCAAGTTTTTTACGCACCACGTGAAATTTCTTTTGTGCCCCCAGATTCTAGATGTGTACATCCGGACGCACCAATTTTTTTAAAAACGCTGATATGTTCCGGATGTGCACATCCGGAAAAATAGCATAACTTTATTTTTTAAAATTTCTGATGTGCAAATCCAGAAAAATAGCATAACTTTATTTTTTTTTTTTAAATCGGTTTTGTCGGTTGGTCGCATATGTTAATATTTCATCGCAAGTTAATATACATTCGAATGAGGGGAGGGAGAAGGTCTTGACAACATGATGAAGATCTTGAGTCAAGGGATTAGGTTTCCCGCCAATAGAAAACTTTGTTCTTCGTATCTCTTCAATGTGTTGTTTCGGTGTAGCTATTAATCTTCAGTCAATGTCAGTGAAGTAAACATGCATTATAGAGTGAAACGTTGATGAATAAAAAAAAAAGTTTGTATGCATAAAAAAACTCATTATTATTTACCTGTAAGGGCACAGAGCATCGAAAAGACTGAGCTTTTTGGAGAAGAAAGGTTAAGAATGGGAGTAGTTAGTAACTTACACGATACGAGAAAATTGTTTGTATGTCATATTCATTGCTCTAACCTTCTGCTAAAATACATATTATTATTATTTCTTAAAATAAATATACCTTTTAATATGTTGAGTTTCAGCCATTTTTTCGGATGTGCACATCTGGAAGACGCGTAACTTGACATTCCGGATTTGCACATCCGGAACAAAGCAACATTTTTTAAAAAAACGGTACGTCCGAATGTGCACTTTTAGAACTGGGGGGCAAAAACGGAATTTCACGTAGTGTATAAGAAACATGGGTGGTGTATTAAAAAACTCTCAACAAAAATATACAACAACTCCATTCCACTCCACAGTAAGAATCGGCCACCTAAAATAAAATAAAATAAAAAACAAAATAAGAATCCACTCCACAGAAGAGACTAGATCTTACACTAGTACAGTTACATCGGCCGAAAAGTACATTTTACATCGGATCTGGGTCCGATGTAAAGCCAAGCGATGTAGTAAATCAAAGATATTTTACATCGGCCAATAAGCCGATGTGAAAAATACACCTACTACACCGGTTGACTGTTACGTCTGATGTGAAATACAGGTTTAACTTTTTCTTTTTTTAAATAAATGCACATTTAATATCGGTTGCCTTTCTGGCCCGATGTAAAATGTAGATTATTACATCGGTTGCCTTTCTGGCCCGATGTAAAATGTAGATTGTTACATCGGTTGCCTTTCTGGCCCGATGTAAAATGTAGATTGTTATATTGATTGCCTTTCTGGCCCGATGTAAAATATAGGTTTTTACATCGGTTGCAAGGCGCATCCGATGTAATATATATGCTATCTTTTTTAAAAAATTAGACTACTTTTTAGCGGAATCGAGGTGGAATCCCTGTAATTTTTTTTTGGTACCTAATGTTTCATATTTTTCCAACATCACACAGACCAAATTGAAATACCAGCTGAGAGTAGAATTACATAGTTGAGTAACAAAGCCTGTAATTCTTATTCTTTGCTTGCATTAACAAATCAAAACAAAGACTATGCAATATATTTTGTTGCTGAGAAAATCACAAACAAGTAGAGCAATCTTCACTCTTATTATGATTTCCTATTCAATGACAATGTAAAATAAGTCGTCTTTATTATTTCCTTGGCCATTCGGTCCGTCACAATTTCTTCATATCGCCTAAAAGCATCTTCAATGATAGCTTCGCCAAAATGGCTAACTAGCATAGTTTCAAACACAGCCCTCATGGATTGTTCAAATTTATATGCACATTGATTACTAGAAGCATTTATATCTACTTCTGACACCTCCAAGTGATTGATGTCAAACGATCCTTCTTTGAGAACTTCTAATTTCACTTCACGAGGAGACGGATAATAAGTGGGATTGTTGTAAGAATTCAATTGATCTTCATTTATGATTCCCTATATATCATACAATAAAAACATTCTTAGTTATATTCATATTTCAAAAAAAAATTCTTTAGCTTATTTATAAGATGTGTATGTATATACCTCTAAGACCATGTCATTAAGAGCAATGGAAAAAAGTTCAGAAATGTAGACATAATCCTTGCTACTTGGATCATCACCTCGTCTTCCCAAAAACGTTAGAACCATCGCACCGCCTTCAACTATTTCCTCTGCGCGACACTTGATGAAAAATGAAATGTCTCGTTGAAATTGCTCATAGTAAGCTTTGATGACATTTGGAGGACTTGTGTTATGAATGTAAATAGCACCTTTATTGTTGTTTATACCCTCAGAAACCTATTTATTCGCCATAACAAACAAAAACCAGTTATATATTTTCATATGTAATTAGATTATTTGCTTATTCAAGAAGCACAATCACATAAAAAATGAGGTAATAGTATAAACCTTTGATAACCAGTGAAGACTATAAGAGGAATGAACAAAATGCAGACTTCGATCAGGAAAAACTCTACCATAGAAAGAACCAGGTACTCCAAAGAAATAACAATTGCGAATTTCAGTTTTGATTTCATCAGATAGATTCTCTTCGAAGTTGTCGAGTGACTTAAAGACGCTGTTAAAGTCATTTCCTGCAAGATCATTCAAATATATTTTGTATTCGGGAGACGAATGATCGAGTTTTTCACAAAGCTTTTCGATAACCTTGATAATTTCTGTCACCACTGATAAAGTGTTTGGTCCAAAAGAACAGCCCATGTCTGTAATTACAAGACTACTAGGAAATGTGCTGGAGTATAGACTAGATATGGCTTCCTTTCTTATGAGTTTTGAGGAAGAAATCACATTTCCCTATAGTGACATAAAATAGAAAATATTTATCAGGTTCTATATAATAAAATAATGCTAGATGTAATTATTCTTATGTATATGTGTGCATACCTGAACCAATGAGTTATTTGTATAGCTTTCTTCTACATGGCTTCCTTTCATGTACACTTGTTGTCCATTGTTATTTCTTTTAGCTTTATATGTTGCACTTTCTCTATCTTTTGCTTATGTGTTTCTGTATTTGATAAGAGACCATAATGACTCAGATATATATAGGAAATTTCGATGGTGGGTAAACTAAACAGCAGCCATACCAAATAAGTATTTATTTAGCTTATAAGTTATTGCCTACCATTTCCGACAATGGACTACATCTTTTATGTCTGTAATATAAACATATTCCAGTGAAATTTTGTATTATTATATATATTTTAATTACTTTGAGTCAATATTCTTTTCAGATGTTTTTAAATAAAATTACATTGTAATGTAATGTATTACTTTTGTTGTTCGCATGGATCGTTAATGGTGCTCACACACCAAATTGAAATACCAGCTGCTTCTTTTGATAACTCGAGATTGTATGAAAAATACAAAATTGTTCAAAATACCTTATAAAATAGTTGGTTCATCAAAAGCAAGAAAAGAGAATAGAAGTCAAACAATAAAATCTGGCTTCCATACCTTCTCCTGCTGCTCTGATAGCGAAATTGAATATCTGCTGGGAGACTTGTTTCATTGCTTTACTTTCAGTAGAACCACTAAGAGCCACCTCTCTCAGAGTGGGACAAGATCCTGGTAGTTTGACAGTAATTTAGATTCCATTGAATGTTGCTAAGAATGGTTCCCTATATACATAATTGAATTTTTGTGTATTACATTTAACAAGTGATTAGGTCACACAAAGAAAAAAACTATTAAAATATGCTTACTTGTGTAATTTTCTTTTGAGACTCATCATCTAGAGAGCTAGGAAGATACTTGTATTCAACATCTTCACTGCTAATGGCTGGAAGAAAATTTCTTTTGACAGCCTCCTTTTGATTCCAAAAGATTGAAGAAAAAAAAGGAAAGATTAGAAATGTAACTATATGCTTGCACATGAAAATCACCTAAACTATTAAAATACGAAATATTTATAAACCTCTTTAACTATGGTTTCTTTTTTCCATGTGTCAAAAACCTTGATAAAAGCCTTCACTGATGTAACTGCACATGCAATATAACAAATAAACTATGTCAGTTACGAATTACCTATGAAGACTATAATTAGAAGAACAGTGATCATCCAATCTGCAAAAACTATTACTTAAAACAACTCAAATACTAATACCAAGAATTATTACAGGTTGATTTAAAAGCACCAAATTATAATTAATCATTAGTATATCAAGAGTCGGATGTCTTAGTTTCAAATTGTAGAATAGTGATGATATTGCAGCACCAGTAACCATACCTGAATAATTAATCAATTTTATTATAGACTCAAATCAATAGAACACAAAAATTCTTAATCTTGAACACAAAACAACATGAATAACTCTAAAACAAATCCAAACCGATTTTTGAGTGATACCTGCAGTTAATCAATATGAACAATTTCCTAAAATCACTTTCAGTTTCAAACAATCTCTAAACTTTTTTTTCAAAATACTCTCAAAAATCAAACAGTATAGAATTAAATTCAAACCACATTGATAGAAAATTCTACAATATTTGAGTCAAAGCTCATGCTAAACCAAGAATCTAACATCACTCAAACAACATCAAAAGCAAATCATCAATAACATCCATAAGTAAACAAATTTTCTTCCAAAAAGAGGAACAATAAGAAACAAAGATTACAACATGGGAAAAGGAAAGATTCGAACAGTGAGAGTGAAGAAATGAATGGAACCCTCCCCGCCGCCGTGAAATCGGAACACCACTCACCATATCGCAACCCCAAAACCGATTCAGAAATCAAATCGTAACACAGAACAGAGTCTAAACAATCTAGTTAACTCAAGAATCAGAACAATGGGGAATCAAATCAGTAATTCATAGAGAATCAAAATCATATTGAGTCAGAAAAAGCATCAAACTAACTTCAAAGCTCCATGGCGGCTCACACCGTAAGATTCGCTGAAGCCTGCTCGGTGAAGCCTCTCGTTGCCACCACAAACCACTCCGAATCCTTGCCGAAATCGCGCTCCACCTCCACCGCCGAAGGCTGCCATTCGCTCACCCATACAAAAAACGACCACCGTCGTGAGCCTCCGCGCGCGATGCCCTCCCCACTGCGATTCCTTCGCGCACCAACTACTGTCGTCGTCCTCCGTTAGCACATCAGTAGCATTCTCTTTTGATTTGATACGTTTTTTCTGTAATGTGCGATGAATTTAGAACCTTGGGATTTCTTGTGGCTGCCATTGTTTGAGAGATTTGAGGGGATGAAGAAGAGAGGCGTTTTGAGAGTGGTTCACACGAGAGAGAAGAGGACATTGATTTTTACTGTGCCTTTAATTTTGACTTTTTTTATATAAAAAATGAAAATGGAGTTTTTACATCGGTTGCAAAGAGGCCCGATGTAAAGGTTCACTTTTTCACATCGTGTGCAAATCCAGACCCGATGTGAAATCCTTTATAACAAAACTTCATAGTATTTACGAAACTGCCATCTTATTATTTTTTTATCAGTGAACTTTTCACATCGGATGCAAATTCAGGCCCGATGTGAAATCCTTTATAACAAAATTTTATATTATTTACGAAACTGCCACCGTGTTATTTTTCACATCAGTGGAAATAAATGTCTGATGTAAAATCGCTAAATCAAATATTTTTCACTTCATATTGTTATGAAATCTGATGTAAAGTCTTTTGACAAATATTTTTCACATCATATATCTTAAAATCTGATGTAAAATCATTTAACCAAATGTCTTATTTTTAGTTGTGTTAGCCAAAAGATTTTATCATCAACAGAAAAACATGATCCATAATCCTCTTTCAAAATTCTTCAATAATAGGTTGGTGCCACTACACCATCTATTAATTTAATCAGAGGATAAGATTTCAAAAAATATAAATGTTTTTGAAAATAATATAGGTGCATGCCTTCTAGAATATTAAAATATAAAATATCCTTACCCTTAATTCTTCAATAATAAATTAGTAGAATTGAGGACAGCAGATTTTACTGCAGGATTGTATGTCTTAAATATAGTACTAAATTTTTTTAAGGATGTAAATCTTTTAACATATTGCTCAATTGATCAACATCCTCTTTTTGATCTATATATTTTCCTCGCATAAGTAAATGACTTCTCTTCCTCGACAAGATAAAATCAAATTCGTAATCAAATTCATGTAATTAATTTTCATGCATGAGATTAAAGGTCAGTTTGTTTTAGCTTTAAAAAAATAAAATTTTTTGTATATTTTTAAAAATGAATTCTATAAAAATATTTTTTAAAATATTATAAGTTTTTTTAAATTTGTTTTTTATAAATTAAAAAACTAATTTTGACATTCTATAACATAAATATACATTATTAAAGATTAAAATATAGTCAAAATCACAATTTTTTCAAAAAGTTGTATTTCAAAAATAATTTTTATAAAAAATTATTTGAAATAGCTTCAAAATTAAATATTTTTTAAAATTTTAATATCTAAAAAAGTTCCATAAAATAATAAAATATCTAAAATTACATTTTAAAAATAACTATTAAACCAAATTTTCATTTGATGTTTTTATAAAAAATTTCTTTGTAAAATTTTTTTCACAAAATTATTTTACATTATAAAAATCATTTTAAAAAACATGCAAAACAAACGGACCCTAATTCAAATATTTTAAGTAGTAAAAACATGCATGATGGATAATCTCAATAAAATATGCATATGGTCCACATGGATTTCACTGTTTCCCCAAATCCTGTTTTATAAATATTAGGGATGGACAAATTTAAACCGACCGACTCATTGTCTTTTTTGTGCAAATGGGTCGGATCGGATCGGGTGTCGGGTTGATTCGATTGCTTAATTTGGATAATATATGTTTGCTTCGGTCGGGTTCGAATGTTTATTTTGGACCCGACGAAAACCAAAATCGACCGAACTTAATTAATATATATTTTATTGATTTTTATTATTATATGACTGACTCACTATAAAAATGAGATTTATAATGTTTGAGGATATTATCATTTTTATAATTTAATAATGGCATTGTGTACTCTCAAAAATACAAGACAGACAATATAAAATTTTGAGTATTATTTAATTTATGGTTTAAAGTATGATAATGATCAAAATTAATGTCAAATAATATTGAAAATATTATCAAATAATAATAGTTTTTCTTTTAATAATAAAAAATATTGTTCTATTCTAAAAATTTGATATTTTTTATAATAAATTTAAAAAATAGTCATTTTTATAGAATTGTTCTAATAAATATTAAACCGACTAAATCGACCCGACTTAACCGACAAACCGACTTAACCGAATCCGATGAAAATCGAAATTTAATCGGTCGAAATTGGGTCATAAAACTAAAACCGTGGTTTACGTCGGATTAAAGTTTTTGACCCGAAATCGATCGAACCCGACCGATTGTCCACCCTAATAAATATATGTTGTTTTCAAAATATTAGATATGCTGTTTTAGGTTTTTATTTTTTATTTTTTAAAGGCAAACATATTATTTCCTTTAAAAAGTTATGCATTATATGGTCCATCAAAAAAGCAAGATATCACATAATGATGTCGGTTAGTTTTTGTATTTATTAACTTGCCCATTTATTTCATCATCCTTGTCTAAACAGGTACTCTTAATAATAGAGTGGTCAAATGGCTGGCTCGGACCAATCCTCTTCAATTCAAAGGGCCAAAACATATAAAAAGGATTGAAGTGAGTCAGCATATTATATATATATATATATATATATATATATTAAAAGTTGATTTGATAAATACTTTAAATATTAGTACTTAATAAAATTTTTAATTAAGTTTCGGATTAGTCTAAGTAACTTTTATCTATTATAATCTTTTTATAAATTTAAAATTATAATATTAAAATAAAGGATAAATGGCTTTGGATTAATCTATCAAACCACAAAACTAATTGGTAGGACTATAAAGTAAAATTTTCATGAACGGCAATAAATGAGTCCAACCTAGTTTCGAATAGGTTTTGTGGTTCGATGGACCATCATGGTCATTCATCTTTTATTTTAATATTATAATTTTAAATTTATAGAAAAGTTATAAGTGATATATAAAATATTTATCAAATCAACTTTTATATATATATATATATATATATATATATATATATATATATATATATATATATATATAAATGCTAACATACACCCAAAATTGGTGGGCTCCACACAAAAATATACTACATCTATTTTTTTTCTTCATCTTTCTAATGTGGGTCTCATCCAAAATTGGTGGGCCCCACACAAAAATACACTAAGGTGTATGTTGCCAATGCACACCTACATGAGTGTGCATTAGCATAATATATATATATATATATATATATATATATATATATGGGAGGGGATCATTTGACACCGGTGTCAAAATATTAACTTTGACACCAAATTTTACCCCTTTATTATTATTCATTCAATGGCTAAGATATATTCACTTAAAACTAACACATGAGTGTTTTAAGGGAATATCTTAGTCATTGAATGATAAGAATAAAGGGGTATGATTTGGTGTCAAAGTTAAAATTTTGACACCGGTGTCAAATGATCCCCTCCATATATATATATATATATTGTTGGTGTACAAGATGAAAATAATGATGAAAAGAAGAGAATATATTATATTGAGAATGACGGCTACAAATGATAAAGATACAATGATTGGAATGACATCTACACTACCCTATTTATAAGCTAAAAACTAGGGCTACAAAGCAACAATAAAATACTAAAATACCCTCTAACAAACATGGTCACCAAGTTTGTAAATATATAATAAAATATAAATTATTATTCTAATACCATCCCTTAATTTATATTTCCTCAAAACTAACAACTCCAATTCCATCCCTTAAGCGAAGGAATTGATCAGTCTTGATAGCCTTCGTCAGAACATCTGCCAACTGCTTCTGGGTGCTACAGTGCAGAACTTCTAACACTCCATTCTGAACTTGACTTCTCAGATAGTAATACTTGGTCTCAATATGCTTGCTTCTCCCATGCAACACAGGGTTTCTGGCAAGATTGATTGCAGACTTGTTATCATTCACCAGCTTCAGAGGTTTGTCAACTTTGATCTTCAAATCCTCCAGCAAGTTCAGAATCCACACAGCTTGGCATGCAGTAACAGCGCCTGCAATATATTCAGCTTCACAGGTTGACAACGCAACAACAGGTTGCTTCTTAGAACTCAAAGAAATAGGACCTCCCAGAAACTTAAACAAGTATCCAGAAGTACTTCTTCTGTCAACTCTGTCTCCACACCAATCAGAATCTGAATAACTCAGAAGTTCTGATTCAATCTTTCTTCCAGAAGGGAACAACACTCCATACTTCAGAGTTCCCTTGATATACCTCAGAATCCTGACAGCAGCTTGGTAATAGGACCACTTGGGTTTACTCATGAATCTGCTAACCATTCCAACTGCATAGCAAATATCAGGTCTGGTATTACACAAATACCTCAGAGAACCAACCAACTGTTTGAAGGTTGTAGCGTCCACATCCTCACCATCAGAATCAGAATCCAGTTTCTGATTCGTATCTGCAGGTGTGATAGCAGCCTTACAATTCTGCAGCTTAAATCTCTTCAGAAGTTATCGTTCATACTTCAGCTGATGCAAAATGATACCTTTCTCAGAATATCTGAACTCCATCCCTAGAAAGTATGTCATTTTCCCGAGATCAATCATTTCAAACTCATTCATCAGCACCTTCTTGGACTTAGCTAATTCTTGTTCAGAACTTCCGGTCAGCAATATGCCATCAACATACAAGCACACCAGAATCATATTTCCTTCAGAAATATGCTGAACATAAACACCGTATTCTATCTCACATTTCTGAAAACCCTGCTTCTTGAAAAATGAATCAATCTTCTGATTCCAAGCTCTGGGCGCTTGCTTCAATCCATACAAAGCTTTATGTAATCTGTACACCATCCCTTCCTGATTCTTTTTCACAAATCCAGGAGGTTGTGACACATAAACTTCTTTTTCTAATGGACCGTTCAGAAATGCAGATTTCACATCTAAATGCATCAGAGACCAATTCCTGTTAACAGCTATTGCAATCACTAATCTGATTGTTTCATGTCTCGCTACAGGTGCAAACACTTCAGAATAATCCAGCCCAGGTTTCTGCAGAAATCCTCTTGCTACCAACCTCGCTTTGTGTTTACCAATTGATCCATCTGGCTTTAGCTTCTGCTTGAAAACCCATCTGACGTTGATGCCTTTCTTGTCCTTTGGAAGTTCTGTCAGCTTCCAAGTCTTGTTTATCTCTATGGCCTCAAGTTCTTCTTTCATGGCCTTTAGCCAGAACTTCTGCTTGAGAGCCTCTTCTGTACTCACAGGTTCAGAGTCTACTAACATGGCACACTGAATAATCTCTCCCTCAGAATCTACTTCAGTGTCTTGCAACATGTCAAACTCTTCAAATCTTCTTGGAATGTTTTTGATTCTCTGTGGCCTCTGACCTCGTTCAGAATCTTCTTCAGATGCTTGAACCCCAGAAGTTCTGTCCTCAGAAGTTTCTCCTTCAGAAGCTCTTGCTCCAGAAGGTTGACTTCCTCCAGAACCTTGACCACCTTCAGAGTCTGGCATATTCCCAGAGTCTGAATCACCACCAGAATCTTGATCATCATCAGAATCTGGATCATCAGAATCACCTTCATCTTCTGAGTCTCCTTCAGAGTCAGAATTACCATCAGTTTCAGAAATTCTTATTTCTGACCTTTCTTCAGAAGTTCTCACATCAGAATCAGATTGAGACTTATCCCAATTCCAAACTTCTGATTCCTTCACAATAACGTCTCTGCTGAACTCAACTTTATTAGTTTCTGGACAATAAAGCTTGTACGCACCCGTACTGTGGTACCCCACCAGTAACGTTACTTTGCTTCTATCATCCAGCTTCTGTCTTCTAGCTTCTGGAACATGTTTGTAACAAACAGAACCAAACACCTTTAAATGACCAACACTTTGCTTTTCTCCCGTCCACTTCTGAATAGGAACTATTTCCTTCAGCTTCTTCGTTGGACATCTGTTGAGCACATATACTGCGGTGGCAACAGCTTCTCCCCAGAAGTTCTGAGGAAGCTTCTTCTCCTTCAGCATGTTTCTCACCATATCAAGCAAAGTACAATTTCTTCTTTCAGCAAGACCATTGTGTTGAGGAGTGTAAGGAGCAGTAACCTCATGCTCAATTCCATTCTCCTCACAGAACTTCTGAAACTCTTTGGAGTTATACTCACCCCCACCATCAGTTCTGAGAATCTTCAGAGTCTGACCACTCTGATTCTAAACCTTCATTCGGAACTTCTTGAATTCAGCAAACACCTCGTGTTTGAACTTAATAAGGGATACCCATATCATTCTCGTGAATTCATCAACAAATGACACGAAGTATTTATTCCCTCCGATCGATGCTACTGAAATGGACCACACACATCAGAATGTACTACTCCCAAGGCATGTTTTGCTCTTGGAGCAACTTCTGACGCAAATGGCAATCTTGGTTGCTTTCCTTCCATGCACACTTTGCATGACTTCTCAGGCTTCTTAATTGTAGGAATTCCATGTACCAGCTTCTTCGAATTCAGATGTTCTAAGCTTCTGAAATTCAGATGACCAAATCTTCTGTGCCACAGCTCACTGTCTTTCACAACACTTGTTGCACTAAGACATTAAGAGTCAGAAGTTCTGACATTCACCTTGAATGTTCTATTCCTTCCCTGTTCTAACTCCATAATCAGCTTCTGATTACAGTCATACAGCTTCAGAAGATTGTCCTTCATGGTAACTGAAAAACCTTTCTCAATTAATTGTCCCACGCTCATCAGATTGCTTTTTATGCCAGGTACATACCACACTTTCTGAATCAATGTTGTTTTCCCATTGTTCAGAACAACTCTGACATCTCCCATACCTTCAGCGTTAAGATATTTGTCATCAGCACATCTGATCTTTGTCCTCTTTTCAGAATCAAAATCAACCAGCCATTTCTTATTTCCAGTAAGATGATTTGAGCAGCCAGTGTCCATATACCACCAGTCTGTCAAATTCGTATCATCAGATTCATAAGCCATCAGTAGCACAGATTCATCATCAGAACTTCTGGCTATATTTGCTTCTTCTGACTTCCTTTCCTTGTTTGACCAACAATCTCTAGCAAAGTGACCAAACTTCTTGCAACAATAACATTGGATCTTCTTCTTGTCATACTTCTCTTTTCCCTTCTGAGCATTCTTTTTCCTATCAGAAGTTGAGGTTTTTGACTTCTGACCACCATCAGATCTTCTCCTGGCTTCTGACTGCTTCTGATGCTTCTTATCAGAAACTACTTTCAGAGCCTGCTGCTCTACTTCCCTTTCAGAAGTTCTCTCAGTCAGACGCAACTCTTACGCTTCTAGACTGCTTTGCAGCTCTTCAATTCTCATGGTGCTCAGATCTTTAGAATGTTCTATTGCTACCACAATGTAATCAAACTGAGGAGTAAGGGATCTCAATACCTTCTCAATGATTACTTGTTCAGAAAGAGTTTCTCCACACGCCTTCATCTCATTAGTGATCAGAATCACTCTGGAGATGTACTCAGAAACTTTCTCATTGTTCTTCATGTTGAGATTCTCATACTGCTTTCGCAGGGACTGAAGCTTCACCTTCTTCACTGATGCGTCACCACCGTAACATCTGACCAGTGTGTCCCACGCCGCCTTTGCCGTCGTTGAATCTGCAATCTTCTCAAACACATTCGCATCCACACACTGATGGATGTAGAACAATGATTTCCGATCTTTCTTCCTTGTATCCTTCTGCGCGTTCTTCTGCTCCTCCGTCGCATCTGCTGCTACCGGAACATAACCTTCAGTGACAAGATCTAGAACATCTTGAGCACCAAACAGTACTCGCATCTGAATCATCCAACGATTCCAGTTTTTGCCATCAAATACTGGAAGCTTGGTGTTCATGCCGCCGTTGTCGTTCATCATCTTCAACCTTGTACAGTACACTCAGAACTTACCACACACAATGCTTCCCAACCCACAGAATCAAAAAATTATGATTCTGATCAGAATTTCGTTCTAGATTCAACACAAATCAAAAACCAAAATTCAATCACACAGAAAATCCTCACGTTTCACTCGTGTTTCCCGTTGATCCGAACCGGAGCTCTAGATACCAATTGTTGGTGTACAAGGTGAAAATAATGATGAAAAGAAGAGAATATATTATATTGAGAATGACGGCTACAAATGATAAAGATACAATGATTGGAATGACATCTACACTACCCTATTTATAAGCTAAAAACTAGGGCTACAAAGCAACAATAAAATACTAAAATACCCTCTAACAAACTTGGTCACCAAGTTTGTAAATATATAATAAAATATAAATTATTATTCTAATATATATATATATGTATGTGTGTGTGTGTGTGTGTGTAAAAATAGAGAAGAACTGAATATTATTTCCAATATGTATTAAACATTTTTTTCATCTCAACTATTTTTTTAATCAAATCATCATGAAAATATATTTTCATCCTCTTTAATTTTTAATTGAATTTTTATTTTTCAATTGAAATACACTTATTAATCATATTTTAGTTTAATTTTTTTCTTCAAAATTAACTAAAATTATTTTTAATGGATTAATCTTAAAAGTTAGAATTATATTTTTTTAAAATTTTTTGTTGCCCATATTTCAATAAAATATAGAACTCGTTGGTCAGTCCGATAGACCAGGCTAATAAATACAAAAACCAACTGATGAACTTTAGGTGATGTCTTTTTATTTGACGGAGCATATAAGGGAATTTTTTTTAAATATAACACGTTTTTTTAAGAAAATTTCCAAAAAAACACATTTTCCAGCATAATTACAAACTGGCTGGGTTTTGAAAAGAACTACAAGGGTGGCGCCATATGGGATGACGCCTCAGTTAGAGGCCACATGCCAAATCATATGGCGTCTCAGGCAAATGAGGCATGCCCTAATTTACACTTGGGAGTCGCCATCTGGGAGGGCGCCTCAGTGTAATTAGGTTTTTGTTTTTTTTAATATTTATTATTAATTGGAAATTAAAAAAAACATTTTTTTTAAATAATTTAAATTTTGTGAATTTAATATATAATTAATTATATTATTTAATAGGGTATCATTTGCCTATAAAAAAGGGTGCACCATCAGTTGTTATTGCACAACACTTCTCACCAAAAGCATAATTTCCTCACTTCCCTCAGCAATATCAGAAACGCCCCCCTTCTTAACACCATGTCTGCATCCTCAAATCGCCGTCCATCGTCCTCATCACCAGCACCGGAGGAACCGTTTCCAGAATTTCCACTGATGAAAAGGAATGCCCTAATTGTTTTCTCAGCTGTCAAGCCTCCGATGAAAATGCTATTGTGGAACATGCAGACGCTGGAGCATTTGTATAGGGAACTTCGCTGCTGGCTAGCAGAAGAATTTCAGGCAGGTGAAAAGATCAGGAAGATTGAGAGGCTAGTTGAGGAGCCTGGTCCGAACGGAGTTACCCGCACTTGGAAAAAGTGCAAAACGATGCTGGTGTCCTCATGATGATGTTGACACCACAAAAAATCCAGCTGATGGTTGTAATATCTTAGATAAGTTGATTCGTTGAGTAGTTTCGTTTGGGTTTGTTCTTGTTATTTTCTGTTTTGGTATTAGGGTTTGTTGATGGTTAATTGTTGAAGTTTAGCTATTAAATTATGTTATGATATGTCGTTGTAATCAATTTGGTATGCCATCAATGAAATAAAATTTGTTGTTGTTATAAAATTTGTCGTTGAAATAAAATTTGTTATTTAAGTAGACAAGTTTACAGTTGTAACTATGATGCTGTGCTAGAGCCCGAAACATTTGGACACATGGTACGATTATGGCCTGGCTGGCGGCACAAACCACACAACCTCACCATTTTATCTGTTGCATCCATCTCCATTTGAATTCGGCTGCTGATAGGGCGACCCTTTTTATTTCTTCGCATTAAATCATTATGCCACACAATTTCTCCTCCGTATGGAGGCCAGTAGTCCTCCTTTGCTACCACTTGAAAGCTAGTGCCGTAGACATTGCATAGAGTAGTGACTTGGTGAAGAACAGAAAGATAGTTGGTTGGGTCCAGCCGGACCTTGGAACAGGCTGCTATAACATGGGAGCAAGGCATACGAAATGCCTGAAACTTTCCACAGTCACACCAACTCCTATCCAGTTCCACTCGATAACATCCCCTAGGCTTTCCTTCGTTGTGATCAATAGACTCTGCAACACTGAAGTGACCTGTAATACGGTCAAAGACCGTGACGACGTGTGTGTTGGCCTTTACAGCTTCTTCCTTCATGAATGTCATTGAATTATCACTAAACAGCTGCCCAAATTGTATGATCGAACCCCATTTTGTACGTCTGGTATCAAAGAGTGCAGCGAGCCTAAAATATGTTGACCTCACAAGAGTTAAGGGAGGATCCTGCCAACCGTTATCAGGATTGTTGTAAGCACTCTCTATTGAGGGGTGTCTGTCGGATATCAAACATAAGTTAGGTTGGGGAGCAACGTATTGTCAGAGATGTTTTAGAAAAAAACTCCAACCTCCAGCACTCTCCACTTTAACTAGAGCGAAGGCGATGGGGAAAATGTTACTGTTGCCATCCTGTGCCACGACCATCAGTAGCGTGCCCTTATATTTTCCGTACAACCATGTTCCATCAATTTGAATTATAGGTTTACAGTACGTAAATCCTTTGATGCATGGTTCAAACGCCCAGAAGAGCCTGTGGAAAATTCCATTTCCACTTACACAATTCCCGTCTGGCGTATATGCCGACAACGTCTCCAACATGACAACAGTCCCTAGAGCATAGTGTTTTAGTGCCACGAGGTACCTTGGGAGTTCTTTGTAAGAGTCCTCCCAATTTCCCAAAATCCTTTCAACCGCCTTCATCCTGGCAATCCACGCCTTCCTGTACGAAGGAGTGTAGTTGTATCTTTGAACCATATGAGCTATTATTGTACTCACTTTCACAAAAGGGTTGTCGCTGACGACTGATAGAATTTCGTTGCAGATCAACTGAGAGTTGAGCTTGCGATGATCCTGACTTGGATTTGTGATTATACAAGTGTGTTCCGGACCCATTGACCCTATCTTCCAGGAATCGCTTCGCTTCCGGAAAGATGCTGTTAATCTAAAGGGGCACTCCTCGTTTCGGCAGTAGATCTTGTATAGAGTCAGATTTGTTCGATCGACTCTATAATCTGCAGATAAGTTCATGTGGTATTGTTTTATTGCTCGGACGCAAAACTCTTTCATATGAAAATTGTCTCTAATTATTAATACTCCCCTCATCTATCTGTATGGGTCGTAAAAAATACCCGTTGATGGTTCGTCCTTGCCTAAGTTGAGTGTTGTCATGTGTTGAGGTGGGCAATAAACATGACTCCCTGGCAATTGGTGTGCCTCGTCGTTGTTTATCATTTCTTCGACAATGTCCTCCGCTTCTTCTTCTTCCTCGTCAACGACGTCCACCTCGGCTTGTTCGTTGTCGGATTCGTTAAAAATCTGTGAAACTTCTAGTTGTTGAGACAATGGTTGATGTTGTAACGTAATATATAACTCAACGTCATTGAACCCAGAATGCTCATGACTGAGAAACATATTACGCACATCATCATCGTCTCGTATCTTCATCTGAAAAAATTTGCATTGGTCATGCCCGTCAAAAAACATAGGGTTTTTGTATACAATTTGACTAACTGGACCGCACTACAATTTCTTTTCTAACCGGGCTTTCAAATGATAAAAAATTGTTCTTCTATCAATTAAAAACCTAGTCACTTCTGTATCCCTAAAATTGAAACCCGTAATTGGACATTCAAATATCTCACCATTGAGATGTGCAGTTATCAGGTAAATTGTGTTAGGAAGAAATGGGTTACAAACTTTAAAGTTTGGAAGAAATGGTTAGTTGTGGTCTTTGAGCCATAACTAAATTGCGTTAGGAAGAATGGGTTACAAACTTTAAAGTTTGGAAGAAATGGTTTACAGAATTGAAATGGTTTGCAACTATGTGATGATAAGATGTATATTTGATGTGTATTAATAGGAGTATAGATGATATAAGTTACGTGTCTTTGTAGTCTAATTGCATCAGAATAGTCTTAACAAGAACCATGTGCTGCTCTGCATGGCTACACTAGCCTTGACAAGACCACACAACTCTGCATGGCCAGACTAGCCTTAACAAGACCACACATCTCTCCATGCCTACACTCTGCATGCCTACACTCTGCTTCCACTATTTCTTTAGCATGCCTCTGCACCATTGTATAATAATTCGTACCACTCATGTGAATAATTTTTTATTAAGGACTAATACTATTGTATAATATTGTATACCATTACTATTGACATGAAAATACAAGCATGCCTTGGAATCTTATACATTTTTCAAAATTAAAAAAATAAAAATAAAACACCTGAGGCGCCATCCCAGATGGCGACTCCTCAAGGAAGTTGAAAAAAATTAGGGCTTCCCCATTTTGGCCTGAGGCGCCATATGGTTTGGCACGTGGCCTCTAACTGAGGCGCCATCCCATATGGTGCCACCCTTGTAGGTCATTTCAAAAACCAGCCAGTTTCGTAATTATGCTTGAAAATGTGTTTTTTTGGAAATTTTCTTAAAAAAACATGTTATATTAAAAACAATTCCATATAAGGCATACCTTTTTATGGCAAATATAATAGAAACCTAAAGCAACATATATTTTTGATCGTGAAGGCTGGATCAGATCTTGTAGAAGTGGGCCACCAAGTGCGTCTGGGATGCTGGTCGTATGGAGAGGAGGGGGTGTACCTGCAAGGTACTCCGACGCTCAAGTAAAAAAGGGTCAGAGAAAAGGGGCAAGTACAAAGTATTAGTTCGTAGGGTGAATATTGGATTCCTGACCCTCTCAAGCGAGAGGGTTTATATAGAGCCCCAGTGCGTGGCCAACTGTCCTATTTTTGGGGCGAAATAACCGTTTTCCCGAAGAATAGGTAACTACCCAAACTAGCCGTTATGTCGGGCAGGGTGCCCAAAACTAGCCGTTATGTCGGGCATAAGCATAGTTCCGGGCACCAACCCATAGCTGTTCGGGGAGTGGATGAGCCGTGCGTAACGGGCATCGTTTTCGGGGAGGAGCGATGCAGTCCCTGCCCGGTCAGAGGGGCAGAAAGGTAACTTTTGCCCCTTTGTGGATTGGACTTAGGCAATGTGGGCCGCTTGGGAGTAGAAGCGGATTGGGCCATGTCTAGCCATTGGTCTAGTCCAGAACAGGAGCCCCCTAAGTCGTTGCTCCCGAGCATGGGAGTGATGACTTAAGGGCAGTTCGTTGCTCCGAGGAGCTAGCATGGAGTCGTCGTTTGAAGACGAGGAGGATTGTCTTAATGTGCTTGTGACCCCTGGTGTCCGTGAGATTCGTGGTCGTGACCTTGTTGCCCGGTGTTCGGGGAGACTAATGGTCAGACAGAATTGGAAACGTTGGGACGCCACGTGTGCCTAGAGCTCCATGTAGCAGTTACTAGGCAATGATGGCTAGTGGATAGCCATCATGGCCTACGAGCACGTGTTCGCACGTGCCCCTTTGTATAAAAAGGGGAAAATCGTTCCATTTGGGACTTTTTGCTCTGACTTCTCTTCGTTTCCTTCAGCATTCCTGCCCTTTGCCACCGTCTGCTTACTCCGACCACCGCTCCAAGCTTCGAGCAGCCACTTTCATCTTCTTAAATCAAGTAAGTTTTCTGATCCTGTGCTTGTTTTACTCCTTTTTGTTGTCAATGGTAGATTGCATGTGGTTAGGGCTAGGTTTAGAGGACGAAATAGGTGGATTTTCGGTGATTGTTGGTGGTGGACGATGGTTGTGCCATTTTTCCACTTCTGACATGTCACCGGACGTGTTAGTATGTTCTAGCGAGGAGGGCGGTTCACGGCGTCGCCGTGATAACTATGCATGTGTGACCGTCATGTTTGTCCTTCTTCTGAGTTGGTGATGAGTTTTTTGGTAGAACACTCCCAGATTCCGGTGGAGCTTTGCGACTTCCGGCAAAGCTTCGAACGGAAACTGGGTACGAGTGCGAGGAAGCTCCTCGCTTGGGGATGGTTTGTTTCGAGCGTCTCCTCGCGGGGAGGTTTCAGTTTTCCTTTTGATGTTAGGGCTTAGGTCGGGGACGTTGTCCTTAGCCATTTGCGCGCCCTTTCACTTGACTTAGCGGTGGAAGGGTGGATTTGATTTGTTGTCGAATTCACTTTCTTCTCTGCCTTTCAGGTGATTGTTATGGGGATGGGGCCAGATAGAGAGGTTATCATATATACGTCTGAGGAAGAAATAGGCTCTGAGGATAATAGTAATTCGACGGCTTCGAGTTCGACGGTTTCGAGTTCCTACAGTGATGTTGGGGAGGAAGAGGAGATGGACGACATGGACGAGGACGTCGCCGTGGACTCCGCCGAGGAGTGGGAGGTGGCCGAACCTGCTAAGCACGTGTCTACTTTTTCGAAGTATTTTGGGGACATTTTTACAGAGGTTGGATCGGAGGGAGAGTGGAAGGTGCACTTCCCTTCCGTGGGTGAGCGGGTCTGCACGAACTTCGGGGACCGTTTCACGATGTATGAATATGCTTTTAAGGAGTTGGGTCTGAGGTTGCCGTTCACTGATTTTCAGCAGTCAGTGTTCGTGCATTTGAAATTGGCCCCCACGCAACTGCATCCTAACTCGTTGGCCTTCATCCAGGCGTTCGAGCTGGTATGCGAGCATCTCTCCATAGGGGCTACTCTCCCTCTGTTCTTCACTGTCTTCCATCTTCAAAGGCAACTATCGGGGAGGATGTACGGCTGGGTGTCTTTGAAGTAGCCCCGCAAGTTGTTTAAGCCATTCTTAGAGTCGATACGGACGTTCAAAGAGCGGTATTATGTCATTGAGCCCTTGTCCGAAGCTGCCCAGGATAACACATACGTCTGGGAGATCGAAGTTGACGAGGATGGGAATGACCTGCACGACGAGGATGGGAAGTTTATTGGGCGGAGAATCTATAAGTTCCCCATCCATTGGGCGCCCGATCATTTCGCTAAGAGGCCCAGTGGCTATGTTCTCCAACCGAGCGAACTACACAGGCAGGACGCCGTGGCGTACGAGGTGCTGGTGAAGTGGGTCAACTCCTTCTGGCTTGCTGAGTGCTGGATGAACAAGGGTAATCCGGTCTTCGAGGAGGACGGGAGTCAGAGGGTTGAGCGTCGATTTATCAACATTAAGGCACTGTTAGAGTGCAAGACTCCCGAGGATGCCGAGAAGCTGCTTGGTAGTCTTAGTTATTTAGATTTGTTTGCGCTATTTCTTTTCCTCGTATCTAACATGCTCGTATTTTGTTTGTCCAGGTGAGATGCCTCAGGCCCATGACAGGGTTGTGAGGAACGCTCTTGCGAGGAACAAGGCCGGAGCAGTTCCTCCGAAGTCTCGGTTTGCTGGGGCTCGTGTTCCTCCTCCGGCGCAGTCTGCTACGGGGACCTCTTCCTCTCCTACTTCTGCTCCCCGGGGGTCTCCTCTTCCTTTGACCAGTCGATCCAAGCGGCCAAGGGTTACTGACGCTGTGGACCTCACTCGGGTGGCTGAGAAAGGGAAGTTCGAGCTTCCTCAGGCGGTGCCTTGAGACTTGCAACCATGGACAGAGAGGAATTTGCCTACCCCACAAATGTTGATGTAGTCAAGAAATACTTCGCCTAAAAAAAAAACGTCTCGGTGGATTGAAAACCCGAAAGGGCGGTCCAGGCAAAAATTAGAGACATGATCAAAAATCATCCCGGTGGATTGGAAATCTCAAAGTACGATCCAGGCAAAAGTTAGGGATAATGGCAAGTAACTACGTCTGATCAGTTTAACTCCTCAGCAGTCATGCCATCCATCAGAAATTCCAGTCACGGTCATCTTCGACAGAAGCTCAGGATGCCCCGAATTCAAAGTTGACAGAAGGATAGTGGTCGTTAGGTTTCAACGTAGCCCTTTTCCCTGTAAATTACCATTTTCTAACTTTGTAAATACTCTACGGAATCACGCGTTTGGCTGATTTCCATCCTATCAATAAAATTTGAGCCCTTGTGCTTTTGTTTGTAATTCTTATTTGTTTTAGCTTTACAGAACGACATTTTAACATGATTAACGATTCTTGAAATAAAACAAAAACGAATTTACTGGTTAAAACTTTTTCTACTTTTAAAATAAAGATGACAATTTCTTTTGACTGTTGAACATCGAAAGAACATCAATTGCGTCTCCAAAGGTGTTCGAGCCTCAAAGTGCAGAATCGAAGTACTCCTTCTAAACCAGTACGCCTGAATAAAGGATCAATTGTGTCGGATGCAATTATTCCGTTCAACCCCCCCCCCCCCGGCCGAGTTCTTATCTCCTAAGCCCGACCAACGTAGCTCCCTACGAGGACTACTTCTCCTAAGCAAGGCATAATTTCTATCTTGAACCAGCGATATTTTTATATGCCCCACTGAGGCCGAGTATCCAGTCGTGTTCATCCGTTAGTTTGTATGTCGCGTCAATTTTGTCAGCATATACATACATACATCATGCATTTTTTATTTGCATTCGCATTCATATTACATCACTATCACTCCAGTCGGTCTTGTCCCATAGTGGTAACGGTCTTCTCAATCGAGTTGTCAAGTTCTTTCCTCGTCAGGAAATGTCGCGTCGGAACTATCTCTCTCCTCCAGTTTATTTCTGGATCAGCTTTGGCCCTTAACCACTTTGATAACTTGAACCTCTGTAAAACCAGAGAACCTTCAACCAACGTCACTCTTCGACATTGAAGATGATATCTTCGCTTTCTCGGATTAAGGAAAAATCCCCAGAGGAAGCCTTTTAAGCAGAGATCTGGTACTACAACAGTCTTTCTCCGAAAAGACCGCGGATGAAAAGGTCATTGGCACCTCAAAATTGGATCACATCATATGGCGTTTCTCCGAGAAGATCTCGAGAAAAGTATGATGTAATAACCCCAAGTTGAAAGCAGTCTCTCAAGAGACTCGTTTTCCCCAGTAGAAACAAATGGCGTCTCCACCAGAGAAGTTTGTACACCTCTATAATTCAGAGAGATGGGCTCCCCAGCAAGTCTGACATCAAGTTTTTCCCATCAAATGGAATCTCCCCAGGAAAATTCGGCGAGAAGTTTGAGGAAAACCGCTACGCATAGCGTTCCTTGTCAATAAAGTTTATTGACAAAAGAAACTAAGACCAGATCCTTGGTAGGAAACTAAGATCGAGGGGAAGTTTGAATCAGAAACTAAGACCAGATCCTTGGTAGGAAACCAGGATCGAGGGGAAGTTTGTGTCAGAAACTAAGACCAGATCCTTGGTAGGAAACCAGGATCGAGGGGAAGTTTACGTCAGAAACTAAGACCAGATCCTTGGTAGGAAACCAGGATCGAGGGGAAGTTTATATCGGAAAACTGAGACCAGTTCCTTGGCTGAAGACCAGGACCGAGGGGAAGTTTTTACCTTTTCTAAGCATCATTGCTTATCAAAAGAAGAGGGATGTGTGAATTACCATTCCTAACCACCATCAAAATTTCGGGTATTCCGATATTTAATCCTCTTGCACCCAGAATGCCCGAATACCTTCGCCATTCACACCTTCGGGTCCAAGAAGATTAAATAGGGGCATCTGTCATACCCCAAATTTTGACCACTAAGATTTCCCATCCTTGTGCAAATCATCACCACAATATGGATGTACTATCATGCCTCATCAGTCTCCCCGAAGATGGGTGAACACTTACTACAGTCAAAATTAGGGTTTCAAGCCCTCTCTGAGTTCTTAGACAAAGGATCAATCAAGGAATGACATGATCTTGAACTTTTTTAACCTCTCAAACATCCACAAAGGATCAAGAGGACTCCCACTTCAAGGATTAAGCACAAAGCTGCTCCCTTCTAGGTGGATCAAGCCTCAAGATCGCCGGTGTCACCAAATTAGGGTTTTGGTCGACCAGGGCCTCCAGATGGAAATTCTCCTCTGGGCATGAGCCAATGCTTCAAGACATAACCTATTATGCTCCAAGGGACATCATAAACCCAATCATCAAGTCAATTTGACCTCAGGGGATGCATACATCAAAAATCAGGAATTAGGGTTTCTTGACCTAATTCACCCCTAAGTTGACTTTTGAGACAAATCATGGGCCAAGACCTCATGACAGGATTTGAGGATCTCCAAAATACCACATTGATCCATTTACAACAATGGATTTATCCAAGAAGCTTGAGCAACAAGTCTCAATTTCATCAGAGCCACAATTAGGGTTTCGCGAGAAAAGTCAACTGTAGCTTTGACTTTTGACCAGGACATGCTCCCAAACCCTAGGACATGAATCAATATACCCTATAAAACCCATGGAACATGTCCATTAAGTTTGATTTAGGTCAAGGACATGATTTCATAGAGGATCACACAGTTTGGAATTCATCTGACAAAAAGTCAACTGTGCACAAAAGTCAAACTTTGACTTTTTGAGATTTTTCACAAAAATGGTTTTTTAACCCTAAAATGATGTTAATGTATGATTTGAATCATCATTCATCAAGAAAAATCAAGAAAAGTTGGATAACTTGTAAAAGGGGTAACCATAAAAACTTAGAGAATTTTCTAAGTTATGAACAAAGTGGCAAGGGTACCAACTTTGGAGGATCATAACTCCTAAACCACAAGGCCATTGTTCCCCATCCAAAGCTTGATTTGAAGATCTCATTACCCTCTACAAAATCTTAAAACTGACCTCCCTCCAAATTCCTTATGGATTTTGAGTTATGGAGTGATCAAAATCACAAAAAGTGAAAATGTCACTTTTTTCCAACACTTGGTGAAATTTTCACTAAGTCAGAATCTGCCTTCACTTTTTTCCAAATGTAGGGGGATTTTTCACTTGGATCCAAAAGGTATCAAAACCAAGTATGATCAAACAGTTGTTGTATTATATGAGGGCTTTCCAAAATGACCAAGAACATCACCAAATTCCACTTGAGCCATGAGATATGACAATGGCAATATGCCTTGCTGAAAACTGCCAAGGCTAGGCAGAATTTTGAATTTTTGCTCGATTTGGAAAAATCAGATAATTCCAAGCCTTGTCATCACTTTGGACACATCTGAGGATCAAATCTAAAGGGGACAAACACTGAGTCAAGCCTCCAAAGTCCTTGGAACAAGAAGTAGCATGCCAAACTTAGAATTGCCTAAAAGAGGGACAAGACTCCAATTTTGGATTGGAGCATTCAATGCACACACCAAGGTGGCATGGACTGAGCCATTTCTAACTGAATTCAGTCAATACTTATCCAAGACCAAGGGAACCACAGCCCTGTGCCCTAACCTCTAGTCAATGGCTAGAGGAGACTTGGATTCCAAAATGCTCCAATTGGCCAAACCTCTGCTGCAGTTGCCATTCACTATTGATCCCAAAATAAACTTGCTCTACTATAAATAGAGCTCATTTGTGCTCAGTTTGAGTACACCAAAGCCATCAAACAGATGCTTTCCTCAAAATCCCTCTCTTTAGGCAAAAATACCTTCTTTAGCAAGGAAACTCTGAGTTTTTGAGTTAGAGAGCATTTCCATCACAGCTCATGATCCTAACACCTCATAAACATCATATGTAGGTGATCTAAACCATCAAAAGTGACCTGTAACACCAAAATCACAAAGTCACATCTCAAAACCTCAAAATAGTACTTTTGTGCATTTTTCAAGCCATGTCTTGAATCAGTCACTTTCCAAACCAGATAAAACCTCAAACACACTCCAAATATCATCCTTGAACTGTCCCAAATGGCTCCCACCATCTGGAACACCATTTGAGAGAGTTGCTATTTTGGTAATTTTAACCCCTTTTGTAAGAAATGGCCAGTTTGTGTTTTTACAGGTTCCAGCTAATTCCAATCATCCTAAAAGCTTCAAAGGGATCATTTGAGAGTGTCCAAAGCATCAAACCATCTCTGGAACTAGAAGTTTGGCAGATTGCCCAAAAAACTCCAAAAGCTCAAAGAGAGGTAAGCCTCATGACTTGAACTTTCCAAAATATGCATTGCTTTGAAGTCCACTGATCATACACACCTCATACATGTTATATGTTGTGTTTGAACCAATTTATCATGTAATTCATGCCAGTATCAAAGTGTAGCATAGAAAATGCAATTATAGGCCTTTTTCAAAACCACTATCGGGTTTTGAGGAGGGAGCATGATCTGAAAAAAATACCACCACCATTGGATTCCTTGTGAAATTCTAGGCCAGATGCATATAAATTTTGTCCCCAAACATGGAGAAATGAGAAAGTTATGGACCTTCCCGTTTCTTGGCAAAACTTGCCTTGCCTTGCCTTGGCCAGGCCTAGAAAACAAGGCAATCCTTGTATATTTGTGGTTTCACTTCAAACAATGGATGTATCACCACCCCAGTGGTAAGGCGCGCGCCCTATAACCTTGAGGTCGTGGGTTCAAACCCCACCCATGCCATTTTGTGTTTTCTCACATTTTTGCTATTTTTTCCAATATTTTCATGTTTTATTAATTAATTGGAAAATTAATAACTCTTTCAATTTTAATTATTTTTGATTGGTTCTTTTTGCAAAAAATCACAAAAATGTTGAAATATTTTATTCCACAAAAAAATTAAGTTTATATTATTTATTTAATATAATTAGTATTTTTGTGAATAAATTCCTTTTTAATGTTTTTTAAACATTTTAAAAGTGAATATTTACTTTGAAAATCAAAACCAAGTGAATTTTAATATCCCTTGTGATTAATCCCTCATTTTTCAAACCTTAAACAAAGATCAAAAATGGTTTATTCAAACTTATTTGGTATTTTATTTGATTTTCTTTAAAATTTACTTTTAAAGAATGACAAATTAGGGTTTCTCTGGTTTTCACCCTCGCAAAACATTTTCAAACACTCATGAGCCTCTATTAGAGTGTAAGACCCAACCCTCTTTGGAAACCAAACATTTTTCGGACTCACTTATTGTATAAGACCCACTGCGTTTTCAAAAATCTCGGCGCGATCGCCATTTCAAACAAAAACAAACATTGGGCCTCTCCTTGAGCTGTAAGCCCCATCACTTGTACAAAAATAAATCTTTGGGCCTCTAATAGAGTGTAAGACCCAATCCCCTTTTAACCAAAACAATTTTGGGCCTCAAACATTGTATAAGTCCCTCTTTAAAAGAAAACTTCGGCGCGATCACCAATTCAAAAATAAATCATCTAGGCCTACCCTCGTGTTATAAGCCCCACTTTTGGGCCTCTTGAGAGAGTGTAAGACCCATCCCTTTATACAGAAAAACCTTTCTTGCGCCTCAGTCACTTGTATAAGTCCCTGTACAAATTCAAAACCACAGTGCAATCACTGATAAAACCTTGGGCCTCTCCTTGAGCTGTAAGCCCCAACATCTTTTCAAAGCACTTTCTCCTTTGATTTTGTATATAATATTGTTATCAAAGCTTTCTTTGTTGAACAACTAACAATACACCATGGAAGCTCTACAACCGAGTAAGTGTTTACCCGCTTTCATTTACCGCTTTCATATGTATATAACTGTACTGTGGGGCTGTTTCACTGTAAGTCTTCTTTCATAAACTCATATCGACTGTGTAATTATAGTATAGATATTTAGAGTTTCCTCGGCAGCTACGTTTAGCACTAAGCCCTGTTGATCACTCTTAAATAGACTAAACTAGATCCCCATAGGATTACCAGATACAGTCTTCCCTCCTCTTGGGGTTAAACAATATGGAGATATGAAAGGAAGATTCTTTTTGAACCCTTTCTCAAACTTTCATCTTTAGAAGTTGTCAAAGAAACTCTACTCCCCAGAGATGATCTTATCTCCGTGAATGGCATCTCTTGAGTTTCTTCCAAATTCTCGAACTTTCCTGGCTTGATTCATTCTCGGTGAATGGCATGTCTTGAACTTCTCGGGGTTTGGGGACCCACAGGCTTCCTAAAAGCATCCCCGCCTCCTCTTGGGCATTGTACAAGGACCCGACGGCTTCTTAAAAGCATTCACAGCCTCCTCTTAGGCTTCGTATAAGGATTCTTCCTTCAGGAAGAGAGCCTCCTCTTGGGCTTCGTACAAATTATCCCTCGGCTTCTTAAAAGTTTCCAGCCACCTCTTGGGCTTCGTACAAATTGTCCCGACGACCTCCTAGAGGTATAGGAACAGAAATTAGTCATCTTAATAGAATAGTCTTTCAAAGAGTCTAGATCCTACTATTGTTTCTCTAAGCATAGTACAAAAGATAAAACTCTAGACTTAGACAGTCTAACTTCCTTGAGTCTCGAAGGCATTCTCAAGTCCCTTTCAAAGATAGGGAAGACACTCGCAGACTTGGACAGTCTTAAAACCCCTCTGGATTTCCCATTTCCTTAAAGAACAGGAAATAACCCTAATCCTCTGATCAAATCCCAAAGCATAGCCTTACTTTTAATCAGTCTCTTTATAAGAACTGATTTTCTCTTTTAACCAACATACTGGACCTGTCACTCAACTGAAACAGCCATCATTTCGCCTCAATATCGGGCTTCGTACGAGATAAAAGACTCTCTTGTTGAGTCAAACCTTTTTGCCTCCATATCGGGCTTTGTACGAGATACAAAACACTCTCTTGTTGAGTATAAAAGACTCTCTTGTTGAGTCACACCTTTTCACCTTCATCTCGGGCTATGTACGAGTTACAAAACACTCGCTTGTTGAGTATAAAAGACTCTCTTGTTGAGTCAAACCCTTTTAGCCTCTGTCTTGGGCTTCATACAAGACACATACAAAAGCACTCTCTTGTTGAGTAAACCCTTTTAGCCTCTCTCCCGGGCTTCGTACGAGATACACAAAAAACACCCTCTTATTGGGACACTAGCCTCCTCTTAGGCTTTGTATAAGAAAACCCCGGTTGAGTCAATCAACCTTTTAGAATCAAAGTTGTGCCTCGTTCACAGTATACAAACATCAACAACTCCTTTTCCCCCATCTAATTGCTGTAAGCGGCAAGCCTCTGGATTATTTACATCCACGCCACTGTCCCTCTTTTAGCATGAGAAATTCCTAAGGAAAGATAGCATTGCTCTACACTAAGTTAAAGTCTTCTCCTCTAGGTTGAAAAGCCCCTATAAAGGAAATTATGGCATTACCGGATTTACATATCCCGGTTAAAGTAATTCTCCTTTATAAACAGTTATGACAAACACACCCCTCTTTAGAGATGACAAATTCTCTCTAAAGTCAACACCCTTTTAGCTTCACGTCTTGGGCTTTAAACAAGATACAAACAGACCCTTCAGCTTCACATCTTGGGCTTTGAACAAGATATAAACCACATTTAGCTTCACGTCTTGGGCTTTGAACAAGACACCAAAACACCATTTCCTCCCATAGAATAGGAGGAACTACGATCGCTCTGATTTTCCTGTTTTGGTAAACGGGAATACATAGGCATAAGATTGAAAGAAAAATCTTAGCGAGCACACTAATCCAAAACCCAAATCCCGCACCCTCACATATCAATCGAAAAGCATCAGTCTCAAACTCCCACCAATCACCCAGGCACTTTTTTTTACAAAATAACCTAAGAGAGACCCACAATCTTTGTAGCATATGTAAACCAACAGTCATCTGTTCAAACTCAGTTTGCAAGCAGGGTTAATTGGAGACATTTATTTCCCTTCCTTCATCAGCTTCAATAGGATAAAAAATGAATCGAGTTGTAGTACCCCAAAAGCGATAGTGCTTCGCAACCACGCAAAAATTCGCGCTACACCAAGTAAGGCAAACCAAGTCAAAACCTTCTCCCTTATGGGTCAGCATGCGCATACATCATGTATCATGTCACTAAACATTGCTTTTTCAAGACAAACCACTCTTACACACCACACATGCTCATGTACCATACATTCCTCATTTGTTCAAACATAAGAGAGAGTGAGAAACTTGCAGAGCAAGCTGCATTGCTGCTATCATCAGTACATCATCACCTTTCATCATATCCTCACCATAACATGCCATGTCCTCTCCTCACCCTAACAAAACCACTAAACCCGAGTTCACCCTCATGACTCACTCTCTTTCAATTCATTTTGTTGAACTCGCTCATTTAACCATGGTTTTAACTGTCAACCATGATAGTTAGAGCTTAACCAAGAATATAAAACCAACCTCTAACAGAATTTGGATCAGTTTTTGCTCATTCTTCACTCTCCTCCAAAATTTCATTCTCCCTCTCTCTCTGAAGCTTCTCTCATACGCAACATAATATTCATCGTTCTCCTTAACATTTTGGAGCTTATTTCTTCCTCAATCTGCATCTAAGAAGAGTGTAGAAGCGAGAATCTGAGGCTACACGATTTATATATTGAATCATCTCAACTTCATCAACTGAGTTCAAGCACATCAAGCCTTTATTTGGCCAGTTGGAAGTTCAAGAAGCAAGGACTCATTCTTTTGGTTTTCTTGTTTTGAAAGAATTCATCAATAGAACAGGTTTTAGTTCCAACTTCTTGCTCTTATATTGCTCTTATTTGAACTTGTTTTTGTGTGTTTTTGAGCTTATTAGAAGCATGTGAACCTCTGGCTAGTTGATAGGCACCTTAGGTGCTTAGTTGAAAATTCTAGGGCAAAATGTTTGGCTTCGATTCTCTCTGTGTGTGCATGATATGTGGTTTTTGGACCTAGATTTGTAATCTACATGACCTGAGGATCATTTTGGTGTACGATTTATGTATTTCTGGTCACCTGAAATTTTATCCACAGTGGTGTTTGGCCGTTGAAGATGACCGGAGTCTTCTCCGGCCGCTTGAGTTGATGAACTCACAAGAACCCTAGCTTCTCTCCAGTTTAAGTCCCATCCATTAGATCTTGTTAATCCAACGCTTCTAAGCATGCCAGCGAATAAATGAAGGAGGTGGCTGGTCACGTGACTTCATTTTTTAATCCATTTGGTTTCAGATGATTCTATGCGTTTGCCTCATCTTTACATAGCATGTGTATGCGTTTTGATCCATTAGATTGTTTTACTTTTTTGGTTTGACTTGATCTTGTGGCTCATGATGAGTCAATTGGTTGACTGAGTTCCATGCTATGCACCCCTCAGACCCCACACTTATTGGACTGGGTTATTTTTGATATCCATGCCCCCTCCCTTTGAGCCCAACGCGCATTTTAACTGGACTTTTGCTAGTGTAGCACCCCCTGCCCATTTTCTTTTTTTTTTCTTTTGCATATTTGTTTCATTCTTAATTTCTAAAAATACTTCTCAACATCTAAAAATCCCCAAAAAATTCATGATGAATTCTAAGGCATTTAAGTAATTTTTTCATATTTTATTTCTTGATTTTAGCATATTTTGCTATATTTTCATGAATTTTCTTCTAATTTCTTTTGTTTGTGCATCTATTCATGATGTATGCTTCATTTCTAATTTGTTTGACAATAGTTGTGAGTTGAATTTTGGCATGAAAATTGATACATGCTTGTGTGCTATATTAAGTCATTCCATACATTTTTCCTAGATTTTTTAGCTTATTTTACATTGACTTTTGAATGAGATCTTTGAGCCATTTGTTTGTGTGATTTGAATGAGATTGTAAGGCATGTTTGTGCATGAGTCTTAATGATTTTTGAGCTATCTTTTTTAGACATGTTTACTCACTGATTGCACTTTCCAATTTTTTTTTATCCTCTTAACATGTTCTTTTGGAATTCATAAAAACATGTTTGTTTGTGTGGATATTAGAAGACTTGTGCTAGGGTTTTAATATGCATTGTGTGCAATCTTCTTTGACAATTGTTGAGACCTTTTAATATAGGTCACTTTTCTCATGTTATAGGTCACTCAAAGTCCATCCTTACATGACTTGTATGCACATGTTTTAACTTGAGATGTGTTGTGTAATTGTGCATTCTCACTTGACCTTCTTTGAGCACATGTTTGTATCAACTCTTGTATGATCTTGCACATTCACTTTGACATGATTCCACTTCTGTTTGTAATCATTCTTGACCATATTCCATGGCTTCTAACATCACCTCACATGTCTCTTAAGTTCATAAATCTTAGGGTGTTTGTTTGAACTTGTTTGACCTAGTTTGAACCATGTTTGCTTCTAATCTTCAATGTGCTTCAATATGATACTTGTGTGGATTTTGTATGATCATTCTTGACTTATAAATGTCATTTAAAATGTCATATGTTACTGACTTGTGTCCATTAGACATGTATGATCTCATTTCATCTTTATCTTTGACTTGTATTACAAGTATGCATCATTGTTGAGCTTCAATTGTGTTTGGTCACTTCTTCTTGCTTCATTTATTTAAATGCTTGCTTCATTACAGAGTATGCGTAGTTCTACTTCTACTGAATGATTGACTGTGGTCAATATTCATAGGGGAAATGAGTACAAGCTCATTGTAGAGTATAAGAACTCTCTAAGTCTAGTTATGATGGTCCTATGTTATGTTTTAGTCAGTGGGGAAAGTGATGATTCATTATGATGAATATCACCAAGAGTGTAAGAACTCTCTCCTAAGGCTAGTTATGATTTCTATGGCTCTGATGAGGCCAAGAAATAAAGTTTTCTCCTAAGAGGTTACTTAGGTTAAGGTGGGGGCTATGACTTTAAGAGTCAACATTAATTCACCTTCCTTTGGAATGGGGGAAAGATAACAGTTGTAAAGATTACCAAAAGATAAGAGATCATAAAGCAAATATGATAATGCAACATGAATAAGAAAATAAGATGAGATACAATCATGATATTAATGCAAAGTGGAATCATGCATATTGGACAATAATCAGGCAAGATCAAACATCCATATATGGCAATAGATAGTGAAATAATTCACAACAATTAAGCACACATGGTAAAGATAATATCTTTACGTTTGAAATCAAAGTAAAAAAAATCAAGGAAAAACTCTCAAATAACTCCCTCATGCATCAAGGACCAACACAAAAACTCTCAAGGAAATAAGTGATTTCTAAGTGGAATACAAAATTAAATGAAAAGTTCATACATGTTTTTTTGTAAATTTTTTATTGGTACAAAAATAAATAAAAGTGGAAATTAAATTATGTTAAAAAGCATTTATAAAACATTTTTTTGGATTTTTAAGTAAAAGATAATATTTAAAATTTGAATAAGAAAAAGAAAATAAAGCATTGTGGAATTAAAACAAAATGGGGTGTAATATTGAAAAAAAGAGAGCTGAGTTATGCTACAACGTGTGGGCCTGATTGGAGAGGGGTGTGGTTAGCGAACTACAAAGGCCCATGGTCCCAAAAAAAAACTCAGGCATGTGAATATATTATATGGTCCTGGTACAAAAACATGTAGAACATCGTTATCAATTGGTCATTAGTCCTATAAGTGACTAAACGACAAACTAATGCTCTAGCCATTCCCACACTGCCATATTATCATCTTCCTCATGCATGCTACGCAAAACCCTATCGTGAACCAGCAAAACACGCATGGTGAAACCTCAACCTTCTCAGCTATTTCCAAACTCATTTCCTAATCAAAATTAATGAAACAAGATAGCAATATGTAGTATTCAAAAGGTAGAGTAGAACTAAACCCTAAACAACTCAAAACAACAACTCAAACATGAAAAAAAACAACATGGAAGTGGAGCATCTAAACTGAAACAAAGCTATCAGAATGATAATGTATCAACACGACTCCAAACAGACATTCATATTATCAATCCAAACCGACACAGATGCAACATATGAACATGATGACATCATTTAAGATCATTTAAACTTAGACATGAAAACATGGGATCATGAAAACAAAACTTACCAAGTGGAGTTAGTCCACTGCCTCTTCAACTTAGAAGCTTTGGAATCCAAGCAGTTCAACCTCCTCCTTTCAAAGATGGTGGTATGCAAGCTGCTGATGAAATGTTCCACTCTTGCTTACTTTTGGTTCTCACGAGCTCTCTCTCTTTTGAATGGTACGTTTGTAGCAAGTAGTTGGTGTTCTCTTGTGTTCTGAACGAAGGAGAGTTGGCCTCCTTTTATAGCCAGAGCAGTTAGTTAATGTATTTGAAACATAATGGTTTTAAGCTTTGTCAAGAGTGAAATGTGATAGGTAAACCCTACACGCATGGTTCTTCCATTCCATCACCCTTGAGCCAAGTGAAACCATCAGTTGTTGCTTGCGTACTAGGGTTCAAGTCAGAAGAAAAAGAACAAGAACCACATGATTGAGGTACAAGAGTAGTTTACACGATGGTCCTCAATTTTAAAGCAAGGTAACTTTTATATATCCACTCTTCAAGTACAATGACAGTTGGAACTTTTGGTGGCGTTTTTTCACAGGTTTTGTGGTAAAGTACAATGTTGGGAACTGGTGAGAAAGGAAACAAAGTGTACTTGGCAAGTGATGTTCAGAATTAGGTTCAAAATGAAGCATAGTTTGTATAATGAAACTAAACCAAGGACTCCACTTTAACACACGATGGCATGAAGTCTAATGAACCAAATGGGTTGATTCTTGGCCCTCTTGAAACATGGCATGGAGTAGAGTGACTTTGATGTTGTTGGCAGATTGGGATTGAGCTCACCACATGTAAACAAATCGTGATAAGGTTTGGTGTAACAAAGAGTTAAAATCTGAATTTCTCAAGTGTACATAACATTCCAACGTGACATGTTTAGTGCACAATATCTTGATGACTAGTGATCTAACTTGTGAGAATTTTGGCTCTATGTAACGTAGGCATTTGATAGAATAAAATTCATGTGGAATGATTCTTGAAATAAGGTTTGTAACAATGTGAAAATCAGCCATGAAGTTATGCAAACCAAGCTGCCAAAAAGAATCTTAGAAAAATTCTAAGTTATGGAGTTTTCACAACTTGAAACACCTATCTTTAAAACATCATAACTTGAGATTGGCTTATCCAAACGAGGAGTTCTACATATGCTTGGAAAGCTTGAAGAATAAGGAACAACTTTCATGTCAAAAGATTTTTGATTTGAAGCTTGGAATTAGATGAAAATTTGAGTTAAAGTTGGAAGAAAAATAAAGTGAAAATGCTGAAAATTTCACTAAGTCCTAAAGGTAACTTATTCATTTTTGGATGAAAAGTCATATGGAACAAATTGAATATCTTGAAAAGAGCTTTCCAATGAGCTTTGAGTCACTCTATTTGAGTGTGTAGTTTAGGAGTTATGGTCATTTCAAATTGGGCTATTAGAGGGAAAATCTCATGTATGAAATCTTTCTTAGTCAAAACCCTACTTGTCTTGCAAGAAACCTCATGAAACTTGATCTTGATGCTTTGAATACCTCATGAGACATTCTATGATGATTAGAACCATTGATACTTCATTTGAACCAAAATTCCAAAGGATTAGGGTTTCAGTCAAACCCTAATTTTGACTGTAAATGCACTGAGGTAAATTCTTGTAAACTTGCTCCTTCCTTCTCATCTAAAGGTCTTAGGAGACTCTTGAGGATGTTGATAAACTAATAGAATCAGGAATTAGGGTTTGGGAGTTCATCTTGATGAAAATCAAAGTCATTGACTGACAGGTGTCACAGAAACCCTAATTTAGAGGTATAGTGAGGCTGAGGCTCAAACTTCTCTTGTTGAGGACCAATAGATCTTGGATTCCTGTTGAATGATGTCTCTTGGATGTAGATGACCTTAAGTGGTAAGTGAACCACACAAGTCTTGACTTGATAGAGCCAAATTCTCAGTGATTTCTTCAGAGCAAAACCCTAATTCCAAAGTTCTTGCACCAGAGCTCTTTTGTTGACTTGACTTGCTTTAAAACAACTTGTGGAGCTTCATGGTGATATGCAAACCTAATTTGAACACAAAGAAACAAACTGCAAGATATGGGTTAGTTCAAACAATGCAGAGATGTTTGACCTAAGATGCACAAATGAAGATGACATCTAAGGGTAAAAATTTAGGGTACAATAGTTGCCCCTATTTAAATAGCTTTACCGGATGGCACGAGGAACAGAGATTCCAGGGGCATCTAGGTGAAAGGTATTTAAATATAGCAGACCGAAATTTTTTCCCTTAGATGGAATGCAAAATGCAAAGGACAAGCGACAGACATGCAAATGCTGACATACCATGAACTTCTAAAATGATGATATGATGCCAAGAAGGATGCAAAAGATGCAGACAGACCAGACACCAGGGACAACAGAAAGCAAACACACAAGATAAGCTTCATCGGGGAAAGACGAAAACTAGTATCCCTGAGAAAAACTCACTGGGGATACAGGCTAACCAACAAAAGAGACTCACTGGGGAGACTCCAAAGAAACACCGGGGAAAAACCAAAAAACAATCTCCACTGGGAAAGAAAACCGGGGAGATAGACTACTGGGGACAAAACAAACCCACACTCTTCCTGGGTATGAAACCAGAAAGAAAAACCTGATCACTAGGGATCAGCCTAAAAAGGACAGACAAACCAGCAAGGACTTCCTGGGAATTCTTATACCGAAGAGTTCAAGATGGGATCTTCAAGAAAAGCCAGGAAAGACAGAGACAAACTCTGCGCGCCAGATAAAAACACCTGAAAATGAGTAATACAGGTTCAAGATAACCTGATATAAGCAAACGGTTCATGATAACCGAAGATGAACAACTGGAGTTTAAATGGGAACGAGGTTAATGAGCCAAGAATAGACTCTGGTACTCAAATAAGAGTTGGTTGAGATAACACGTAATTTGCTTCATGAGGAAAAACCGGTATGAGCCAGAAAGTAACCTTATTGGAAGTAGAACCAAGAAATGGGCTCCAATAAAGGTATCTAAAATGATTGATCATCAAGTCTAACGTGACTAAATGACATCCTAGAAAGAATCCGCAATGAAGATTGAACCAAAAAACGGTCTTCACTGGGAAAAGACATCCAAAGTGATGGAACAACAGGTTCAAGCATGACCGGTTGGCACTTTGGAAGAAGAAGAACCTTATTGGATATTGAACCAAGAAATGGGCCCCAATAAAGTATCTAGGATGATTGATCATCAAGTCTAATGTGACTAAATGACATCCTAGAAACACCTCTAAAGTGATGGAACAACAGGTTCAAGTATGACCGGTTGGCTCTTTAGAAGTAACCTCTAAAGTGATGGAACAACAGGTTCAAGTATGACCGGTTGGCGCTTTAGAAGTAACCTTATTGGAGGTAGAACAAAAAAAAAGGGCTCCAATAAAGTATCTAGAATGATTGATCATCATGGCTAGATGACATTCTAGAAAGGATCCGCAATGAAGGTTGAACCGGAAAACGGTCTTCACTGGGAAAACATCCAAAGTGATGGAACAACAGGTTCAAGCATGACCAGTTGGCACTTTAGAAAAAGAAACCTTATTGGAGATAGAACCAAGAAATGAACCCCAATAAAGGTATAGAACGTGATAGGTTAGTACCGGGGTTGCGTAACTGAAGATAAGGCTTCATGGGGAATACCCAATTACGGCTGCGAAGAGGTTGAATAGTACCAGAGATAGATAAGCTGCTTATAAGAGACTGCCAAGCTTCTTTAAGAGATTGCTGCTTCAAAGATATGTTGATATCACAAAACTGTTGGAGAAATAATTCCGTCTTCAATGTGGATCTGTAAAAGATGCTTCTGCGAGAAACGGTGCAAAATAAATGCACGTTCAAAGATAGGTTTGAAAAACCACACCTGCCGGGGACCAAAGTTCAATCCAGGAACAAGCTAGAAAGAAACGGTCAAACAAGACTCCAATTAAGGAAAGAACTCAAATGGGGGTTTATCTTATCTAAATGTGGAAAAGATAACTGAACCAACCATCATCCACGAGAATCAAACTCCGTGGGGAATTCAGAAAAAATGGGCACTTTATGCCTAGGGCTGACTTTCTATTGGAGAGAATAGACAAACCCAGTAACTTAGGGAGATAAATGCCAGAGTGAACAAAACAGGTAAACACCAGAAAGAGAAAGCAAAATGCTAAGATGCTATGCTTATGCCATGCTGACAAAACAGACAAAAGGAAGCGAGACCTGAGATGAAATAAACATCTCGACAAGGATACCCAACCAAACTCAAAGGGCTGGACCAATACTGGTGATGAAGAAGAATCAACAACTTCACTGGTGAAAAAAGTATTCCACCTGAGGTATAACATCCTGAGGATTGCCATTGTGAGCTTGATCTCTTTGTTGGAGGAAAATCCAAGGAGAATTGTCAAGATTAGCTGACGTGACAGCTTACTGGGGAGCTAGCAAAGGTTACTGGCGTAATGATCATCTTCAAATCTCATCTGCCCCAGGCTATACGGTCCATACGATAACAAGGGGATTTTATAGAAGAATTGGCATACAGGGTGTTTCAATATCTTCAAACTCTTGGAGAGATCTCGGCATAACTGCCCCAGATTAGGGGATGAATAATCAAAAGAATTTTACAGAAGGATTGAAATACCCGATACTTCAATATCTTCCAACTTGAATAATCAAAAGAATTTACGGAAGGATTGAAATACCATATGCTTCAATATCTTCCAACTTGAATAATCAAAAGAATTTTACGGAAGGATTGAAATACCAGACACTTCAATATCTTCCAACTTTTGAATCTTGACGTAGCTGTTTCTGTTCAGTTATACTCGAGATACTCAAACTGTAGTAGAAATTACTAGGGAACGGATTTGCCCCTGCTGATGGGTTACTGAAGTCAAAACTTGTCAGAAGATGATCTCAAGAATATTTGCCCCAATATTCTGGATTTGCAGAATTCTGCCTCTGATTTGTCAACTCTTGGGATAATAGATTGGCAAACCTCACACTTGGTTGCCCCTGACTGAGTCAAATTTCCTTTATCAAGTTCAATTCCTTGACTGGCCGCGTTTGTTGGGATTCCTTGATATCGAATGGTATTGCAAACAAGTGTTGTTCATTAAAATTGGCAAAATTTAATGCAAAGTTTAATGCAAAGTTTGAAAACAAAGCTTTGATAAAAGACACACAGTGAAATGATTAAATAGTCAAAAACAAAGGTGGGTCTAGTCATTAAGGAAGTGACCAACACACGCGAGTAACAAAGATTATTAGGAGTCAGGTTGCTCAACCTTGCTGTAGTATGTTTTTCAAAATAACCTTACCTCAATTAGGTCTTTTAGGGGTTGTAATGTGGTATGGTTCAGGGTTTATGAAACAAAGGATGGATTCCAATCCTACGCTCAGTTAACTAAAGATATACGTTCAACTCTCCAAAAGTAGGAAGTCACTTGATTTGAAAGCTGACTGGCGCCTTATATGAAGCGCTCGTGTTTAAATGCATAACCGAGTTAAACTGAGAACTACCCTACCCCAAGGTTGAGATTTAAGGTTTTTTGTATAAAGAAGGAAAACTCTTACTTCTAGGCTCGAAAAGGTTAACAAGGGATTATCTTCCTTGTTTGAGAATTGAAACAATGCCTTACATCCTTGGCGAGGTTAATTTGAAAGTATACCACATGAATTATGAACATGAGGTTTTCATCATCCTCCCTAATCTTTGCTTTAACAAAAGTTGAAAAAGGGGTGAAAAAGATATATATTTTTTGCTTTTATGAAAATAAAAGTAAATGAGTGAAACGAATGGATTTAACCAAAAGATGCATAAATACTTCATTAATGTTGCCAATTTAAAGGTACAACAAAGCTCATAAGCAAATATCAATACAATTAAAGGAAATACAACTAAAATACAAAACACAGCCAACTTGGCGAATCATTTCAAAGATCTTAGTTTCCGGGTCCAAATGGGGAAACGTCTTCACCAACTTGCTCTTTGTGGTATAGAACTTTGAGAAGCCTTGTAGGTCCTTTACCTTTTGCTTCGAAAGTTGAGGTACCAACGTCTGAAGTACCTTCCTGAGGTTTCAGATTCTTTAGCAAGCTCATCAGCTTTTCTTCGAATTCCTTGCATTCTTCAATGGGATGCCCGATGGTCCCAGTGCGGAATTTGCATTCAGTCTTTGGGCGGTCTTCTTCGAAGATTAACTCCTTGTCATGGATCAGCTCTTGCACAAAATATCCTAAAGCTCGACAATTGTCCAAATCATGCCCTTCAGCTCCCTTATGGAATTCACAGGTTAGGTTGGGATCATACCAAGGTCCCCGGAAAGGTGTGAGAAGTCGTGGAGTTACCAGCTCGTTTTGCATCAAAGTGGGAAAAGTTTGCTTAACGACACCGGGATAGGCTGGTGGTTAAATTTTCCTCTTTATGCAGCACACTTCTTCTTATCTTGAGGAGAAACACACGTTGGAGACTGAAAACCCCTCTTCGCAAACACCTGACGAAGATTACGTTTGGATGCAGGAACAGGACCAACGTTCAGCTGGCATGAGGCTTCTCCAAAAACAAATTCTGGACACGAGAGATCCTTAGGGGATGGCAAAGGATAGTTGATTTGAATGCCTTGTGGTGTAAATGATAACTTCTCAGAATCAAGCAGCGTCTGAACCTGGCTTCTGAGTACCTTGTGTTGCGGTGAGAAATGGATACCATAGTTATTAGTGAACTAGGATCACATTTCTTTAAATGTTCACCACCGTCTTTGATTTATCCAAAGGAAAGGTTCAAAAGCGAAAAAAAACCTAAAGATCTAAGGTTCGGGGGTTGGTTACGCCTAGGGAAGGTATTAGCATCCTAAACGTCCGTAGTACTCTATAGGAACCTCTCGATTTTATTTTATGTTATTTCTTACTCGCTTGCTAAGGTGTGCTATACTAAAGGTTGAAACCCTAGGGGTTAGTATCTAAGTATACTCGATAAAGTATCGCACCTTACGCCTACGTATCCTCGAGAGTAGAATCAGAGTATGCGTAATTCTGAAAAGAGGAACTTCTTGACGGGGTCAAGGTTCCAAGGGGAGGTAAAGTCTTGGGCAAGACCTTACATAGAGTGCGGCTACTCTAAAGTTGTAGGTTGGTTTAAGAGGGGTAGGATTGTAAATGTTCGCAGCTGAGCATTTACTTGGAGTACGGCGACTCCGATCCTAAGGCTAAGATTCTAATTGTCTACGGCGAGACGTGGAGTACGGCGACTCCGAATCCTAAGGCCAAGGGTTCTAAAAGTTAGTCCTATGACGTTTGAGTCAATATTTAGGGTACCTTTCCTTTGGAATGTCGAGGGGGACAACTTAATGATTATTAGTGCGCACTAGCAAAGGTGAGCTAGTATGGTGTATAGTGACCAAAAAGGTTAAATGCGATGCCCAAAGGCGATCGACTTATATGGGTAGAAAATGAGCCCGACGTTGGATCGAGAGTTTTTTGTATTTTTGAAAAGGTTTAGACAATAGAGTATACATACATCAATATAAGCAAACATGACATCAATCATAAACATGCAAGCGTACACTCAAGTGCGCGATGAAGGACTTAAGGAGTTGATTTATTCTTGAGGTTTATTGAGAAAAAGTTTATTTATTTTTTAGAATTATGCTTAAAGATAATTATTAATGTAAAAGACTGAAGCATTTTTTATTAGTAAAAAAAAGGTTTTTATTTTAGCATTTTTAATAAAAGTTCAATATTATTATGAGAGATATTATTAAGGATTATTTTATTAGAATTTATTAATAAAAAAGGTTTAATTAAAAAAAAAATGGTTTTAAAGCTTTATTAAAAAGAAAAAGGTTATTAAGGGTCAAATTGATTTTTAAACAAAGAGATTTAATTAAAAAAAAAAAAAACGGATGAATCCAGTGTGTGCACAGGAGGAAGGGTCTACCATAGACCCTCAATCTTCAACTGCTTGATGAGCACGCATGTGATCTAACGGGTAACAGAGTGAGGGTGCATGTGGGTTAAGGTGTGTGTGCGTGTACATGAGATTTCAGCGAACAAGAAAAACACAAAGACGTTCTCAAGCTCTCATTTCCCTCTTGTCTTCTCTCACGAACGAAGATTAGCGTTCGAGGAACCCTAGCGGCGCCGCCGCTCACTCCGTCTCTCACTCACCTTTCTCTCTCGATTCAAACATCCACAAACACAAACCCTAACCCCATGCAGCCCAATACCCCAATCCACTAGGTTATTGTCGATTACAAGTTACAAGATGCGATGATTTAAAAAACAAAAAGAAATGACGGCCGGCGATGATGGTGAATCCTTCACAGATCTTCGTTCAGGGACGGTTCCTTCTCTCCTTACCTCTTTGTATGATTTTGCTTCTTTGTTGTTTCTTGACTTCGCCTTCTTCTGGACTTGATGTTGGACTTTGTGATATCGTGGGAATTTTGTGCTTTTGATTTTTCTTTCTCTCTGAATTTCTGATCCCCTCCCTACGCGAACTCTCTTTTCTTTCTTCTGTGATTGAATGTTCTGGTGACTTGATTGAGGTCTGATGAACTCGGTTGAATGTCTGATGAATTTGATTGGTGGCTGTGAAGAATGTAGAGTTCTGAGCCTTTCGGAATTATTGTTGCATTTTCGTTTATTGGATTGATGGTAATTTCTGGTTTTTGGAGTTGTTGGATGTGTAAGGATGTTGGGTTTTGCGATGAATTTGAAATTGGTAGCTGGTATGAGGAATTGGTGTGTTGGTTCGTCTCCCCTTTTTTCCAAATTTTGCCCCTTTATATAGGCCAATGTTGAGTAATTGGTTTTGAACTTCTTAATGCTGTCTAAAATTGTTTTGGAAAGTTTGAATCATGTCTAGAACTTTCATGATTTTGTTTTCTCGATTTGGAAACTTATGGGAACTTTCATGACCGTCTTGAAAACGTGGTTTCACGTGTTGCCTTGTTTGATTCTTGTCTGACCCTGTTTAGGAAAGTTGATGCTGGTGATATCCTTTTGTGATATTGCCCACAATTTCTAAGATTTCTGATTCAAAAAATAAACTCTGAGGCCTGAAACCCTTTTTACGATTTGAGGGAAAAAGTTGGGGAAATGGTTTTGGAAACTTTTCAAAATTGTCTGAAACAAATTAATTGTGCTGAATATATTGCAACCTATTTTTGGAAAAAAGAGAAGTGGCTGTTGATCCTTGCCCTGATCGTATCGATTTCTGTGATGAATACTTTTAACTCCTTCCCCTTTTTCCCGATTTCTTTTAATGATACCTTAATAATTGAGGATAGTTTTGTTTTCAGTTTGTACTGATTTTCGGTTGTGTGCCATAACTCCTCTATAGGACATGAGCAATGCGGAGTTTTTTCAAATTTCTCAACAGTACAGATCAATCGTGAAAACCCAAAGTGAGTCTCATCTTCTTGCAGTGGCAAGACAAATAAAGCTTTTGAAATTCAATAATGAACTCTTAGTATTCTTCATGTTAGCTTTTGTTATTAGAGATGATGTGAAGAAAAGGAGCAGTAAGGTGGTTGCGGTAAGGACCCAAACTAATCATGTTCTTCAAATTTCCAAGTTTCTCATGAATGATATAGGATAGTCTAATGCACCCTGTTGGTATGTTCTGCTGTCATATTCATGTGGCACACTGATTGTGGTTTTAAAATGCATTTGATTTTTTTGACTATTTTCGTGACTTTGATCTTGTTTCCACTTTCGTCATCTTTCCTGCTACTCTTTGTGATAAACACGCTTGATGACCCTATTTCTTAGCTACATTTCTCACGATGACCAAATGATTTTCGATTTTGAATGTGCTATGACCGAATTTAACCACTGATTCTTTTCTTAGGTATTGATGCTAGAGCAAGGTCTTCCAAGAATTGAGCATGGTTCCTTCAACGTCTAATCATAGTACTATCGCATCCGTCGGTAAGTGTTCGAACATGTTTAACATACTCGTGATCCATCTCCCAGATGTGGAATGCTACGGTGATAATTCTCACTGTAATTTCCATGAAACGGGTGTGACGATAATGCGAAAGCTGGTTGCGGAATTCAAAGGCAGTTAACAACGGACTTGCGGGGAGCATGAGTTTTCACAAACAGTCCTAGTTGCACCTTCTGTCAGTTAAAACGATGCCTTGTGTCGGACCCATTCAGAGTTATCTCCACAGGATTTTGAAAGTAAGGACCATTAAGCATATGGTGCAATATGGCGCACGTCACTCGCTTCTTGATAAGAAATGTTCTTTTAATTTTTGCAGAGTTGTTGATTTAACACAGGCCAATGTTAAATTTGTAGGTCTTGCTACAAAACTGGTTCGCAGCAAATGGCAAGATTTGTATGCTTTCAAAATTTGAAGTCGTAATGTTTGTAAGTTTGGATGGCTTTGCTTTGAATTTGCAATTCCCTGCCAACCTCTTTTACTGTTACCGATGTACTTTCCACAGAGGTTATTAAACTGCAAGCTAGGAGAAGTTTTGAGGCTGAACTTCGTATAATATTAATATGCAGGTGTTGTGTTCTTGCGATGAATGTGAAGAGCAGCCCGTCTATCAATTGCGCACATCATTTGCACTTGGATGGTAAATGGCATCGATTACGACGGCACCGAAAGAGTACAATCAGAAGTTGAAAACATCAGTTCGATTCAGCAAGTTGGGATGCCATATAGGCCTTGATAGGAATCAATAAGAGTTGTGCTTAGAATTGACATAGCACTTTATTTGTTTTGACAGTATTTTAGATACTTCCTGCATTTTCCATTGCCTTTTGAAAGAAATAAAATAGCATATGTTCGGATCACTCGTGTATAATAACTCCTGTTCCTCGTCCATTAAAGTAGTCCAACACCGCCAGTCTTTAATTTTAAAACAAATACAAATGGCGACTAGTTCTTGTACATATCCTGATCATTGTTGAGCCGAAAGTACCTACGTCATTTGAAACTTATGGATAGAATCAATGAGTTACATGCCAAAATGTCTTAAGCTTTCACGTAACAATAAATCCACACGTCAGCCTTTTCATCAGTACTCATGTGGCGTTAGAAGTAGGGGTGGACAATCGGTCGGTTTCGGGCCAAAAACTTAAATCCGACGTAAACCACGGTTTTAGTTTTATGGCCCAATTTCGACCGATTAAATTTTGATTTTTGTCGGATTCGGTTAAGTCGGTTTATCGGTTAAGTCAGGTCGGTTTAGTCGGTTTAATATTTATTAGAACAATTCTATAAAAATAATTATTTTTTAAATTTATTATAAAAAATATCAAATTTTTGGAATAGAACAATATTTATTATTATTAAAAGAAAAATTATTATTATGAGATAATATTTTAAATATTATTTAACATTAGTTTTGATCATTATCATATTTTAAACCATAAACTAAATAATACTCAAAATTTTATATTATATGTCTTATATTTTTTTAGAGTATATAATACCATCATTAAATTATAAAAATGATAACATTCTCAAACATTATAAATTTCATTTTTATAATAAGTCGGTCATATAGTAATAAAAATAAATAAAATATATATATTAATTAAGTTCGGTCGGTTTCGGTTTTTGTCGGATCCAAAATAAACATCCAAGCCCGACCGAAGCAACCCTATATTATCCAAATTAAGCAACCGAATCAACCCGACAGCCGACCCGATCCGACCCATTTGCACAAAAAAGATAATGGGTCGGTCGGTTTCAATCGGTCGGCTCAAATTTGTCCACCCCTAGTTAGAAGGAAAGGATATTGGGAAAGTTCATCACTTATTTGACAACAAAACATCCACTTGAGACAACTTTTGGACTTAACTTAAGAAGGACAGGGTACCGCTTAGCCATTTGAAACATGACTAAAAATTGATGAATCGAGCCATAAAACTTAAACTTAATTTGAACCTTGATTGTTGGTGATGAACACATCTTGTAAATAGGCTTGAAACAACGGGAACACTTCTTGAAAGGAACTTGGTATGTGGTCCAACATAACTTTAAATCACTTGAAGCATGACTTAAAATCAAATGGGGGCCAAATGATAATGCTTTGATCTTTAAATAAGAAATCCATTGAACTTATGGATTCATTTGTGACAACGTGGATTAACTCTTAATACTGGTAGTACAACTCATCACGAAATTCAACCCAGCTCTCAAATAATCATGCTCAATACCAAAGGATAGGAAAAGTGATCCTCCTTTGGAGAAATCTTTGAGAAAAAAAAGAACCTGTACTGACTAAGATACCAAAAGAATGAGGGTATAATCTCACAGGAGTCCAATCACAATTTGCAAGAAACAGAGAACCTCCACAAACACACTCACAACACAACCTTCAAGACCTTGAGTCTTCTGCAGCAGTACCTGTGTTCACAAATGACACAAACGAGCAAAACCTAGATAAAGTGGTTAGTTATGCACGAATGATTGACCTAAGATGTTATGCGGACGATCAATGAATCTAAGGGAAAAATTTGGGGTACAACACCTTGCAATCCTCAGTTGAATGTCCCGGTGCCCCAGCGTGGTAGTCGCATCGGACGTTCGCATCAAAGCCTAGTGGGTATGGAGGGATCACTGGCTCTAAATCCTTCGGTATTATCAATCCACTTCTGATCAAAACTGGCAAAAACTGACTGTATGCCATCGGTAACGGAGTGAAATTCCTCTCTGGTTCCCTTGATCTTTGTCGTCCACGCTGATGTGGTAAACGAGTGCTCTTGAAAGCTGGTCTGACGGGATGAGTGCGATTCTCCTTTTTCAACAGAGTTTCCAGAACCCAATTCATCTGGCACTTGAGGATTCTGATCTCCTCTCCTATTTTCTCCTGGTACTCCCAAATTTCCTTCATCGTTGCTAGCGTGACCTTCATAGTTTCCAGAAACTGCCCCATTCCTCCTCGGAGTTCTCTCAATCTATGGTTGACTCTGTCCATTTTACAGTATTGTTCAGACATCCTTTGTCAAGTTTGGACTTGGGTATTGGCGTTTGGAAAATCAAGGTGACGGGTTCTGAAGAGAACGAGACGACAATAAGACGAAGAAGAATGCACATGCACATGCAAAGATGCAAAATGATATGCAATGCAAGCTAAATGATAGGTGTAATTTAAGGGACTCAACATTGTATTTTGCAAATTTTAAGGAACACTTTTCTTAGAAGAAAATCTCATTTCATTTCATTGATAATAAAGTTTGAATTACAAAAAGAGACAATTACACCTTCAAAAGCCAAAATACAGAGTACGAAATAAAGAAAGCTAAGTTCTAAACCATCCAATCAGTCTTCTCCTATTAATCTCATGGCGAGCTTCTGGTTTTCCCTCTGCAACCTCTCATTCTCAACAGCGAGCTTGGCCAACTGTGACTTCCATGGTTCTGGTGGAGATGATGTGCTAGGAGAAAATAAATCTCCTTGCGCATTCCTCTTTCTGACAGATTCTTCTTCCTTCCTCCTGAGACTCTTCTGAAGTTCATTCATCTCAAAGTCAAGAATCTGATACTTGTTCATCCATGCATTCCTTTCTCGTTCCGCTTGAGCCAGCCGAATCTTCAATTCGTCCTCATTGCTTGTGAAGTAAAGAACAGGATCTCTGGGAGCTAATGGGATGGGATCATGACGGTCATACGGCATCTTCAACTCAACAGCCCTCTTTTGCACCCACTGAGTGTAAGATTCTGAAGCCAAACACTCAGGTTTCCCCAAAGCAGAGATACCTCTTGTGTGAACATGACGCCAAGCGTGAGCCATCTTTTCCCTAAGCACATGGTCCTTATCCTCTTCAAAGAACAAACCTTCCAAGTAAATGTTGTTAGGCTTAGCTTCCATAGAATAACCATGTTGACGGCAAGCCAAAGCTGGATTGTAGCTTATGCCTCCTTTTGTGCCAAGAAGCGGTACATTAGCAAATCCTCTACAGCTAACAATCATATCTTTGCCTTTGAGCAATGGGTGGTACCACTCTAGATCGGTGTTGGTGAGAGACATGATCTTTTCTGACCAAAGAAGTCCATCTTGGAGATCCCAAAAGGTCTTAGAACGGGGTAAGTGGGAAATAAACCACTTATACAATAGTGTGGCACAACAGGTTACCATCCCTCCCTTATGAGCAGTCCTTAAATGCACTGAATGATAAGCGTCTGCAAGTAGGGTTGGAACTGGATTTCTAATGATGAAGATCTTGATTGCATTCATATCAACAAAGTTCTCAATGTTGGGAAACAGAAATAACCCATAAATGAGAAGGGCCATAACAGCTTCATAATCCACCATATTCTTCATGCTAACATAATGATTGGCTTTCTCCATTAGAAACTTGGCAGGTAACCCAAAAAGTCCTCCATTGACAACCAAGTTAGCCTTGACTTATGACAGCTTGAGATGAGCCGCTTCTGCAATTTCCTTCTCCTTAGGCGTCCTTTCCAAACCAGAGTAAGGAGGGTTTGGAGTGATGGGAATACCAACTAGAATGGCATACTCCTCGAGCGTCGGCATTAACTGGTAATCCGGAAAAGTGAAACAATGGTACATGGGATCATAAAACTGTATGAGAGTAGGAGCATCCCATCTACCATCTTTGTCTTCATCAGAGAGAAAATCTTCCCATACTTGTCTTGAAACGTTGTTGATTCATTGATTGGCTTACCCAGAATCTTTAAATATTCTAATTTTGGACTAATGAAGGTGTACTTCTTCGTTTTCCTTTTTTCAAAATCCATCCTATAAAGTTTACAAAACAAAGTTGAATTCCTTGAATATACACAATGCATATGATGCAAGGATGAATGCAACAAACACACATAAACAGATAAGCACAATGCACACAGAGAAACCTAAGTTAAGAGTCACGAGCATGGAGTCAAAGGTCTACCCATCCTAAAGGTATGTACTATGGTTTTCACCTGCAAGACAAGGTTCTAAAAAGTTCCCAGAGTCGACAACCCATCTTTCAGATTTTATCGACTTTCCAATTGCTTGGTGATTGATAAAATTCTCAAGAGAGTCTCATCTGAGTGTAGTATCGCGTAGCAACCATTTGGGATTGCTCCCTCACAGTCCTCGCACTATGTCCTAAATAGGCCAAGTTGGGGTAAAGGGATAACTAAAGGTCATCAGTATCTCTGGCACCCAGGTCGAAAGTAGTAACGCATTCACGATTGCTCGTTCAACATATACCACTTCTGAGAGGGCCTCAACTAAGTGTGGACTTCAAGTTCCCTCCTTTAGGATTTCTCCCTCGAAGTTCCCTTGACTATGTCCACGGTTCCTAAACATATGTGTTATATCAAGTCCGGGTTAGGACTTATCTCACTCATAGATACCACGTCAACCCATAGAACAGATATACAAATATATAGGCAAATATGACAGATATATAAGCAGATATAAGTAAAACAAGCAAACATAATAACATGAATACAAGATATGCTTAACCCTCTAAAATCGGTGATGTCAGTCCCCAGTGAAGTCGCCATTTCTGTTGCGGTGAAAATCGGATAACAAGCTATTAATTAACTTGCATCATATTTCTTTTACAACCGACTTTGATTTATCCAAAGGAAAGGTTCAAGATCGTTAGAAAAACCTAAAGGGGAAGATCTAAGGTTCGGGGGTTGGTTATACAAAGGGAAGGTATTAGCACCCTAAGTATCTGTAGTACTCTACAGGAACCTCTTGTTTAAATGTTTGTGTTATGTTTGCTAAAGGTTGAAACCCTAGGGGTTAGTATCTAAGTATACTCGACAAGGCATCGCACCTTGCGCCTACGTATCCTCGGGAATAGAATCAGAGTATGCGTAGTTCTACTTCTACTGAATGATTGACTGTGGTCAATATTCAGAGGGGAAATGAGTACAAGCTCATTGTAGAGTATAAGAACTCTCTAAGTCTAGTTATGATGGTCCTATGTTATGTTTTAGTCAGTGGGGAAAGTGATGATTCATTATGATGAATATCACCAAGAGTGTAAGAACTCTCTCCTAAGGCTAGTTATGATTTCTATGGCTCTGATGAGGCCAAGAAATAAAGTTTTCTCCTAAGAGGTTACTTAGGTTAAGGTGGGGGCTATGACTTTAAGAGTCAACATTAATTCACCTTCCTTTGGAATGGGGGAAAGATAACAGTTATAAAGATTACCAAAAGATAAGAGATCATAACGCAAATATGATAATGCAACATGAATAAGAAAATAAGATGAGATACAATCATGATAGTAATGCAAAGTGGAATCATGCATATTGGACAATAATCAGGCAAGATCAAACATCCATATATGGCAATAGATAGTGAAATAATTAACAACAATTAAGCACACATGGTAAAGATAATATCTTTACGTTTGAAATCAAAGTAAAAAAAAATAAAGGCCAGGGATTTAGCAATAAAGTACAAGCAAAAAAACCTAATGGAATATCCTTATCCAAGTCAATGAAACCTCTCAAATAACTCCCTCATGCATCAAGGACCAACACAAAAACTCTCAAGGAAATAAGTGATTTCTAAGTGGAATACAAAATTAAATGAAAAGTTCATACATGTTTTTTTGTAAATTTTTGATTGGTACAAAAATAAATAAAAGTGGAAATTAAATTATGTTAAAAAGTATTTATAAAACATTTTTTTGGATTTTTAAGTAAAAGATAATATTTAAAATTTGAATAAGAAAAAGAAAATAAAGCATTGTGGAATTAAAACAAAAGGGGGTGTAATATTGAAAAAAAGAGAGCTGAGTTATGTTGCAACGTGTGGGCCTGGTTGGAGAGGGGTGTGGTTAGCGAACTACAAAGGCCCATGGTCCCAAAAAAAAACTCAGGCATGTGAATATATTATATGGTCGTGGTACAAAAACATGTAGAACATCGTTATCAATTGGTCATTAGTCCTATAAGTGACTAAACGACAAACTAATGCTCTAGCCATTCCCACACTGCCACATTATCATCTTCCTCATGCATGCTACGCAAAACCCTATCGTGAACCAGCAACACACGCATGGTGAAACCTCAACCTTCTCAGCTATTTACAAACTCATTTCCTAATCAAAATTAATGAAACAAGATAGCAATATGTAGTATTCAAAAGATAGAGTAGGACTAAACCTTAAACAACTCAAAACAGCAACTCAAACATGAAAAAAAACAACATGGGAGTGGAGCATCTAAACTGAAACAAAGCTATCAGAATGATAATGTATCAACACGACTCCAAACAGACATTCATATTATCAATCCAAACCGACACAGATGCAACATATGAACATGATGACATCATTTAAGATCATTTAAACTTAGACTTGAAAACATGGGATCATGAAGACAAAACTTACCAAGTGGAGTTAGTCCACTGCCTCTTCAACTTGGAAGCTTTGGAATCCAAGCAGTTCAACCTCCTCCTTTCAAAGATGGTGGTATGCAAGCTGCTGATGCAATGTTCCACTCTTGCTTGATTTTGGTTCTCACGAGCTCTCTCTCTTTTGAATGGTACGTTTGTAGCAAGTAGTTGGTGTTCTCTTGTGTTCTGAATGAAGGAGAGTGGACCTCCTTTTATAGCCAGAGCAGTCGGTTAATGTATTTGAAACATAATGGTTTTAAGCTTTGTCAAGAGTGAAATGTGATAGGTAAACCCTACACGCATGGTTCTTCCATTCCATCACCCTTGAGCCAAGTGAAACCATCAGTTGTTGCTTGCGTACTAGGGTTCAAGTCAGAAGAAAAAGAACAAGAACCACAGGATTGAGGTACAAGAGTAGTTTACACGATGGTCCTCAATTTTAAAGCAAGGTAACTTTTATATATCCACTCTTCAAGTACAATGACAGTTGGAACTTTTGGTGGCTTTTTTTCACAGGTTTTGTGGTAAAGTACAATGTTGGGAACTGGTGAGAAAGGAAACAAAGTGTACTTGGCAAGTGATGTTCAGAATTAGGTTCAAAATGAAGCATAGTTTGTGTAATGAAACTAAACCAAGGACTCCACTTTAACACACGATGACATGAAGTCTAATGAACCAAATGGGTTGGTTCTTGGCCCTCTTAAAACATGGCATGGAGTAGAGTGACTTTGATGTTGTTGGCAGATTGGGATTGAGCTCACCACATGTAAACAAATCGTGACAAGGTTTGGTGTAACAAAGAGTTAAAATCTGAATTTCTCAAGTGTACAAAACATTCCAACGTGACATGTTTAGTGCACAATATCTTGATGACTAGTGATCTAACTTGTGAGATTTTTGGCTCTATGTAACGTAGGCATTTGATAGAATAAAATTCATGTGGAATGATTCTTGAAATAAGGTTTGTAACAATGTGAAAATCAGCCATGAAGTTATGCAAACCAAGCTGCCAAAAAGAATCTTAGAAATTTTCTAAGTTATGGAGTTTTCATAACTTGAAACACCTATCTTTAAAACATCATAACTTGAGATTGGCTTATCCAAACGAGGAGTTCTACACATGCTTGGAAAGCTTGAAGAATAAGGAACAACTTTCATGTCCAAAGATTTTTTATTTGAAGCTTGGAATTAGAAGAAAATTTGGGTTAAAGTTGGAAGAAAAATAAAGTGAAAATGCTGAAAATTTCACTAAGTCCTAAAGGTAACTTATTCATTTTTGGATGAAAAGTCATATGGAACAAATTGAATATCTTGAAAAGAGCTTTCCAATGAGCTTTGAGTCACTCCATTTGAGTGTGTAGTTTAGGAGTTATGGTCATTTCAAATTGGACTATTAGAGGGAAAATCTCATGTATGAAATCTTTCTTAGTCAATACCCTACTTGTCTTGCAAGAAACCTCATGAAACTTGATCTTGATGCTTTGAATACCTCATGAGACATTCTATGATGATTAGAACCATTGATACTTCATTTGAACCAAAATTCCAAAGGATTAGGGTTTCAGTCAAACCCTAATTTTGACTGTGAATGCACTGAGGTAAATTCTTGTAAACTTGCTCCTTCCTTCTCATCTAAAGGTCTTAGGAGACTCTTGAGGATGTTGATAAACCAATAGAATCAGGAATTAGGGTTTGGGAGTTCATCTTGATGAAAATCAAAGTCATTGACTGACAGGTGTCACAGAAACCCTAATTTAGAGGTATAGTGAGGCTGAGGCTCAAACTTCTCTTGTTGAGGACCAATAGATCTTGGATTCCTGTTGAATGATGTCTCTTGGATGTAGATGACCTTAAGTGGTAAGTGAACCACACAAGTCTTGACTTGATAGAGCCAAATTCTCAGTGATTTCTTCAGAGCAAAACCCTAATTCCAAAGTTCTTGCACTGGAGCTCTTTTGTTGACTAGACTTGCTTCAAAACAACTTGTGGAGCTTCATGGTGATATGCAAACCTAATTTGAACACAAAGAAACAAACTGCAAGATATGGGTTAGTTCAAACAATGCAGAGATGCTTGACCTAAGATGCACAAATGAAGATGACATCTAAGGGTAAAAATTTGGGGTACAACAAGTAGGATAAGCATTAGGTAGTGCTATCCCTCTCTTCTCTTTAGACTTAGGTTCTTAAACCTTGACCTTAGGGCCACCTTTGCATGATAACATTAGGATAGAAATTCCCTTTAGAGTTTCCTTTTCCTTGAGTCTTCTCTTCTCATCCCACAACCACTACAAAACACTTAATAAGGATTAACGTGTATTGCACATGAGCCTTGTATATGGGAAATGAGAAATGAGGGGTTTCCCTTCATTCTTCTAGGATGCTTAGTGTACGTCCTGTTGGGGACGATATGCGACGCATTCGTTCCTATGTTGTAGACTTGGGTGCAATGCAAGTTGCAAACTAACTTCAATCCACTTCTTGTCTAAAAAACACAAAACAAACTCAAACCTCTTTATCTTTCGGGATCGTTAAGTTTCAAACTATTTTCAAAAAAGGGCACGTTACTTCCGTCTCGTCGTAAACAGGCATCGACCCTAACTGCTGGACGTGAATCTAATGTCGCTCATAAAAAACACTAAGACCTCATTAGGTAGAACTACGACTGCTCTGATTTCCTCCTTCTGGTTAGATTAAGGATACGTAGGCACAAGATGGCGATGTCTTAGCGAGTAACCTCCCCCCCTTAGTTCGTGTTCGAACTACGTTGACTCTGACTTTCCCATTGCACGAGGGAATACGTAGGCGTAGGATGTTGATGTCCTATTGAGTCACTTCTTTTTCTTTTCTTCCTCGTTTCTTCGTTCTTCTCTGTTCCCGTTCCTTTTCCTTTCCTGTAGCAGTGGAGCTCCAGATGATGACACCCTTTGATCGAGACAACAAGCGTGGATCCCATCGAGTACGATGGACGCGTGGGGGTGCTAATACCTTCCCCTCGCGTAACCGACTCCCTTACTCGTTTCTCTTGGTCACGAGACCATGATTTTCCTTTCCCTCAGGTTTACGCAGTGTTTCCTTTCCCTTTCTTGGGATAAATACACATTGCTGGCGACTCTGTTTCCGCGCCACTTTCGCGTTTGTACCTGGATGAAATTCTCGGGAGCGACAAACTTCACCTTGAATACCCATTTCACATTGATTGCCACCTTTCCTTGAAGAAATTCGACATGTGACCAATTGTTGTTAACTTCTATGGACTCCATCTCCTTATTCATCGCTTTCAACCACATCGAATTCCTCAATGCCTCAGTTGCATTAACTGGTTCGAAATATGCATAGAAAGCATAGTGTACTAGCTCACCTTCATCATTGACTATATCATAAGATGTAATAAGATATTCCTGCAGCCTTGCAAGCATGTTTCTTGTTCTTTGAGGTTTGCTTGTGCTTGCTTGACCTCTAACTTCTTCCTGTCAAATTTCTCTTTCAACTCCACTTGCTGGTTTATCATATAAGATTGTCATTGAATCATTATTTACATTTTCAATCCAATCTCATTCCTTAAGCTCATCTATGATCATGTCCTTGCTGATCACTACTTGCTTGTTCACTAGGTCGAACAACTTGTTTCCACCAGTCGAATGATATCCTATTAGGATCATTTGTCTCGACTTGTCATTAAATTTTATTCTCAAGTGATCAGGCACATGTCTATGTGTTATATATCAAAATACTTTCAGATAACTTAAGTTGGGCTTGACACCAGACCAACATTCTTCTAGCGTGATTCCTTCTAGCTTTTTCGTTGGACATTTTTACAAAATGTATGTTGCAGTCGACATAACTTTTTCCCATAGTTCTTTGGGTAGATGCTTGTCTTTTAACATACTTCCCACCATATTCATGATGTATTCTTCCTATCACCCTTTCCATTTTGTTGTGGATTATAGGGTGACACCACCTCATGCACAATTCCTTCTTTCTCACACAATGTGTCGAAGACTTTCGACACATATTCTCCACCACCATCAGCCCTCAGAATCTTGAGCTTTTGACCACTTTGTATTTCGACCATAGATTTAAACTTGACAAATACCTCAATCACTTCACTTTTCTTCTTGATCAGGTAAGTTAATAAATTTTTACTAAAATCATCTATGAATGTTAGAAAGTATATGTTACCTCCAATCGAATCCACTTAGATATGACCACACACATCAGAGTATATGATTTCAAGAACTTTCTTCGACTTGCTTCCTGAAGATGTTCTTATATTGCTTTGCTTGTACACATTCCTGACACACTTCATTTAGAATGTCAATTTTTGGTAACCCTGAAACCATATTTCTTCTTTTTAGATATTTGATGTCTTTGAAGTTGAGATGGCCAAGTCTATAGTGTCATATCCATTCATCCCTGCTAGCTGCAGTTGCAAGGCACTTGTGCTCCATCACATCAAGTTCAAACATGAAGGTTTTATTCTGAGACATGAGAGCCTTCAAGATTAACCTTCCACCTGAGTCGAGAACTCTCATGATCTTATTTTCAATTGACACTTTTTAATTCTTTTCCACCAACTGCCTTATGCTGAGAAAATTACTTTTCATGGCTGGTATATACAATACATTGGGAATTACTGACCTTTTGCCATTTATCCTCATAATCTGAACATCACCAATACCTTCAGCTGCTACAGTATTGTCATTTGCAAATTTCACCATGTTCTTCATCGAGGGTTTTATGTTGACAAACCAATTTTTCCTACTAGTCATTTGTGATGAGTATCCTGAGTCCAAGTACCCTTGGTCCTTGAATCTTTCTTCATCGCTTGTTGTGACCATCAGCAAGATCTCTTATTCTTTATGCTTTGCAAGCTTTGCATCATATTCTTGATTCTTTTTTTAGGATAATCACTAGAGTAGTGACCATACTTCTGACAATCAAAACACTTAATATAACTTTTGTCGGGTTTTCGTCCACCACCTCTTCCTCTACCTGCAACACCACCTCTGTGGCTGCTTTTGTATGAGGGTCTTCTTTGATTCGACAAAATTCCTTCTTGCAAGTTTCCTCTACCAATCCAATTGTTTTAGCCTCCTCTACCTTTGTTGTCGAACCATTTTCCTTTTCCTTTCCTTTCTCTTGCTGATTACGCCTGCAAAGCCACGTCACTCTTCAACTTGCTTGCAACTCTTTCATCCATTATTTGTTTATTAGATTCAAGCATCCCTTGAAGCTCTTCCTTTCTCAATGCATATAACTTCGTCCGCGGAATGCATTTAACCTCGACCACACAGGTGAGGTAACGAAGGGCAGCATTCACCTCGATGTTTATAAAACCGAGGTTAGAAATTAAACGGTCATGGGTTCGATCCCCAACATTAACATTTTTATAATTTTTAGAACTGGATGGCGCGCCCAATATTAACACTCGGTGTTTTGTAGAACCGAGGTAATATCTCAATGTTATTACCTCGATTTTATGTAAACACCGAGGGGATAAGTTTTTTTTGTACTGTCGTGTGCACCTGTATTAGAGAATCATATTCCTGGATATAGAATCATATTTTTCACATTCTTTAAGCACATATAGTTTGAACAATATTTGAAACTAATTAGGTCAATCAACGACAACTTTAAATATATAGCAAAATGATTAAAAAGGAGTAAAATGATTAATTATAAATTTTAAAGGGATATAAAACATTTGCTTACTAGTTTTCCCATATCCCATCTTCATGATCACGACGAATAACATGCACATCATCTGAATCATTTTCTTCAGATGCTTGATGTACACGTGTTGCTAAACAAGGAGTCTCATAGTAAAATCTTGATTTTCATGAGTACTATTGGGAAGATGTTTACCTTGAAGAACAATTGGCCATCTAGTGTTAGAAGGATCAGTGACATAAAAATCTTGTTTAGAAATGTCGTATGCACTCCAAGTAATTACATTAAACTTAAGCATGCGTGACAACCATTTGCAAAGATCTGATGCACTACTCTCTTTACAAATTAAAAATATGTGGGAAAAATTGAATTCTGATAAAAAAACAAGAACAACCTTTGCTCTTCCCAAAAGAGAGAAACGACTATAATGATTGAATTTTTTTTTCATTTCTCAAGACAGTCACACATCATTCAAGAATATCAACCATTATAATTAATCATTGCAAGCATTAAATCACAAGATGTTTCATCTTCCTTGAGCGGCGCTTAAGTCACTCAACCTCTTCTATAAATGCAAACTTTTATATATTGAATTTCCTCATCTTCAACCTACTCTTCTTAACTTCCTAGCAACATCAGTTCTCCATCTGAGAAGGCTAAGAGCATTATCTCAACAAAAGTCACTGTTAAGAACAAAACCATCACCACAGTACAACACCATCAGTAGTCAACTGAGGAAGCTCAGCCATCTGGGTCGATTGCTGTCAGGGATGCACTAAAGGTGAGGAAGGCCAAGAAGAAGAAGATGCTGAAGAAGAAGAAGAAGAAGAAGAAGAAGAAGAAGAAGAAGAAGAAGAGAAATGTGTCGAGCAAAATTGTTTACTATGACTCAAATGAGGGTAGTGAGGAGCGAGTTGTAGATTGGGAAGATTCATGTAGTGCTAGAGGATATTATTCTGATGTGGAAAAAATTATTTAATCCAAGAATCTTGTACTCTTTCCTTTTGATCAATGAAAAAATGAAAAAAAATAGTACACAAACAACAAAAATAAAGTTTCTCAATAACAACAACAATAATGGAGAATAACAAGAACAACAATAATAGACCAAAGTAACAACAAGAACAACAACAACAATAATAACATACCCGAGAATAATGGTGAGAGATTTTTTTTCGTTCGCTAGGGCTCGAGAAGTGAATGAGGTATACACTGAGTGAATAAAAAATATAAATATTATTTATCGCGATTATACTGAAAACCGAGGTAACATATCTGACGTAAAATCTATACAAAATTAAAGGCGCCTTTTGGGTTCCAAAAAGAATAAAAAATTAGAGAGTGTGTATCTCGGTTTTAATGAAAACCGAGGTAACATATCCGACGTAAAATCTATAAAAATTAAAGGCGCCATTTTGGTTCCATATAAATTAAACATAAAACTGTAGGAGCTGGGAATAACCTTGAGCATTTATTTATGTCGGTTTTTCATAAAACCGATGTAACAAATTGATTTTTTTTAAAATATTAAACAAGGCGCTTCCCTTACATACACCCTCATTTTTATATTGTTCGTGGTGAAAGTTTCGTCATAAAAAGCGTTATTTGTTGTAGTGATCCTGCATTTCTTGATAACAGAAGATAATCTTCATCTGCTTACACCAATTATCATAATTCTTACCATTCAGAATTGGAAGACTTGTTGGAAAATGCCCGTTCAGATGATTCATCGCACTATACTTTCCAAGGATCACACAGTCAGTGCTTCCAGATACCAAATGTTGGAAATACACCTAAAACTTTGAGAATTCATAATCAATCTTGACGAATAAGAGTCACTTCTTCTGATTGATTCCGCCTCTTGTTCTTCACTTTTCACTCAAGTGAATCAACTGCACATTGGTTGCAAGATGATTCCGCTACGCAACAATTATTAAAAAAGAAAAGAAAAGATGAATTGGAGAAAAAAGAAATTAGGGTTTTTGAGAAAAGGGGAAGAAGGAGAATATTTCTAGAAGTTTCTCTCTGCCTTCAAACTGAAGTATTTTAATCTTTTTTCTATGCAACTGCATTATTACAATGATAAGGTACCTCCCTATTTATAGTTTGAGATTGCTTGCACACCAAAAAATCTCCAACTAACCTAACTCAGCTAAAACACAAAATAAAGCTAAGTCTAAATTTCTGCCGAGATACACTTTTTCGACATTTCAACAACTATACAATTTCTACATAGGACATTTCGACAACAACAGACTCTGTCGAAATGATGTTTTGTCGCAAAGAATTCTATTCTCAACAATTCTATAACTATAATTATGGATAAAAAGTACGAGATTTTGGGCTAACATTTTTTTCCTCCTATTTTATCATTTTAACCACCAGGCTGATACATTACAAATATTTTTGACTTATAAACGATTCATTAATTGCATTTTATATGGTTTAGTTTGAAAATTTTGCTCTTCAATTTTTATTACAAGATTAGGCAAGAGAAAAATGGAAGATTTACCATCTCAAGAAGAGGAACTAAAAAATGAATAAGATTTGAAAAGGAGACAATGACGAGACACTGGTTCTAGAAAGCAAAAGCCATATATTAATATGTGTTACGTGGTGAATTGTTATTAGTTTAGTATTATAAAAAAAAAACTTTAATAGTAATTTTAAGTAATATTTATAAATAAATATTGTAACATTGTATCACATAAAGATTATATCTCTCATTATAATAGGAAGGTGTATTCATATCCATTATTCTTGATCTTTTACAAAACAGAAATTATTCATTTGGCACGCTAAAAATAAATATATTGTTTGAAGATATATATTGTTTTTTGATTAGATGAAAAATTATTATTTCAACTCTGAATATACTTTATTAGAGAGAGAATAGAGAGATGGACTCGAGAGAGTGTAGAGATAGATGGGATGCAAAATAAATGTTATCGATATACTAATTTAATTTAATAAATAAGTTAACTTAAATTCAAAATTAAGAAAAAAAATACTATTATATCATTTCTTACATGTGCGTAATAAAAAGCCGATTGACAAAGTTTATAAAACAAATAATTAAAATTAAAACTAAATAAAAATATTAGTTTATATTTTGATGCATGTGTATACTAGGAAAAAGTGGACAAATAGGCACTCCCATTACCGTTTGGATACTACTATAATATAAGAGAAACATTTTTTTTACATTATTAAAATAATATGGGGTGTTATTAGGTACAACTTAGGGATATCAAATAAATTCTTGCCTTTATTTAAAAAAAATTCCGGCCCAGCCCACAGAAGAAGCATAGGTAGCCCAATGTTTTACTACTCAGCCCAGTCTAACTGTTGTATATTTCTTTCTTTTTTGTTTCCAAGTGCTTGATGATCAAATGGTTTATCGTCATTCAATTAGGATATTCTGCAATCCTCAGAATTTAAAGTTACCAAATTTTCACTTTTGGTGAGAAGTTCTCAACAAACATTTGTCTTATAAGGTTTCTCGAATATTATTGCATGAGTGATTTTAAATCATACTGCAATTGCAATCTAATAATATGATTTCTCTCATGTAATTGCATGGGTGATTTTAAATTATACCGCAATTGCAATATGATCTTGCTAAAACTACCGCAACACCAATATTGATAGTTAAGTTGTTGGGGGCAGGTTTAAGAAAACAAGAATAAAGTTTGGTAAACAACTCAAAGTTCCACAAGCAGTCTCTTAATTAATCTCACAAGAATACAACAATTATTCAAAAAGGTTAAATACATAAATACATCATACACACTTAGTAATCATTCAACATAAAACTGCAACGTCTTATTTAAATATACTCACCATAGATTGAAGTTGCATTATATTACATTTATGCATTATATTTAGTGAGACTTGGTCTTGGCTCAAAATTCTCTGTGAATACAGCACCAATCTCATTGTTTCCATAAGCTAAAACATTTGGCCTTGGTTCAAAATCTTCCACAACTTTCTCCTTTTTCTTCTTGTCTATCTCATTGTTCCCATAAGCAGAAACATTTGGTCTTGGTTCAAAATCCTCAACAACCTTATTCTTTTTACGATCATCAATACCATTGTCTCCATAAGCTGAAACATTTGGTCTCGGTTCAAATTCTTCAATAGCTCCCTTATTTTCCTTAGCATCGAGGTCATTTTCTCCGTAAGCCGAAACGTTAGGCCTTGGTTCAAAATCTTTGACAACTTTATTATTTTGCTTAGCATCAAAAGACTGCTGCAGAGTCTTGAAATTCTTTTCAGTGTTGGTGTTGACAAGTCCTTGAATATTTTCAGGCATGTCTTGGTCTTTCATGACCAGCTTCCAGTATTCTCCTACATCTTTTCTTGATTCTACAATTGCTACAATCTTTATCGCAAAACAAGGTAAAGACATAAGACATAAAAATATTTTAGTCCAAATGTCCACTCAATACTGTGTTGTTATCTTTTAAAACAAATGTTTAAAGAAGTTCAACCAATTATATATATATATATATATATATATATATATATATATATATATATATGAAAAAAATGGGATATGCACTACTAGAATCATGAAAAAATGAGTTGTCCAAATTGATTAGGTTACTTGACTTGTCCTAGTCAATTAGATCCTATTATTTTAAAAAATATTAGTTATACTATTTTTTTGTAGAAATGACATGCTTTCTGCCCCATGATAAATAGTTTATTTATTGATAAAAAAATAATAAATAGTTTATTTGTTAAATAATCTTTAAAAAATACAAAATGTTTATTTAAGTGTAATATTGATAAATAGTATTAAAAATGTCAACGTTAAAAACAAAAAATAAATTTGAATAAATATCATTGTCAAATGCAACAAATAAAAAAACAATAGAGAGAAGATTAAAGTGCAACAAATATTTTAAGCAGCAGTTTCCGACATATAATCCAATTAATAACGAGTATGATAAATTCCACAAAACGTGAACAAACAATTAATTATGCAATTAAGTGTAATATTAGAGGGTATAGACTGCTATTTTTCTCTTAAGCATTAGATGATACTACTAACATTTTTAAAGGAAAAGAATTGTGTATACGTAAGAAAAGTGAAACATACCAAGAGAAGAAAGAGAGGCAATAATGCAAAAGCAGGTCTCAGTCTCATCATGTTTGAGAATAACACAAGTGTATGATTTTAGTTTTTGGATGAATGATTCATATTACAACTTAATCACCTATTTATAGCTAAATGAGAGATACCACGTGATCGACCACGTGCTTCTCTCTTATGCATACTGCTTTGGAAAATTATTGAAGCTATGTATGTATCTTAAACTAATTTTGCTACCAATTTCTCACGGGCTATGTGCTCAATAATAGTAGTGTATGTACCGCCCCGATTTTTTTAATTTTATTTATTTATTTTATTTATGTGAATTTTGTGAAATGTGTGAATTTATTCTATTTTACTTGCTAATTGAGTTAATTGGTTAATTTCCCTGATAAGTAAAATATTTGCAATAAATTATAATTTTTTTTCAACTTTTATTTCCCGAAATATATTTCATCGCTGTTTATGTTTTATCGCGTTTTGAGAGTGTTTGGGAGATATTTGAACGTAAGGGCAAAATGATCATTTGATTAGTTAGATATTTATATAAATAGAGATTAGAGAGAAATAGAAAGAAAAGAAAAAGAAGAGAAAGAAAAGGAGAAGAAAGAAAGAGAGAAGAAGAGGAGAAAGAGGAAAAATCGAGGAAACTCCGTTTCAATCGCGATTAATCGGGTAAGGGTGAGAAGTTTCAATTATATCTTGCTTGTGTATGTATATGTGTTGTTTGTAGTAATTGTTTTGGTTGTTTCACGACTTTTTCTCATTTGATAAATTGATGAACAATTGATAGAAATCGATGTTTTCACGGTCGGAAATCGATATAAATTGCGTTGTATGATCACACTATGTTTATGAACAATTGCTGATATTTGTTTTGCTGTTGGAATTGATTTGGGTTGGAAAAATGGGATTTTTGGGGTTTGAAACCGTGGGGAACGCAGCAGAAAATTCTGCATCTGATGTGAACCGCCGGGCGGCGCTTTGAGCGCCGGGCGATGCGGGCTTGCGCCGGGCGATGCCCGAGAGGCGCAACTTAGCACGATTCTGACTCTTTTGAGTCTTGGTTGGGAGATCTTACGCCTCTGCTTCGCTGGGCGAAGTAGCGGCGAAGGGGCACCGCCGGGCGAAATTCTGGTATCGCCGGGCACTCCTGGGGATTTTTCATTAGTTCTGTTTTCTTTTAATTTCCATAACTTGTGGACCAATGATCCGTTTTGAACGTTCTGTATACCGTTGGAAAGCTATTGGAATGTTCTTTCTTATTAAAATGGTTTTGGGGTGGTTGGCCGATTTAATTATGTCGGGAATTTGGGAATGTGTCGTTTGTCTACTTTTACCGTCGTAATTGTGTGTAATTGGTGTGTTATCATGCAATATGCTTTTGATATATATCGTATAACTGGTGTGCTATTATATGATGTTGATGCATGTGATAATGATGTTGTTGTGTGGTAAAATACATTGTTTGATTGAATATCAATGTATGTTGTTATGATGTTTTGTGGGATTGTTGTGGTTTGTGGATTATGATGAAATGCATTGTTTATGTGAAATTCAATGTGTGTTGTGTGGTGGCCTTATGGCAAGTAAATGCATTGTTTGAATTGATTTCCAATGCATGAATAATGATGATGAGTTAATTCATATGGTTGAATTGTGAAGATGCATTTGATTGTCATGAGTCCTTGTATGCCAAGCATCATGATATGCATCTTGTGATGTCGTGTGCCCTTGTGGGGTGTGAGCGACGAAACGATTCCAGAGGGAATCCGCTATAACATCGTGTGCCTTATACAAAGAGGTGTGAGCGATGATTATAGACGATCGTGTGCCTTATACAAAGAGGTGTGAGCGATCGGGTCGTGTGCCTTATACAAAGAGGTGTGAGCGATCCATAAACGTCGTGTGCCTTATACAAAGAGGTGTGAGCAACGGGGAACATCGTTTTCCCGACGGAGAGTTACACTAAGTAACAAGCGATGGTTCCAATAGTTCCTGAGTGAACTAGTGATGAGAATGATGGATGGATGGTACCGCATTTGCATAGAGTCGTTGTGTCGGTCTCTTTGCATTTGCATAAATCATGAATGGATTGACTATGTGTGGAAAATCATGAATGGATTGATTATGTGTGGAAAATTGTGAATTGATTGAGTATGTGTTGAGATTTATGATTGGATTGGTGAATTGATGTGCATATGTGATAAATGCATTGGTTGTGGATAATATGTTTTATGCATATATATATGCTATGTGATGTGGTGGGGTGTTCCATATGTCATGACGTTGGTGTGCCTTATGTGTGAATATGTGATTATGTTGGTGTAATTGATATATGTTATGTTTCTTAGTATGTGATGCTTGTGGTGAGAATAATTATGCATGTGAATTTATATGTGTTTACATATTATTATGCTATCTTGATTTAGTTGTTATTTCTCACCCTTCTGCTGTGGTTTGTTGCTCTATGAGGCAATTGCAGATTAGTATCTTGGAGGCTTTTGTGAAGATTAGTCCTTCGTCCTTTGTCGTCTGTCTGCTGTGATACGTAACACGGGAGTCAGGGAACGCTTTTATTATATATGTATACATTTGTTGAATATATTTTGTATTACTTTTGTATGTATATTTTGACGTTATAAAACAATTTATTTTGTAAAACAAGTCAGTTATGGATCTTTCCGCTTTATTCCATAATTGAACTTTCCTTTTATATGGAAAAAGTTTCCCTTTTACATTTATTCCATTTTGTGTTATGTATCAAATAATTGAGCAGGGGTTGTGTTTTCTTTCCTTAATTGTGGCATCCTTGTTTCTGTCAGAAAAATAAATTTTTATTTACTCTGATTTAATTATGTATTATTTATTTGCGATGGGAACTGGGGTGTTACATTAGTGGTATCAGAGCAGGTCGGTCCGTCCGGCCATGTTTTTGAGTCATTTGGTGTGACAGTTGAATACTGTCGATGTTGTTTGTCCCTTAGTACATGATATGTGCGTGGAACACTGTCAGTACTTTATGGTTTTCTAATCCTTTGTCTTCAGGAGTTAGAATGAGATAAGTGGGGGAGAAGCTGGTGCTTCTCCAAGTTGCTTCAGTTGTGGAGCGCTGGCTCAGTGTGTTGTGGATTCGGGAGGGAGTGCGGAGGTAAGGTTTATGTCGACTAAGGATTTGTGCCTTAGGTAGCTTGTGCACAAGATGCAAGAAATGCTATTATAGTTTGGTAAAGGCGGTTTATGCCCCATCATAATTGTTGGCTGTCTATTGGCAAATTGAGGAACTGACCACCCTTAATCCCTTGTTGATAGTAGATGGGAATTGTGTTGGATGGAATAGACGTGTCTTTCCGGCTTTGATAGTGTGTGAATGAATTGTTTGGAATTAAGGAAATGATTATGGATTATTTTGTTGAGTCGATGAAGATTCTAATATCGGAAGGTGAGGCGGATTAGAGGTTTTGGTATGTTGGTCAAGTTGGGGAATCATTGAGAGAGAGTGATTGGTTATTATTACTAGCTGCTTCTCAGAGAGTAGAGAGTGAACTTAAATTGGATGAAGGTGAATAGTTGAGGTTTATATCTGCTGAGTCAGTAGAAAACTCTCAGGGGATGAGACTAAGATGTTTGTTATGTTTGTGAGGATAGTGTTCGAGAAATTAGCAGAAAAGTCACAGTGATGGGTCGTCAGTGGTGTATGGTTTTCGGATGTGTTTTTGGATGGAACATTAGTGTGTTGATTTGCCGAGGTCCAGTATGGCTGGTAAGGGAAAGGATGATAGCATGAGGTTGCGTGTTAATTAGTGAGTAGTATGGAAACTTGCGGTTGTGTTCTGGATAGCTTGAGTTTTGAATTGTGACGAATCACGAACTATTTGAGTGTTCTTTTTGGTTGGTTGTTGCGACATGTTGGGATTTATGGAATTTGGACGGTCAAGAGAAGAAATTGTGTATGGATTACTGACAGTTGAATAAGGTAACGATGGAGAACAAGTGTCCACTTTCATGAACAGATGACTGGAATGGTTTGGTTGAGTTTGAGTGAAATTGCAAGTGTTTGGGATGTTTGATAAGAGTGGTGAATTGTGTGAGTTGAGGTTTTGATCGATTTAATGTGACTGGTTATGTTTTTTATCATCGGGATAGGCTGTTAGTTACTCGGTTAAGCTTGTATGTGAGTAGCCAGTTACCCAGTGAAATTTTTTGCATAAGCTTTAAGAATTTATATCTTTTGGAATTTGGTTGGGCGTTACAACATACAGTGATGTTGCTTGGTGTTAGTAATGCGTCTGTAAGGTTTGTGGAATAGAGGAACCATATCTTCCATATTTATTTGGATAAGTTCGTAATGGCTTTGATTAAGGATATTCGGATCTGTTGTAAACTCAGATGAAGGACAGATAGAGTGTTTGGGATTTGAATTACAAGTGTGGAAAAGAGACGAAGTTTTATGCTAAGTTATTCAAGTGAGAATTTGGGTTGAAAAAGGTTATTTTTATTGGATATGTTATTTCAGATGAGAGTATGGTTAATGGATCCATCGGAAGTAGATGCAGTTCTACAATGAGAGGTTCCGAAGTTGGTTAAGGAGATTAGAAATTTTTGGGCTTAGTTGGTTGTTACTGCAGGCTATGGAAGACTTTGCTAAGTTCGTACTTCTGTTATCCCAGTTGACTTGCAAAGGGTGAGTCATTTGTTTTGGATGTTCGTTGTAAGGAAAGTTTCAGAGAGCTGAAGTAGAAGTTGTCTACGGCTCCAGTTTTGATACTGCGTGATCCTAATAAACCGTTTGTGAAGTATTGAGATGTGTTTTTGATGAGTTAGTCTGTGTGTTAATGCAAGAGGGTAAAGTCGTGGCTTGTGCTTTACGACAATTGAGGATTCATAAAAGGATCTATACTATTCCGGATTTGGGATTGGTTGCGGTTGTAATGTGTTGGAAGATTTGGAGGTATTATCTTTATGGTTCTAGGTTCGAAGTGTTTAGTAATCACAAGAGTTTAGAGTACTTGTTTGGTCTGAAGGAATAGAGTATGAGACAACGAGGATGGTTAGAATTCGTGACGAGTTATGAATTTGGCTTGGATTATCCTTTGGGAAAAGCTAAGGTTGTGCCTGAAAAGTTAAGTCAAAAGTGTTTATGCATGTCTATTTTGATGGTCAGAGAATTAAAATTATTTGAGCAGTTCAGAGACTTGTGTCTGGTGTGTGAGATAACACAGTAGAGTGTGAGGTTGGGGATATTAAAGTGAACAGTGATTTTTGGTGAAAATGAGAAAGCGTTAGACTTTGGACGTGAGATTGGTAGTTTTGATGGTTACGAGTAATCAGAGTGTGCAGCGGAAGCGTGATATGGCACATTTTGTATTTGCGTGTGTAACTTGTAAGAGTTCATAGGTTGAACATTGAGGACATGTAGGAGTGATGAGACTATTGGACGTTTCAGAATGGAAGTGTTAGGTGGAAGGTTTAAATATTATTCATGGGCTACTATGTAGATGGATGTTTTGGTTGTATGTTCGATTGGCAAATCGTAGCATTGTTGTAATATGGTTGTGTGATAAGGATGTTTGGTATTATGGTTATGTGGAGGGTGTTGAACGTTGTTGTGTCGTGGAACTTTGTGTTCTTGTTTGTGGTGTTGCCTCGTTTCCATCGCGTTGGTTCGAGTGCGAGGAGTTAATTCCTGTGTGGGGAGTTAGGGGAGTGTTACCTACGGTGATGGTAACGATCCTGTTATGTTTCGGTTCAAGAGTAGATATGTGTGTTCGTAGCTTGGGTATTCTTTGAGTTGTGAGTTGGTCGTCAAGTGCATTGTATGGGCTTTGCATCTTGTCGTTGTAGTTGTCGTCGTTGTCGTGTCGTTGTTGTAGCTGCTGTTAGCAAGGTGGTTTGTCAGTTTGTGTTATTCGTGGTGTTGCCTTTTGAGTCGTTCGTCTCAGTTATATTTTCGAGGACGAAAATTTCTAAGTGGGGTAGAATTGTAACGCCCCGATTTGTTTAATTGTATTTATTTATTTCATTTATGTGAATTTTGTGAAATGTGTGAATTTATTCTATTTTACCTGCTAATTGAGTTAATTGGTTAATTTCCCTGATAAGTAAAATATTTGCAATAAATCATAATTTCTTTTCAACTTTTATTTCTCGAAATATATTTCATCGCTGTTTATGTTTTATCGCGTTTTGAGAGTGTTTGGGAGATATTTGAACGTAAGGGCAAAATGAGCATTTGATTAGTTAGATTTTTATATAAATAGAGATTAGAGAGAAATAGAAAGAAAAGAAAAAGAAGAGAAAGAAAAGGAGAAGAAAGAAAGAGAGAAGAGGAGAAAGAGGAAAAATCGAGGAAACTCCGTTTCAATCGCGATTAATCGGGTAAGGGTGAGAAGTTTCAATTATATCTTGCTTGTGTATGTATATGTGTTGTTTGTTGTAATTGTTTTGGTTGTTTCACGACTTTTTCTCATTTGATAAATTGATGAACAATTGATAGAAATCGATATAAATTGCGTTGTATGATCACACTATGTTTATGAACAATTGTTGATATTTGTTTTGCTGTTGGAATTGATTTGGGTTGGAAAAATGGGATTTTTGGGGTTTGAAACCGTGGGAAACGTAGCAGAAAATTCTGCATTTGATGTGAACCGTCGGGCGGTGCTTTGAGCGCCGGGCGATGCGGGCTTGCGCCGGGCGATGCCCGAGAGGCACAGCTTAGCACGATTCTGACTCTTTTGAGTCTTGGTTGGGAGATATTACGCCTCTGCTTCGCCGGGCGAAGTAGCGGCGAAGGGGCACCGCCGGGCGAAATTCTGGTACCGCCGGGCACTCCTGGGGATTTTTCATTAGTTCTGTTTTCTTTTAATTTCCATAACTTGTGGACCGATGATCCATTTTGAACGTTCTGTATACCGTTGGAAAGCTATTGGAATGTTCTTTCTTATTAAAATGGGTTTGGGGTGGTTGGCCGATTTAATTATGTCGGGAATTTGGGAATGTGTCGTTTGTCGACTTTTACCGTCGTAATTGTGTGTAATTGGTGTGTTATCATGCAATATGCTTTTGATATATATCGTATAGTTGGTGTGCTGTTATATGATGTTGATGCATGTGATAATGATGTTGTTATGTGGTAAAATACATTTTTTGATTGAATATCAATGTATGTTGTTATGATATTTTGTGGGATTGTTGTGGTTTGTGGATTATGATGAAATGCATTGTTTATGTGAAATTCAATGTGTGTTGTGTGGTGGCCTTATGGCAAGTAAATGCATTGTTTGAATTGATTTCCAATGCATGAATAATGATGATGAGTTAATTCATATGGTTGAATTGTGAAGATGCATTTGATTGTCATGAGTCCTTGTATGCCAAGCATCATGATATGCATCTTGTGATGTCGTGTGCCCTTGTGGGGTGTGAGCAACGAAACGATTCCAAAGGGAATCCGCTATAACATCGTGTGCCTGCAAAGAGGTGTGAGCGATGATTATAGACGATCGTGTGCCTTATACAAAGAGGTGTGAGCGATCGGGTCGTGTGCCTTATACAAAGAGGTGTGAGCGATCCATAAACGTCGTGTGCCTTATACAAAGAGGTGTGAGCGACGGGGAACATCGTTTGCCCGACGGGGAGTTACACTAAGTAACAAGCGATGGTTCCAATAGTTCCTGAGTGAACTAGTGATGAGAATGATCGATGGATGGTACCGCATTTTCATAGAGTCGTTGTGTCGGTCTCTTTGCATTTTCATAAATCATGAATGGATTGATTATGTGTGGAAAATCATGAATGGATTGATTATGTGTGGAAAATTGTGAATTGATTGAGTATGTGTTGAGATTTATGATTGGATTGGTGAATTGATGTGCATATGTGATAAATGCATTGGGTGTGGATAATATGTTTTATGCATAGATATATGCTATGTGATGTGGTGGGGTGTTCCATATGTCATGACGTTGGTGTGCCTTATGTGTGAATATGTGATTATGTTGGTGTAATTGATATATGCTATGTGTCTTAGTATGTGATGCTTGTGGTGAGAATAATTATGCATGTGAATTTATATGTGTTTGCATATTATTATGCAATCTTGGTTTAGTTGTTATTTCTCACCCTTCTGCCGTGGTTTGTTGCTCTATGAGGCAATTGCAGATTAGTATCTTGGAGGCTTTTGTGAAGATTAGTCCTCCGTCCTTTGTCGTTTGTCTGCTCTGATACGTAACACGGGAGTCAGGGAACGCTTTTATTATATATGTATACATTTGTTGAATATATTTTGTATTACTTTTGTATGTATATTTTGACGTTATAAAACAATTTATTTTGTAAAACAAGTCAGTTATGGATCTTTCCGCTTTATTCCATAATTGAACTTTCCTTTTATATGGAAAAAGTTTCCCTTTTACATTTATTCCATTTTGTGTTATGTATCAAATAATTGAGCAGGGGTTGTGTTTTCTTTCCTTAATTGTGGCATCCTTGTTTCTGTCGGAAAAATAAATTTTTATTTACTCTGATTTAATTATGTATTATTTATTCGCGATGGGAATTGGGGTGTTACAGTGTACATTTTGGAAAATTTCAATACTCGAATTTGGAGTTTTTTTTTTTTGGCTTAATACATCCTTTAGTCCTTTAACTTAATTTTAGGTTTCACTTTCGTCCCTTATTTAATAAACGTTTCTTTTAAATCCTTTAAATCAAATTCCGTTAGTCATACTAGTCCTTTCTGTTAAATTTTGTCAAAATCCGTTAAATTGGACAAACGTGAAACTCTAGCTAGCATTAATTTAGCTGACTTGGAAATAATTTTTAATTAAAATAGAATATTTTGTTATATTATAAGAAGCAAGTTTCTTACCTCTTCCAAAAAACCCTAGCCGTCACACACACTAAGTGAATCAGGGAAGAAAATGGCTATCAACATCAAAATCATGGATGCTGCTTACTTCTTCTGTAGATCTGAGATTATCTCTTGAATCAATTCACTTCTTCAACTCAATCTCACCAAAATTGAAAAGGTTTGATTTTTTCGATATGAGATTATCCGTTGAATCATTTCAGTTCTTCAACTCATGTTCTGATTTTTTTTTCGATCTATTTTTCGTTGAATTGTTTGATTTGTTAGGCTTGTTCTGGTGCTGTTCACTATCAGCTTCTTGATGTCGCTCAACTTTTTCTACTGTTTCTTTTCCTTTTCTTTATTTTTATTGTTTATCATTTGTCTTTTCGGAGAGTTTTACTCAAATGATGTGAGCATTTTATATATAGAGAGAGGTTGAGGTGATACTGCTACTCGGGTGTTAGAGATGTGCATCTTCTATTGGATATTCTTCAAGCCCGTGATACTGCAACCATTGTTTGATTCCATCCATTTTTGTTTGAGTTGTTTTATACATTGGATTCTATTAAACACATAAGTTTTTTTATCTGCAGGTTGTTTATATACTTCAAATAAACCTTATGGTGTATCATATGCATCCAATCCGTTATTTGAAGGTCATTTATCCCAACATTGTAAAATGACCTTATTTGAAAGTTGGGAATTTTCAAGGGACAATTCAGAATTTCAAGTATAGGTGCACATCTGATTGTGGTTGGATTTCAAGTTCAGAATTTCAGTGTGGGCTATTAACATGAATCAAAGTAATTGTTGTTTCATGTTGGTGAAAATGAGTCATTTGTATATGAATTTGTATCAATGTAAAGAGAAATATTTGGTTCGTTATTCAATATAAGTTCTCCATTTTAGCTTAATGCTTTTCGTTTTAATAAAGAATGTAGCAAAATTATAGTTTAATGTCAATAAATTCAATATTCTATTGATTTGAAATTCTGGTATGGCAAATAACATGTTATGGTCTGGTAAAATGTGATAAAAATTTGTCTGATCACTTTAATAGTACTTTGGTTGATGTCTTTGTCTGATCCCTTAATTATCTATAAGATTTCAATTTAGTCCTTTAACTAAACGGCTGACTCACTATTTTGTCTTTTGCCATGCTGGCATGCCACATCAGCTTACTTAACGTTTTCAATGCAAACTTAACGGAATGGATCAAATTAGTTAACGAAATAATTGATAAGGGACTTATATGTAACGTTTATTAAGTAAGGGACCAAACTGAAATATGAAATTAAGTTAAAGGACTTCAGGACTAAATAAGCCTTTTTTTAATCAAAAGATTTGTATTAATTCAAAAGGACAGCAAAAGTATAAGCGATTGTTCGGATTCAGTCCTCAAAAAAGACAAGAGAATTAAAAATGGGAAATTAGAATATCATCAACTTAACAACATGGGTTCTAAGAGTCCCTCTATACCAACCCCTATAAACAATCATATCCAAAATATTCTGAGCTATCTTAGTATTATCTACACTATTACCATAACTAATGTTGTTACGGTACTTCCAAACATCATAGAAGGTCTCTGTTGCGGCTAATTTCAACAAGGACGCTTTTCATCCCTTTCCATTCGTATTGCGAATTAACTAATTCAGCTCCTCATCCCAACTATGAGGGTCACGCTTCACCTAAATCCACTCTAGGACTTGAGACCAAATGAATTTGGAGTTTTGGTTCATGTATAATGACTGGATGGCTTTCTCTTTAAGCTTTTTGCCTTACTAGACATCATGTTTGGGATTTTGTGTACATTCTGAAAAAATCATAATGACTGGATTATGGCCATGACTGAGAATAAAATAGCTTAGTTACATATATTTGGCGAGTTAAAGACTACCTAAATATATTCAACACATTCAAACATGTCCCCTAGGTGTAGTGAACGATGTTTATGAATGAGATCAATGACAATGAATATTCATTATGGTGAATAGTGGCAATTAAAGTCTTTGTAAGGGGTTTAGTCGTCAAAATAATCATAAATATGGGGTGTCAAGAGACGGAAAAGAGAGACTCAATTTTTGAGAGTGAAGTTACACACTACGATTCTTTCTGACATGCATCAGAGGAGTTATCAATTGGTCGTCTTGTGTGAACATTTGGCGCCCACGATATGGCTCTGGTAAAATTTGTTTGGGCCACACAAAGTTTTTTGAACTATCGATCTCACTCTCCCTCCATGATGAGATAAACCAACAACAATAATTAAAGGGTTGCAGACTACTGTAGCGGAGCTACTCGTCGACGTGGAAGATTTACGTTGTTATAAAAAGTTGTTGCAAGACATCATGCTCTTATTACATCAAACTCAACATTAACCCCAACCTGAAGGTGAGGAATATGAGGATTCTATTGACCTACAACCTCTTACGGAAAAATTTGAGATGATCAAGTCCCGTATAATTTAAAGTCGCCTTCATTGGAAATCTTTGATGGAAAAAGTGACCCTCAAGAGCATATCATAACGGTAAACACTCAAATAGTCATCATTGACTCCACCGATTCATTAAAATGCAAGCTGATAGTGGGAATGTTGAAGGGCACCATTTTACGCAGGTATATGAGCCTCCCGAGGTTAATTCTCCGTGCCTAGTTATCATGGTCGTTCTTAGAAAATGCTACATCATTTTTCTACCAGCAAGCATATAAAAGTGTCAACCACAAGTATTTTCAATGTATGTTTTGTGGCGCAAAAAAAATTCGAGGTGTGCTCGAAATTAATGAAGTCACTACCAAAGTTTATTTGAAAAGGAAAAACGTTGATAAAACTCTTTAAGAACAAAAAGATGGTCTTTTCAACCAAATTTAGGTTCGATAGTCGGTTATGTGTAGTGAATGTATTAACACCCTACGACATCTGTTTAAAAAAACGATTATCTCTAATTATTTTTGCAAAAGAATGTTGTTAACCTTATTCTATCTATTTTTTCCTAATCGTTAATACAAAATAAAACATATTTACAAGCAAATGGAATTTTTTTATTAATGTGATTTTAATTTCTTTATTATAAATTAATCAATTTAAATAAATAATTGGATTTTATGATTCAATTAAAACAATGATAAATGAAATGATGAATACAATTTAAAAACAAAAACAAAATTTTTTTTATATATTTTTGAATTATTTTAAAGATGAAAAAGCAATAAAAATTACAAAATTCATATATTATGAAGAAAAAAATATATGTCAAAATTGGGGGTACTACAGCTGCTCATATTTAAGTATATTTAAACAGTGAATATGAATGACAAAAGTATTCATATAATTGTTGTAAAAGATAATTAAATATAAACTATCTAAATTTTGTCCTTCGATGACCAAAAGCAAATTACACGACGAGAAAACAAGATGATCGTCTCTAGATCGCATACTAGTACGAAGATCAACAAAAAAAAAATCTTTGACAGACGATACGCTGGTTCTTAGATCGATAGGAAAGTAAATGATCGACACCAGGTGATACACTGGTTCTTAGATCGATATAAAGGCAAATGATCGTCGTTAGGCTGTACACTAGTTCTTCGATCGACAAAAAAGTAAATGATCATCTCCAAGTGGTAGGCTGGTTTTTAAATCAACAAAAAAGTAAATGATTGTCTCCAGGTGGTACGATGGTTCTTAGGTCGACATAAAATTAAATGATTGTCTCTAGGAGGTACACTAGTTCTTAGATCGAAAGAAAAGTAAATGATCGACGTCAGCCGATAAGCTAGTTCTTAGATCGGCAAAATAGTTAATGATCGCCGCAAGGTGGTACTCTGGTTCTTAGATTGACTAAAAGTAAATGATCATCACCACACGATTCTCCGGGTCTTAAACCGGCAAAAAATTAATGATCACCCTCAGGCAGTACGCTGGTTCTTAGATCGACAAAAAAGTAAATGATTGTCTCCAAGTGGCACGTTGGTTCTTAGATCGACAAAAAAGTAAATGATCGTCTCCAAGTGAGATGTTTGTTCTTATATCAACCGAAATGTAAATGATCGTCTCCATGTGGCACGCTGGTTCTTAGATCGACAAAAAAGTAAATGATCGTCTCCAGGTGAGACGTTTGTTCTTATATCAATAGAAAAGTAAATGATCGTCTCCAAGGGGTACATTGGTTCATAGATCGATAAAAAAAATAAATGATCTTCGCTAGACATTATGTTGGATCTTAGATCGATGAAAAAATATGTGATTGTCGTCAGGTGATACGCTAGTTCTTAGATTGACAGAAAAATAAATTTTACTATTTTAACTTCTCATTCTCCTTCTAGTTATCTTCATTCCTATATTCAATTAATTTAACTCATGCATTCCATTTTCAAGAGAATTACGATGGTTATATAAAGGCGGGGGATTAAATTTTAAGAAGGGGAAGATATAATGGCTCAAGAACTAATGAGATTTTTTGGAGATGTCGGTTGCCTATTTTTGTTTGTAGGATTTTTATGACTTTTTTTTTCCTTTTTTATTTCAATTTTCCACATCTCATTCTTTTTTCTCTTTTTTTGTGTGGAATAAATTTTCTATGAAATTATTCCTTTTGGTTTGATTTTCTTTTAAAGGGTCGTGATAGTCATATTTTTTTTAGGAACAACCACTATAAACTTTTGAATTTTCACGACTTCTTTTGGCACTACAATATGCATGCAAAGAAGAGACACGATTGAACATCTTATTCGGAGTATATGAATGGAATTATTCTCTTGAAATTTGATTACATATGCAAACTAATTGAAAAAAACTAACCTGCCGCGAGTCAAGATTAAAGGTTTAATAAAGAAAGAAACAATACTTCTAGGCTCAAAAGGGGTGACTAGGGATTAAACTTCCTTAGCTCCTTAGTATTTGGGAAGTGAAATAATGTCTTACATCATCAGCCAAGTTTATTAAAAAGCATACTCCAACAATATTTGAGTATTTTGCAATACCCCAATTTATTAATTTATTTTTCTGAAATAATATTGTGTGAGATATATGTGTTAATTGATGTTGGGTGTGTTAAGGGAACCCTTTGGTGTAGGGTAGTGGCCTTAGAGAGTAGAACTTAAAGCGTTGGGGGTGTGTGAGTAAAAGTGTAGAGACTTGGGGGGGGGGGGGGGGGGGGGGGGGGGGGGGGGTGGGAGAGTGTTATTATTATTATTATTTAAATTGGAATTATATAAATCAAATAATAGTAATAGTAATAATTAAATATTTATTATTATTATTATTATTATTATGGTGTTATATTAAATAGATATTTAGTGGATTAATGTTTATTTAGTTGGAATAATAGTTATTTAGAAATAATAATAATATAATATAATAAGGAAAAAGGTGGAGTGTGGATCAGAAATTGACAGAACGTGAAAAAGAGAAGAGAAGGAGAAAAAGTGATAGTGCAAGAAGAGGAAGGTGATCAAGGAAGGAGAGGGAAGTTCCAATTCAGAAATTTTGCTAGGAATACCAAGGTAAGGGTGGGATTTCCTTTCGTATAGGGTTTTGCATGATAACATGTGAGTGGGTGTCCTAATCTCTCTAGGACTGTTATTATTTTCTCTATGTTGTGAGCAATTTGATGTATAACACTACAACATTTGTTGTCTCTGGCAACATTTTTTTAGGTAACATGTAAAAATTGTTGCCTAAAATTCGTATAGGCAACGATTTATGGCTGTTGACAAAAGTATATTTGTAACCCTTGATAATCGTTGCCTAAAATACTTGTGGGGACGTTTTTGGAGGGTCACTCTTTTATTTTTTTGGCAACAATTGTTAATTGTGCCCTTAACTACTTTTGAGACGATTTTGGAGCGTCATTATACTACTTCTTTAGCAATGTTTTATAATTGTCCCCTTAAATATTATTGGGGACATTTTTAAAGTGTTACACTAGTTCTAATAAAAGGCTACATTCCTTCAGTGTTGCATAAATTTTTAGCAACATCAAATTTTTTATGGCAACCTTCCCTCCAAACTTATACACTAAAAAATAAATATTTTCCTCTAAACATTATTAGAAAAAATTTAAATATAAAAAATCATCTAACACCTAATATTATAATATAGTAGTAAAATTGAAATTTTATTTAATATATTAATATATAAAACTTATTTAATTTAATAATAAAACTATATTATATGATAGAAATGTTATAAAATTTAATATAATAAAATATGTTTTAAACAAAAATACTTGGAGTTAGCTCACTAAAACTAACCTAAACTTGCATGTTAACAATTCAAATTCCAACAACAGTCCAACTAATTTCGACCTAAACAATAACTTCATTAACAAAACTCATCAAACATACACATTCACTACAAAACTTCATTAACAAATCTTCATTAACAAAACTCATTAACAAACTCATCAAATATACTCATTCACTACAAAACTTCATTAACAAAACTTCAAACATACTCATTCACTACAAAACTTCATTAATAAAACAGTCCAACATAACTTCATTAACAAAACTCATCAAAGAGCAGAAAGAACGAAAACTCATTTTCATTAACTTCATTAACAAAACTCATTTTCATTAACTTCATTAACAAAACTTAACAAACCACAACAACGACGTACCTTTAACGACGGTAACAACGGCAATGCAAGAACGAAATGTATCAAAGAGCAGAAACGGACGGACGACGGCAATGAGCAGAAATGAACGACGACGAAAATGAGCAGAAACGGACGGACGACAAGGTTTTTCGGTGAAGGTTTACGGTTGACGGACGGTTGACGGTGAAGGTTTTCGGTGAAGGGTTTTGAGCTCGGTTCGCATGCAGGGGAGAAGAAAGAGCGGAAATATGAAAATGAATACTGACTATTCATATATTTTAATTTTATTAGACCTTAGACAGCGCTTTCAAAGGTTGGCCTTAGACAGCGCTTTTGATTTTATTTTTTTTAATTTTTAAGACCTTAGAAAGCGCTTTTAACTAAAGCGCTGTCTAATATTTTCCATTAATTTTTTTTTAAACTTTTATAAGACCTTATAAAGCGCTTTTGACCAAAGCGCTGTCTAGGGTCTTATATTTTTTTGCGCTTTTACTTTTATAAATGGCTAGTTTCCTTGTTTTTAACTTATAGCAGCGCTTTTGTATTAAAACGCTGTCTAAGGTGCGATGTTATAACTTACTTTTGTTGTAGTGAAATGTTATAAAATTTAATATAATAAAATATATAAAATTTATTTTATTTAATAATAAAAGCATATATATTTTATAAAATTAAATAATTAAAAAAAAATCATTTCCAACGTTACTAACCTAAAGAAAAAATCAATCTTCACTAATGACATGTTATCGATACCCTTAAAAAAATCTCAGCAGACAAACAAAAGCTCACACGCACACCGCAAACCCTCTATACTTAAATTGATTTCCCCCGTCTCAAATCGATCCATCTTTCCTTTTCATTTTTGCTTTAAATCAAAACTCAAATCCAATCAATTTGATTTGCACCTCAGAACCCAAATCTACATCGACTTTGACCTTCCTAATCCAAATCATTTTCCACCCGAATTGATTTCTCTTCAGAACTCAAATCGATTTCTCCTCATAATTGGAATCGATTTCTACCCTTCAAAACCCAAATCGATTTTAAATTTCACCTTAAAAATCCATTTCATAACCGAAATCGAAATTGTTCTTAATTATGTCATCCCTCGTCCCTGCGTCGGTAAGAAAGAAATTGTTTGATTTTTTATTTATATGAATTTGTATCATATTTGTAAACTTTGATTCTCCCATATCTTTTGAAGTGATTTCCTACATATAGCCTAAACACCATTGATACTTTGTTTTTCATTTTAAATATATATATCTAGATATATTAGTTTATGAATATATGGAGAATGGTAGTTTAATTAAATTTTGTACAAAAAAAATGTGGTGAGTTATTGATTTGGTCTAACAGATTTGGAAATGCTCGATACTGCTCAAAGGTTGGCTTATTTACACTATTATTGTGTTCTTACTATTATTTATAGGGATGTGAAGCATAATAACATATGGCTTTGTAGTAACAGATTTTGGATGCATACATACTCAGTGGTTCTAGAAGTATATTATAAAGATATGGCTTTGTAATAAACCGACTTCTCTAGCTTGACATGAAAATTTATGAAAAGAACAAGTTTATTGTACATCTAATTTGTTATTGGATTTGGTAAGCAACTCATCAAATACTATGCCAATTTATGTCTATGTTAATATTTCAATATAAGCCAGGTGCCTTTATTCAACACTTATTTATATATATATTCAACACATTTTTAAGGCTTTGTATTAAAGATTATACTTTCAAAAAAAGTATATCTTTTATCAATGTGTTAGTTAGATTCTCACTTTAAAGTATTAAGGTTTATCAAACAATACTATATATTTTTCTTACAATTATAGATTTGAATTAATCTATTAATTTAACTTCGATAATAAGATTTGTGTAATATATTTTCGGTTTGGTTCAGTTTTCATTTGGGTTGTAATTGACTATTATATTTATCAAATTAAACACAGTGGTTCTATTATATAGATATTGTAAAAAGTGTATTTTATATAGCAACTTGAGAAAAAGAAATGCAAAAAAGTTTTTTATATAACAACACTTAGAAGTAGGTTCCTTAAGCTTAAACTATGTTTCATTATTAAAGGGAACGATTTGGTATTGTCCCCATATATAGCAACGTTTGTTGAACTTTGCTTTAAGTGTCTAAGAAAATTGTACCCTATCTTTTTAGTATAGGCAACACTTATAAATAGTGTGCCCAAAGAGCATGAAGTGCGTTGCCTTAAATAATGGGCAACGCTTGCATAAAAGATGTTTGAAAATCGTTCCCTATTCTTTTAAGCAATGTTTTATACAGTTTTGGCAACGATTTTTAAATGTTCCTAGAGACGATAAATGTTGTAATGATAATGATGTGATTGTGTGTTGATGTTATTGAAATTGTGTGTTGATGCTGTTTGGATTATTTGTTAGTTGAATGTTGTGATGATGACTTGTTTGTGTTGTTGTGTGATGTTTGGAATCAGAGTCGGAACCCGAGTTATGAATTGGTAGGACAATTTTGGGGTATTGGGAAGCTTTGGAAACTGATTTTCGCGTAAAAATATAGAGTTGACTTCTTCAGAGACTCGTCTTCAAAAGTTGACTTCTTCAGAGTCTGGCCTTCAGACATTGATCTCTTCAGAGTCTGATTTCCAGAAGTAGACTTCTTCAGAGTCTTGTCTTCAGCTTCTAATCTTTTATATTCTGATCTTTAAGTTTCTCTTTAGATGTTCACTAACAGAACCAATACCTAGTTTATTCATGAAATTTTAGTTTATGTTCCTGAACGCTTGAACAAATATTAGTATACCCAATTATTATTTAAATACTTTATTATCATCAAAACCCAAGGAATATGGTACAAACCAATTTTGTTCCAACATTTCCCACCTCTGCTTCCCCTCCTCAGCAAAAATCCTCGACATCTGATCTGCAAAACAATGAGTAAATATCACAAATGCTATCTAAAAATGCGTGTAAAGGAAAAGTTGTATGCAACTTACCTAAGTAGGCGGCAAGGTGTTTTCCGCCTCCCAACCAAAGCCTAATCACTTCATGATAGTCCATAACATTAAACGGCCATAGAAGGTGGACAATCCTCTTCTACTCGAGGGTAAGGAACACCTGGTCATATCCTGTAATCATCACAGGATCATCCATCTAGGATAAGGGAAAAAAGGGGGAGATATCAACTTCTAACACACTAAGGGAATCATCTTGCCCCCACACGTACGAACTTGTATTTCCAATACTTATAATACTTATAATGATTGGAATGAGATGCAAAGAGAGCCTTCCAAATCTGAGTGCTCAAAGACACACACATGCCCTTTATCAATTTGGTGGTGTAGAAATAGAAAATAGCTCCCACAGTCAGAGTAACATCCAGGTCTTCATAGACCATCTCAAAAGTTGTAATATAACCCTAACTTTTAGGGAATAACTAGGAGGGCATAACATTGAGAACCCTTAAGACCTCTATTAAAAAGGAGAAATGGGAAAAGAACCCATATATCCTTGATGAAAAGGAGGTAAAAGTAGAAGTATGGGGAAAGAGGATCGAAGGAGACGGTCGTGATTACCCTCTCCAACGGTGAGCAAGCCTCTAGAATGACCCGATCTTCATCATCTGCAGAAGAAACCACCACTCTTGATGGAAAATGGAGGATATGTTTAGCATAAGTATAACTAGGTCCAAAATCCCTAGAATCCTTGCACATGAAGAAGGAGGTAGACATTATCTCTTTTGTTCTTAAGAAAATAGTATAACAAAAAGAAATCACCCACATAGTTGTCAAAAAGGGGAGAAACTAACCTAGAATCATACGCTTAGTGTAAGCCTCATCTCGAATGTATCTTAGTAAAACCTATTTTCTATAAAAAGAAAGAAAAAGGGAGATACATATCTAGAAGAAGGTTGTGAATGAAGAGATGAGAGGTTGAATAGTTTATGCAAACTTGCAAGAATAGGGAATGAAACATAATAGATGAAGCGGAAGAGGAAATCTTTAATATGAGAATGGGAACATAAAAAATCTTTTGAACTCCCCCGTGGTTTTGAAAAAAAAAACTCAGCACATTTCTGACATGTGCCCCTAACGATTAAGGTCTCGAAAAACAGACCATCATTGCTTGCATCAAATGAGAGTAAGTGTGACAAGATAAGTGATTGATTGACATCCTAACTTACATTTTTAGCTAATCAGAAGACATCTGGAAGATGACGCATCCTTCAATTAAGGGCTTAAACAAAAAAAAATGTCACCTTCAGCTGAGGGACTCGCTCCAAGCTGAGGGACTTGCCCTTTAGTAATAGTCACCTTCAAATGTGGGACTCGCCCCTAGATGAGAGAATCACCCTATAATAATATTCATCTTCAACTGAAAGACTAGCCCCAAGATGGTGGACTTACCCTTTAATACATAGTCGCCATCAGACAAGGGACTCACTAGAGGGGTGAATGGCATACCTCAAATGAAAAGGCCTTATAAACACTTCATCCTTAGCAAAAGTCACCATACTTGAGGGACTATGTAGTGTTATATTTGTGAGTGTCTCGAACTAGTGTGCCCTCGCCCAATATAAGTACTTCCTAGGCAATGCCTTCATAATTCGCCCTTGGCAGTGATGACGTGTGTAATGTGATTAGTCAAGGGAGAGAAAGTCCACCATTACTCTTAAAAGGTTAGGTTGTCAACAACTCCTCCTAATTAGGAGAGAGCGGTTGTCGTCTCTTAGAGTTACCCAAACCCCAAGTTTAAAAGTCCTTTATAAATACACCTCCTTCGTAGGAGAAAGACAAGTGATAACTCATACTGATTACACCCCTCATACGCTTATACCTTAACACATCATTCATCTATAGAGCTTCTCACCTCACGTGAGCAGGACTTCTAAAATCATTATAAAACACCATCATTCAGGACCTCTCGCCATCTCGGTAAAGACCTAACCACCATATAGCAAAATGTACCTACTAAGGTCTCTGAGTGTCCATGCCCTTTGTAGAGGCAACATGCACACTTGTACATTTTTTTACTAGTACAATTTTCTAAATGTTTTTTCCATAAACATTTGTCAATTTTCAATAATAAAAAAATACAAATTATTTTTAATATGAAGTTGATAAAAAATAGTATTTTCATATTAGCATGCACGTATAATATGAGATAAATAATTTTAAATTCTATAATACAATTGAAACATGCCCTCCATATATTTTTATTTTTATTTTTAACTTTTTATTTATACCATTTTATGTTTCCAATACATGCACCATGAATTCACATTCATACTAATTTTTCAAATTATTTTATCCACAAATAAATGTATTATTCATCTTATGATATTTTAGGTATTAGTTATAAGTCAAAATAATTTTTCTTATAGAATGAGCCTCAAACAAGTGTAAAAAAATACTTAAATCCAAAAGATTAATTTATTTTAATGGTACATGCAAATTACATTCTCATGAATATATAATACATTTATCGTCCACTTATCTTTATCTATTTTTTTTATCAATGCACTATACATATTAACAACATCTTAATATATTTAATATAAATATCAAGTTGCATAGAAAATAACAAATAACCAACAAAAAATTATTTGCATGAGAGAGTAATCTAATATCACAAGTTAAATATGTATCTTTCACTATCTTTATGAATAAACAAACATGAATGTTTATTTCTCCATCAAAATTGCATCCACAAATTAATCACAAAAATCATAAATAGAAATTTCATAAATTCTAAAATATTATATGAAATAATTGTGTACCTTTCACCATTATAGAAAATTGTCATCACAATTTTTAAAGTAGAATCCTTTAATATAAAATATCTTCAAGGCACTCAGGAAGAGTATCTTGTTTTGGTTCATCACTTTAATACTTAAAACAGAAGCATCGGTTCGTTAGTGCGTGAGACACTTTTAGTGAGGAGAGAATAGAGAGAGAATAAGGAAATAAGGATTTGTATTATTGAATTATACAAATAATGATACAAACTAAGACTATTTATATATAACCCTAATTGGGCTTGGGCTAACACAACTTCAAATATATTTAAATATTAAATCTAATCAAATCTAATCTAATATTTCAACACACCCCCATAATCTAAGTTGTCGAGCATACTCTAGTCATAGTCGATCTGAACTATTCCTAATTTCTTTCTTAAATTCAGGAATTTGTCGATCTTCAATCCTTTGGTGAAAATGTCGGCCAACTTTGCTTCACTTGAGCAATGCCTAACTTCAAGTTCACCTGGATTTGCCTTTTCCCTCAAGAAGTGAAATCTGGCTTCGATATGCTTACTCCTTCCATGCAGAACTGGATTCTTCGCCAAATTTATGGCTGACTTGTTGTCGATTTGCAACACAAGAGGTTTCTTCACTTCGACCTCCATTTCTTTAAGTATTGATCTGATCCAAATTGCTTGACATGCAGCATAGGATCCTGCTATATATTTTGCTTCACACGATGGCAATGCCACCACAGGTTGCTTCTTCGAACACCATGATATTGGGGCACCAAATACTTGAAAGACATAGCCAGTTGTACTTCTTCGATCTTCCTTATCTCCACACCAATCGGCATCTGAAAAGCAATTAACTATTGCTCCTTTGCCTTTAGAATCTCGCCTAAATAGAATTCCAAAATTTGTTGTTCCTTTTAAGTATCTTAGAATTCTTTTTGCAGCTTTTATGTGTGACACTCTTGGTTCACCCATGAATCTGCTCACTAATCCGACTGTGAAACCTATATCAGGCCGACTGTTGCACACATATCTCAGAGATCCAACTATTTGTTTGAACAAAGTTACATCAACTTTGTCTTCCTCTCTATGCTTCTCCAACTTCAAGTTTGGTTCAACATGTGAGGATTCAGGATTTGAATCATCCATTCTGAATCTTTTGAGTATCTCTTTGACATACTTCCTTTGATGTAGCACCATACCTTGCTTCAGCATTTGAAATTCCATGCCTAAGAAATAAGACAATTTTCCCAGATCCGACATTTCAAATTCCTTCATCATCAGCTCTTTGAACTTCGACAAGTTTTCCAAGCTATTTCGTGTTACCAATAAGTCATCGACATATAAGCAGATGATTGTTATATCTTGTGCTACAACCTGGACATAGACATCATACTCAGACTTGCATTTGACAAATCCCAATTCGACTAAGTATGAGTCGATCTTCTTGTTCCATGCCCTAGGTGTCTGCTTGAGGCCATAGAGCTCTTTGTGCAACTTATATACTTTACTCGCTTCCTTCTGAATCACAAACCCAGGAGGTTATGTGACATAGACCTTTTCGTCTAACGAAGCATTCAAAAATGCGGACTTCATATCTAAGTGAAATGTCGACCAACCTTGGTTACATGCCAATGCTACCACTAGTCGAACAGTCTCCAGTCTTGCTACTGGAGCAAATACTTTAGAGTAGTCAAGTCCTTCTCTTTGAAGAAACCCTCGAGCTACTAATCTTGTTTTATGTCTTGCTATCGACCCATCAGTATTGTGTTTCAACTTGAACACCCACTTTACTTCGATAGCTTTTGTATGTGATGGTAATTCGATTAACTCCCATGTGTTGTTCCTTTCGATTGCCTGTAACTCTTCGACCATATCTAACTTTCACTTTTGAATTTTTAAAGCTTTGTTATGGTTGATTGGTTCAGCACCTGCAAGTAAAGCAAAATGAACTAATTCTCCATCTGGTGTGACTTCATCATCACCAGTCACTTCATAATCATGAAGTCTTGTTGGAGGAACTCTATTTCGCCAAGGTCTTTGGCTTGTTTCAGCCACAACCTCTGCGTCGGGAATGTCAGCAACTGCTTCTACTTCGACTTCGACTGGATTCTTAGCAATTCCTTCAACTTCGACTTCATCAGTTTCTTCGTCAAAATCAGAGCTCATCAATGGCTTGTTAATTGAATTACTAGAATTCCAATCCCAGGAAAATTTTTCATCAATCACAATATCTCGACTCAACACAATCTTCTCATTAATTGGATTGAATAGCCTGTATGCACCAGTTATATGATATCCTACCAGAATCATAGGTTCACTCTTGTCATCAAGCTTCCTTCTTCTTGCATCAGGAACATGATTATAACACATAGAGCCAAACACCTTCAGATGACTCACTGATGATCGTTTGCCACTCCACACTTCTTTAGGAACCTTGTTCTTCAATTTCTTGGTAGGGAACCTGTTCAGGATATAAACTGCAGTCGAAACAGCTTCACCCCATAAAGATTTTGGTAAATTCTTCTGCTTGAGCATACACCTCGCCATATCCAATATGGTTCTGTTTCTTCTTTCAGCAATTCCATTATGTTGAGGAGTATAAGGAGCAGTTACCTCATAATCAACACCATGTTCTGCACAGAATTTTTCAAACATCTTCAAAGTGTATTCACCTCCTCCATTGGTTCGCAGAACTTTGATCCTATTCTCACTCTGGTTTTCGACAAGCATCTTGAATCTCTTAAAGATTTCAAATACTTCATCCTTTCTCTTGATCACATAGATCCACAGCTTTCGACTAAACTCATCGACAAACGAAACAAAATATCTATTTCCACCAATGGTATGTTCTTCGAACAGACCACATACATCTGAATGTACAACTTCAAGTATGCAAGATGATCTCATTGGCATAGTCAAAATGAAAGAATTTCTGGATTGCTTTCCGACTAAACAACCTTCACAGAGTTTGTCGGGCATCTCAAGACTTGGAATACCAAATACCATATCTTGAGTAATCAGCTGATTGAGTGATCGAAAGTTCAAATGTCCAAACCTCAAATGCCATAACCAACTATCCTTGTGGTCAACAACAGTTTTTAGACATTGTACTTCAGTCAAACTGATCATGGTCTTAAACGTCCTGTTCTTCGACAACGGAGATTTCAAAACCAAATTGTTCTGGGTGTCGACCAATTTGAAACTCCATCTTTCATGAAAACTGAGAAGCCTTTTTCGACCACTTGTCTAACACTTAACAAGTTGCACTTCATTCCAGGTACATAGAACACATCTCTGATCATAGCTTTCACCCTATTACTCAGTTGAAAAACTATGTTACCAGTATCTTCTGCTTGCAACGAACTATTATCAGCAAGTTTTACCTTGCTCTTCTTCGACTCGTCAAAATCTGCCAACCACTCCTTTCGACCAGTCATGTGATTTGAGCAACCTGAGTCGATGAACCAGATATTGGATTCAACATGGTTATCTGCCACTGCAGCCATAACCAACATACCATCTTCAGAATCATCTGAATCTTAGCGTGCAAGGTTCGCTCCTTCGTCCTTGCCTTTTTTCGATCCATTGTCTTTCCTGTACCAATAATGTTTGACCAAATGACCCCACTTTTCACAGTTATAACACTGCATACCTTTATTATCTTCTTTGTCCTTTCGATAATTTCCTCCTCCTCTTTTCGAGGATTCAGAAGCTCTATCTTCGACTTGATTCGTGTGACTGTTCGACCAAGACTTATTTCCTTGAGTCTTGTCGACTTTGCCTTTAAATTTGTTGGAACCACCATTCCTTTTCCATGACTGAGCCTGCAGTGCTTGTATCAAATCCTGAACTCCCTTTCTTTCGACAATCCTCATCTCATGCGCCTCCAACGAACCAACCAAATCTTCCACTTTTAGGGTTTCAAGATTGTTGGATTCTTGAATAGCTACGATAACATTATCAAAGTGAGAGGTCATCGTTCTCATTACCTTCTCAACTATCATCTTATCAGTTATGGTTTCGCCACAACCCTTCATGAGATGGACGAGTTTCTGAACCTTCGACACATATTCTACAAATTTTTCATCTTCTCCCATCGACAACAACTCATATTATCGACGCAAGGTTTGCAACTTGACAACCTTGACTTTCTCACCTGCTTCATAATACTTCACCAGAATATCCCATGCCTCCTTCACCATTTCAGCATGAGAGATTCTGTCGAAGTTAGCAGCATCGACCGCCGTTTGAATGCAATAAGCAGCCCTGCAATCTTTCTTCTTGACTTCGTTGTGGGCTTTTTTCTGTTCTTCGGTTGCATTTTTCGCCAACACAGGAACGCCGCCGGTAACCACTTCTAGGGTATCATGGAAGCCAAATAAGGATTGCATCTGTTTTTTCCATTGGATCAAATTCTTGCCGTCAAGTATTGGAAGGGAATTCAGAATGCTCTTATCACCAGTCATCTTCACTGCGGTTGATTCACTTGCTCTGGAAACACGATCTCTGACGTGAAGTTCTTGAAAACTCGATCAAGAATAATAACCGGAAGCTCTGGATACCAATTTGTTTGGGGGGGGGGGGGGAGTTTACTAGGCACCTTTGTGATAGACACACCACTTGTCCACCTAAAACCTTAAGGTGATAGGTGAGTGGGTTCTCCCACTTATAAATGCTCAAGTTACCACATTCTTATCCAATGTGAGACTATTTCCCCACTTACTCACACTTGCTTATATTATTCTAATACTCCCCCTCAAGTGTGAGTCCACAATGTTCTCCCTTTTTAATACTTGTACCGTCGTTGACACCTTTTTCAAGGGTCTTTCAAGGGCATTTCGATACACCTCTTCCTGGGCGTCGATTTCAACAGAACACCACTTCCTGGGCATTTTGATACAAGTAAGCCGATTCCTTTCTCGAACCAAAGGCTCATGATACCATTTGTTAGTGCGTGAGGCACTTTTAGTGAGGAGAGAATAGAGAGAGAATAAGGAAATAAGGATTTGTATTATTGAATTGTACAAATAATAATACAAACTAGGACTATTTATATACAACCCTAATTGGACTTGGGCTAACACAACTTGGATTATATTTAAATATTAAATCTAATCAAATATAATCTAATATTTCAACACGATTACCATTATATGTAATACTATAAGATTGTTAGAAAATTAATTGTAAATTAAATGAATCAAGGTTATAAAAATCATAAATGAATAACTTTCCTTATAGTATTTCAACCACTCTCAAATTGTCTTAGAGTCAACGCGCAAAAATACCCAAGATAATTCAACATATTTCGAGTTTGCATAAGACCATGAAAACTCGAATGTAATGAAAATTAAATTTGGAACTTGTAGTGAAGAAGATGTATTTTTGTTATATGTTTTTTCTGAATTCGGAATTATGAATTTATAGGCCAAGTAGTATTGTTTTACAAGATTGTGACCCTTGATGAAATACACCCCTTCAACAATAGTTTTTTACTAAGTGTTTCAACTTTTTGCCTATCACAACACTTCTAAATTATTGCCTATTTCACAAAATGTTATTTATTTTCGAATTCAAAATATAAAGTATCTACTGCAACAATTTACAAAAAGTTATTTATTTTCAAATTCTAAAAACAACTGCTTATTACAACACTTCATAAAACGATGTCTATTTCTTAATCCAACAACTTCAGCTATTATTATTATTAATTACAATAACCTTACAACATTAAGATTTGTGCTTGATCTTTGTAAAGTGGCTTGGAAGTTGATTTGGAGATTTCCCAAATCTAAAGCAATTTTGGTAATACTTTGATGCTCAACATATAATTTAAACCAAAATAAAACATCATGATTACTCTCAGTCCTATTAGTCCCAAAAGGATTCCAAAAAACTAATATGTTTCCTTAAAATATTATAAAATACAATTTTGGCTTAGATGCCCTTTTAGCCTCTCTATTTACAAATTTTTAACGTTTTAGTTCCCCTTTTAATTTTTTCAGCCTTTTAGTCTCTTAAGTTGTCATTTTTTGAGATTTCTTGTAATCCCCCTCCTGTTTTGATTATGTGACGCTCAAATTGGTGAGTGAGCATGCTTAGTCATATGCCATGTTATTTAATTATAATTTTAAATATATATTCTTAACTCAATTTAATTATTAAATTAATTAATTTTAATTTTAATTATATATTTTTAACTTGATTTAATTATTAAATTAATTAATTTTAATTTTAATTTAAATTATATATTTTTAACTCAATTAATCAAAATATTTAAAAGGACAATTTGGGTCCAGATTTTAACAATATAACTCCAGCCCACAAGTATGCATGGTATTGTGTTTGTTTTAACTATATAAACACTAAAGTTTTTTGTACAGAAAACGATGTGGGACATAAAACGCAATGCAAAGAGTTCCATAAGTACTGGACATTCTTATTTTCTCCATGGGTTTACTTCTCCAAACTTGAGATTAATTCTTCTCAATTTATGTCAAAGACTCTGAAGTGATTTCTCCAACATTTTATCAATGTTTCTCTTAATGCATGGATTTTAAATAAAACTCAATCGGTATATTTCATGAATTTGTGAAAGAATTATCTTCAATGCATTGGACTCTTCTGGTGGCAAATCAACTGTCGTGGAGCGGAAATCTTGCTTTACCTTAAGCAAGGCTTCACTGCAATCATCGAAAAGGTAATTCACATTTCTGGAATATATCCTTACCACACCAAGCAGAAGATGACTGGATAAACGGAGTGCAATTGGTACTTCAGGAAAAAGAATGGAATATGTTCATTCATAAAAGTGGCTACATGAATAATGAATAATCTTTAACAATTAAACATGATAAAATTAGACAATAATAAGTGCATCACATGCATGTATAATGTACTAAGGAATATCAATTTCCCTCAACATTGGAATTACCTCTCTTTCTGCACAGCTCATGATCTTTTTTAGGGGTGTCCATAGAAGACATACAGGTAGATTTGAAAGCTTAACTGTTGAGAATGTTGGTCCTTCTGTTCATTCATTCACTTTTGAGATCTCATTTTACAACATTTATTTCCATGTCATTCCTTTCAACAATTTTACTCTATCTTCTATGGTATATCTCTCTACCAAAAGGACAATAAAAATAATCCAAAGTTAGAACAAGAGAATCCATTATCTAAAACTTCAATTGAGTTAGGGTGCAATATCCTTCATTTTAGGTGAATAACCAGCTACCAGACCTCAAAGAACTCAAGTTGGGTTTACATCTGAAAACTAGTTTGTTGCCCAAATCAGCTGTTAAATTTGTGAAAAAATGATAGCGGAAATTTATGAGGTACGATGATGGTGCAACATGCAACATGCTTTTGTTGGTCTTGGTAAAGTCCCACATTATTTTCTCTAAACAATGTTTAAGTGTTTATATAGTTTGAACAAACATCAACCATTAGATACTTGTGCGCTAGAGAGATATTTCAATGAAATGGGCCTAGCATAATTGTTTTAAAATTTATATTAAATCATTTAAAAATATATTTATAAAAAACTTAATTAAATAAATAAATTTATTAATAAAAATTATATAAAATAATAAATTATCCTAAGCCAAATATAATTGAAATTATTAATTAATTTATTAGTTAAATATTAAATTAAATAAATAAATTTATTAATTAAAATTATATAAAATAATAAATTATCCTAAGCCAAACATAATTAAAATTATTAATTAATTTATTAGTTAAATATATAAATGACATGGCAACTCAATTAAAGGACATGGCATCTGATTTAGCATGTCCACTTACCAATTTGAGCACCGCATAATCAAAATAGGAAGGAAATTACAAAAAATTCCAAAAAATAACAACTTAAGGGACTAAAAAACTGAAAAATTAAAAGAAAAAATAAAACATTAAAAATTTATAAATAAAAAAGCTAAAAGTGCATTTTAGCCTCCAATTTTTTATGTTGGCAGGTACACTCTAGTATAATGTCTGTAGTCTTTTTGTCAGACAATTATATAGATGACACATAAGCATGTTTTTGTAAGGTTAAATAAGTGACAATGTAATTAGATGTTGATGTGAATTATTAAAAGTTAATATTGCATATAATATAGATAAGTACATAAATAAAGTTGGAGAGATAATCATAAAATATTCCAGGTAGATCAGTCATGTAATGATAATAGTTTACTATAATAATTACACGATATTATAAGCACGATTCATAGTAAACCGTATAAGTAATATAAAATATTCTATAAACAATTTCATTCGTAACACAATGTTTTAAAAAATATAAATAAATAGAGTAAGGTTAAGATTTTTTTTTTAATATAACCTACTTTTTTAAAAGTAATACTAAAATAACGTTTTTTTCAAAAATTTTATCAAAATAACATATTTTGAAAAAACGGCAAAGAGTAGACGCCTTTTAAAATGACGTATACACTTAAAATAATGTATATACTTTTTCAAAAGTAATACTAAAATAACGATTTTTTCAAAATTTTTACCAAAATAACATATTTTGAAAAAACGGCAAAGAGTAGACGCCGTTTAAAATGACGTATACACTTAAAATAATGTATAGAGGCATTATATAATATGGCGCCTTAATTAATTTTAATTTTTTTTATTTATAAAAAAAAATTATGATATGGCGCCTTAATTAAAATTTTTTTTTTTTATAAAGGCCATATGAAATGGCGCACATGTTTTTTTTTTCTTTCAATTAGCCATATAAGATGGCGCCTAAGTGTGTTTTTTTTAATGGGTAGATATGTCATATGATATGACTAATATACTATTCCATTTTTCTATAAATAAGATTGTATGTTGTTATTCCACAACAATTACCACCAATATCCTCAACTCAATCTAAATAAAAGTATGTATGCATTCTTAAATCAGCGTTCATCATCATCATCATCGGATTCACCGCTTCCAACATTTCCATTTATGAAAAGAAATGTCGTAGTTTTTTTTCCAGCAACAAAGCCTCCGATGAATATCCTACTCTGGAACACACAGACATTGGAGCATTCACTACTACAAAACGCGCAAACAACAACGTCAAGTTTACAACGGCATCCTATACACCGTTGTAATAGTGCGTACTAAATGCGCACATTTTTTTAAGTCTTATTAAAATGCTTTTAATGACGGTTAAAATTTCAACCTTGGTGAAATGTGAGACCTTTCACCACGGGTATTTAAAAAACCGTCATTATCGGTAGCGTCTGGTCATGGGTTCAAGTCCTAGCACCATCATTTTTGGTTTTTTTACATATTTTTTCAAACACCGGGGTGATACTTCGAAACTCATGCGCTAATATTTTTTTTATATTTTTTTAATTAGAAATTTCAGGGGTATAATAACGGTTGTTGTGAACACCGTGGTGATATAATCAAGCTTTCATGGGTTCGAACCTCATCGCCCTCAAATAGTTTATTCCTTTGACGTAAATGCACCCCTTTTTAGTTTTATTTATATTTAACTAAAAAATAATAAGGATATCACTACGGTTATTTCTTAAAACCGTTGTTACAAACTGAAGCTTTTTTATGTACTTTAAACACCAAGTATATATCCATTTATCCACTGAAAAAAGAAACAAGACAAAATAACCCTAACACCAACGCCGTCACCATCGTCGGGAAGAAGACAACAACAACAAGAAAGTTTTCTACTTTAAGGTGTTTCAATGTCGCATTTGAAGACAAACTCATCCAAAGGTGTTTCTATGTCTTCTTCCGCTGTAAAATCTTGATCTGGAAATTTCTGTGGTTGTGATGGTCGTATGGTTTCATACCAATGCAAGAAGGGACAAAATAAAGGAAGGCTTTTTTGAAGATGTCCATTTTGGAGGAGCGATGAAATATGTAATTTGTTCATATGGGATGAAGACATGGGAGAAAGAGGTGGAAATGAAGATGAGAGCATTATGAAGTCAGAGTTGGAAGTTGTGGGCTATTTAAAGGTTATGTATGAGGATTTAAATAAGAAGAACAAGAATTTGAAGAACAAACTGAAATCAGAGAGATTTTCTAGAAATCTCAAGATGTTATGTTTTCTTGTCTCCTTTATGTTTAATGTTTACTTTGTTATGAAATGTAATAGTTGAATTAGGGTTTGAATTACATTGTTGATGTTTAAACTGCAGATGCATTGTTAATATTTGAATTACATTATGAAGACAGGAATGCAACTAATAAAAGACGATTTCTTACGAGTAAGTTCAACGCAAACTTTTGAATTTTCAATTAGTTATTTGTTTGTTAGTATATTAGTTGATAGATATTGTAGCTGATAGTTTAAGCTGTTAAGCAAAAAGATTACAATTTCATTAGATAAATTAAGTTTCAATTACATAAACTTAATCATCAAATCTAAATGTTCTGGCTGAGAGGAAGTTTGACCAACCATAGTCAGCCTTCTCAAAATTCTTCTCCTCGCCCTCAGAGCTATCCTTCTTTCCACAACAGCCCCCTCTACAACAGCAACTTGTTGATTCTGAGGAAGGTTTTGAACGACAACCCCCTCTACAACAACATGTTGATTTTGAGGAAGGTTTTGAACTACACCCCCTCTACAGGACCAACTTCATTCTCAACATTTTTGGTAGCTTGAGCAGTAGAACTCATTTTGATTCTTTTGGATTAAGTTGTTTTTATGTTTTGGCTCTTACGCTTTTATATTGTTTCTTCTGATTCTTCATCTTCTCTTAGAAGTTGGATAAGTTTCTACCAACCTCGAGCTGTTGAATTAATGATTATATCTCTTTGTCTTTTGAAATTTCATTTTTCATCCTTTGATATTCCTTCGTAATTAATGGTGTATTGTTGATTCTGCTATGATACATTTTTTTATTCATAAACAATATCACAACGGTTATTACTCTTAACCGTTGTTATAAGGCGCGCGCTTTCCAATTTATTACAACGGTCACAGTACCATGATTGTAAGTATCATATATACAACGACACTCTACATAACAACTCATGTGTCTGCGTCATTATATATCTTTCCCAACCGTTGTTAAATGGGTTTTCCGTAGTAGTGATTTTCATAGGGAATTGAACCGCTAGCTTGAAGGAGAAATTGCTATAGGTGAAAAGATCAGGAAAATTGAGAGGCAAGCTGAGGAGTCAGGCCCAAATGGAGTTACTCGTGCTTGGAGAAAAGTGGAAAATGATGCTGGTGTCCTTATGATGATGTTAACACCAAATGATATTATCTTGATGGTTGTAATATCCTAGATAAGTTGATGCATTGAGTTGTTTTATTTGGGTATGTTGTTGTTATTTTCCAATTGTTGAGAATGGTGAAGACTTCTGGTATGTTGAGATGTTGATGTATGATTCTCAAAAAATTGCCTTGATGGTTGTAATTGCGTAGTTATATATTTTTTAGTCGTTGTATTTGTGTGTTATGTTATTGAGTTGTTTAAGTTTATCTCAATTGTTGTTTTTAAAATATTGTTATTGAATGTAATGCTATGAATGAAATGAATGTTGTTTTTGATATAAAGAGAAACGGTTACATTTAATTAAATTATGTCGTTGTTAATTGTTGTTGTTGAGAGATTAAGTTATGTTTGTTTAAGTTATGTCGTTGTTAATTATAATCGCTTAGTTATGCTATCATTGGAATGAAATTTGTTGTTGATATAAAGAGACAAGGTTACATTTGAAACTATGATCTTGTGCTTGATCCTACATTGAGACATTTTGTACGATTGTGTCTGGGCTGACGGCACGAACTACACAATCTGACCATTTTGTTTGCCGTATCCATCTCCGTTCGAATAAGCGTGCTATTAGGGTGACCCTTTTTCTTTCTTCGTATCAGATCATTATAACAGACAATTTCGCCTTCGTATGGAGGTCAATAGTCCTCCTTTGCTACCACCCGAAAGCTAGTGTTGTAGACATTGCATAGACTAATGACTTGGTGAACAACCGAAAGATAGTTGGTTGGGTCCTGGCGAGCCTTTGAACATGCTGCTATTACATGGGAGCAAGGCATACGAAATTCCTGAAACTTTCCACAGTCACACAAACTCCTATCTAGTTCCACTCGGTAACATCCCCTAGGCCTCCCTTCATTGTGATCAATTGACTCTACAACACTAAACCAACCATTATTACGGTCAAATACTGTGACCACATGTGTCTTGGCTTTGGCAGCTTCGTCCTTCATGAATTTCATTGAACTATTACTGAACAACTGCCCAGATTGTAAGACAGAACTCCACTTTATACGTCTGATATCAAAAAGTGCCCCGAGCCTAAAATATGTTTCCCTTACCAAAGTGGTTATCGGTAGGTTTCGAATGCCCTTGAATACAGAGTTCATTGATTCAACGAGGTTTGTTGTCATGTGGCCCCATCGTTGGCCATTGTCGTATGCCCTTGGCCATTGAATATTATCAATCCATCTTAACGCATATGCGTTTGTCAGCCTGATCTCGTCATGGTAGTGTTTGAAAGTAGGCTCTGTTAGTGCATACCCTGCATCACAACCTTCTTCCGTAGCGTTTTGTCCTTGATCTCCCGCATAAAATTTTGAGCGATGTGTCTTATGCAATACACATGGGTTGACGGAGGATCTTGCCAACCGTTATCAAGATTCTTTTATGCACTCTCGATTGATGGTTGTCTATCAGAGATCAAACATAAGTTAGGTTGGGGAGACACGTATAATCAGAGATATTTTAGGAAAAAACTCCAACCCCCAGCAGTCTCCCCTTCAACTAGAGCGAAGGCGATGGAAAAATGTTGTTGTTGCCATCCTATGCCACTGCCATGAGTAGCGTGCCTTTACATTTCCCGTACAACCATGTTCCATCAATTTGAATAATAGGTTTACAGTAGCGCGCCATTTCATATGGCTTTATATATATATATATATATATATATATATATATATATATATATATATATATATATATATATATATATATATATATATATATATATATATATATATATATATATATATATATATATATAACAACATTGACGCCATTTTATATGGCTTTTTAAAAACAAACATTAACTATGGCGTCATATGATATGACGCCTTTGACCACTATTTTATACTAATACGCCATATCATATGGCGTAACTTAAATATTACAGGTGTATACGCCATATGATATGACGTCTCCTCTCTTGCATTTTTTGAAACTACGTTATTTTGGTAATTTTTTTGAAAACAATGTCTTTTTAGTTTTATTTTTGAAAAACTGGGTTATATTAAAATAAATTCTAATGTTAACTTATATATTAGGATACATGTTGAAAAGATTATAAATAATAAAACTTGTGTTGAAAAAAATAATTAAAATACAATAAATCATAATTTTTTATCAATAAAACCAATGTACAATTTACTAAATAAAATTTCTATATATATAAAATATTTATTTTATGAATTCTTTAATATGTGCCATGAGAATAAGAATAGAACAGACATACTAATAAAGATTTAAACAGACTTAGAGGAGGTCAATTTTTTTAAATAGAAAAAATTTAAATTTTTTATAAGACTATTTAATTAAAAAAGTTATACCATAACCCATTAATTTTTTTTTTTAAAATCTATCAATGCGGCCTATTTAAATAAATATGAATACATTTTTTATTATTATATTATATTTTAGGGTTAAATATGTTTTTAGTCCCTCAAAATATGGTCATTTTCACTTTTAGTCCCTCTAAAAATTTTCTTCAAAGAATGATCCTCCTAATATTTTTCGTCCACAATTTTGGTCCCTCATGCGAACAGCAGTTAACAGAAGCTAACGTGACATGCCACATGGAACTTTTTTGATGACTGTGCATACACGTGGCAATGTCAGCGTGGCAAAAAACGATGACGTGGATGCCGCGTGGCAATTTCTTCCATTTTTAAATTTTTTTATATTAATTAAAATTATAGTGACGGAAAGTCCGTCGCTAATCTGTCACTAAGATGAACATGATAAATAAACCCAGAATTCGTAGGTAATTCCTAGCTAATTTAAACACACCATTAAAGAAAATATTTCCCAATATCTCATAATCCTCAATATCGTTTCCCTTTCACCACTTCAATAATCTCCTTCATTTCATTCTCCATCTCCAAATTCCACCCATTATTGCTCTCTATCTTATTGTAATTCACTCTAGTAATTTTCCTATCACATGGCCACCAACAAGAAGCTTCAATTTTGGATGGAAATTTCTCAAGCATTTTTCCTCCCAACAAAGGAAGTGGATAAGCTTTATCAATAGCCAAAACTTTCTCAATTGCATCCCTCATATTGCTACTTAAACAGAGAAGAAGATAATTTCAAAGCTAAAAGAGGTTTATCATGAGAGCAACTTAGCAATATGCAGACATGGTTTAAGTTGTGACTGTTATCATGTTGATTGAGTTTAATAAACCTCTTTTAGCTTTGAAATTATCCTTTTCTCTGTTTAAGCTGTGACTGTTATCATGTTGATTAAGTCGATGAAGATTTTTATATCTGAAGGTGAGGCGGATTCGAGGTTTTTGTATGTTTGTCAAGTTGGAATGTCTCTGTGGGAGAATGATTGGGTATTATTAATGGCTGCTTCTCAGAGAGTAGAGAGTGAACTTAAATTGGACGAAGGTGAATAGTCTAGGTTATATCTGCTAAGTGAGTAGGACACTCTTTGGAGTTGAGACTAAGGTGTTTGTTATGTTTGTGAGGTTAGTGTTTTGGAAATTGGCAGGAAAGCCATAGTGATGGGCCGTCAGTTGTGCATGGTTTTCAGATGTGTCTTTGGGTGAAACTTTAGTGTGTCCACTTGATGAGGTCCAGCATGGTTAGTAACAAAAAGGAGGGACGACTGAATGGAAATTTTGAGAAACCTTTGTGTGTGGAGGTAATATTGATATTAAGAGTTCTTTTTGGTTGGTTGTTGACACATGTTGGAAATTGTGGAATTGGACGGTCAAGAGAAGAAAATTGTGTATGGATTACTGATAGTTGAATAAGGTAACGATTGAGAATAAGTGAACACAACGCGAATGGGAATGCGAAGATTCGTCGGAGCTTCGCAGTGCGAAGGTCAAGGCGAAGGCTCGCCAACAGTTCGCAGTGCGAACTTTATGCCCTTTTTCTTCTGCCTTGGTTCACTGGGGGTTAGCATTGCGAATGAGGAAAGCGAATGCTCGCTGGGAGATTCGCATTGCGAACATGGCAGATCTTTCCAAATTGTTTCTTTCTTAACTTTGGCTTCGTTTATCCGATTTAAACGTTCTTTATATCGTTGTGGAGCTATGAAAGGGTTCTATGTTTTGGAAAGCGGAATATTATTTATGGAATGGATTTTTGGTCGATTATTGGGATTAGTCGGAACTACGTGAATTACGTAAAACGAAACTGTTAATACGTTAAAAGCTTCAAGTGATGCGTCTGGAACGTTTGTGGAGTATATGAATCGTATCTTCCAGATTTAATTGGATAAGTTCGTAGTGGTTTTGATTGAGGATATTTGATCTGTTATAAACTCAGAGGAAGAACAGGTAGAGTGTTTGAGATTTGAATTGCAAGTGTTGAAAAGAGACGAAGTTTTATGCTAAGTTATTCAAGCGAGAATTTGGGTTGAAAAGGGTTAGTTTCTTGGGTATGTTATTTCATATGAGAGTATTGTTATGGATCCATCAGAAGTAGATGTAGTTCTACAATGAGAGGCTCCAAAGTTGGTTAAGGAGATTAGAACCTTTTGGGCTCAGTTTGTTGTATTGCAGGTTGTGGAAGGCTTTTCCAAGTTAGTGTTTTCGTTACTTCGGTTGACTTGCAAATGGTGAGTCGTTTGTGTTGGATGTTCATTGTAAGGAAAGTTCCAGAGAGCTAGAGTATAAGTTGTCTACGGCTCCAGTTTTGATACTGTGTGATCCGGATAAACCGTTTGTGAGGTGTTGGGATGCGTCTTTGATGAGTTTGGTAAGTGTGTTAATGCAAGATGGTAAAGTTGTGGCTTGTGCTTTACGACAATTAAGGATTCATAAAAGGATCTATACTATTCAGGATTTGGAATTGGTCGCGATTGTAGTGTGTTGGCAAATTTGGAGGTATTATTTTTATGGTTCTAGGTTCGAAGTGTTTAGTAATCACAAGAGTTTAGAGTATTTGTTTGGTTTGAAGGAATAGAGTATGAGACAACGAGGAGGGTTAGAGTTCGTGACGAGTTATGAATTTGGCTTGGATTATCCTTCGGGAAAAAGCGAATGTTGTGCCGGAAGAGTTAAGTCGAAAGTTTTTATGCATGTCTGTTTTGATGGTCAGGGAATTAGAATTATTTGAACAGTTCAGAGACTTGTGTCTGGTGTGTGAGATAACACAGTAGAGTGTGAGGTTGGGTATATTAGAAGTGAACTGTGATTTTTGGTGAATATGAGAAGAGTTAGACTTTGGACGTGAGATTAGTAGTTTTGATGGTTACGAGTAATCAGAGTGCACAGCGGAAGCGTGATGTGGCACATTTTGTATATGCGTGTGTGACTTATAAGAGTTCTTAGGTTGAACATTGGAAACATGTTGGAGTGATGAGACCACTGGACGTTTCAGAATGGAAGTGTTAGGTGAAAGGTTTAAATATTATTCATGGGCTACTATGTGGATGAATGTTTTGGTTATATGTTCGATTGGGGAATCGTAGCATTGTTGTAAGATTGTGGTTATGTAGAGGTTGTTGGAACGATGTTGGGTCGTGGAAATTTATGTTCTTGTTGTGTTTCAGTTCAAGTGCGAACCTGTGTGTGTTCGTAACTTGGGTATTCCTTGAGTCGTGAGTTGGTCGTCAAGTGCATTGTATAGGCTTTGCATCTTGTCGTTGTAGTTGTGGTCGTGGTCGTGTCGTTGTTGTAGTTGCTGTTAGCAAGGTGGTTTGTTAGTTTGTGTTATTCGTGGGATGCCTCTTATTGGCATGTTAGTTTGTTGGTCGGATGCGAGAGTCGTGTCCGGAGTTGTTCGTCTCAGTATATTTTCGAGGACGAAAATGTCTAAGTGGGGGAGAATTGTAACGCCCCGGTTTTGTCTTATTTATTTAATCGAGTCGATTTAATTATTTTTGTTTTATATTATTTTATTCTTGACTTTTATTTGGCAATATATTATTTTTCATCGCTGTTTATGTTTTATCGAATTTTGAGAGCGTTTGCGAGATATTTGAGCTGAGGGGTAAAATAGTCTTCTAGGGGTTTAGATATTTTATATAAATAGAAAGTGGAGAGAAAAAGAGATAAAAGAAAGGGAAAAGAAAAGAAGAGAAAGAAAAGGAGAAGAAAGAAAGAGAAAAGGGGAGAAAGAGGAAAATTGACATATCTCCGTTTCAAGCGTGATTAATCGGGTAAGGGTGAGAAGTTTCAATTATATCTTGCTTGTGTATGTATATGTGTTGTTTGTTGTAATTGTTTTGGTTGTTTCACAACTTTTCGTATCGATTGGAATTAGGAGCGATTGATAGAAATCGATGTTTTCACAGATGAAATTCGATATAAACTGCGTAGAATACTTGTCGTTAGGTTTGGATCACGTTTAGGTTGTTATAGTATGTTTTGGAAGTGTTTGGGTGGAAGAAATGAGGGATTTTGATCCCCAATGACCTATGTTATCGCTGCTGGAATTTCTGGGTTTCGCAGGTTCGCATTGCGAGCCAAAGTGAAGGAAACAACGAACGTTCGCTAGCTGTTCGCATTGCAAACTTTGGGTCTTTTTGCTTCTGCCACGGTTCGCTGGGAGATTCGCATTGCGAACGTGACAGATTTTCAATTTTTGTTTCCTTCATAACTTTTGATCTGTAAATCGGATTGAGGCACGGTCGGATGCGTTGGAAAGCTATTTCAATACTCTTTATGATAGTGGAATAGAAGCATATGTTTATGCCATGGATTGATAAGAAAAATATGGAAAAGTGATGTATGTGTGAAAAGTGTGGTTTATGTTTCCACCATAACTCCCGAATCGCGAGTCCGATTGATGTGGGACTTGAGGCATTAGATAGATAACCTAAGATACTATTAAATGGTGATGTTAGACCATGATTTAACCAAGAATATTTAGTAGAGGATGATTAGTGGTTTGTAGGTTTTGTTGTGTTTGTTTGTGTTTGATGCGATATGATATTGTCATATAGATGTGGGGCTTTTGTGCTATTTATATGATGTTGATGCATGTGATAATGATGTTGTTGTGTGGTAAAATACATTGTTTGATTGAATATCAATGTATGTTGTTATGATGTGTTGTGGGTAGCATTTGATACGTGAATCCCTTGTGTAAGGAATTGTGATGATATGATTGTGGTGGTTTGTGGTCTATGATGAAATGCATTGTATGTGAAATTCAATGTATGTTGTTTGGTGGCCTTTATGGTTTGAAATGTATAGTTTGAATTGATTTGCAATGCATGAATGTGATGATGTTGATTAATTCATATGGTTGAATTATGTATGTGCATTTGATTGTCATGAGTCATTGTATGCCATGAATCATGATATGCACAATGTGATATCGTGTGCCCTTGTGAGGTGTGAGCGACGAAACGGTTCTAGAGGGAATCCGCTATAACATCGTGTACCTTATACAAAGAGGTGTGAGCGATGATTATAGATGATCGTGTGCCTTATACAAAGAGGTGTGAGCGATCGGGTCGTGTGCCATATACAAAGAGGTGTGAGCGATCCATAAACGTCATGTGCCTTATACAAAGAGGTGTGAGCGATGAGGAACATCGTTTGCCCGACGGGGAGTTACATTAAGTAACAAGCGATGATTCCAATAGTTCCTGAGTGAACTAGTGATGAGATTGATGGATGGATGGTACCGCATATGCATTGCATAGAGTCGTTGTGTCGGTCTCTGTGCATTTGCATAAATCATGAATGGATGTATTATGTGTGGAAATTGTGAATTGATTGAGTATGTGTTGAGATTTATGATTGGATTGGTGAATTGATGTGCATATGTGATAAATGCATTGGTTATGGATGATATATGTTATGTATAGACATGTGTTATGTGATGTGGTGGTGTGTTTACATATGTTATAACTTTGGTATGCCTTATGTGTGAATATGTGTTTATGTTGGTATAGTTGATATATTCTATGTGGTAGGATTATTCGAAAAATGTTATGCATCTGTGGCGTGCTATATGTATTGGTATATGATGTTTGTGGTGAGAATAACTATGTATGTGAATTTATATGTTTTGCATATTATTATGCAATCTTGATTTAGTTGTTATTTCTCACCCTTCTGCTGTGGTTTATTGCTCTATGAGGCAATTGCAGATTAGTAGTCTTGGAGGCTTTTGTGAAGATTAGTCCTCCGTCCTTTGTTGGTCTGTCTGCTCTGATACGTAACAAGGGAGTCGGGGAACGCTTTTGTTATATATATGTATACATTTGTTGTATCTATTTTGTATTACTTTTGTATGAATATTTAATGTTACAAAATGATTTATTTTGTAAAACAAGGCAGTTATGGATCTTTCCGCTTTATTCCATAATTGAACCTTTCCTTTTATATGGAAAAAGTTTCCCTAGTATATTTATTCCATTTTGTGTTATGTATCAAATTCATGAGCATGGATGTGTTTTCTTTCATTAATTGTGGCATCCTTGTTTCTGTCGGAAAAATAAATTTTTATTTACTCTGATTTAATTATGTATTATTTATTCGCGATAGGAATTGGGGTGTTACAATTTTCCTTTTCTAGTAGGCTCTTTACATGAAATTAAAGCTGCTACTAGTGCTCTGCAGAAAATTGCTGAAATGAGTCAATAACTTTTGAATAAAAGTGAAACTATCCCAAGTGTTAAAGCTGATAACTATATTAGTCCCATGCAAAATAACAATGATATTAAACTTGATTTAATCACTAAGTCTCTAGAGGCAGTACATATCAAATCCTTTACTATTATCCTTTACTAAGTCACCATTGGTTATTTACTGTCACTGCAAATTAGGTTCATCCAAGTGAAGCAATGGTCTTCAGTTCACAAAACTACTCACTATAAATTACTAATGGTGGCAGCAAATGAACCTAATTTTCCAAAGCAAATGAACCTAATTTTCTGTTAGCACGATGAAGTCATCAATTAATCTCATGGTAATAAAAAGATAAGAGAGGTCAACCTCCGTCAAGAAGTATTATTGCTACAGTAAGTCCTAAGACCTTAGCATGGTGAATCTCATGGTGTGTTTAAATTAACTAGGAATTAGTTAGAAATTAGCTACTGATTATTAGAACGGTGTGTTTAAATTAGCTAGGGATTAACTAGGAATTAGCTGCAGATTAGCTACCATTTCTGGGTTTAAATATGATATTAATATAAAAAAAAATTAAAAATTGAAACAATTGACACGTAGCATACATGTCAGCATTTTTTACCACGTTGGCATTGCCACATGTAAACCACGTCATCAAAAAATTCCACATGGCATGCCACAGAAGCCATCGTTAGTGGAAACTAACAGAAGGGACTAAAGTTAGGGTCGGAAAACTTTCAGAAGACCATTGTTTGAAGGAAAATTTTGGAGGGACCAAACCTGAAAGTTGAGATATTTGTCGGGACCTTATACATATTTAACCCTATATTTTATACTTTAAATTAAAATTATATTGAAAAACTTATGAAAATAAGTTGAAAAAACCTTATGAACAATGTCATAAGTTATATTTTTAGTATAACCTATTACCGCAGTCTTTTGAAAAAACTGAGGGAATAAAAATATTAGGGACGCCTAAAATCCCTATTACTACATTTTTATGTTTTTTTTCAATGGTTTAATTAGTATTTCTCACTTTGGTGCCTTTCTAGATTCCATTTTTTATTTGTTACATTTTTTCCAAATTAATTAGTAAAACACAAATTCTTTGTTATCAATAAAAAAGATTACGCAATAATACAATTGAAAAGGAAAGGAAAATTTAATTGATAATCAAAGAATCGGGACAACATATAACAAAAAAAAGGACAACAAATAACTATTTGACATATTCAAACTTCTGACTCAACTAAACTTCAACTTTTAATCCTACTCTTTTTACCCTTTTAACTATCCCAAAATGAGAGAAAAGTTCAGAAAGAACTCTTCTATATGGTATGAGGAAAGTTATTTCCTCGCGAGAGGTCTCAACCATTTCCATTATGAAGTTAAAAATAGTAAAAAGAAGATTAATTTTGACGTTGTGGATAAGAAAGTATAAAAGATGCCTGTTATCTGAAGTAAGCGTTTCTAATTGTTTCTCTCTTAGACGGAAATTTGACACTAGAAGTTGATGCCAAACTTTTGCAATTGGGATGAGAGTAGCAGGACTGGTGAGGTTATTGTAGTTGGCATAAAGTAGGAGAAGGTGGTTTGTGTTGGCACTGGATTTCGACTGGCAGTTGGTGTCTGGAGACTTCCAAAGCGGGCCGACGCAGGAAAGAGGTACAATGAGGTGTCGAGTCGACACCAGCAAAAAGACGTGTTGGAGGCCCATCGATAAATCTTGACGTCGGAGGCAAGCTGATGTCGATTTTAAGAAACAAGTGGTTAGGCGGGAAAGTTTGAAATTTCCAAGACTATGGGAAGTTGAAAAGGTAGTGGGGTGCCACGTGGAAGCTTCAGAAAACGTTTGGCAGACAAACAGTTATTTTTTAGGCCTATATAAGGCATTGCTTTTTTCATTTTAGGGGTCGCATTTTTTCACATTGTAAGGGGAAAAATACTCAAAGTACCAAGCTTAGAGAGAAACGAGTTCACTCCCGCAGACAAATGTACACTTGCGTCCAAAATCTTATTTAATGCAATTTATTTTCCGCATATAATTTAAAGTCTTTATTTGTCTTGTCTTTGCTCAACTTTTCTTTTTTTATCTCTTTGTTTCTGCACCCAACTCGCAACCGTTAAAAAAAAACCTTTGTGTCACCCAGATCACTTCAACGTGACGCTTGCACCAAAAACGAATAAACTAAAACGCAGTGCAAACATACGCTCCCAATTCCAAATGTTCTGGGATTTGTGTGGCCGATCCCGCAAGCGAACCTGCGACGGAAGGCCAGCGATTGTTCGCGCGGGCGAACAAAGTGGCACACCTGGTGGGATCCGTGTGAATTGAGTATATGTTTTTGCGTAGTGGTAAGATGGTAACACCACGACCAAACGAAGAACCGTCTCCGACGGAAACTACGGTGGGATCACAGACGACTGATGTTGGCTCTGGTACCATATCAGCGGTGTTAACTTCCCCTAGCAGACCAGTTGCGACGCCGCGTCTAAACGACCAGAGATCGATAATGGCAGGGACTACGGGGCAATATATGCCTAGTATCACCATGCCCATACCTAGATCGTATGGAATGCCACCAGAGTTCATGTCAAGTGTGCATTCTAGCGGACATTTGTTAGGAGAGAATTCGTCCCTAGTATTTTCGACGTATCAAGGGATAGGACCCTTGTCGAACCCGATGGTTCGACCCCCGGGATTCAACATGTCCTCTCAATCCATACCGACTTTTACCTCTAGTTCCGTCGCGGTCATGAGGCAACAAATGGACGAGAGTAACCATGAGATGGTTCACATGTTGACTCAACAGATGGGTACAATATTAAGGCCATTGATACAAGAGTCGACTCAGAGCTACCAACAACTGGCGACTCAGATGACACGAATTGGCGACTTCTTAGGCGCCCCTAGGGCCCAGGGTCGACAGACTCCACCACCTCGACCAGAGACGCCTCGTCGTCGGGACGAAGTCTTCGACGAAACTATCGAGCAACCCCGTGAGTTCGAGGAGATCCCTAGGAGAGTTCAAAGGCCTCCTGTGATTGTCCATAGGAACCAAGATCCAAATTTTGTTGTCCAGCAGGTTCGACAAGACGCCTTGGCTGGAGAACATAACTTGGAGGTCGTAGTCGAACGTATCATGGTCCGTAATGGGCCGAACCCAGGCCTTTGACGACCAACATATACGTCCTCATTACCTGATTTTGTATTACAAACAAAATTGCCCAGAGGGTGGAAAGTGCCTAAGTTCACCAAGTTCGCCGAGGAAACGGAAGAGTCTACCGTCGAACACGTCGCTAGGTATCAAACCGAAGCGGGCGACATAGTGAACAATGAGGATTTAAAATTGAAATATTTCCCAAGCTCCCTCACAAAGAATGCATTCACGTGGTTCACCACGTTTTCCCCACAGTCCATTCACACATGGGCACAATTAGAGAGGCTTTTCCACGAACAATTCTATATGGGACAATAAAAAATAAGTTTAAAAGAATTGGCAAGCGTCAAACGCAAGGCCGCGGAGTCAGTAGACCAGTACTTAAATAGGTTTAGACTTTTGAAAGCACGTTGCTTTACTCAAGTCCCTGAACACGAGTTAGTCGAAATGGCCGCTGGCGGCCTGGACTATTCGATCAGGAAGAAGTTGGACACGCAATATCTTAGAGATATGGCGCAATTAGCTGACCGGGTTCGCCAGGTCGAAAGATTGAAAGCTGAAAAAGCTCAGTCTAACAGATATCGTAAAAAGGAAAAAGTGGCTGCTGACGAATACTCGTCCGACGAAGAAGAATCCGTCGACGAAAGTGAGATCCACGTGGCTGAGCTTAAGGCAGGACCTCCTTATACATGCAAGCTGTTGAAGCCATCGAATGGGAAAAATCCCACTGAAACTAACAAGACGGATAAATACGTCGCTAAAACTTATACCTTTGACGTTTCAAAATGTGATGAAATATTTGATTTACTGGTTAAAGATGGTCAAATTATCATTCCATCTGGTTTGAAAGATCCCCCTTTAGAACAAAAGAAAAATAGGGGATTTTGTAAGTTTCATAATTTCCTTGGTCATAAAACAGCTCAATGTGTTCTTTTCAGGGATTTGGTGCAGAAAGCTTTGAAGGAGGGTCGACTCCAATTTGGCGAGAAACCGAAGATGCAGGTTGACACCGACCCACTGAAGGTTGAAGAGGCTTTGTATTCGGAAGTGTACGAGTATTTGATGGTCGAAGCTACGGAGAGCCTCGACAAACTACCATTGGCTGAAGTGGTAGAATGCATGATGGTCGAAACTACTGAGGGTTCCGACAAGAAAGCGAAGGGCAAACTCGAAGCAGTGTACCCCCAAGCTGGCGAAAGTTTGGAGGATTTTCAGGAAAAATGCAGGATAAGCGGCTCGAAAGTTGCACTATACCCCAGGTGCAATGCCGTGTTCGATGAAAAAGCTGCTGAGAAGTACGAGGAAAGCAAGAAAGAAGCGCTGCCAGAGAGCAAGCCACATGTCCCAAGGTTTGTGTTCGACGGGAGCGGAGCCCCTCACCGCAACGAGGAGTACAGAAAACTGTTCCAAGGAGCAAGGCCAAAAACTTTCGTGCCCCCATCAGACTCCCCACAGGAAAAATGGATGGCACCAGTGAATCAGAAAGGGAGCAAAAGACCCAAATGGAAAGCTCTTGATTTGGAAAAGGAGGCGAGCGTCGCTGGCAAAGGGGTTGAACAAGCAGGATATAGGGTATCCCCCAACTACAAAGGAAAAAACCCTGTGACTAGGACCCAGTGGCGGCATTATCAGCGGAATAAGAAGGCCGAAAGAGAGGTTGCGGCTTTAGAAGTGAAGCCTGTCGGGACATCTGGGCAGAAACGCCAATACCCAAGAGGAAGATGGGTAGAAAAGAATAAGGTGGCGACGAACCAGACCATGGCAGTAACTGTGAACGCTTCAGGAGAGAAGGAAGTGGTGTTGACCCAGAGCTCAAAGTGCACTTCGCTGGCAGAAAGCAAGAAAGAACCAGAGTATACTCCTCAGTCGGATGAGGAAGAGCCAAAATACTCTCCTCAGTCTGATGAAGAGTATGACCCGTCACCTGAAGGGGATTTTGACGAAGACATGTACGACGACACCATTGATGACACCTATGGCGAAGATTTCGTAGTGAACTGTGGTATCGTGTCGGTTCTACCAGCTGAGTATGATGTGGTATCTGAAATCTCTGAAACTAAAGAAGACTTCATCACAGGGGAAAATGCGGATGACAAGCCACTATGTTACTATGTGATGAACAGTGGTGTAGTTGAAGAACAAACGACTATGTTTGAACGTCCAACCCCGGGGATGATGTATCATCTGAAGCCATTATTCATAAAGGCAAAGATTGATGGGGTGTCTGTCAACAAAGTGTTTGTGGATGGTGGAGCGACTGTAAACTTAATGCCTCACAGTTTGTTTAAGAAAATTAGAAAGACGGAGGCTGACCTCCGACAGCACAATATGGTGTTATCAAAATACGAAGGCAAGACCAGTAATATCCTTGGGGTTGTCCAAGTGGACTTGGCAGTGGGTATAACCAATAGGCTAACACTCTTCATGGTCATCAAATCGAAGGCAAACTTCAATCTGTTGTTGGGACGTGAGTGGATCCATGGAATTGGGGCAGTACCATCAAGGATGCACCAGAGGTTGATCATTTGGAGGAAGGATGTCATCGTTGAAAATATTGAAGAACACCAAAGCTATTACAAAGTCGACGAAGCCAAAGGTACTAAGAAATCTTTTGACCAACACTTAGCCAATGTGGCTCCTTGTGATGACGGATCAGGATCATACACCTCCGTCGACACGGATCGAGTCCTGAACCTAGACCCCGACTATGGGTTCATCTGGGACGCCGCCGACGAAGGTATGGAGCCAATGGAAATGCCACCAACAGGGCGGTCTACTACTGGTGAAGATGACTGTTGAGTCAGAAAGTATGACTTGGATTTTGGCCTATCTGGCTGAAAATAGAAAAATGTCGGCACTCAAAAAAGACGAGACTCTCCAAGCAACTAAGGGAGCCGACCATGACAAAGAAAATCAGAGGCTTGATGGTGTAGCGAGCGATTTTGGACGCGGTTCTTAAGCGCTGGTCGCTCTCTGCGGTTGAGTTTACTACAGGTCGATTCATTTTTTATCCTATTAAAGCTGATGAAGGAAGGGAAATAGATGTCTCCAATTAACCATGGTTTGCATACTAAGGTTAAACAGCGGTCTGTTAGGTTGCGAATGTTATCAATATGGGGGGGCCTTTGTACTGGTTATTTGTATTTTCGCCAATACGGTTTTCTTTTCTTTTTCTAGGACTTTATAGAGGGGAGCAAGGATTAGGATGTTAGGACTGATGCTTTTGATAGATACATGAGAGTATGGGATTTTGGGTTTTTGTTTAGTGTGCTCGCTAAGATTTTTCTTTCAATCTTATGCCTACGTATTCCCGTTTACCGAAACAGGGAAATCAGAGCATTCGTAGTTCCTCCTATTCTATGGGAGGAAATGGTTGTTTTTGGTGTCTTGTTCAAAGCCCAAGACGTGAAGCGAAAGGTAGTTTGTATCTTGTTCAAAGCCCAAGATGTGAAGCTAAAGGTGTTGACTTTAGAGAAAATTTGTCATCTCTAAAGGGGTCTGTTTGTCACAACTGTTGGGTGACTGACTGTAAAGGAGGATTACTTTAACCGGGATTTGCGAATCCGACAATGCCATAATTTCCTTTATAGGGATTTTAACCTGAAGGAGAAGACTTTAACTCAGTGTAGAGCAATGTCATCTTTCCTTAGGAATTTCTCATACTAAAAGAGGGGCATTGACATGGATGTAGATGATCCAGAGGCTTGCCGCTTTCACCAGTTAGATGAAGGGGAAGGAGTTATTGATGTTTGTGTACTATGAATAAGGCACAACTTTGATGCTAAAAGGTTAATTGGATTAACCAGTGGTTTTCTTATACAAAGCCTAAGAGGAGGCTATTATGTGTCTCGTACAAAGCCCGAGAGAGAGGCTAAAAGGTTTTTGACTCAATGAGGGAGTCTTTTGGTATCTCGTATAAAGCCCGAGATGGAGGCTGTTGTTTATTTAGCTCAATAAGATCCTTTTTGTATCTCGTATAAAGCCTGAGATGAAGGCGAAAGGGGTGATTGACTCAACGAGGGAGTCTCTTATGTGTCTCGTACAAAGCCCGAGAGAGAGGCTAAACGTTGTTTGACTCCGCTAGGGTGAATCATTTGTACAAAGCCCAAAAGGAGGCTATGGTTAGTGTTTCAGTTGAGTGACAGGTCCAGTATACTGATCTTTACAGAGAAAATCAGTTCTTATATGAGCAATACTGTACTCAAGTATTTGATTCAAGGGTCCGGGTTATGCCTGTTCTTTAAGGAAGCGGGAAATCCGAAGGGTATTGAGACTGTCCGAGTCTACGGGGTTTTCTTCCTATTCTTGAAGAGTGCTTGAGAATGTCTTTGAGACTCAAGGAGATTAGACTGTCCAAGTCTAGAGTTTTGTCTTTTGTACTATGCTTTGAGAAACAGTAGTAGACTCTTTGAAAGGACGGTTCTATGCAGATGATTAAGTTCTGTTCCTATACCTCTAGGAGGTCGTCGGGACAATTTGTACGAAGCCCAAGAGGAGGCTGGAAGCTTTTAAGAAACCGATCGGTCCTTGTACGAAGCCCAAGAGGAGGCTATCATTCCCGGAGGAAGAGATCATTATATGAAGCCTAAGAGGAGGCTGTGAATACTTCTAAGGAGTCGTAGGGTCCTTGTACTAAGCCCAAGAGGTGGCAGGGTTGCTTTTAGGAAGCCCGTGGGTCCTTGTATAATGCCCAAGAGGAGACCACTGCTTTTAAGAAGCCGATGGGTCCCCAAACCCCGAAAAATTCATGGCAAGCTATCCACAAGGAATAGATCAAGTTAGGAAAGTTCGAGAATTTGGAAGAAACTCAAGAGATGCCATTCACGGAGAAAAGATCATCTCTAGGGAATAGAGTTTCTTGACAAGTGCTTTTAAGAAGCCTGTGGGTCCCCAAACCCCGAGAAATTCAAGACATGCCATTCACCGAGAATAGATCAAGCCACGAAAGTTCGAGAATTTGGAAGAAACTCAAGAGATGCCATTCACGGAGAAAAGATCATCTCTGGGGAATAAAGTTTCTTTGACAACTTCTACGAGTGACAGTCTATGAAAGGGTTTATAGAGAATGCTGCCTTTTATGTCTCCATATTGTTTAACCCCAAGAGGAGGGAAGACTGTGTCTGGTAATCCTATGGGGATCTAGTTTTGACTATTTCTAAGAGTGATCAACGACTTAATGCTAGACGTAGTTGCCGGGGAAACTCTAAATATCTATACTATTATTACACAGTTGATATGAGTTTATGAAAGAAGACTTACAGTGAAACAGCCCCACAATACAGTTATATGTATATAAAAGCGGTAAATGAAAGCAATAACCACTTACTCGGTTGTAGAGTTTCCATGTTGTTTGGTTAGTTGTTCAACAAAGAAAGATTGAAAACAACAGTATATTTAAAATCAAAGGAGAAAGTGCTTTGAAAAAGAAAGATTTGGGGCTTACAGCTCAAAGAGAGGCCCAGGGTTTTATCAGTGAGCGCACTGTTTGAATTTGTACAGCGGGACTTATACAAGTGACTGTGGCCCAAAAATGTTATCTGTACAAAGTGGGTTGGGTCTTACACTCTAATAGAGGCCCAAAGTGTGTTTAAAGAAAAAGAGTGGGGCTTATAACACGAGGGTAGGCCCAGTGTTATTTTGAAAAGGCGACGATCGTGCCGTTTATTTGAAAATGTACAGAGGGACTTATACAATAAGTGAGGCCCAAAATGGTTTCTGTACAAGGGGGTTGGGTCTTACACTCTAATAGAGGCCCAAAGTGTATTTGAAAATCAATTTTGAAAGTTGAATTAATCAAAAACCCTAATTTTAATCTTTAAAAGTAAACATTTAAAGAAAATCAAACAAAATCAAACAATCAGCATGTGATGGCAAGCAATTGGCAAAAATATCATGCGAGGAAATATGCATGGATCATGGAGTTTGAGTTGTGAGGCTTACCTTGATGCAAGCTGAAATGGAACTCTGCACAAACTTTGTTCCAGTCGTGAACTAATGATCCCTACAGCTTCAATGGATGTTATGGAGTGTGTTACAAGCTTTGGAACACTTTGAAACTCTTTGGATCAAGCTGGAGACCTCCACCTGCATAATTGAGGTATAATGGCTTGGTTGAAGGGTGATTTTGAGCCTGAGGTGTTACAGTCAGTGTTTAAGTGTTTGGACACCTCAAATACATCATATATGATGTGTTTGAGAAATTGGAATTGATTGCCTAAGGCTGCAACTCAAAACCCGGTAGTGGTTACTCAAAAACAAAAAAACTTGAGGTTCAAGGAAGAATGAGAGAAAGCAGTGCTGTAACTGGCTTTGGTGTGAGTTGAATGATCCATTGGGACCTCTATTTATAGGTGATTAACTTTTGTTTTGGAGGAATAGTGAATGGCTGCTGGATCAGATCACATTTGCATGGATTGGCTTGGAGGATTTCTTCTCAAGCAAGGCAAGCTAGCCATTCCCATGAGCAGGGCTATGCCTTGACCAAAATCACATTCCTCAGATGTTTTTATTATTGTTTAATCAGAGAACTAGATTGAGTAGGGTAGCTACCTTGACAATGCACTATTCCACATTAATGCACTTTGAATTCAAGGCAAAATGTGCCAAAGTGGATGAATTTCAAGTTGGAAGATTCCTTGGCCTTTTGACTCAGATTTGTCAGTTGGATCAGATACAATGTGATTGGTTTGAATACATGTGGCATGTTGATCCTCAGTTTTTGGTTCAAAATCGTGTGTGGCAAGCAAACATGCAAACTGATTTTTCCAAAACAGCTTGCAGCAGCATGACTTTGGGCATGGATTTCTCTTGGCTCAAGTTGAATCAATTCATGTTGTTAGGCTCTTTGAATTCTTGGCAACATATGCAACAACATTGATGTTTAACTTTGGATTTGATTCAACTTACATCTATGTGAAAAGATCTCACAAGTTTTGGTGTTTCAACACAAAATCTGCCTTGCCCAGAATTTTTCTAAGTGTTGGAAAATGGTGTACTTTCATATTTTCAGCCATTTTGACTCACTCATAGCTCAAAATCCACAATGAATTGGAGTTAGGTCTAGTTGAAGTTTTTGTAGAGGGCAATGAGATCTACAAATCAAGCTTTGGATGGAAAAAATGGCCTTGTGGTTTAGGAGTTATGATCCTCCAAAGTTAGTACCCTTGTCACTTTATTTTTAACTAAGAAAATTTTCTAAGTTTTTATGGTTACCCCTTTTACAAGTTATCCAACTTTTCTTGATTTTTCTTGATGAATGATGATTCAAATCATACATTAACATCATTTTAGGGTTAAAAATCCATTTTGGTGAAAAATCTCAAAAAGTCAAAGTTGACTTTTGTGCACAGTTGACTTTTTATCAGATGAATTCCAAACTGTGCAATTCTTCAGGAAATCATGTCCTTGACCTAAATCAAACTTCATGGACATGTTCCATGGGTGTTATAGGGTATATTGGTGCATGTCATAGGGCTTGGGAGCATGTCCTGGTCAAAAGTCAAAGTTACAGTTGACTTTTTCCTTAAAACCCTAATTATGGTGCAGATGAAATTGAGACTTGTTGCTCAAGCTTCTTGGATCAATCCATTGTTGCAAATGGATAGATGTGGTATATTAGAGACCCTCAAACCCTCTCTTGAGGTCTTGGCTCATGATTTGCCCTAAAAGTCAACTTAGGGGTGAATTAGGTCAAGAAACCCTAATTCTTAATTTTTTATGAATGCATCCCCTGAGGCAAAATTGACTTTATGGTTGGGTCCATAAGGTTCCATGGAGTATATTAGGTTAGGTTTTGGATCATTGGCTTGTGCCCAGATGAAAAATTTCCATCTGGAGGCCCTGGTCGACCAAAACCCTAATTTGGTGACACTGTCGATCTTGAGACTTGATCCACCTAGAAGGGAGCAGCCTTGTGCTTAATCCTTGAAGTGGGAGTCCTTTTGATCCATTGTGGATGTTTGAAAGGTTAGACAAGTTGAATATCATGTCATTCCTTGATTGATCCTTTGTCTAAGCACCCAGAGAGAGCTTGAAACCCTAATTTTGATTGTAGTGAATGCTCACCCATCTTTGGGGAGACTGATGAAGTATGATGGTTCCTCCATATTGTGATGATGATTTTCACAATGATGGGAAATCTTAGTGGTCAAAATTTGGGGTATGACAGATGCCCCTATTTAATCTTCTTGGACACGAAGGTGTGAATGCCGAAGGTATTCGGGCATTCGGGGTGCAAGAGGATTAAATATCGGAATACCCGAAATTTTGATGGTGGTTATGAATGGTAGCTTACGCATTCATCCTCTTTAGCTAAGCAATGACGCTTAGAAAAGGTAAACTTCCCCTCGATCCTGGTCTTCAGCCAAGGAACTGGTCTCAGTTTCTAAAATAAACTTCCCCTCGATCCTGGTTTCCTACCAAGGAACTGGTCTTAGTTTCTGATGTAAACTTCCCCTCGATCCTGGTTTCCTACCGAGGAACTGGTCTTAGTTTCTTTCGTCAATAAACTTTACTGACAAGAGACGCTATTCGTAAGGACTTTCCTTCAAACTTCTCGCCGAATTTTCCTGGGGAGATGCCATTTGATGGAAAAAGTTGATGTTAGACTCGCTGTGGAACCCATTCGTCTGAGCTGTAGAGGTGTACAAACTTCTCTGTTGGAGACGCCATTTGCTGACTCTATCTGGGGAAAGTGTAACATCCCGACTTTAGTAATTATTTATTTATTATATTAATTAGTTAATTATGTGATTTTGTGCCTAATTAATTTAATTGATTTAATTGAATTATGTGATTTATTGGAATTAATTGAATTAATTGATTTATTGGATTTATTAGAATTATTTAATTTAATTAATTTATTTGATTTAATTGATTTAATTGAATTATTGATTTAATTTGATTTATTTGGTTTATTTGAATTATTTAATTTATTTGATTTATTTTATTTGATGGAATAAAATAGAATTGGTGGAAATAATTGATTGGGCCTAATTGGGAGTGAGAATAGTAAGTGTGAGAGTGAGTTAGTGAGCCCAATAGAAATTAGAGTTATTATGTCATTATTAGGGTTTAACATAAGAATAGAAGAGATAGAGTAGAGGTAGAAGGAGGCTAAGGAGAGAAAGGGAGAAGAGAAGAGGAACTCAAGAACAAGGACCAAATTCATCAAGAAATCAAGGTAAGGGTGGGGTTTTGCTTGATTATTGGGATTGTGGGATAATATATGATGGGTAGAAACATGTGTAGGATAAAACCCCCAAATTCCTATGATTTTGTGATTATTAGGTTTTGATGATAATTTTTGACATGTGATAATTAATTTTGATTGGGATTGATATATATTTGTGTATTTTGTTAGTGTTCCTCGAAACCAATTGAAATAGGAGGAAACTTTTATGTTGGAACAGTAGCGCATGACGACTTAAATTAATAGAACAAGTGACCATTAAACTATTATAGTAACAGTAGCATAAACTACCTATAGCAAAACAATTCGTTACTGTAGCGGTTTTGTGACTTTCAATTACTGATACTTGGTATGGATCCAATGAACATTTGTTGATAACCTTGGAGGATATTTGTTAATTTTTAATGAATGGTTCTAAAACAATCTTATTATCCGAAATGAGGCTTAATAATTTATTATAATGTATAACTTCTGTCAAATACGTGGCTTTTGGAGCAGTGTTGTTAAAAAAATGGTATATCCCCTCTATACCTCTATTATGAATCGGAATTTGGGGTAGCCTATAAGATATGTCAACTCCACTTGGTAGACAAAGAATATATATATATATATATAATTCATAGCAGCTAGTAGCACTTACCAGTTACCACTTTCTAATTCCAACAAAAATTATATATGCACATGCTTGAGCTACTGTGTGGCTAATTATTTACATAGGCTATTGTTTTTGAGACAAATATATATACTTTATTCAAAAAAAAAAGGGCATGATACATCCACCCATCCGTCTACTGTAGCGCGCCATTTTAGAAACAAAGGAAATTATGAGGACTTTATATTAATTAAATGGTATCTAAACATCATGTTGTTATATATAATGGAAACGGTAGCCTTCGTACACGCATATGAGCTGCAGTGATTTTCAATGTTAATATATGTATATATAATATATTTTAATAATAATAATAATAATAATAATAATAATAATAATAATAATAAGAATAATAATATAAATGATTTAGTATTATTATATATTTCATTTCATTAAGTTTAAATAATAATAGTAATATCTATTAAATTTAATTATTGATGAAGGATTGATTTTCTATGTTTAATCGATATCGTGTGTTTTGTGAATTGTGGTGAAATTGTGTTGATTCTTGTGAATTACTCGCTATGTGTTGGGGTAATGTTTGAAGTAAGAATGTTTTGACTATGAAAGTGAATTGTGTGTGAATGATGCATAAATATGTGCAAGTATGTGTAAATGTGTGGTAATTCAAGTGTGATGAATTATTGAAGATATGCATGAATATTAAGATTAGAGGACGGTCTTAATTGCATATGGTTGTTGAACTTGTACATGCATCATTTGTGTCAAGAGGCAACGTTTGGTAATTCCGTGGGAATTATTGACTTGTCCCAAACCTAACGCCGAATGGGGTTTGAAAGCTTAGGGAACGAGCTTTTTGTGTGTTATCGGTCTAGGGGACGGACCCGGTTTAAATGTAAATACCGAAAAATGATAACAAGTGATTGGTACCACATGCATGAGTTGCATTTGAGTCTTGCATTGAGTCTCATTGTGTTTATGATTGAAATATGAGATTATGTGGATTATGTGAATTGTTAAATTGTGAAATTGTGAATTATGAGTATGCACTTGTGAATAGTATGGTTACTTGAGTGACACTATGTTGATGAAACTTTTAGAAGTGTGGGAATAATTATGCTATGCTTGTTGCTATTTATTATATATTATCTTATGATTTCGATAATTATGTGAAATCTCACCCTTCTGTTTGAATGTTACCTCTACGTGGGTAACGTGCAGGTGATCCGCAGTAGACGAAATTACTCGTCATTTAGTTCGAGTTAGCCGTTGGAGTAGCTGTTTTAGTTACTTTATTTATTTTCGGTCGAGTCGTGCTCTGATTATGTAACACTGGGAACGTTTCGATTCATGTTTTGAGAGATACGATTGTATACTCTATTTATTTTGTTAATTTGATTTGAATTTTATGCTGAAGTGGCTTTTATGCCTAAGTTGATTAAATGAATGAATTATTTGAGACTTGAATATTATACTCATTTGAATGAAAGTGATTCCGCTGTTACATGCGATGTGAAAGTATATGAAAAGCATGAATTTATTTTAAGTGTTATTGAGCATGACAGGTGTAAGTGAGGTGTATTAAATTAAATGTGACATCCTTATTTGAGATGCATGATAAATTACTCTGATTTATGACGTATTATTCCGCGGGGTTTAGAAGGGTGTTACATTAGTGGTATCAGAGCCTGGTTGGTCCGTCCGGCCAGGTTGTCTAATGTTGTTTGTCCCCTGGTATGCGACATGTGTGTGAAAACACTGTCGGTACACGTTTGTTTTTCTAACCTTTGTCTGCAGGAGTGGGAGTGAAACAAGTGGGGGAGAAGCTTTTGCTTCTCTGAGATGTTTTAGTTGTGGAGTGTTGGTTTGATGTGTTGCTGATTGCAAGGAACGCTATTATAGTTTGGTAAAGATGGTTTATGCCCCATCATGATTGTCGACTGTCTATTGACAAATTGAGGAACTGATCACCCTTAATCTCTTGTTGATAGTAGACGGGATCCTGTTGGATGGAATAAACGTGTCTTGCTAGCTTAGATAGTGTGTGCAGTGAATTATTTGGGGTTAAGCCAAGTGCTTACAGATTATTGTGATAAGACAGTTATTTTTCTTGAACTTGAGAATGAAAGAGACTTGTTTATGTCTGCTAAGCAAGTGAATGAGTCGGTGCAAGATGGTGTCGAGATGTTTTGTTGATGGAAACTTTGAGTATTAGTGAAAGTGGAACATTTGGTGTTTTGCCAATTGTTTGTGATTTTTTGGAAGCTTTTCCTGATGAGATAAATGATTTACCGCCTGAACGTGAAGTGGAGTTTGCGATCGACTTAGTTCCTGGAACTAGTCCGGTATCGATGGCTCCATACCGTATGTCAGCATCGGAGTTGAAAGAGTTAAAGAGTCAACTTGAAGATCTGCTTGAGAAGAGGTTTATTCGTCCGAGTGTGTCACCGTGGGGTTCACTGGTTTTGTTGGTTAAGAAGAAGGAAGGTTCTATGAGGCTTTGTGTGGATTATAGATAATTGAACAAGTGACTATCAAGAATAAGTATCCACTTCTGAGGATTGATGATCTGATGGATCAGTTGGTTGGTGCAAGTGTGTTCAGTAAGATAGATTTGAGATCTGGGTATCATCAGATTCGTGTGAAGGTTGAAGATATTCAGAATACCGCTTTTAGAATGAGGTATGATCATTATGAGTATTCTGTGATGCCATTTGGTGTGACTAATGCACCAGGTGTATTTATGGAGTACATGAACAGGATTTTCCATCCTTATTTGGACAAGTTTGTGGTTGTGTTCATTGATAATATTTTGATCTATTCGAAGAGGGAAGAGGATCATGCTGAGCATATGAGGGTTGTGTTATCTGTGTTGAAAGAGAAGCAGTTGTATGCTAAACTTTCTAAGTGCGAGTTTTGGTTGAAGGAAGTGAGTTTCCTTGGCCATGTGATTTCGAGTAGAGGTATTGCAGTAGAGCCGACGAAGGTTGAAGCTGTATCACAGTGGGAAGCTCCGAAATCTGTTTTTGAGATTAGAAGTTTTCCTGGTTTGACAGGTTATTATCGGAAATTCATTGAAGGATTTGCCAAGTTATCTTTGTCGTTGACGCAGTTGACTAGGAAGGGTCAAGCTTTTGTTTGGAATGCAAAGTGTGAAGAAAGTTATCAAGAGCTTAAGAGAAGGTTGACGACAGCTCCTGTTTTGATTTTGCTGAATCCGGCAGAACCGTTTGTTGTGTATTGTGATGCTTCGTGGATGGTTTTGAGAGGTGTGTTGATGCAACATCAGCAAGTGGTAGCTTATGCTTCAAGGCAACTTAAGGTTCATGAAAGGAATTATCCGACGCATGACTTAGAGTTGGTCGCTGTTGTGTTTGTGTTGAAGTTTTGAAGGCATTATTTGTTTGGATCGAGATTTGAGGTCCTTAGTGATCACACGAGTTTGAAGTATCTCTTTGATCAGAAAGAATTGAATGCGAGGCAGAGGAGATGGTTGGAACTTCTGAAAGATTATGATTTTGGTTTGAATTATCATCCGGGTAAGGCAAACGTGGTAGCTGAGGCATTGAGTAGGAAATCTTTGCATAAGTCGATGATGATGGTAAGAGAGTCAGAAATGATTGAGCAATTTTGAGATATGAGTTTGGTCTGTGAAGAGACTTCTTATGGAGTTAAGCTTGGTATGCTGAAGCTTACTAGTGGTATTCTTGATGAGATTCGAGAAGGTCAGAAATCTGATTTGAGTTTGGTAGATCGGTTGACTTTGATCAATCAAGGTCGAGGTGGTGATTTTCAGATTAACGAAAATGGTATCATGAGATGTCGTGCTAGAGTTTGTGTTCCGGATATTGAGGAGTTGAAAAAGAGTATTCTTGAGGAAGGGCATCGTAGTGGATTGAGTATTCATCCGAGTGCTACTAAGATGTATCAGGATTTGAGGAAAGTATTTTGGTGGCCTTGTATGAAGAAGGATATTGCAAAGTTTGTGTATTCTTGTTTGACTTGTCAGAAGTCGAAGATCGAACGTCAGAAATCGTCGGGTTTGATGCAACCGTTATCTATTCCTGAGTGGTAATGGGATAGTATATCGATGGATTTTGTGTCTGGTTTACCTAGAATACCGAGTAATTGTGAAGCTATTTGGGTTATTGTGGATAGATTGACGAAATCTACTCACTTTATTCCAATGGGAATGGATTACCCGTTGGAGAAGTTAGCAAAACTGTACATTGAGAGAATTGTCAGTTTGCATGGTATTTCGTCTAGCATTGTGTCAGATAGAGATCCGAGGTTTACTTCGAGATTTTGGGAGAGTTTGCAAAGTGCTTTGGGTACAAAGTTGCGTTTGAGTTCTGCTTATCATCCGCAAACAGATGGTCAGACTGAGAGGACGATTCAGTCACTTGAGGATCTTTGAGAGCTTGTGTGTTGGAATAAGGATGTGACTTGGGACCTTGAGAGTCAGATGAGGGAGTCTTATCCTGAGTTGCTCGTTTGAGACAATTTTCGAGGGCGAAAATCTTTTAAGTGGGGGAGAGTTGTAACATCCCGACTTTAGTAATTATTTATTTATTATATTAATTAGTTAATTATGTGATTTTGTGCCTAATTAATTTAATTGATTTAATTGAATTATGTGATTTATTGGAATTAATTGAATTAATTGATTTATTGGATTTATTAGAATTATTTAATTTAATTAATTTATTTGATTTAATTGATTTAATTGAATTATTGATTTAATTTGATTTATTTGGTTTATTTGAATTATTTAATTTATTTGATTTATTTTATTTGATGGAATAAAATAGAATTGGTGGAAATAATTGATTGGGCCTAATTGGGAGTGAGAATAGTAAGTGTGAGAGTGAGTTAGTGAGCCCAATAGAAATTAGAGTTATTATGTCATTATTAGGGTTTAACATAAGAATAGAAGAGATAGAGTAGAGGTAGAAGGAGGCTAAGGAGAGAAAGGGAGAAGAGAAGAGGAACTCAAGAACAAGGACCAAATTCATCAAGAAATCAAGGTAAGGGTGGGGTTTTGCTTGATTATTGGGATTGTGGGATAATATATGATGGGTAGAAACATGTGTAGGATAAAACCCCCAAATTCCTATGATTTTGTGATTATTAGGTTTTGATGATAATTTTTGACATGTGATAATTAATTTTGATTGGGATTGATATATATTTGTGTATTTTGTTAGTGTTCCTCGAAACCAATTGAAATAGGAGGAAACTTTTATGTTGGAACAGTAGCGCATGACGACTTAAATTAATAGAACAAGTGACCATTAAACTATTATAGTAACAGTAGCATAAACTACCTATAGCAAAACAATTCGTTACTGTAGCGGTTTTGTGACTTTCAATTACTGATACTTGGTATGGATCCAATGAACATTTGTTGATAACCTTGGAGGATATTTGTTAATTTTTAATGAATGGTTCTAAAACAATCTTATTATCCGAAATGAGGCTTAATAATTTATTATAATGTATAACTTCTGTCAAATACGTGGCTTTTGGAGCAGTGTTGTTAAAAAAATGGTATATCCCCTCTATACCTCTATTATGAATCGGAATTTGGGGTAGCCTATAAGATATGTCAACTCCACTTGGTAGACAAAGAATATATATATATATATATAATTCATAGCAGCTAGTAGCACTTACCAGTTACCACTTTCTAATTCCAACAAAAATTATATATGCACATGCTTGAGCTACTGTGTGGCTAATTATTTACATAGGCTATTGTTTTTGAGACAAATATATATACTTTATTCAAAAAAAAAAGGGCATGATACATCCACCCATCCGTCTACTGTAGCGCGCCATTTTAGAAACAAAGGAAATTATGAGGACTTTATATTAATTAAATGGTATCTAAACATCATGTTGTTATATATAATGGAAACGGTAGCCTTCGTACACGCATATGAGCTGCAGTGATTTTCAATGTTAATATATGTATATATAATATATTTTAATAATAATAATAATAATAATAATAATAATAATAATAATAATAAGAATAATAATATAAATGATTTAGTATTATTATATATTTCATTTCATTAAGTTTAAATAATAATAGTAATATCTATTAAATTTAATTATTGATGAAGGATTGATTTTCTATGTTTAATCGATATCGTGTGTTTTGTGAATTGTGGTGAAATTGTGTTGATTCTTGTGAATTACTCGCTATGTGTTGGGGTAATGTTTGAAGTAAGAATGTTTTGACTATGAAAGTGAATTGTGTGTGAATGATGCATAAATATGTGCAAGTATGTGTAAATGTGTGGTAATTCAAGTGTGATGAATTATTGAAGATATGCATGAATATTAAGATTAGAGGACGGTCTTAATTGCATATGGTTGTTGAACTTGTACATGCATCATTTGTGTCAAGAGGCAACGTTTGGTAATTCCGTGGGAATTATTGACTTGTCCCAAACCTAACGCCGAATGGGGTTTGAAAGCTTAGGGAACGAGCTTTTTGTGTGTTATCGGTCTAGGGGACGGACCCGGTTTAAATGTAAATACCGAAAAATGATAACAAGTGATTGGTACCACATGCATGAGTTGCATTTGAGTCTTGCATTGAGTCTCATTGTGTTTATGATTGAAATATGAGATTATGTGGATTATGTGAATTGTTAAATTGTGAAATTGTGAATTATGAGTATGCACTTGTGAATAGTATGGTTACTTGAGTGACACTATGTTGATGAAACTTTTAGAAGTGTGGGAATAATTATGCTATGCTTGTTGCTATTTATTATATATTATCTTATGATTTCGATAATTATGTGAAATCTCACCCTTCTGTTTGAATGTTACCTCTACGTGGGTAACGTGCAGGTGATCCGCAGTAGACGAAATTACTCGTCATTTAGTTCGAGTTAGCCGTTGGAGTAGCTGTTTTAGTTACTTTATTTATTTTCGGTCGAGTCGTGCTCTGATTATGTAACACTGGGAACGTTTCGATTCATGTTTTGAGAGATACGATTGTATACTCTATTTATTTTGTTAATTTGATTTGAATTTTATGCTGAAGTGGCTTTTATGCCTAAGTTGATTAAATGAATGAATTATTTGAGACTTGAATATTATACTCATTTGAATGAAAGTGATTCCGCTGTTACATGCGATGTGAAAGTATATGAAAAGCATGAATTTATTTTAAGTGTTATTGAGCATGACAGGTGTAAGTGAGGTGTATTAAATTAAATGTGACATCCTTATTTGAGATGCATGATAAATTACTCTGATTTATGACGTATTATTCCGCGGGGTTTAGAAGGGTGTTACAGAAAGCGAGTCTCTTGAGAGACTGCCTTCGTTTGGGATTACATCATACTTTTCTCGGGATCTTCCCGGAGAAACGCAATATGATGTAATCCAATTTTGAGGTGCCGATGACCTTTTTATCAGTGGGTTTTTCGGAGAAAAACTGCCATAATGCCGAATCTCCGATTTAGGAGGCTTTCTCTCAGGATTTTCTTTAATCCGGGAAAGCAAGGATATCATCTTCAATGGCGAAGAGTGATGTTTGTTGAACGTTTTCTCTGGCTTTTCAGGGGTTCAAGTTAACAAAGTGGTCGAGGACCCCACTTCAATCCAGAAATAAAACTGGAGGAGAGAGAATGTTCAGACTTAACACTTCCTGATGAGGAAAGCGCTGACAACTCAATTGAGAGGACTTTTATCACTAGGGGACAAGACCGACTAGAGTGATAGTGATGCAATATCCAATGTGAATGCAAATTAATAATGCATGATGTATGTATGTGCCGACAAAACTGACGCGACATACAAACTGACGGGTGAACACGACCGGATACTCGGCCATCGCGGGGCGTATAGAAATATCGCTGGTTCAAGATAGTAATTCCACCTTGCTTAGGAGAGACATCCCCTGTTGGAAACTACCGTTGGTCGGACTTAGGAGGTAAGAACTCAGCCGAGGCGTGTCAGACGAAACAAGGTCTCTGACACAGTTGATCCCTTTATTCAGGCGTACTGGGTTAGAAGGAGTACTTTGATTCTGCACTTTGAGGTTCGATTACTTCTGGAGAAGCGACCGATGTTCTTCTGATGTTCAACAGTCAAAAGAAATTGTCGTCTTTATTAAAAAGCAGAAAGAGTTTTAACAAGTAAATTCATTTTTTTGTTTTATTTTAAGAATCGATAATCATGTTAACAACGTCGTTCTGTAAAGCTAAAACAAATAAGAATTACAAACAAAAGCACAAGGGCTCAAATTTTATTGATAAGATGGAGATCAGCCAAACGCGTGATTCCAAAGAGTATATACAAAGTTAGAAAATGGTAATTTACAGGGAAAAGGGCTACGTTGAAACATAACGACCACTATCCTTCTACCAACTTTGAATTCGGGACATCCTGAGCTTCTGTCGAAGATGACCGTGACTGGAGTTTTCCTTCGATGGATGGTGTAACTGCTGCTGAGGGATCCGCCTCGGTTGAACATAGTTACTTGCCATTATCCCTAATTTTTTCCTGGATTGTACTTTGATGTTTCCAATCCACCGGGATGATTTTTTTTATGTCTCTAACTTTTGCCTGGACCTCCCTTTCGGGTTTTAAATCCACCGAGATGTTTTTTTTAGGCCAAGTATTTCTTGACTACATCAACATTCGTGGGGTAGGCAAATTCCTCTCCGTCCATGGTTGCAAGTCTCAAGGCACCGCCTGAGAAAGCTTTCGTGACCACATAGGGGCCATCATAATTCGGAGTCCATTTACCTCGCGAATCAGTGAGAAATGACTGTATCTTCTTGAGCACGAGGTCTCCTTTTCTGAAGACACGAGGTCGGACCTTTTTGTCAAACGCCCTCTTCATTTTATGTTGATACAACTGACCGTGGCATAGAGCCGTGATTCGCCTTTCCTCGATCAGATTCAGTTCGTCGTGTCGACTTTGACACCATTCAACTTCGGTGAGCTTAGCTTCCATCAATACTCGGATTGAAGGGATCTCTACTTCTATGGGGAGCACTGCTTCCATGCCATACACTAGAGAGAAAGGGGTTGCCCCTGTTGAAGTGCGGACAGATGTGCGATAACCGTGAAGAGCAAAGGGTAGCATCTCGTGCCAATCTTTGTAGGTTACAACCATCTTTTGAACAATCCTCTTGATGTTCTTGTTAGCCGCTTCTACCGCTCCGTTCATCTTTGGTCGGTAGGGAGACGAGTTATGGTGTTCAATCTTGAACTCTGCACACAACTTCTTCATCATCTTGTTGTTCAAGTTAGATCCATTATCAATAATGATCTAGCTTGGAACACCATAGCGGCATATGATATTGTTTTTGATAAATCGGACCACCACTTGTCGGGTTACATTAGCATACGACGCTGCTTCGACCCATTTGGTGAAGTAATCAATGGCTACTAGGATGAACCGATGTCCGTTTGAAGCCTTAGGTTCGATCAACCTAATCATGTCGATTCCCCATATGGAGAATGGCCATGGGGAAGAAAGAACTTTGAGATGTGATGGCGGTACATGAATTTTGTCGGAGTATATCTGACATTTGTGACACCTCCTCATGTACTTGTAGCAGTCGGATTCCATGGTCAACCAATAGTACCCTGCTCTTAGAATTTTTCTCGCCATTGCGTGTCCATTGGCATGAGTGCCAAAGGATCCTTCATGAATTTCTTTCATAAACATGTCTGCTTCCGGTCTGTCGACGCATCGGAGCAAGACCATGTCAAAATTTCTCTTATAGAGAGTGTCACCGCTCAGGAAGAAGCTTCCAGCCAGTCTTCTGAGGGTTTTTCTGTCTTTCCTGGATGCCCTAGGTGGGTACTCTTGTTTCTGAAGGAAGCATTTGATACCGTGATACCAAGGTTTATTGTCTATGACTGCTTCGATCGTGAAGACGTAGGCGGGCCGTTCAAGGCGCATTATGTCGATCTTAGGTAGGTCTTTCCATTGACCTACACTAATCATGGAAGAGAGAGTGGCTAATGCATCAGCCATGTGATTCTCCTCATGAGGGATATGATGAAACTCGACTCTGTTGAAGAAAGGTAGCAACCTTCTTGCATAGTCTTTGTAAGGAATCCGTCCTGATTGGTATGTGTTCCAATCTCCTTTTATCTGATTGATAACCAGAACTGAGTCGCCGTATACATCCAAGTTTTTGATCCTTAAATCAATCGCTTCCTCGAGACCCATAATACAAGCTTCGTATTCGGCCTCGTTGTTCGTACATTTGAACGTAAGTCTGGCAGTGAAAGGAATGTGGGTACCCTGAGGGGTAACAATGATTGCCCCAATTCCATTTCCATAATGATTAACTGCTCCGTCAAAGATAAGTCCCCACTAGGAACCTGGTTCTGGCCCTTCATTGGGTAGCGGTTCATCGCAATATTTCATCTTTAAATACATGACATCTTCGTCTGGGAAGTCAAACCCGATTGATTCTTGATCTTCAATCGGTTGATGAGCCAAATGATTGGCTAAAATACTTCCTTTAAAGGCTTTCTGAGCGTGGTACTCTATGTCATATTCTGATAATAACATCTGCCAACGTGCAATTCTTCCCGTGAGAGCAGGTTTTTCGAAAACGTACTTGATTGGATCCATTTCGGAGACCAACCAAGTAGTATGACGAATCATGTATTGGCGAAGACGTTTGGCTGCCCAAGCCAAAGTAGAACAAGTTTTCTCGAGCATCGTGTACCGAGTTTCGCAGTCGGTGAATTTCTTGCTCAAATAGTAAATGGCAGACTCTTTCCGTTTGGTTTCATCTTGTTGGCCAAGTACACATCCCATTGAGTCCTCTAGGACTGTGAGGTAAATGATCAGTGGTCTTCCTTCCATTGGAGGTGATAGAATCGGAGGATCCAACAGATATTCCTTGATACTGCCGAAGGCGGTTTGGCAGTCTTCTGACCAAACACAATCCTGGTTCTTTTTGAGTAACTTGAAAATCGGCGCACACGTCGCGGTCATAAGGAATATGAACCTGGAGATGTAGTTCAAACGTCCCAGGAATCCTCTGACTTGTTTTTCAGTTTTCGGAGAAGGCATTTCTTGAATGGCCTTGACCTTGTCAGGATCAACCTCAATTCCTTTCTGGCTGACGATGAACCCTAGTAGTTTCCCTGAACGGACACCGAAGGTGCACTTGTTGGGATTCAAGCAGAGCTTGAATTTTCTTAGACGTTCGAACAATTTTGACAGATGTTCAACGTGCTCACTCTCTGTCTTTGATTTTGCAATCATATCATCGACATACACTTCGATTTCTTTGTGTATCATGTGATGAAAAAGAGTAGTCATGGCCCTTTGATAGGTTGCCCCGGCGTTCTTCAAACCGAACGACATTACCTTGTACAAAAGGTGCCCCATGGGGTAATGAACGAAGTTTTCTCCATGTATTTCGGCGCCATTTTTATCTGATTATAGCCCGAGAATCCATCCATGAAGGAGAAAACTTTGAACTTTGCTGTACTGTCTACTAGCATGTCAATATGTGGTAAAGGAAAGTCGTCCTTTGGACTAGCCTTGTTCAAGTCTCTGTAGTCGACACACATTTTGACTTTTCCATCCTTTTTGGGAACGGGTACAATATTGGCTAACCATTGAGGATATTCTGATGTGGCGAGGAAACCCGCGTCAATCTGTTTCTGTACCTGCTCTTTGATTTTGATGGCCATGTCCGGGTGAGTGCGTCTCAACCTTTGCTTTACTGGTGGACATTCCGATCTCAACGGTAAGTGATGTTCCACGATGCTGGTATCCAACCCTGGCATATCCTGATAGGACCAAGCGAATACATCGGGAAATTCTTTGAGAAGCTTTATCAAAATCTCTTTGGCAGTTGGACTGAGCAGTGCCCCAATCCTGATTTCTTTTCTCTCTTGCTCTGAACCCAAGTTTACCGTTTTCGACGACTCTTTGTGAGGTTCAATGGACCTTTCCTCTTGTCTGAGTAGTAGAGCCATCTCTTCTGGAATTTTCTCGTTATTTTCTTCTTCAGCCTCGAATACCGGGAACTTAAAGTTGGGAGAAGGCATCGGATCGTATGTTTCAACGGGGTTTAAAACAAGCAATCTGCATGACGTGATGATTCGTGTTTAGAAGAGATAGAGAAAATGCAAGTGTGTGCAGTGTTTTTATTTTACTGCTTGTTTTTATTTGAATTGTTTTTTAGGATTACCATTTTCTGAAAAAAAAAAACAAAAAGAGAAAACAGCAATAAATGCGGAAATTACAGAACGACGTTATTTTATTAATGAACAAGTCGATTCTTGAAACTACAGCCCTATAAAACAAAACTCTGTCGCTTCGGGCAAAGCGAAGAGGAAAAATTTACAGAAAGCGAGCCCTATTAAAACATCTGTTTCACTCGGGCAGGGTGAAAGGTTAAAGATGGCAATTACTTTGACTGATGAACGATCTTCGGAACCTCGACGGCAACCCATTGGCGGCGAACTCCTCGGTGAATCACAAAGTCTGGCACCTTCCTTGATTTGTCTTTAGAAATAACGCTGATTTCTGGTGAAGCAGGATCATTGGAATCTGTCTCCCAGGCAGAATTTTTGTAGGAGAATTCCTCAGTTGTATTTTGCATAGTAGTTGTGCTCTCATCTGTATCTCTCCATCCAGTTGGCTGGATATCTTCGAACCTGATACGAGAGCTTTCAGGAGCAGTGTACTTGACCATATAGTCGTATTTTCCACTCGGTTCTCCCAGAGTGTCCCAAACTTCTTTGGAACTGGAGAAGTCATCCCTCTCGATGACGTTGACCTCGGGAAATGCATAGTTAATGAATTCTAGTCCTGCAAACGTTGCGATTTCATCTTCATGTTGAATAGTTTCTGAATGACCTGAGTGTTGATCCCATGATATGGTGGGGACACATGTATTCTGTTCAATGATGGTCAGCTGACTTTTATTGTTCGGCTGACTTTCTGGCCCCAAGTTTCCTGGGTAGGGCTGCCACATTGGCAGGCCATCCATTGGGCCATAGTAATTGTAGTCAAAGTGGTCTTTCATCAGAGTGTCTTCCTCTAATGAATTTGGCGGAGCACGGCATCCTTCCGGATCACAATCTCCGTATATCATTTCGACATCTGACCTGGGTATAAATATAGGTCTCTGTGCAGGATAGCAAAATGGTATAGGCACTTCTTCCTGAGACATATAACCGTCCTCGTTAAGGTAGGACTTCCACTCTTCCTCTGTGTCAGAGGTATCTTCCTCATTGATAGCATATGGTAATGGTCCCGGCAGATAGATGACTATGGGAACCTTCTGATTTTTCTGACCATCATAATTAATCTCGATCCGTTCCTCGTTGGGAGCTCTAGATTCGTCAAGTAGAGGGATAATGGCAAAAACATCCCTGGTCCTGTGATGACCAGAGATCGTGACAACATCCTCCACTTGCTCGACAAGGTAGTTCGGCGTCCAGTTGATGGGTCCAGAACCCGGATATGGGCGAATCTCTCCACAATCCACCTGACCCTGAAGAGCCGCTCTCACAAGGTAACAGCCTTGGTTACTTTCTGAACAGACGCTACAATGGTCATAATTGTGTGGTGGCACCTGACCACGCCAACTTTGAATACAATGTAACCTCACTAAGTTAGCTTCCACAGATCGGACATCCTGACTTTGACGTCGAGTAGGATTCCTGTTGCTGATACTAATTTGCTGAGTATCTTCATCCATATAGATTGGCATCCACCAGTGATTTAACAAGTGCTGAAGTGCCTCCTGGACAAGGGTACAACCTCGATCATTTTCGCAACCTGCCTTACAGCTTTGATAGTCATGTGATGTTAAGAATCCGAGTCGGACCTGTTCAACATGTAACTCTACCAGGTTGGTATTCATCACGCGAATATCGAAGATCTGAAACATGTTGATTTGATAGGCATTCCTATCATGGTAGTCTTGGATCCATCCAAGATCCATCTGACGCTGGAGGGCCTCTTGTATGAAAGAGCATCCCTGTTTGTTTACCGAGCAAGTCAGACAGGAACTGTAATCGTGCCGCGGCAGATTATGATAATGGCTTTGCCTTGAGTACATCGCCACCAAGTTGACATTCATTGCACGGATGTCGTGGTTCTGAATGACGTTGGAATTCATCTGTTCCTATAGAGCTGCTTGCACTACAGAACATCCTTGATTGTTTTTAGAGCAGACATCACACTGATGATAGTTATGAGGTGGCACATGGCCATATCCACTCTGTCTACAATGCATCTTGACCAGATTGGTTTTTAACAAGAGTACATCGTGAATTTGATAGACATCGTTAGTCTCTCCTTCTATCAAATTGACTGCAGCCTTCTCGTGCTGAGGCAGCAGGTTCGTGAGAACATTAGGATTCGTATCTTTGAAAGATAAGACCCCACTCCTAACAAGTTTTTGCACGTCGGACTTGAAATTGAGACAGTTCTCTATGTTATGCCTTGATCCTCCTTGATGATAAGGGCAAGTTTGATCCACCTTAAACCAGAAAGGCAGATTTTCCAGTACTGTAAGAGGAGATTTAGTCTGAATGTGCCCCTTAGCCAGTAGCAATGGAAACAGCTTTGCGTACGTTACGGGTATAGGATCAAATCCTGGTGGCCGTGTTGTACAGTTGTTATTATATGGAGGACGAGCCTGCTGAAGAGGTTGTTGTGTCCTTTCCTGATCAGGTTGGCTCTGTGCAACCTGAGGTTGATACGTAGGAATAGACGCAGGATTGATAGCAGGAGTCACAGCTGCTACCGCTTGATAACGTCGCCTTTGCTTTCCGAAAGAGATATTCCCAATATCTTGCTTTTTTTTCTTAGTGAGAGTACTACCGTATTTTTTAGTACCGCTCGTCGATCCAGTGTCTTTTACCAAACGTCCTTCTCAGACGGCTTCCTCAAGACGTACGCCCATGCCCACCATCTCGGTGAAATCACTGGGTGCACTGGCAACCATTCGGTCATAGTAAAATGAGCTTAAGGTCTTTAAGAAGACCTTTGTCATCTCTTTTTCCTCTAGAGGTGGACAAATTTGAGCGGCAATCTCACGCCACCTTTGAGCGTACTCCTTAAAGGTTTCCTTGTCCTTTTGCGACATCGATCTGAGTTGATCTCTGTCGGGTGCCATGTCCAAATTATATTTGTATTGTTGGACGAAGGCAGTGCTAAGATCTCTGAATGTGCTAATCGTGGCACGGTTTAAACCCATGTACCATTTTAGTGCGGCACCGGTTAAACTATCCTGAAAGTAGTCAATCAGTAGGTCCTGATTTTCCGTCTGAGCTGACATCCGCCGGGCGTACATCACCAGATGGCTTTGAGGGCAAGAGTTACCCTTGTACTTTTCAAAGTCGGGCACTTGAAATTTGTGCGGAACTTTCACATTTGGGACCAAGCAGAGATCTGCGGCGTCCTTTCCAAATAGATCCTGATCGCGAATGGCTTGCAGCTCCTTCTGCATTTCCAAGAACTGCTCCTGGAATTCGTCCATTCTGTCAAGCATAGTTTCCTTCTTACCAGAAGGTGTCTGTGGAATTTGTCCTTCCGGGACAGTGTGCACCACAGGGGGTGGTACCGTGACTACGGTAGTGAGTCTTGGCGTCTCCCGAAGTTTTTAACCTTCAGGAGTCTTCTGTATGCCCCTGGCATCTTCGCTTTCCCGAAGTTTGTAACCTTCAGGCCCAGCGGCTTCTGTTGTGATTCCCTGATCTTCAGTGATCGGCGGAACATATCCTTCCGGGATATAGTTAACAGGCATGCCCCAAGTACGATCTTTCGGCATCTAATACCTAGGAGCATACTTCTCCACTATGGGCATTGAGGTGATCTCTGAGATCACAGTTCGTTGTAACTGAGCTTCTGCCATGGCTTGCATGTCGTTACGAAGCTTTCTCATATCCTCTCTCAGAGCGTCGATCTCTTCTTTCAACTCTCTGTTCTCTTCCTCAAGATCATCCATCTTTTTCTGACGATTGTCCCGAGTATTATATGAATGAGACAGTTTAACTCTAGAACCGAGACACAAACGTGAGATTCATAGGTAAGAAGAATACGCGATGTGAGAATGATGAATGCAATGATTATATTAATTGTTTAAGGTTTAATTAAAATAAACTTCGACAATTAGATTGCAAATATCAAACGGTGGGGAAAACCCTTTTTATTGAATTCAAAGGATTACAGAAATGGAAATACAGTAGATTACAAGGTGCAGAAACAGAAACCTAAACTAATGGGTCCCGAGTCCTCTCTGAAGAGAAATCGGGTGCTGATTCTGGTATCTTCCTTTTCTTTGATCGGGGCTCTTGGGCCGTTGTCGGGTTGTCATTCCTTTTCCAGGTGAAAGGAGCGAGCAAATTTCTTTGGTCATCTTGATTCTCTACAGCATGTTGCTCCAAAATTTCAATCAGAGCATCTTTCTCTTTTAGTAATTGCTGTATTTTGATGCACTCTATGTCGAGGGTGTGGTACTTGTTCTTCCAAGACCTTCTCTCCCGTTGAACTTTGTTGAGAGTAACCTGAAGCTTTTCAGTTTCTGTCATGAAGTACATGACAGATTCCTTTGGCAGAAGAATTCCGTAATGAGGATAAGGCATTTTTAACTTGAGAGCTCTAGTTTGTACCCAGTGGAGATAAGGCTTCACCGAGATACAGTCCGGTTTTCCTAGATACTCTCGTCCTTTCTTAAGAACATGTTTCCAAGCATGCACTATTTCCATCTTTAGTGCTCTGTCGTTTTCTCCTTCCTTGAAGAAAAGACCTTCCAGATGAACACCCCGTGGGACGTATCTCATCGGGTATCCAAATTGACGATGAACGAGAATTGGATAATAGTTGATTCCTCCCTTAGTTCCTATAAGGGGTATGTTGGGGAAGTTTCCACAACGGTCAATGATCCTGATTCCATCATAGATCCTATTACACCAATCTATGTCAGAGTTGGTAAGAGACACGATCTTCTGCGACCAAGGTAAGGCACTCTTGCAATCCCAAAAAGCAACAGACTTGGGCAAGTGGGAGATAAACCATTTATAAAGCAGAGGTACACAGCATGTGATCTCCCCTCCGCTGTACAAATTTCCTAAGTGTACAGAATGATACGCATCTGCGAGCAAAGTCGGCACAGGGTCTCCAATGAGAAAAACCTTAATGGCATTGATATCTACAAAGTTATTGATGTTGGGAAAGAAAAATAACCCGTAGGTGAGCAAGACAAAGATGCTTTCAAAAGCAGTAACGTTCCCTATACTGGCAAAATACAGGGCTTTCTTTGTCAAGAACTGGGCTGGCAAACCTTGGATGCCACCCTTAGTGGTTATGTGAGTCCTGACCTCAGACTCGTCCAAATGAATTGCTCTTGCAATGGTTTGATTCTTTGGAATTTATTCCAGTCCAGAAAATGGAGCTCGATCAGTAATGTGTAGATCAATCAGATGAGAATACTCCTTCAGCGTTGGTGCTAACTGGTAATCCGGGAATGTAAAACAATGATAAACTGGATCGTAAAACTGAATGAGCGCATCCATGATTCCCTCAATCACATGGACTCTTAATAGTGGTAGCAGACCTCCGTGCTTGGCTCTGAAAGCCTCAGGGTTAGTGATCATCCTTGCTAACCTTCTCAAATCCTCTAGTTTTGGAACTTTGAAGGTATAACTATCAGTTCTCCTTCTACCGAAATCCATTAGTGCAATCCTTTTCTCTGATATTTGCAATCACAGTCTTAGTCAAGTTTGAAAAACAGAGAGACTAGAAGAGAATTTTTTTTGAATGTTTTAATGTTTTTTAAATGAATGTATGAATGCAGCACACAAAAACATAGAAAAAACATGGGGTCAAAGGGTCGTTGTCATGAAGTCAAGGCTCTACCCATCCCCAAAGGTTTATACTAGGGTGAATTTTGTACATGTACTCATTATCATCAGCTCCTCCCAGGAAAGAAAAACAACAAGCGGATCGCCAGTGAGTTGTAGAGCAATCTTAGAGTAAGTGCCATTCACCGAGAATAGATCACCAACCTCAAATGAGGGTAGTATCGCGTAACAACTATTCCCGATAGTTTCCGCACTACAAAAGGGTTTGGCTCCTCATCTTCTCAGACTTAACAATCGGCCCATTGTCTATGTGAGAGAATGGGTTGCATTGGTCAGCCTCCACTGAGGTTGATGGTCGACCCCGTCGCCATCACTTATCTTAAGTGTATACTCAATCTTTCCACATGCGGCATCACACACATTCCCATTAGTAGAAAAATAAACACGTATAGCAATTAGGAAAAGCAGTATATATATTTGTCCTAAACATCTTAGACCTTTAAAGCTATGAATCCTAAGTACCTGACAGAAATTGGGTTCCCCGGCGGAAGCCCCAATCTGTGGTATCCACACAAGAGATGAAAAGGAAAAAGCAATGGGCCCCACGGTGGGCGCCATTTTTTCTGTAGCGAGCGATTTTGGACGCGGTTCTTAAGCACTGGTCGCTCTCTGCGGTTGAGTTTACTACAGGTCGATTCATTTTTTATCCTATTAAAGCTGATGAAGGAAGGGAAATAGATGTCTCCAATTAACCCTGTTTTGCATACTGAGGTTAAACAGCAGTCTGTTAGGTTGCGAATGCTATCAATGTGGGGGGGCCTTTGTACTGGTTATTTGTATTTTTGCCAATACGGTTTTCTTTTCTCTTTCTAGGACTTTATAGCGGGAACAAGGATTAGGATGTTAGGACTGATGCTTTTGATAGATACATGAGTGTATGGTATTTTGGGTTTTTGTTTAGTGTGCTCGCTAAAATTTTTCTTTCAATCTTATGCCTACGTATTCCCGTTTACCGAAACAGGGAAATCAGAGCGTTCGTAGTTCCTCCTATTCTATGGGAGGAAATGGTTGTTTTTGGTGTCTTGTTCAAAGCCCAAGACGTGAAGCGAAAGGTAGTTTGTATCTTGTTCAAAGCCCAAGATGTGAAGCTAAAGGTGTTGACTTTAGAGAGAATTTGTCATCTCTAAAGGGGTCTGTTTGTCACAACTGTTGGGTGACTGACTGTAAAGGAGGATTACTTTAACCGGGATTTGCGAATCCGACAATGCCATAATTTCCTTTATAGGGATTTTAACCTGAAGGAGAAGACTTTAACTCAGTGTAGAGCAATGCCATCTTTCCTTAGGAATTTATCATACTAAAAGAGGGGCATTGGCATGGATGTAGATGATCCAGAGGCTTGCCGCTTACAGTAGTTAGATGAAGGGGAAGGAGTTGTTGATGTTTGTGTACTATGAACGAGGCACAACTTTGATGCTAAAAGGTTAATTGGATTAACCAGTGGTTTTCTTATACAAAGCCTAAGAGGAGGCTATTATGTGTCTCGTACAAAGCCCGAGAGAGAGGCTAAAAGGTTTTTGACTCAACGAGGGAGTCTTTTGGTATCTCGTATAAAGCCCGAGATGGAGGCTGTTGTTTATTTGGCTCAATAAGATCCTTTTTGTATCTCGTATAAAGCCCGAGATGGAGGCGAAAGAGGCGATTGACTCAACGAGGGAGTCTCTTATGTGTCTCGTACAAAGCCCGAGAGAGAGGCCAAACGTTGTTTGACTCCACTGGGGAGAATCATTTGTACAAAGCCCAAGAGGAGGCTATGGTTACTGTTTCAGTTGAGTGACAGGTCCAGTATACTGATCTTTACAGAGAAAATCAGTTCTTATATGAGCAATATTGTACTCAAGGATTTGATTCAAGGGTCCGGGTTATGCCTGTTCTTTAAGGAAGCGGGAAATCCGAAGGGTATTGAGACTGTCCGAGTCTACGAGGTTTTCTTCCTATTCATGAAGAGTGCTTGAGAATGTCTTTGAGACTCAAGGAGATTAGACTCTCCAAGTCTAGAGTTTTGTCTTTTGTACTATGCTTTGAGAAACAGTAGTAGACTCTTTGAAAGGACGGTTCTATGTAGATGATTAAGTTCTATTCCTATACCTCTAGGAGGTCGTCGGGACAATTTGTACGAAGCCCAAGAGGAGGCTGGAAGCTTTTAAGAAGCCGATCGGTCCTTGTACGAAGCCCAAGAGGAGGCTATCATTCCCGGAGGAAGAGATCATTATACGAAGCCTAAGAGGAGGCTGTGAATACTTCTAAGAAGCTGTAGGGTCCTTGTACTAAGCCCAAGAGGAGGCAGGGTTGCTTTTAGGAAGCCCGTGGGTCCTTGTATAATGCCCAAGAGGAGGCCGCTGCTTTTAAGAAGTCGATGGGTCCCCAAACCCCAAAAAATTCAAGGCAAACTATCCACAAGGAATAGATCAAGTTAGGAAAGTTCGAGAATTTGGAAGAAACTCAAGAGATGCCATTCACGGAGAAAATATCATCTCTGGGGAATAGAGTTTCTTGACAAGTGCTTTTAAGAAGCCTGTGGGTCCCCAAACCCCCGAGAAATTCAAGACATGCCATTCACCGAGAATAGATCAAGCCAGGAAAGTTCGAGAGTTTGGAAGAAACTCAAGAGATGCCATTCACGGAGAAAAGATTATCTCTGGGGAATAGAGTTTCTTTGACAACTTCTATGAGTGATAGTCTATGAAAGGGTTCACAGAGAATGCTGTCTTTCATGTCTCCATATTGTTTAACCCCAAGAGGAGGGAAAACTGTGTCTGGTAATCCTATGGGGATCTAGTTTTGACTATTTCTAAGAGTGATCAACGACTTAATGCTAGACGTAGTTGCCGGGGAAACTCTAAATATCTATACTATTATTACACAGTTGATATGAGTTTATGAAAGAAGACTTACAGTGAAACAGCCCCACAATACAGTTATATGTATATAAAAGCGGTAAATGAAAGCAATAACCACTTACTCGGTTGTAGAGTTTCCATGCTGTTTGGTTAGTTGTTCAACAAAGAAAGATTGAAAACAACAGTATATTCAAAATCAAAGGAGAAAGTGCTTTGAAAAAGAAAGATTTGGGGCTTACAGCTCAAGGAGAGGCCCAGGGTTTTATCAGTGAGCGCACTGTTTGAATTTGTACAGCGGGACTTATACAAGTGACTGTGGCCCAAAAATGTTATCTGTACAAAGTGGGTTGGGTCTTACACTCTAATAGAGGCCCAAAGTGTGTTTAAAGAAAAAGAGTGGGGCTTATAACACGAGGGTAGGCCCAGTGTTATTTTGAAAAGGCGACGATCGTGCCGTTTATTTGAAAATGTACAGAGGGACTTATACAATAAGTGAGGCCCAAAATGGTTTCTGTACAAGGGGGTTGGGTCTTACACTCTAATAGAGGCCCAAAGTGTATTTGAAAATCAATTTTGAAAGTTGAATTAATCAAAAACCCTAATTTTAATCTTTAAAAGTAAACATTTAAAGAAAATCAAACAAAATTCAAAATAAATTTGAATAATCCATTTATGATTTTGTTTAAGGTTTGGAAAAAATGAGGGATAATCACAAGGAATATTTAAACTCATTAGGTTTTGATTTTCAAAGTAAATATTCACTTTTAGAATGTTTAAAAATAATTAAAAATGAATTTATTCACAAAAATACTAATTATATTAAATAAATAATATAAATCTAATTTTTTGGTGGAATAAAATATTTCAACAATTTTGTGAATTGTTGCAAAAAGAACCAATCAAAAATGATAAAAATTGAAGGAGTTATTAATTTTTCAAATCATTAAAAATATTAATATGAAAAATAACAAAATAAACAAGTGATAAAAAGAAGTCTGGGGCGAGGGGGATTCGAACCCCAGACCTCTCGCTTGCCAATACACACAAAACCAGCTGATGAACCGCTGGGGCGCAATGCCAATTCAAATATAACATGGCAAGGGAAAAATATATAGAGAACTTGTTGGATTTTCTGAGAATGGCGCCATGGCCATCTTCTTCCTCGAGCTCGTGCGTGAAGCACCATATCTCACTCATCTCTCAACCATTGGACATCATTCAAACACCAAACTCACGCGTTTTTTCACAAGGAAGAAGATGGCAATACCCAATTTTATTCATTTTCAGTGTATAACAAATTATATCATTGTGGCCGTATGAACCCTAATTTTGCAAAAGCAATCGAGTAGGCATAATTATAAGTGCAATGATCAAATTTTTTGAGGGAAAACAATCAGCATGTGATGGCAAGCAATTGGCAAAAATATCATGCGAGGAAATATGCATGGATCATGGAGTTTGAGTTGTGAGGCTTACCTTGATGCAAGCTGAAATGGAACTCTGCACAAACTTTGTTCCAGTCGTGAACTGATGATCCCTACAGCTTCAATGGATGTTATGGAGTGTGTTACAAGCTTTGGAACACTTTGAAACTCTTTGGATCAAGCTGGAGACCTCCACCTGCATAATTGAGGTATAATGGCTTGGTTGAAGGGTGATTTTGAGCCTGAGGTGTTACAGTCAATGTTTAAGTGTTTGGACACCTCAAATACATCATATATGATGTGTTTGAGAAATTGGAATTGATTGCCTAAGGCTGCAACTCAAAACCCGATAGTGGTTACTCAAAAACCAAAAAACTTGAGGTTCAAGGAAGAATGAGAGAAAGCAGTTTTGTAACTGGCTTTGGTGTGAGTTGAATGATCCATTGGGACCTCTATTTATAGGTGATCAAATTTTGTTTTGGAGGAATAGTGAATGGCTGCTGGATCAGATCACATTTGCATGGATTGGCTTGGAGGATTTCTTCTCAAGCAAGGCAAGCTAGCCATTCCCATGAGCAGGGCTATGCCTTGACCAAAATCACATTCCTCAGATGTTTTTATTATTGTTTAATCAGAGAACTAGATTGAGTAGGGTAGCTACCTTGACAATGCACTATTCCACATTAATGCACTTTGAATTCAAGGCAAAATGTGCCAAAGTGGATGAATTTCAAGTTGGAAGATTCCTTGGCCTTTTGACTCAGATTTGTCAGTTTGATCAGATACAATGTGATTGGTTTGAATACATGTGGCATGTTGATCCTCAGTTTTTGGTTCAAAATTGTGTATGGCAAGCAAACATGCAAACTGATTTTTCCAAAACAGCTTGCAGCAGCATGACTTTGGGCATGGATTTCTCTTGGCTCAAGTTGAATCAATTCATGTTGTTAGGCTCTTTGAATTCTTGGCAACATATGCAACAACATTGATGTTTAACTTTGGATTTGATTCAGCTTACATCTATGTGAAAAGATCTCACAAGTTTTGGTGTTTCAACACAAAATCTGCCTTGCCCAGAATTTTTCGAAGTGTTGGAAAATGGTGTACTTTCATATTTTCAGCCATTTTGGCTCACTCATAGCTCAAAATCCACAATGAATTGGAGTTAGGTCTAGTTGAAGTTTTTGTAGAGGGAAATGAGATCTACAAATCAAGCTTTGTATGGAAAAAATGGCCTTGTGGTTTAGGAGTTATGATCCTCCAAAGTTAGTACCCTTGTCACTTTATTTTTAACTAAGAAAATTTTCTAAGTTTTTATGGTTACCCCTTTTACAAGTTATCCAACTTTTCTTGATTTTTCTTGATGAATGATGATTCAAATCATACATTAACATCATTTTAGGGTTAAAAATCCATTTTGGTGAAAAATCTCAAAAAGTCAAAGTTGACTTTTGTGCACAGTTAACTTTTTATCAGATGAATTCCAAACTGTGCAATTCTTCAGGAAATCATGTCCTTGACCTAAATAAAACTTGATGGACATGTTCCATGGGTGTTATAGGGTATATTGGTGCATGTCATAGGGCTTGGGAGCATGTCCTGGTCAAAAGTCAAAGTTACAGTTGACTTTTTCCTTAAAACCCTAATTATGGTGCAGATGAAATTGAGACTTGTTGCTCAAGCTTCTTGGATCAATCCATTATTGCAAATGGATAGATGTGGTATATTAGAGACCCTCAAACCCTCTCTTGAGGTCTTGGCTCATGATTTGCCCTAAAAGTCAACTTAGGGGTGAATTAGGTCAAGAAACCCTAATTCCTGATTTTTTATGAATGCATCCCCTGAGGCAAAATTGACTTTATGGTTGGGTCCATGAGGTCCATGGAGTATATTAGGTTAGGTTTTGGATCATTGGCTTGTGCCCAGATGAAAAATTTCCATTTGGAGGCCCTGGTCGACCAAAACCCTAATTTGGTGACACTGTCGATCTTGAGACTTGATCCACCTAGAAGGGAGCAGCCTTGTGCTTAATCCTTGAAGTGGGAGTCCTTTTGATCCATTGTGGATGTTTTAGAGGTTAGAAAAGTTGAATATCATGTCATTCCTTGATTGATCCTTTGTCTAAGCACCCAGAGAGAGCTTGAAACCCTAATTTTGATTGTAGTGAATGCTCACCCATCTTTGGGGAGACTGATGAAGTATGATGGTTCCTCCATATTGTGATGATGATTTTCACAATGATGGGAAATCTTAGTGGTCAAAATTTGGGGTATGACAGATGCCCCTATTTAATCTTCTTGGACACGAAGGTGTGAATGCCGAAGGTATTCGGGCATTCGGGGTGCAAGAGGATTAAATATCGGAATACCCGAAATTTTGATGGTGGTTATGAATGGTAGCTTACGCATTCATCCTCTTTAGCTAAGCAATGACGCTTAGAAAAGGTAAACTTCCCCTCGATCCTGGTCTTCAGCCAAGGAACTGGTCTCAGTTTCTAAAATAAACTTCCCCTCGATCATGGTTTCCTACCAAGGAACTGGTCTTAGTTTCTGATGTAAACTTCCCCTCGATCCTGGTTTCCTACCGAGGAACTGGTCTTAGTTTCTTTCGTCAATAAACTTTACTGACAAGAGACGCTATTCGTAAGGACTTTCCTTCAAACTTCTCGCCGAATTTTCCTGGGGAGATGCCATTTGATGGAAAAAGTTGATGTCAGACTCGCTGTGGAACCCATTCGTCTGAGCTGTAGAGGTGTACAAACTTCTCTGTTGGAGACGCCATTTGCTGACTCTATCTGGGGAAAGCGAGTCTCTTGAGAGACTGCCTTCGTTTGGGATTACATCATACTTTTCTCGGGATCTTCCCGAAGAAACGCCATATGATGTAATCCAATTTTGAGGTGCCGATGACCTTTTTATCAGTGGGTTTTTCGGAGAAAAACTGCCGTACTGCCGAATCTCCGATTTAGGAGGTTTTCTCTCAGGATTTTCGTTAATCCGGGAAAGCAAGGATATCATCTTCAATGGCGAAGAGTGATGTTTGTTGAACGTTTTCTCTGGCTTTTTAGGGGTTCAAGTTAACAAAGTGGTCGAGGACCCCACTTCAATCCAGAAATAAAACTGGAGGAGAGAGAATGTTCAGACTTAACACTTCCTGATGAGGAAAGCGCTGACAACTCAATTGAGAGGACTTTTATCACTAGGGGACAAGACCGACTAGAGTGATATTGATGCAATATCCAATGTGAATGCAAATTAATAATGCATGATGTATGTATGTATGTGCCGACAAAACTGACGCAACATACAAACTGACGGGTGAACACGACCGGATACTCGGCCATCGTGGGGCGTATAGAAATATCGCTGGTTCAAGATAGTAATTACAACTTGCTTAGGAGAGACAGTCCCTGTTGGAAACTACCGTTGGTCGGGCTTAGGAGGTAAGAACTCAGCCGAGGCGTGTCAGACGAAACAAGGTCTCTGACACAGTTGATTCCTTTATTCAGGCGTACTGGGTTAGAAGGAGTACTTTGATTCTGCACTTTGAGGTTCGATTACTTCTGGAGAAGCGACCGATGTTCTTCTGATGTTCAACAGTCAAAAGAAATTGCCGTCTTTATTAAAAAGCAGAAAAAGCTTTAACAAGTAAATTCATTTTTTTGTTTTATTTTAAGAATCGATAATCATGTTAACAACGTCGTTCTGTAAAGCTAAAACAAATAAGAATTACAAACAAAAGCACAAGGGCTCAAATTTTATTGATAAGATGGAGATCAGCCAAACGCGTGATTCCAAAGAGTATATACAAAGTTAGAAAATGGTAATTTACAGGGAAAAGGGCTACGTTGAAACATAACGACCACTATCCTTCTACCAACTTTGAATTCGGGACATCCTGAGCTTCTGTCGAAGATGACCGTGACTGGAGTTTTCCTTCGATGGATGGTGTAACTGCTGCTGAGGGATCCGCCTCGGTTGAACATAGTTACTTGCCATTATCCCTAATTTTTCCTGGATTGTACTTTGATGTTTCCAATCCACCGGGATGATTTTTTTTATGTCTCTAACTTTTGCCTGGACCGCCCTTTCGGGTTTTCAATCCACCGAGATGTTTTTTTTAGGCCAAGTATTTCTTGACTACATCAACATTCGTGGGGTAGGCAAATTCCTCTCCGTCCATGGTTGCAAGTCTCAAGGCGCCGCCTGAGAAAGCTTTCGTGACCACATAGGGGCCATCATAATTCGGAGTCCATTTACCTCGCGAATCAGTGAGAAATGACTGTATCTTCTTGAGCACGAGGTCTCCTTTTCTGAAGACACGAGGTTGGACCTTTTTGTCAAACGCCCTCTTCATTTTCTGTTGATACAACTGACCGTGGCATAGAGCCGTGATTCGTCTTTCCTCGATCAGATTCAGTTCGTCGTGTCGACTTTGACACCATTCAGCTTCGGTGAGCTTAGCTTCCATCAATACTCGGATTGAAGGGATCTCTACTTCTATGGGGAGCACTGCTTCCATGCCATACACTAGAGAGAAAGGGGTTGCCCCTGTTGAAGTGCGGACAGATGTGCGATAACCATGAAGAGCAAAGGGTAGCATCTCGTGCCAATCTTTGTAGGTTACAACCATCTTTTGAACAATCCTCTTGATGTTCTTGTTAGCCGCTTCTACCGCTCCGTTCATCTTTGGTCGGTAGGGAGATGAGTTATGGTGTTCAATCTTGAACTCTGCACACAACTCCTTCATCATCTTGTTGTTCAAGTTAGATTCATTATCAATAATGATCTAGCTTGGAACACCATAACGGCATATGATATTGTTTTTGATAAATCGGACCACCACTTGTCGGGTTACATTAGCGTACAACGCTGTTTCGACCCATTTCGTGAAGTAATCAATGGCTACTAGGATGAACCGATGTCCGTTTGAAGCCTTAGGTTCGATCAACCTAATCATGTCGATTCCCCATATGGAGAATGGCCATGGGGAAGAAAGAACTTTGAGATGTGATGGTGGTACATGAATTTTGTCGGAGTATATCTGACATTTGTGACACCTCCTCATGTACTTGTAGCAGTCGGATTCCATGGTCAACCAGTAGTACCCTGCTCTTAGAATTTTTCTCGCCATTGCGTGTCCACTGGCATGAGTGCCAAAGGATCCTTCATGAATTTCTTTCATAAACATGTCTGCTTCCGGTCTGTCGACGCATCGGAGCAAGACCATGTCAAAATTTCTCTTATAGAGAGTGTCACCGCTCAGGAAGAAGCTTCCAGCCAGTCTTCTGAGGGTTTTTCTGTCTTTCCTGGATGCCCTAGGTGGGTACTCTTGTTTCTGAAGGAAGCATTTGATATCGTGATACCAAGGTTTATTGTCTATGACTGCTTCGATCGTGAAGACGTAGGCGGGCCGTTCAAGGTGCATTATGTCGATCTTAGGTAGGTCGTTCCATTGACCTACACTAATCATAGAAGAGAGAGTGGCTAATGCATCAGCCATGTGATTCTCCTCATGAGGGATATGATGAAACTCGACTCTGTTGAAGAAAGGTAGCAACCTTCTTGCATAGTCTTTGTAAGGAATCTGTCCTGATTGGTATGTGTTCCAATCTCCTTTTATCTGATTGATAACCAGAACTGAGTCGCCGTATACATCCAAGTTTTTGATCCTTAAATCAATCGCTTCCTCGAGACCCATAATACAAGCTTCGTATTCGGCCTCGTTGTTTGTACATTTGAACGTAAGTCTGGCAGTGAAAGGAATGTGGGTACCCTGAGGGGTAACAATGATTGCCCCAATTCCATTTCCATAATGATTAACTGCTCCGTCAAAGATAAGTCCCCACTAGGAACCTGGTTCTGGCCCTTCATTGGGTAGCGGTTCATCGCAATATTTCATCTTTAAATACATGACATCTTCGTCTGGGAAGTCAAACCCGATTGATTCTTGATCTTCAATCGGTTGATGAGCCAAATAATCAGCTAAAATACTTCCTTTAAAGGCTTTCTGAGCGTGGTACTCTATGTCATATTCTGATAATAACATCTGCCAACGTGCAATTCTTCCCGTGAGAGCAGGTTTTTCGAAAACGTACTTGATTGGATCCATTTCGGAGACCAACCAAGTAGTATGACGAATCATGTATTGGCGAAGACGTTTGGCTGCCCAAGCCAAAGCAGAACAAGTTTTCTCGAGCATCGTGTACCGAGTTTCGCAGTCGGTGAATTTCTTGCTCAAATAGTAAATGGCAGACTCTTTCCGTTTGGTTTCATCTTGTTGGCCAAGTACACATCCCATTGAGTCCTCTAGGACTGTGAGGTAAATGATCAGTGGTCTTTCTTCCATTGGAGGTGATAGAATCGGAGGATCCAACAGATATTCCTTGATACTGCCGAAGGCGGTTTGGCAGTCTTCTGACCAAACACAATCCTGGTTCTTTTTGAGTAACTTGAAAATCGGCGCACACGTCGCGGTCATAAGGAATATGAACCTGGAGATGTAGTTCAAACGTCCCAGGAATCCTCTGACTTGTTTTTCAGTTTTCGGAGAAGGCATTTCTTGAATGGCCTTGACCTTGTCAGGATCAACCTCAATTCCTTTCTGGCTGACGATGAACCCTAGTAGTTTCCCTGAACGGACACCGAAGGTGCACTTGTTGGGATTCAAGCGGAGCTTGAATTTTCTTAGACGTTCGAACAATTTTGACAGATGTTCAACGTGCTCACTCTCTGTCTTTGATTTTGCAATCATATCATCGACATACACTTCGATTTCTTTGTGTATCATGTGATGAAAAAGAGTAGTCATGGCCCTTTGATAGGTTGCCCCGGCGTTCTTCAAACCGAACGACATTACCTTGTAACAAAAGGTGCCCCATGGGGTAATGAACGAAGTTTTCTCCATGCATTTCGGCGCCATTTTTATCTGATTATAGCCCGAGAATCCATCCATGAAGGAGAAAACTTTGAACTTTGCTGTACTGTCTACTAGCATGTCAATATGTGGTAAAGGAAAGTCGTCCTTTGGACTAGCCTTGTTCAAGTCTCTGTAGTCGACACACATTCTGACTTTTCCATCCTTTTTGGGAACGGGTACAATATTGGCTAACCATTGAGGATATTCTGATGTGGCGAGGAAACCCGCGTCAATCTGTTTCTGTACCTGCTCTTTGATTTTGATGGCCATGTCCGGGTGAGTGCGTCTCAACCTTTGCTTTACTGGTGGACATTCCGATCTCAACGGTAAGTGATGTTCCATGATGCTGGTATCCAACCCTGGCATATCCTGATAGGACCAAGCGAATACATCGGGAAATTCTTTGAGAAGCTTTATCAAAATCTCTTTGGCAGTTGGACTGAGCAGTGCCCCAATCCTGATTTCTTTTCTCTCTTGCTCTGAACCTAAGTTTACCGTTTTCGACGGCTCTTTGTGAGGTTCAATGGACATTTCCTCTTGTCTGAGTAGTAGAGCCATCTCTTCTGGAATTTTCTCGTTATTTTCTTCTTCAGCCTCGAATACCGGGAACTCAAAGTTGGGAGAAGACATTGGATCGTATGTTTCAACGGGGTTTAAAACAAGCAATCTGCATGACGTGATGATTTGTGTTTAGAAGAGATAGAGAAAATGCAAGTGTGTGCAGTGTTTTTATTTTACTGCTTGTTTTTATTTGAATTGTTTTTTAGGATTACCATTTTCTGAAAAAAAACAAAAAGAGAAAACAGCAATAAATGCGGAAATTATAGAACGACGTTATTTTATTAATGAACAAGTCGATTCTTGAAACTACAGCCCTATAAAACAAAACTCTGTCGCTTCGGGCAAAGCGAAGAGGAAAAATTTACAGAAAGCGAGCCCTATTAAAACATCTGTTTCACTTGGGCAGGGTGAAAGGTTAAAGATGGCAATTACTTTGACTAATGAACGATCTTCGAAACCTCGACGGCAACCCATTGGCGGCGAACTCCTCGGTGAATCACAAAGTCTGGCACCTTCCTTGATTTGTCTTTAGAAATAACGCTGATTTCTGGTGAAGCAGGATCATTGGAATCTGTCTCCCAGGCAGAATTTTCGTAGGAGAATTCCTCAGTTGTATTTTGCATAGTAGTTGTGCTCTCATCTGTATCTCCCCATCCAGTTGGCTGGATATCTTCGAACCTGATACGAGAGCTTTCAGGAGCAGTGTACTTGACCATATAGTTCTATTTTCCACTCGGTCCTCCCAGAGTGTCCCAAACTTCTTTGGAACTGGAGGAGTCATCCCTCTCGATGACGTTGACCTCGGGAAATGCATAGTTAATGAATTCTAGTCCTACAAACATTGCGATTTCATCTTCATGTTGAATAGTTTCTGAATGACCTGAGTGTTGATCCCATGATATGGTGGGGACACAGGTATTCTGTTCAATGATGGTCAGCTGACTTTTATTGTTCGGCTGACTTTCTGGCCCCAAGTTTCCTGGGTAGGGCTGCCACATTGGCAGGCCATCCATTGGGCCATAGTAATTGTAGTCAAAGTGGTCTTTCATCAGAGTGTCTTCCTCTAATGAATTTGGCGGAGCACGGCATCCTTCCGGATCACAATCTCCGTATATCATTTCGACATCTGACCTGGGTATAAATATCGGACTCTGTGCAGGATAACAAAATGGTATAGGCACTTCCTCCTGAGACATATAACCGTCCTCGTTAAGGTAGGACTTCCACTCTTCCTCTGTGTCAGAGGGATCTTCCTCATTGATAGCATGTACTGCTTGAGGGCTGGGTGGAAGAAACCTCCACTGTGGAAGAAGTTTTGAAGGGGATGAAGACTTTCATCGTTGGCAGCTGTCTGGGTACAGGTTGCAGAAAAACCAAGACCCTTCTTTGTTTTATTGTCAATAGGAATGACAAGCTGTCCCCATCCGGTTGTATCGGTACTCTCAACCGCTTTAATAGCATCTTTGTATAAGGAAATTGAGGTTCCTCCTTTGAACTGATTGTCCTTGCTCACAGACAGTGCTTGGAAATGAGTTCCAATAACCTGCTCGGGTTCTATACCAGCAGATGATGACAAGTTACTCACAAGCAAGGCCTGCTCTCGACAGACTGTGACAAGTTGATCGTTCTTGACGAACTTTAGCTTTTGGTGAAGGGTCGAGGTAACCGCTCCAGCCTGGTGTATCCAAGGTCTTCCTAATAAACAACTGTACATTGCTCGGATATCCATGACCTGGAAAGTGACTTGGAAAGTATGAGGACTGATAGTTATGGGAAGGTCAACTTCGCCGATAACTATTTTTCTGGATCCGTCAAACGCTTTGACGACGACCTCGCTGATTCTCATCGGAGGGCCTTTGAATGATAATTGCATCAAAGTGGACTTCGGCATAACATTCAGGGCTGACCCTGTGTCTACCAGTACGCTGGCTAAAGCATTGTCCTGGCAGTTAACTGCAATGTTGAGCGCCATGTTATGACGACGACCCTCTTTGGGTAATTCCTCATCACTAAATCCCAAATTGTTGCAGGAAGTGATGTTAGAGACAATGCTAACAAATTGTCTGATTGTTACATCCTGTTCCACAAAGGCTTGCTCCAAGACTTTCTGTAGAGCCTCCTTGTGGGCTTCTGAACTGAGTAACAGCAATAATACCGAGATCTTTGAAGGAGTTTGTAACAGTTGATCAACAATGTTGTATTCACTCCTTTGGATGAGCTTCAGCATCTCATCATCATTTTTCGAAAGGTCGGGATTACTGGATTGACCGACTGATGGATCGGGAGCTTCCGTCTGAAGTTCCTTTTCTTTGTTAGGTTCCCCAACCCTTCGGTTGAAGATTCTGCCACTCCGTGTTACACGACTGATGTCTGCAATATTCACGACGGAGGGTAATGGAATTTCCTTTCCATTCTCAATTGTTGTTGCACCGTATTTGTAAGGGATAACCTTAGCTGATTCATATGGTAGTGGTCCCGGCTGATAGATGACTATGGGAACCTTCTGATTTTTCTAACCATCATAATTAATCTCGATCCGTTCCTCGTTGGGAGCTCTAGATTCGTCAAGTAGAGGGATAATGGCAAAAACATCCCTGGTCATGTGATGACCAGAGATCGTGACAACATCCTCCACTTGCTCGGCAAGGTAGTTCGGCGTCCAGTTGATGGGTCCAGAACCCAAATATGGGCGAATCTCTCCACAATCCACCTGACCCTGAAGAGCCGCTCTCACAAGGTAACATCCTTGGTTACTTTCTGAACAGACGCTACAATGGTCATAATTGTGTGGTGGCACCTGACCACGCCCACTTTGAATACAATGTAACCTCACTAGGTTAGCTTCCACAGATCGGACATCCTGACTTTGACGTCGAGTAGGATTCCTGTTGCTGATACTAATTTGCTGAGTATCTTCATCCATATAGATTAGCATCCACCAGTGATTTAACAAGTGCTGAAGTGCCTCCTGGACAAGGGTACAACCTCGATCGTTTTCGCAACCTGCCTTACAGCTTTGATAGTCATGTGATGTTAAGAATCCGAGTCGGACCTGTTCAGCATGTAACTCTACCAGGTTGGTAATCATCACGCGAATATTGAAGATCTGAAACATGTTGATTTGATAGGCATTCCTATCATGGTAGTCTTGGATCCATCCAAGATCCATCTGACGCCGGAGGGCCTCTTGTATGAAAGAGCATCCCTGTTTGTTTACCGAGCAAGTCAGACAGGAACTGTAATCGTGCCGCGGCAGATTATGATAATGGCTTTCCCTTGAGTACATCGCCACCAAGTTGACATTCATTGCACGGATGTCGTGGTTCTGAATGACGTTGGAATTCATCTGTTCCTGTAGAGCTTCTTGCACTACAGAACATCCTTGATTGTTTTTAGAGCAGACATCACACTGATGATAGTTATGACGTGGCACATGGCCATATCCACTCTGTCTACAATGCATCTTGACCAGATTGGTTTTTAACAAGAGTACATCGTGAATTTGATAGACATCGTTAGTCTCTCCTTCTATCAAATTGACTGCAACCTTCTCGTGCTGAGGCAGCGGGTTCGTGAGAACATTAGGATTCGTATCTTTGAAAGATAAGACCCCGCTCCTAACAAGTTTTTGCACGTCGGACTTGAAATTGAGACAGTTCTCTATGTTATGCCTTGATCCTCCTTGATGATAAGGGCAAGTTTGATCCACCTTAAACCAGAAAGGCGGATTTTCCAGTACTGTAAGAGGAGATTTAGTCTGAATGTGCCCCTTAGCCAGTAGCAATGGAAACAGCTCTGCGTACGTTACGGGTATAGGATCAAATCCTGGTGGCCGTGTTGTACAGTTGTTATTATATGGAGGACGAGCCTGCTGAAGAGGTTGTTGTGTCCTTTCCTGATCAGGTTGGCTCTGCGCAACCTGAGGTTGATACGTAGGAATAGACGCAGGATTGATAGCAGGAGTCACAACTGCTACCGGTTGATAACGTCGCCTTTGCTTTCCGAAAGAGATATTCCCAATATCTTGCTTTTTTTTCTTAGTGAGAGTACTACCATATTTTTTAGTACCGCTCGTCGATCCAGTGTCTTTTACCAAACGTCCTTCTCGGACGGCTTCCTCAAGATGTACGCCCATGCCCACCATCTCGGTGAAATCACTGGGTGCACTGGCAACCATTCGGTCATAGTAAAATGAGCTTAAGGTCTTTAAGAAGATCTTTGTCATCTCTTTTTCCTCTAGAGGTGGACAAATTTGAGCGGCAATCTCACGCCACCTTTGAGCGTACTCCTTAAAGGTTTCCTTGTCCTTTTGCGAGATCGATCTGAGTTGATCTCTGTCGGGTGCCATGTCCAAATTATATTTGTATTGTTGGACGAAGGCAGTGCCAAGATCTCTGAATATGCTAATCGTGGCAAGGTTTAAACCCATGTACCATTTGAGTGCGGCACCGGTTAAACTATCCTGAAGGTAGTGAATCAGTAGGTCCTGATTTTCCGTCTGAGCTGACATCCGCCGGGCGTACATCACTAGATGGCTTTGAGGGCAAGAGTTACCCTTGTACTTTTCAAAGTCGGGCACTTGAAATTTGTGCGGAACTTTCACATTTGGGACCAAGCAGAGATCTGCGGCGTCCTTTCCAAATAGATCCTGATCGCGAATGGCTTGCAGCTCCTTCTGCATTTCCAAGAACTGCTCCTGGAATTCGTCCATTCTGTCAAGCATAGTTTCCTTCTTACCAGAAGGTGTCTGTGGAATTTGTCCTTCCGGGACAGTGTGCACCACAAGGGGTGGTACCGTGACTACGGTAGTGAGTCTTGGCGTCTCCCGAAGTTTTTACCCTTCAGGAGTCTTCTGTATGCCCCTGGCATCTTCGCTTTCCCGAAGTTTGTAACCTTCAGGCCCAGCGGCTTCTGTTGTGATTCCCTGATCTTCAGTGATTGGTGGAACATATCCTTCCGGGATATAGTTAACAGGCATGCCCCAAGGACGATCTTTCGGCATCTAATACCTAGGAGCATACTTCTCCACTATGGGCATTGAGGTGATCTCTGAGATCACAGTTCGTTGTAACTGAGCTTCTGCCATGGCTTGCATGTCGTTACGAAGCTTTCTCATATCCTCTCTCAGAGCGTCGATATCTTCTTTCAACTCTCTGTTCTCTTCCTCAAGATCATCCATCTTTTTCTGACGATTGGCCCGAGTATTATACGAATGAGACAGTTTGACTCTAGAACCGAGACACAAACGTGAGATTCATAGGTAAGAAGAATACGCGATGTGAGAATGATGAATGCAATGATTATATTAATTGTTTAAGGTTTAATTAAAATAAACTTCGACAATTAGATTGCAAATATCAAACGGTGGGGAAACCCCTTTTTATTGAATTCAAAGGATTACAGAAATGGAAATACAGTAGATTACAAGGTGCAGAAACAGAAACCTAAACTAATGGGTCCCGAGTCCTCTCTGAAGAGAAATCGGGTGCTGATTCTGGTATCTTCCTTTTCTTTGATCGGGGCTCTTGGGCCGTTGTCGGGTTGTCATTCCTTTTCCAGGTGAAAGGAGCGAGCAAATTTCTTTGGTCATCTTGATTCTCTACAGCATGTTGCTCCAAAATTTCAATCAGAGCATATTTCTCTTTTAGTAATTGCTGTATTTTGATGCACTCTATGTCGAGGGTGCGGTACTTGTTCTTCCAAGACCTTCTCTCCCGTTGAACTTTGTTGAGAGTAACCTGAAGCTTTTCAGTTTCTGTCATGAAGTACATGACAGATTCCTTTGGCAGAAGAATTCCGTAACGAGGATAAGGCATTTTTAACTTGAGAGCTCTAGTTTGTACCCAGTGGAGATAAGGCTCCACCGAGATACAGTCCGGTTTTCCTAGAGACTCTCGTCCTTTCTTAAGAACATGCTTCCAAGCATGCACTATTTCCATCTTTAGTGCTCTGTCGTTTTCTCCTTCCTTGAAGAAAAGACCTTTCAGATGAACACCCCGTGGGACGTGTCTCATCGGGTATCCAAATTGAAGATGAACGAGAATTGGATAATAGTTGATTCCTCCCTTAGTTCCTATAAGGGGTACGTTGGGGAAGTTTCCACAACGGTCAATGATCCTGATTCCATCATAGATCCTATTACACCAATCTATGTCAGAGTTGGTAAGAGACACGATCTTCTGCGACCAACGTAAGGCACTCTTGCAATCCCAAAAAGCAACAGACTTGGGCAAGTGGGAGATAAACCATTTATAAAGCAGAGGTACACAGCATGTGGTCTCCCCTCCGCTATACAAATTTCCTAAGTGTACAGAATGATACGCATCTGCGAGCAAAGTCGGCACAAGGTCTCCAATGAGAAAAACCTTAATGGCATTGATATCTACAAAGTTATTGATGTTGGGAAACAAAAATAACCCGTAGGTGAGCAAGACAAAGATGCTTTCAAAAGCAGTCACGTTCCCTATACTGGCAAAATACAGGGCTTTCTTTGTCAAGAACTGGGCTGGCAAACCTTGGATGCCACCCTTAGTGGTTATGTGAGTCCTGACCTCAGACTCGTCCAAATGAATTGCTCTTGCAATGGTCTGATTCTTTGGAATTTCTTCCAGTCCAGAAAATGGAGCTCGATCAGTAATGTGTAGATCAATCAGATGAGAATACTCCTTCAGCGTTGGTGCTAACTGGTAATCCGGGAATGTGAAACAGTGATAAACCGGATCGTAAAACTGAATGAGCGCATCCATGATTCCCTCAATCACATGGACTCTTAATAGTGGTAGCAGACCTCCGTGCTTGGCTCTGAAAGCCTCAGGGTTAGTGATCATCCTTGCTAACCTTCTCAAATCCTCTAGTTTTGGAACCTTGAAGGTATAACTATGAGTTCTCCTTCTACCGAAATCCATTAGTGCAATCCTTTTCTCTGATATTTGCAATCACAGTCTTAGTCAAGTTTGAAAAACAGAGAGACTAGAAGAGAAATTTTTTTGAATGTTTTAATGTTTTTTAAATGAATGTATGAATGCAGCACGCAAAAACATAGAAAAAACATGGGGTCAAAGGGTCGTTGTCATGAAGTCAAGGCTCTACCCATCCCCAAAGGTTTATACTAGGGTGATTTTTGTACCTGTACTCATTATCATCAGCTCCTCCCAGGAAAGCAAAACAACAAGCGGATCGCCAGTGAGTTGTAGAGCAATCTTAGAGTAAGTGCCATTCACCGAGAATATATCACCAGCCTCAAATGAGGGTAGTATCACGTAACAACTATTCCCGATAGTTTCCGCACTACAAAAGGGTTTGGCTCCTCAGCTTCTCAGACTTAACAATCGGCCCATTGTCTAGGTGAGAGAATGGGTTGCATTGGTCAGCCTCCACTGAGGTTGATGGTCGACCCCGTCGCCATCACTTATCTTAAGTGTATACTCAATCTTTCCACATGCGGCATCACACGCATTCCCATTAGTAGAAAAATAAACACGTATAGCAATTAGGAAAAGCAGTATATATATTTGTCCTAAACATCTTAGACCTTTAAAGCTATGAATCCTAAGTACCTGACAGAAATTGGGTTCCCCGGCGGAAGCCCCTATCTGTGGTATCCACACAAGAGATGAAAAGGAAAAAGCAATGGGCCCCACGGTGGGCGCCATTTTTTCTGTAGCGAGCGATTTTGGACGCGGTTCTTAAGCACTGGTCGCTCTCTGCGGTTGAGTTTACTACAGGTCGATTCATTTTTTATCCTATTAAAGCTGATGAAGGAAGGGAAATAGATGTCTCCAATTAACCCTGTTTTGCATACTGAGGTTAAACAGCGGTCTGTTAGGTTGCGAATGCTATCAATGTGGGGGGGCCTTTGTACTGGTTATTTGTATTTTTGCCAATACGGTTTTCTTTTCTCTTTCTAGGACTTTATAGTGGGAACAAGGATTAGGATGTTAGGACTGATGCTTTTGATAGATACATGAGAGTATGGTATTTTGGGTTTTTGTTTAGTGTGCTCGCTAAAATTTTTCTTTCAATCTTATGCCTACGTATTCCCGTTTACCGAAACAGGGAAATCAGAGCGTTCGTAGTTCCTCCTATTCTGTGGGAGGAAATGGTTGTTTTTGGTGTCTTGTTCAAAGCCCAAGACGTGAAGCGAAAGGTAGTTTGTATCTTGTTCAAAGCCCAAGATGTGAAGCTAAAGGTGTTGACTTTAGAGAGAATTTGTCATCTCTAAAGGGGTCTGTTTGTCACAACTGTTGGGTGACTGACTGTAAAGGAGGATTACTTTAACCGGGATTTGCGAATCCGGCAATGCCATAATTTCCTTTATAGGGATTTTAACCTGAAGGAGAAGACTTTAACTCAGTGTAGAGCAATGCCATCTTTCCTTAGGAATTTATCATACTAAAAGAGGGGCATTGGCATGAATGTAGATGATCCAGAGGCTTGCCGCTTACAGCAGTTAGATGAAGGGGAAGGAGTTGTTGATGTTTGTGAACTATGAACGAGGCACAACTTTGATGCTAAAAGGTTAATTGGATTAACCAGTGGTTTTCTTATACAAAGCCTAAGAGGAGGCTATTATGTGTCTCGTACAAAGCCCGAGAGAGAGGCTAAAAGGTTTTTGACTCAACGAGGGAGTCTTTTGGTATCTCGTATAAAGCCCGAGATGGAGGCTGTTGGTTATTTGGCTCAATAAGATCCTTTTTGTATCTCGTATAAAGCCCGAGATGGAGGCGAAAGGGGCGATTGACTCAACGAGGGAGTCTCTTATGTGTCTCGTACAAAGCCCGAGAGAGAGGCTAAATGTTGTTTGACTCCGCTGGGGAGAATCATTTGTACAAAGCCCAAGAGGAGGCTATGGTTACTGTTTTAGTTGAGTGACAGGTCCAGTATACTGATCTTTACAGAGAAAATCAGTTCTTATATGAGCAATACTGTACTCAAGGATTTGATTCAAGGGTCCGGGTTATGCCTGTTCTTTAAGGAAGCGGGAAATCCGAAGGGTATTGAGACTGTCCGAGTCTACGGGGTTTTCTTCCTATTCATGAAGAGTGCTTGATAATGTCTTTGAGACTCAAGGAGATTAGACTGTCCAAGTCTAGAGTTTTGTCTTTTGTACTATGCTTTGAGAAATAGTAGTAGACTCTTTGAAAGGACGGTTCTATGCAGATGATTAAGTTCTGTTCCTATACCTCTAGGAGGTCGTCGGGACAATTTGTACGAAGCCCAAGAGGAGGCTGGAAGCTTTTAAGAAGCCGATCAGTCCTTGTACGAAGCCCAAGAGGAGGCTATCATTCCCGGAGGAAGAGATCATTATACGAAGCCTAAGAGGAGGCTGTGAATACTTCTAAGAAGCCGTAGGGTCCTTGTACTAAGCCCAAGAGGAGGCAGGGTTGCTTTTAGGAAGCCCGTGGGTCCTTGTATAATGCCCAAGAGGAGGCCGCTGCTTTTAAGAAGCCGATGGGTCCCCAAACCCCAAAAAATTCAAGGCAAACTATCCACAAGGAATAGATCAAGTTAGGAAAGTTCGAGAATTTGGAAGAAACTCAAGAGATGCCATTCACGGAGAAAAGATCATCTCTGGGGAATAGAGTTTCTTGACAAGTGCTTTTAAGAAGCCTGTGGATCCCCAAACCCCGAGAAATTCAAGACATGCCATTCACCGAGAATAGATCAAGCCAGGAAAGTTCGAGAGTTTGGAAGAAACTCAAGAGATGCCATTCACGGAGAAAAGATCATCTCTGGGGAATAGAGTTTCTTTGACAACTTCTACGAGGGATAGTCTATGAAAGGGTTCACAGAGAATGCTGCCTTTCATGTCTCCATATTGTTTAACCCCAAGAGGAGGAAAAACTGTGTCTGGTAATCCTATGGGGATCTAGTTTTGACTATTTCTAAGAGTGATCAACGGCTTAATGCTAGACGTAGTTGCCGGGGAAACTCTAAATATCTATACTATTATTACACAGTTGATATGAGTTTATGAAAGAAGACTTACAGTGAAACAGCCCCACAATACAGTTATATGTATATAAAAGCGGTAAATGAAAGCAATAACCACTTACTCGGTTGTAGAGCTTCCATGCTGTTTGGTTAGTTGTTCAACAAAGAAAGATTGAAAACAACAGTATATTCAAAATCAAAGGAGAAAGTGCTTTGAAAAAGAAAGATTTGGGGCTTACAGCTCAAGGAGAGGCCCAGGGTTTTATCAGTGAGCGCACTGTTTGAATTTGTACAGCGGGACTTATACAAGTGACTGTGGCCCAAAAATGTTCTCTGTACAAAGTGGGTTGGGTCTTACACTCTAATAGAGGCCCAAAGTGTGTTTAAAGAAAAAGAGTGGGGCTTATAACACGAGGGTAGGCCCAGTGTTATTTTGAAAAGGCGACGATCGTGCCGTTTATTTGAAAATGTACAGAGGGACTTATACAATAAGTGAGGCCCAAAATGGTTTCTGTACAAGGGGGTTGGGTCTTACACTCTAATAGAGGCCCAAAGTGTATTTGAAAATCAATTTTGAAAGTTGAATTAATCAAAAACCCTAATTTTAATCTTTAAAAGTAAACATTTAAAGAAAATCAAACAAAATTCAAAATAAATTTGAATAATCCATTTATGATTTTGTTTAAGGTTTGGAAAAAATGAGGGATAATCACAAGGAATATTTAAACTCATTAGGTTTTGATTTTCAAAGTAAATATTCACTTTTAGAATGTTTAAAAACAATTAAAAATGAATTTATTCACAAAAATACTAATTATATTAAATAAATAATATAAATCTAATTTTTTGGTGGAATAAAATATTTCAACATTTTTGTGAATTGTTGCAAAAAGAACCAATCAAAAATGATAAAAATTGAAGGAGTTATTAATTTTTCAAATCATTAAAAATAATAATATGAAAAATAACAAAATAAACAAGTGATAAAAAGAAGTCTGGGGCGAGGGGGATTCGAACCCCAGACCTCTCGCTTGCCAATACACACAAAACCAGCTGATGAACCGCTGGGGCGCAATGCCAATTCAAATATAGCATGGCAAGGGAAAAATATATAGAGAACTTGTTGGATTTTCTGAGAATGGCGCCATGGCCATCTTCTTCCTCGAGCTCGTGCGTGAAGCACCATATCTCACTCATCTCTCAACCATTGGACATCATTCAAACACCAAACTCACGCATTTTTTCACAAGGAAGAAGATGGCAATACCCAATTTTATTCATTTTCAGTGTATAACAAATTATATCATTGTGGCCGTATGAACCCTAATTTTGCAAAAGCAATCGAGTAGGCATAATTATAAGTGCAATGATCAAATTTTTTGAGGGAAAACAATCAGCATATGATGGCAAGCAATTGGCAAAAATATCATGCGAGGAAATATGCATGGATCATGGAGTTTGAGTTGTGAGGCTTACCTTGATGCAAGCTGAAATGGAACTCTGCACAAACTTTGTTCTAGTCGTGATCTAATGATCCCTACAGCTTCAATGGATGTTATGGAGTGTGTTACAAGCGTTGGAACACTTTGAAACTCTTTGGATCAAGCTGGAGACCTCCACCTGCATAATTGAGGTATAATGGCTTGGTTGAAGGGTGATTTTGAGCCTGAGGTGTTACAGTCAGCGTTTAAGTGTTTGGACACCTCAAATACATCATATATGATGTGTTTGTGCAATTGGAATTGATTGCCTAAGGCTGCAACTCAAAACCCGATAGTGGTTACTCAAAAACCAAAAAACTTGAGGTTCAAGGAAGAATGAGAGAGAGCAGTGCTGTAACTGGCTTTGGTGTGAGTTGAATGATCCATTGGGACCTCTATTTATAGGTGATCAACTTTTGTTTTGGAGGAATAATGAATGGCTGCTGGATCAGATCACATTTGCATGGATTGGCTTGGAGGATTTCTTCTCAAGCAAGGCAAGCTAGCCATTCCCAAGAGAAGAGCTATGCCTTGACCAAAATCACATTCCTCAGATGTTTTTATTGTTGTTTAATCAGAGAACTTGACTGAGTAGGGTAGCTACCTTGACAATGCACTATTCCACATTAATGCACTTTGAATTCAAGGCAAAATGTGCCAAAGTGGATGAATTTCAAGTTGGAAAATTCCTTGGCATTTTGACTCAGATTTGTTAGTTGGATCAGATGCAATATGATTGGTTTGAATACATGTGGCATGCTGATCCTCAGTTTTTGGTTCAAAATCGTGTGTGGCAAGCAAACATGCAAACTGATTTTTCCAAAACAACTTGCAGCAGCATGACTTTGGGCATGGATTTCTCTTGGCTCAAGTTGAATCAATTCATGCTGTTAGGCTCTTTGAATTCTTGGCAACATATGCAACAACATTGATGTTTAACTTTGGATTTGATTAAGCTTGCATCTATGTGAAAAGATCTCACAAGTTTTGGTGTTTCAACACAAAATCTGCCTTACCCAGAATTTTTCTAAGTGTTGGAAAATGGTGTACTTTCATATTTTCAGCCATTTTGGCTCACTCATAGCTCAAAATCCATAATGAATTGGAGTTAGGTCTAGTTGAAGTTTTTGTAGAGGGCAATGAGATCTACAAATCAAGGGAAAAAAATGGCCTTGTGGTTTAGGAGTTATGATCCTCCAAAGTTGGTACTCTTGTCACTTTATTTTTAACTTAGAAAATTTTCTAAGTTTTTATGGTTACCCCTTTTACAAGTTATCCAACTTTTCTTGATTTTTCTTGATGAATGATGATTCAAATCATACATTAACATCATTTTAGGGTTAAAAATCCATTTTGGTGAAAAATCTCAAAAAGTCAAAGTTGACTTTTGTGCACAGTTGACTTTTTATCAGATGAATTCCAAACTGTGCAATTCTTCAGGAAATCATGTCCTTGACCTAAATCAAACTTGATGGACATGTTCCATGGGTGTTATAGGGTATATTGGTGCATGTCATATGGCTTGGGAGCATGTTCTGGTCAAAAGTCAAAGTTACAGTTGACTTTTTCCTTAAAACCCTAATTGTGGTGCAGATGAAATTGAGACTTGTTGCTCAAGCTTCTTGGATCAATCCATTGTTGCAAATGGATAGATGTGGTATATTAGAGACCCTAAAACCCTCTCTTGAGGTCTTGGCTCATGATTTGCCCTAAAAGTCAACTTAGGGGTGAATTAGGTCAAGAAACCCTAATTCCTGATTTTTGATGAATGCATCCCCTGAGGCAAAATTGACTTGATGGTTGGGTCCATGAGGTTCCATGGAGTATATTAGGTTAGGTTTTGGATCATTAGATTGTGCCCAGATGAAAAATTTCCATTTGGAGGCCCTGGTCGACCAAAACCCTAATTTGGTGACACTGTCGATCTTGAGACTTGATCCACCTAGAAGGGAGCAGCCTTGTGCTTAATCCTTGAAGTGGGAGTCCTTTTGATCCATTGTGGATGTTTGAGAGGTTAGACAAGTTGAAGATCATGTCATTCCTTGATTGATCCTTTGTCTAAGCACTCAGAGAGGGCTTGAAACCCTAATTTTGATTGTAGTGAATGCTCACCCATCTTTGGGGAGACTGATGAAGTATGATGATTCCTCCATATTGTGATGATGATTTTCACAATGATGGGAAATTTTAGTGGTCAAAATTTGGGGTATGACAGATGGTATTTACGATGATGAGTCTCTAGGGTTTGAAAAGGGACCAGATCATGAACTACAAAGAATGCAAGCCCAAGACCCACTTGAGGAAGTCGACTTAGGGGATGGAACGACAAAAAGGCCCACCTACGTGAGTACCAAGGTAGGACCAATAATGAAAGCTAAACTGGTTAAAGTACTGAAGGAATACAAGGACTGTTTTGCTTGGGATTATGGAGAAATGCCTGGATTGAGTCGGAGCGTAGTTGAACATCGCCTTCCAATCTAGCCAGGCAAGAGGCCAATAAAGCAACCCCCTAGATGTTTCGCCCCAGAAGTGACGTCGAAGATCAAGCAAGAAATTGAAAGGTTGCTCAAAAGTCGGTTCATCAGAACTGCGAGGTATGTGGAATGGATAGCAAACATAGTTCCTGTTATTAAGAAAAATGGGACCCTTCGAGTATGTATTAACTTTAGGGATTTGAACAACGCTACTCCTAAAGACGAATATTCAATGCCCGTGGCGGAGATGCTAGTGGACTCAGCTGCGGGATTTGAGTATTTGAGCATGCTCGACGGTTATTCCGGTTACAATCAAATTCTTATAGCCGAAGAGGATGTCCCCAAAACCGCATTTCGATGCCCTGGAGCTTTGGGGATATATGAATGGGTGGTGATGCCTTTCGGGTTGAAAAACGCTGGGGCAACCTACCAAAGGGCTATGAATGCTATATTCCATGATTTTATTGAGAATTTCATGCAGGTATATATCGATGACATAGTCATAAAATCGTTGTCAGAGGATGGTCACCTCGACCACCTCCGACGCTCATTTGAGCGAATGAGAAAATATGGATTAAAAATAAATCCACTAAAATGTGCCTTTGGTGTTCATGCAGGGGATTTCCTAGGTTTCGTAGTCCATAAGCGAGGCATCGAGATCAACCAGAACAAAACAAAGGCAATCTTAGATCTCAAGCCTCCGACGACAAAGAAACAGTTCCAGTCTTTGTTAGGGAAGATAAATTTCTCGAGGAGGTTCATTTCAAACCTAAGTGGCAAGACTAAAGTGTTTTCACCACTGCTCAAGACCAAGAAAGAAAGTGAATTTTGCCGGGGGCAAGAACAACAAGAGGTTTTCGACACAATCAAAGAGTACCTGACAAAGCCTCCAATCCTATTACCACCTAGTATGAATAAACACATGAAGTTGTATATTGCAGCGTCGGATACGACCATAGGCAGTATGTTAGCACAAGAGGATGATGGTGGTGTCGAAATACCCATCTATTACCTTAGTAGGATATTGATAGATGCTGAGACTCGGAATTGGTGATTAAATAAATAACGAGGGAATACAAGTGCTTAAAGGAGTATCTTGTGAGTTACTTTTTGTTGGCGAAGCGCTTGTTAGAACATTTCAAAATCGTCAGCATCTCACATGTGTCGAGGATAAAAAACCAGGAAGCCAACGAGCTGGCACAAATTGCCTCTGGTTATAAAGTGTCGGAAGGGAAGTTGAAAGGCTTCGTCGAAACCAGGAAAAAGATAGTGTCTAACGTACACGCACCATCAGGTTGGTCGATATCCAAAGTCTCGATGAGTTTGGTCGAAGGTCTAGAAAGTTGTGAGGTTTTCGTTAATGATATGCCACCGACAGACTGGCGAAGGCCAATCATAGAGTATCTGGAAAACCCGTTGGGCAACATCGATCGAAAGACTAAGTACAGAGCCATGAGTTATGTCTTAGTAGGAAACGAGTTGTTGAAGAAAACTCCAGAAGGGGTATTACTCAAGTGTCTGGGAGACACTAATGCATATTTGGCAATTTCTGAGGTTCATAGTGGGGCTTGCGGGGCTCACCAGGTTGGCCAAAAAATGAAATGGCTTTTGTTTCGACAAGGTTTTTACTGGCCCAACATGCTTAAGGATTGTATAGATTTCGCGAAAGGATGCCAGGATTGCCAAAAGCACGCCAACATTCAGCATGTCCCAGCCAGCGAATTACATGTGATTGTCAAACCCTGGCCCTTTCGAGGGTGGGCTTTGGATGTGATAGGAGAAATCCGGCCAGCTTCGTCAAAGCAGCAGAGATTCATCCTCGTAGGAATAGACTATTTCACTAAGTGGATAGAGGTTGTGCCTTTGGTGAAGGTGGATCAAGAGGCCGTGATAGATTTCATCCAGAATCATATCTTGTATAGGTTTGGAATACCTGAGACAATCACAACAGACCAAGGATCTGTGTTTGTGGGGCAGAAGATGCAAGAGTTTACGGTAGAAACAGGTTTCAAGTTGGTTACTTCGACGCCATACTACGCTCAAGCGAATGGTCAGGTTGAAGCAGCCAACAAAATAATAATTGATTTAATCAAAAAACACGTTGCGAAAATGCCAAAGAACTGGCATAAGACGTTGAGTCAAGTGTTGTGGGCTTGTCGGACATCACCCAAAGAATCGACCAACTCAACTCCATTCCGTCTAACCTACAGACACGATGCTGTGTTACCCGCGGAAGTATGCTTGCAATCCGTTAGAGTGCAATGACAATATGAGATTCCATCGAATCAATATTGGGAGATGATGTTAGACGAACTCATAGACTTAGACGAAGAAAGAATGATGGCCCTAAATGTGTTGCTGCGCCAAAAGGCTCGAGTAGCCAGGGCATACAATAAGAAAGTCCAAAGTAAAGCCTTTGCCGTAAACGACTATGTTTGGAAAGCGGTGTTGCCCATGGACCGTCGAAACCGAACGATGGGAAAATGGTCGCCCAGCTGGGAAGGGCCATTTCAGGTGACACGAGTGTTTAGTAATAACGCATATGAAGTGCAGGAGTTAGGAGCAGATCAACGAATTTTAAGAGTAAATGGGAAATATTTGAAAAGATACAGACCCATGTTGCAAGAGGTTCACATCAAAATATAGTTTTCATTAAATTTAAGGCCAAGAATGGCTTACAAAATAGTGCACTACATTGTATCAATATAGAACCTAAGGGAATTCAGGGAACCTAGCCTTGAAATCATCAAAGAGGGCCTTCTCATGAGTTATTTTGCTCTCAAGAATAATCTTTCGTCGTTGCATACGGCTGATAGCATCCTTAATCTTCATCGCCGTTTCGACATGTACAAGGCCTTGAGCGACTTCGTGGTCGATGGTTTCTTGAGAGGGCAAAGGCTCAGCTGAGTCCAAAGAGGCTTTCTGATGTTCGACCTCAGCTATTCTTTTCATCAGCTCCGTGATCTGGGCTTGATACTCAGATATCTACTGATCGAAAGCTTGGCATTTGTTGGAATGTTCTTGTTTCTTGGCTTCGTAGTCTCCAAGATTTTGTTCACAGACAGAACTAAGATGCCACTCGCGCTTCATGTCTTCATGACGAAACTGAATTTGGGCGTCGGCCTGATGATGCGTCAAGAGATCCTTGGCCATTTGAGTAAAGAAAGCTTCAAACTCAATTAGATAGGTGGCCATGGGGGCAGGAAGATGGAACTCAGAGAGTTCACTCAGGAGGTGGAAGACGTCATTAGCTATGTCGGATTCCTCAGCAACGGCCGCCAGAAACTGTCCCTAAAAAAGGTAAGACCTCAGCTGCTGAAGTTTGAGATTGAAAGAGGCATCCACTTCTGGAGTGGGGATAGAGGTCGAACTGGTGGGTCGAATCTCCTCGGCTGTCTGTCGAAGTTTGTGTAGCGCTCTTAGAGTCGCAGCTGGAGATGTGGCCTTGTCTGCTAAGAGTACCTCTGGAGTAGGAGATTCCTCAGCAGCAGGTGAGACCTTCTCTGGTTGGTGTTCAGGAATCTGGAGTTTCTCTCCGGCGACAGTTCCCACGGTAGGCGAAGGAATGATAGTGACCTCAGGAATTGTATCATCAGGCTCGACGTTTTCAGCAGGAGGTGTCTTCGCCAAGTTTTCCTCATGCATGAGGGAATGAAATTCGTCAATCTTTTGGGGACTTGGTGTAATGGTTACACTAGCATTGGGAGCATCTGCGGCCGATCCAGTATCACCCTCACCAATAGTGGTCGAAATGACCATATTTTCCTGTCAAAATAAAACACTAGTGAGCCTCGTCACCCCCAAGGTCAACTGGGACATAAGTAAAGTCGAATTACCTGCGCAAGAGTCGTTGTCTTGGGGAGTGCGACAAAAGGAATTGGTTCGAAAGCGTCCTCAAGGTTCCTCGAGACGACGGAGGCCGCTGTCGAGACGTTGGTTTTCGAAGGTTTCCTTCGCGTTATAGCCTTTTTCTTCCTCACCAAAGGGGTAGCGGGAGGAGACACTGGAGCTGTTGCAGTGAAGACTCGGGAATGAGTACTCTCGTTCGATTCAGTCCTTTCGGGGGACGGTGCTTTCTCAGAAACCTGCGCATAAATAATATGAGAACAAGGGGATGACAAAACCACGGAACAAGAAAATAAAAATACCTGTACAAGGTTGGCCCTAGGTTTTTTGGCAGGTCTGGTGGAAGTCGACCCAGTAGATGTTTCCCGTTTGCGCCCCTGAAAGCAACACTGCCGCTATTTAGTCCAGACTTACAAATATATATATATATATATATATATATATATATATATATATATAATCAAGTCTGGGATCTACCTTTGTCGAAATTTCATCTGCAGGATCGGCATCCACGGTGGTCGACGGTTTAGAGATACCAGCTGTAGATGCAAAGCCGTCGACCACGTTAGCTAGGAATAGGTTAGGAGTGAAAGCTTGAGTTTGGTACTCCAACCACCAAGCCTCAAATTCTTGAGTGGTGAAGAAGGAAAGATGGAAGGAGAAAACCGGTAGCTCCAAGTGTTGAGAGGCTCTGACAAACCTCATACAAGCTTTGTGACCAACGTGAGTTAGGCGTCGACCAGACCGGACTATGTCATCAGGATGCCTCACTAAAGGTTTTGGAAACATTTGGCTCAAGCCAAATTGTCGAGCAACCAAATTTGGACAATAGTTCATAAAACCATACCCATTGTTCCCTGTTTCGATACGGAAAGAAATCATGGTAGGAGTAAGAAACGCCCGCCATACAGCATTCGACAGCGTAGCCGCTTGAGGTGAGATTCCAGGGAACGGGTTTCTGAACCAGTCAGGCCCAAACTTACGCTCCACGAATGGCGCCATGTCAGGAACGAAAGAGGAAGTTTCCACAAACATACTTAGATACCTCATAAAGAGGGCTTGTCTTGGAGCTTCTTGAGTGGTCATCAAAGCTAGTCGCAGCCCCTCGACATAATGCGTTTTATTGAGAATCTCCATCTTTGCAGAGGCGGGATATCCCAGTTTGTGCTCGAAGGTGGCGTTGAGCCAATGTTGCAACAACCACATAGGCCCTAAGATGTTTAAGGCTTTAGTGGTTTGATGAAGAAGTTTTAGTCTCATGGCCGACAGGCCAAGAGAATGATAAAGGGAGGCCAACAGGAGTTTGGCCAGAGATATTTGTCAGCCTTCATGAATCTGAATGGCCAAATTGATGAAGCTTTTGGCTATTTGCAGAGAGCCGGGGAAAAACACGTAGTACGATAACCAGAGGGTTAAGAAGGCAATATGTTCTTCGTCGGAGACTTCTTGGGAGTCTTTGTCATGGTGATCCTCGATGTAGTTTTGGAAACTAGCACGCTCGAAGTCGAAAGCGTTCTCCGTCTCCCAAGTCGGGTCAAAAGTTTCACCCAGTGGCGAAAGGCCAGTAATGGCCGCCACATCAAAAAGTGTCGGCGTGAACATGCCACAAGGAAGGTGGAATGTGTTTGTCGACCCTTCCCAAAAGTACATCGACGCCAATAGCAAACAAGGGTTAACCCTGTGGGCGGTTCTGGAGAGCTGGATGGCATCGAAGATGCCATAATTCTTCCATTGTTGTTGACGTTTCCCTTCAACCTTGTCGAGCCAGGCGAGATAATCCTTGTTGCCTGGAGTTGGCATAGACCTGAAAACTCTCGACTTTGGTGCCATGTATTTGAGATCCAAGGTACCCCCTTTCTCGAAGGCGGGTGGGATCGTTTGATCAAAACAAGGGAAGAACTTTTGGAGTTCTTGAGGACTAGGTTTGTTGTCTGGGAAAGGACCGTGGAAACCACACAACGTGTTTTCCACTGCAAATGGGATAACCATTTGACGGCACCAGTTGGCTACCACCGTCTCGTCAGCTGAAAATGGTTGAGGAAGAGATTGATGTGTTTTCGCTTCTGAAAGTACGTACATAACCGGGTTGTTGCCAGTGGTTTGAGGAATGCGAGTGGTAGTTGTTCTTGATGAAGCCATTGGAAGAGAGAAACGCAAAAAAGATGCAAAGCGTCAGGAAAGGAAAATATCACAAAGCTGAGTTTAGAGCAAATGAGGGTCTCGTGAAGGAGGAGTTGCGAAAGAAAAAAGGGTTTCTAAAGAGGATTATTTATAGGGCGCATGCAGAAACTGAAAAATCAAAACTTTCCAACTTCTGAAAGTAAGTGGGGTTTGGTGTCAAAGCCCATAACTTGGATGAGACTAGCCATCATGGCATTTTTCTTGGAAATCGTGGGAAGAGATTGCCATCATCACGTCAGGCGGCGCTTGCCACGTGTTGAGAAAGAAGACAAAACGGTTTGCAAAAAAGGAAAGCTGTCGAAATCTTGTGAGAAACCAAAAAGCCAGATTTCTCCATCGACACAATACTCTGTCGAAACTGGCCTTTTGAGAGGGCAATTTGTTGGCACTGGATTTCGACTGGCAGTTGGTGTCTGGAGACTTCCAAAGCGGGCCGACGCAGGAAAGAGGTACAATGAGGTGTCGAGTCGACACCAGCAAAAAGACGTGTCGGAGGACCATCGATAAATCTTGACGTCGGAGGCAAGCTGATGTCGATTTTAAGAAACAAGTGGTTAGGCGGGAAAGTTTGAAATTTCCAAGACTATGGGAAGTTGAAAAGATAGTGGGGTGCCACGTGGCAGCTTCAGAAAACGTTTGGCAGACAAACAGTTATTTTTTAGGCCTATATAAGGCATTGCTTTTTTCATTTTAGGGGTCGCATTTTTTCACATTGTAAGGGGAAAAATACTCAAAGTACCAAGCTTAGAGAGAAACGAGTTCACTCCCGCAGACAAATGTACACTTGCGTCCAAAATCTTATTTAATGCAATTTATTTTCCGCATATAATTTAAAGTCTTTATTTGTCTTGTCTTTGCTCAACTTTTCTTTTTTTATCTCTTTGTTTCTGCACCCAACTCGCAACCGTTAAAAAAAAACCTTTGCGTCACCCAGATCACTTCAACGTGACGCTTGCACCAAAAACGAATAAACTAAAATGCAGCGCAAACATACGCTCCCAATTCCAACTGTTCTGGGATTTGTGTGGCCGATCCCGCAAGCGAACCTGCGACGGAAGGCCAGCGGTTGTTCGCGCGGGGCGAACAGTTTGAGAAGATATTGTTGAATCTATATTGTTCAACACAACTACCTTTCTCTTCACACTTTATTGTCTGAGCAATAAGTGATGATGTAATGATGATAGGAAATCCATATACATTGGACTGTATTGACTTAGCATCCACACCAGATTGCCTAACGAAGGCATTTAACCATACTCTAGTACGAGATTAGTGTAGATGGGTCCATGAAGCATGTCAAAGTAACCTTCCAACTCATGTTTGGAAATAATTTTCATTAGATCAAAACCTTGGTCTTCCAACTCTTTGAAATCAACAAACTTTTCATTGATAAAGAACAAAAGAATTTCATCTCCGTTGAAGGTTTTTATAGGCATTTTTTTGAATAAAAAGAAAAGAAATTTAAACTAGATTTGAAGGTTGTTGTAGACAAAGAGATGGAAATGAAATGAGACCTATATAGTGTATAAATAAATTGAAAGTGAAACAATCAGAGAAGCTCAAACGCCTACTTGAAAATCCAAAAGATATGTTACATTTTGAATATGGATGATCATTACTATTCTAGTGATAGGAGTCCAAAGGGCGATGATCATTACTATTTTTTTAAATATAAAAAACAACACACTACCTCGGTTTTTTAATATAACCGAGGGGAAAAACCAGGAACATTTCTTTTTTATTATATTTTTTATTTACAAATATTCTTTGTAATCAATGAAATGTAAAAAAAAAATGAAAGGCTTTTTACCTCGGCTTTCTATTAAAACAAGGGTTAAAGTATTTTACCTAAATTAAACATAAAAAAAAATTTGGTGATTCTGTTGATCAAATACATGTCGTTCATTTCATGAGATATCAATGCTCAAGACACTATCATTAGCGATCTGCGTGAAACATAAAAAACTTCCATTATAAAAGCATATTTCTGAATATGAAAAAGCATGTGAAGCATCATGAATTGCTTGAAACATATCTACATCCACCTCTTTGGGTTTGCAAGATCATTTGCCATGAAACGATCACTAAGATGGATGCAAGAGCACAAAATTATCTGGGTTTAAGGTTTGTGTTCTTAACTATTTATTTGAGCAAAAACCATTTATTTATTAACCCTTTTTTGTTTTATATCAGAAACAAATACATGCAAGATAAATCCATTGAGAATATAGTCACACTTAGCATTTGATCTTGCCAAAATATCAAGGATTCGAAGATCTAACATATGATCTTCATGGACAATGTAATATTCTGGGTAAACATGGTAGTTTGTAAACAAATTATTTTATTAATACTATGCTTAAACAATGTAACGAGTTTTGTTTAAAATTTAAACAATCTATCTTACCCCTCGATTTTTGGATAAACCGAGAGGTATAAAATGTTGTTTTAGTAAATAATAAATATGCAGATGTTGGGGTTCGAACCCATGATCATATAAATTTAACCCTCGATTTTTTGTTATCCGAGGTGTTAAGTGGCGTCTTTTCATGTAAAGATTTGTTACATCGCCTAGGTATCCGAGGTTAAATCTCTCTCTCGCGTGCGACGTTATAAGAGTTATTTGTAGTAGTGGTGCTCTTTGTGGGATGAACAAATTCGATTTTGTTGATGGTTCTATACCTGTACCAACTGAGTTTGATCTGAGTTACAAGGCGTGGAATCACTGTAACATGCTTGTTCATTCTTTGATCCTTATTTCGGTTAAAGAACCGATTGCAGAAAGTATCATTTTTCTTGAGAATTCCATAGATGTATGGAATAAACTCAAGGAAAGATATTCATAAGGAGATTACATTCACATTTCTGAGTTATATTATGAATTCTTTGGTTTGAAATAAGAACTACGCTCTATTTCTGAAATCTTTACCGCTTTCAAGGTTCTTTGGGAAGAACTTGAAGCTTACTTACCTGCACCCGTGTGTTCTTACCCTCATCGTTATGTTTGCATCACATGTCTGAGTAATGTTAAACATCAATGTGAGATCACACGCTCAATACAGTTTCTTACCAATTTGAATGACTCTTTCGACTTAGTTCACTCACAGATTTTGTTGATGAATCTGATACCTCGTATCAACAACCTCCTTACACGCGATTGTTTAACCGAACAAACACTTTAAAGAGATTGGGAGGTCCAGGGTCAGGTTATACAATGGGTAGTTGTCAATTACCCATCCTATATGTGGTTATCCATAAGATATTAGCATTAGGTTTCGCTTTGTACTTAATGGTGTTTATCTGGTAATGGGTTGGGAAAGTTTCTTGGGAAAGTATGATAGGGAGAGTGAGTTTTTTTGTTGATGTTTGGGTTGTTCCGATGTTTTTTGGTAAGGTACTGGACCTAAGTTTTGATTGATATGAAGGTACTGGACCTAGAGTTTTTTTATTAGTATGCTCGCTAAGATTTTGCAATCTTATGCCTACGTATTCCCATTTAAACAAAACAGGGAAATCAGAGCAATCGTAGTTCCTCCTATTCTAAGGGAGGAAATAGATGTTTTGGTGTCTTGTTCAAAGCCCAAAAAGGTTTATTTGTGTCTTGTTCAAAGCCCAAGATTGAAGCTAAAAGGTTTGTTCGAGAGAGAATTTGTCATCTCTAAAGCGAGATGTTGATTTTTGTGTGCCTTGATCAAAGCCCAAGGTTGAAGCTAAAAGGTTAATTGACTCGGCTAGGGATTTCCTTATATAAATCCTAAGAGGAGGCTAAATAGGATAGACTCAACAAGAGAGTGTATATATCGGTGTCTTGTACAAGGCCCAAGATTGAGGCAAAAAAGAGACTGATTCTTTGGGGATATTATTATACAAAGCCTAAGAGGAGGCTAAAAGCTTGACTTTTCCGGGGAAAATGTTCTTTCTGTCTTGTACAAACCCAAGATTGAGGCTAAAAGGGATTTTTGACTCCGCCGGGGAGGTTTGTATGTGTCTTGTACAAAGCCCAAGATAGAGGCTGAAAAGAAGAGACTTTATTGACTCGACTGAGGATATTTTATGTGTCTTATACAAAGCCCAAGACAGAGGCTAAAAGGATTTGACTCTGCTGGAGAGTATTATCTATCTTGTACAAAGCCCAAGATGGAGGCGGAAAAAGGTTGACTCTACTTAGGAATTGTTTCTTGAGGTCTAAAGGAAGACTCGAAGGAAATAACTCCGCTGGGGAATATGTTTGTCCCCAAGCTTAAGAGAAGGTTATGAAATTTTATATCTTGTACAAAGCCCAAGGTAGAGGCTAAAAAGGGTTTAACTCAACAAAAAAGTGCTTTTATCTGTCCTGTACAAAGCCCAGGATTGTGGCTGAACTAGCTGGAGAAATCATCATACACAGCTCGAGAGGAGGTTAACTCCTGCTAGGGGAAATCATTATACAAAGCCTAAGAGGAGGCTGAAAGGATTGACTCAACAAGAGAGTGTTCTTTATTTGTCTCGTACAAAGCCCGGGATTGAGGCTAAAGGGTTTACTCAACAAGAGAGTAGTGAAAGGTGATTGACTCAACAAGAGAGTATGAGACGGTGATTGACTCAACAATGGAGTCCGAGACGGTGATTGACTCAACAAGAGAGTCTGAAAAGTGATTGACTCAACAAGAGAGTCTAAAAAGGTTAGCTTCACTGAGGAGAATCATTGTACAAAGCCCAAGAGGAGTGAAATTCTGGTACCAGACGTGTGATGTTAAGGTGCGATGTCACAACAACACACTCTGCAATAATGGACAGAATAAGCAACAGGAAAACACAAGGAATTGTTCACCCAGTTCGGTCTAACTACCTACGTCTGGGGGCTACCAAGCCAGGGATGAAATTCACTACTTGTAGATATAATTTACAGACTCAACACACCAGTTGACAATCTCCTAAACTTATACTCTACTAGTGACTTTCTACCTAAGAAACCACTTAGATATGAGAACACTACTCAATCCCCTAAAACACTCAAAGAACAACCTCTTTGAGATCCCTTGATCTTGCTTCCTAGCTTCGATCAATCAACAACTCTCTATTGCTTCACAGCTTCTAGAGAGGACAGAAAATTCAACACCTATTCAACCTAGAATAGTGTGATTACAAGTACTCTAAACAAACCCTAGACTCTAAGCCTCCAGCTCTTGATCTTCAATCTGTTTTCTGTACCTTCTTCCTTGGTCTTGTGCGCTTTATATAGCTCCTTGAATTTGGATTGGATTTGTCACAATATTTGATCAGATTTGTTAATTAAAAACTGAATCTTTTAAAACAGATTTTATCCCCAAAATCTTTTTAAATCTTCCACCTTTTAATTCTCCAACAAACCTGCAATCAAATCTCCCATGTAACAGAAAATATCTAGCCCAAGATATTCTCATCCAACGAGTCAACACTTTCCACAATTCCAGCTAATACGCGACCCTAATAATAACAAGCCCATGCTGTCATTAGCTTCAGTTCTGCAGGTCTGATGTTACAACATCACCTATGTGACATCAGACATTTACTTCAGCAACTAGCAACCTTAACACAGCCCAGTGTTAAGTGCAATGTTATGACATCAAGCCCATGACATCAAACATAGTTAACCTTCACAACTTAGTACAGCCCAGTACTAAGACTCAATGCTGCACCATCAACACCATGACATCAGCATTGAACACCTTGTTGTTTTACCAAAATTCCAGCCAATCCAGGAACTTACAATCTCCCCCTTTGGCTAATTTTGGCTAAAATAATCTCTGCATCTTCAGAGACTTCAGCAGCGGAATATCTTCAATATTTTGAAACATTAACTTGCAGCAGTTTGACAATCTTCATATAGTCTTCATTACTTGATCTGCTGCAACACCATCTTCATTATTGACAACAGCCAATTGGTGCTCCCCCTCAAAAACTTGAACCAGCATCACAGCTGTTCAGTAGCTCACAATGTGCAGCACATCTCCCCCTTGATGTCTACTTTGCTGCACTCTGCACTCTTCAATGCTATGAATACTTCACTAGCAGCTCCACAACTATGCTGTCTATACCCCCCCTCCACAGCTGCATCATTACTTTTCAACTAAACACCTTTTATTTTTATTCTTTTAGCAGCAACTACTCTTCTCCTCATGGCAATATTTTTAACTCTCCCCCTTTTTAGCCATAATTAGACAATTATCCCAATAAAGTTAGTCCTAAACTAGCCCTCATTGTTAGCCTCACAGTCAGCAAACAGGCAAAACAAATCATAGAACAAAAAGTAGGTGCATAAACCAGCACAATATTCAAATTACAAAGCAAGCACATTTAGTGCAAAACAACAAAACAAGAAAACTAAACTACTAACTACCAAAAACAGCAAGGTAGTAAGCTAGTCTTCATCAGAGCTGAGCTCCTCACTTTCTCCTTTATCACCAGGTCCTTCATCATCCTTGCTAGTGTTGACTGCTCCACCTTCCTTTGCTGCCATTTTCAGAGTCATGACAAGTCTTTCAAATTTTTGTTTCCTTTCAGTACTAACTTTGATGACTTCATCCAACTCCTTGCAAGCCTCTTCCAGTTCTGAAATTAACCCTGTCTTGCCTGGCTGCTGTTGTGATGTTGAAGCAGATGTCTTGACATTGTCAGAAACATGTTTCACTTCAAACAATTTGGAATGGACTGACAAGGTAGGCTTCCTTGTGCAAGCTATATCCCAATGCTGTAGAATTCCAGGCTGTTGAGATAAGATAATCCCACAAATGAGAGAGGGAAAAGCAATTGGTATCTTCATAGTAGCAGCATGCTTAACAGTGTAATCAAAGATGTAGGAGCCATAGTCAATTCTTTGCTTTGTCCCTACAGCATAGATTATCTTCCCCAATTCAACCGAAATTGTGGTCTTGTGCCCAGTAGGAACCCAGTTGACAGCACCAATTCTGTGCAGAATGGCATATTTGACACTCAACAACCTGGTTTGCAGCTTTCCATCTTCTGGCCAAACTTTTACCTGACCACCAGTGATTTCTTTACATATCACATTGTTGGAGACTTCCAATTCTTCACATTCTTCCTCACTTCTTCCTAAGTAGCCATTGATCACTTTAGGAGAGAACCATACACATTTGCCTCTGATGGTAACTCTTCTGAAGGCTCGACTCTTGCTGTTGTTTATAGATTCAGAGATATTACCTATGAATTCTCTGACCAGCCCATCGTAACAATTGGTCAACCCCGTCACAGTCCTTCGCAGACCAGCACACTCAATGAGGTCAATAATTTCAGTGTCGTCTGCAGCTACCTCTCTTTCCAGTGCAATCTTTCTTTGAGGCACATAATTCCACATGGCTCCATAGTGATTCTGCACTTGATTATCAGTTGGGTCGATGTCTTGAGCATCGCTCTCAGACTCAGAATCTTTACTGATTCTCCTCTTTTTTCCCTCCTTGTCAACTTTGCTCCACGATTTTGGAGAATCTTTACTTGAGGCCCTTTTCTTGTCCTTCCTTCTTCCAATTTTCTCATCACCAGATGAGTCCTCAATCTCAATGACCTCGACCTGATCCTTCTCTTTACCCTTGTGACTAGCTTCCCTAGGGGATGATGTTCTGACATTACCATTGACATCAGGATCTTTACCCTCATCCTTTTGAAGATCTTTGTCCTCTTGAGTGGCGACCTTTTCAGCAGCCATTTGCCTTAGAGGGACAAAAATCCCTTTTACGCGTATCCCCTTCTCCAGGATTTTGGTGGTAAGCTGTTCCAACTCCAAGTCTACATTAAACTTCTCTTCAACAGCTTGGGATAATGATGTCCTGCCTTCAGTTTTATTCGTAGGGGAGGGTTTAGGGTTATCTGACTCGGAAGGAGCACCAGAACCGTGTTCATCATTGCCTAGGTCATTTTCGGAAGGAACCCTAGTTCATGCCGGTTCAGAGTTCTTGGAAGACATCATTCCTTTGAAACAGACCAGGTTTAGAACAAAACTCTCTATGTTGTTGAGATTTAGGAAGATGAGGCGTTGTGATGAGATGGTTTTGGAAGGTCTTGATGTGATATTAATATGGTAAGGCCCCTGATTTTGGTTCCAATTACTAAAGTTTTCCCTCCACGAAACCTTTCCTTTTAAAAATATAAAATGATTCACCCTAGAGCTCATTAGCTCAGTTTGACCTTTCAGTATGCCTTCATACTTGATGTCACAACCTAATGTTAAAGCATCAGTCTTGTCATTCACAGTGGGGCTAACCCTTATGGGTATCCAAGAATAACAATTGTTTCTGGTTCTGACTCCTTTCATGACCACTTCATCCTTCTCACTTGTCACCAGACACTCATCCTTTGAGTAGCAGACTTTGTACCCTTCATCACATAGCCGACTTATGCTGATCAGATTAGCATTCAACCCTTGGACAAGCATCACACTATCAAGAGTGAGTCCATCAAGATTTTTCACTCTTCCAACTCCCTCTACAACTCCTTCTTCTCCATTACCAAAGACAACCTTGTTAGCATGCCCAGACATGATCTCCACCAAATACTCCTTGGATCCAGTCATGTGCTTTGAACATCCACTGTCAAAGTACCAAGTTCCTTCTTCTGCTTCTTTGTCAGACAACTGAACCAATAAGCACTTCCCCTTCTCCTTAGGTACCCATTGTTTAACAACTTTGGGCTTGTGCTTTCTCCCTCTGTTTTGAGGTTGAGGGTATCCATGCAGCTTGTAACAAGAGTACTGCATGTGTCCATACCTTCCACAATAGAAACATCTGATTTTATCATCTCTGAAGTGGTTAAACCTTCTCCCACCTTGATGATAAAGCTGTGGCTGCCACTCATAATGTTGTCTTCTCCTAACATTGCTTGCCTGCCTTCTATTATGCTGGTATCCATAAGGAAGCTGAGAATGCTTTTTCCTGGATTGTCTCCCATGATGGTGGGACTTTCTCCTTCCATAATGAGACACAACATTAGTGTAACCATACCCCTGATGTTGAGACACCTGATGAGACACGTGCTGTTTGAACTGAGGATGCTGTCTTCTAGGCTGTCTCCCATGGTGATGAGGCTTCCTTCTTCCATAATTATACGACACAGCATTGTTGAGGCCAGGTCCATACCAGTTTTCCTGATGTTGAGACATCGGATGTGACCTGGTCTGCTTGACCCTTGCAGCTTCCATGCTCCTATGATATTGGGGGGGGCATATTCTGGCTTACTCCTTGTGGCTGCTCTCTCTTCTGATTATGACCAGTCTTCTTCTCAATCTTCTTAGGTTGTGAAACATCAGCTTCCTTGGGAGTAAGATTCTGCCTCTTTGGCTGATGTTGAGGCACAGTTTGTGACTCTTCCTTCTTTAGACCTGAAGTACTTGCTTCTGAGGTACCTTTGTCTTCGGCCACATATCCTATCCCAGCTTTGTTTCCAGCAACCTGTTCTGACTGGAGTATCTTGTCAAGAGTGGCTGTACCACTGTTCAGCATCCTAACAGATTTTGTCATCTGATCAAGTTGAGATCTCACTAGAACAACTTCATATTCCAGATCAGATTTTTCATTCTCAAGTTGAGCAATCTGTTCCTTGTGGCACTTGTTTTCTTGACAAACTTCAGCACTCTTTAAACACAACTCCTTGTAGGTTGAAGCTAGCTCATCATAGGTGACTTCTCCATCACTATCATCATCAGATTCAACAATTCCTGTCAAAGCTGTAACATGCTTTGCTGACTCACTTTCATCTTCGCTATCAGTGTCAGACCAGGAAATTGTCAAGCCTTTAGTCTGCTTCTTCAAGAATGTGGGACACTCTTTCTTGACATGTCCATACCCTTCACATTCAAAGCACTGAACTCCTTTATCTTGAGCAATCTTCTCTTCATCTTTCTCTTTTGACTTGCTGATGTCAGAAGAGATGTTCTTGACACTAGGTCTATAGTTCATCTTCTTGAACACTTTATTGAACTGTCTTCCTAACATAACTATAGCCTGAGGCAGATCCTCCTGGGACTCATCATCTTTAGCTGCTGCAGGAGTGGAGACTAAAGCTATACTCTTAGGCTTCTTTTCTGGTTCTTCCTCATTCAGTCCAAGTTCAAATGTTTGAAGAGATCCAATAAGCTCATCAACTCTCATCTTACTGATGTCTTGAGATTCTTCAATGGTTGTTACCTTCATCTTATACTTCTTAGGGAGGGACCTAAGAATCTTTCTCACCAGCTTCTCTTCTGTCATCTTCTCACCAAGAGCACAGGATGCATTTGACAGCTCAAGAACACTCATGTGGAAGTCATGAATAGTCTCATCTTCCTTCATCTTCAAGCTTTCAAACTTAGATGTTAGAAGCTGAAGTCTAGACATCTTAACTCTAGATGTGCCTTCATGAGTAGCCTTCAAAATATCCCAAGCAGCCTTAGCAGTTTCACATGAGTTGATCAGCCTGAATATGTTCTTGTCAACTCCATTGAAGATAGCATTTAGGGCTTTTGAATTCCCAAGGGCAAGCTCATCTTCTTCCTTGGTCCATTCTTCTTCAGGCTTAGGTTTTGAGGTGCCTTCTTTATCCTTGCCAGCCTCATCTTTCTCACATACCTCTGGAGCTTTCCACTCTTTAATGACAGCCTTCCAAGCTCTGATGTCTAATGACTTTAAAAAGTAGTCATTCTAGGCTTCCAATACTCATAGTTTGAGCCATCCAAGATAGGGGGTCTATTGACGAATCCTCCAACCTCTTTGTCCATCTTTCACCAGAAAGTAACTTCCCTAGATCTCACCCAGAGACAGACAGGATGCCTGCTCTGATACCAATTGAAATTCTGGTACCAGACGTGTGATGTTAAGGTGCGATGTCACAACAACACACTCTGCAATAATGGACAGAATAAGCAACAGGAAAACACAAGGAATTGTTCACCCAGTTCGGTCTAACTACCTACGTCTGGGGGCTACCAAGCCAGGGATGAAATTCACTACTTGTAGATATAATTTACAGACTCAACACACCAGTTGACAATCTCCTAAACTTATACTCTACTAGTGACTTTCTACCTAAGAAACCACTTAGATATGAGAACACTACTCAATCCCCTAAAACACTCAAAGAACAACCTCTTTGAGATCCCTTGATCTTGCTTCCTAGCTTCGATCAATCAACAACTCTCTATTGCTTCACAGCTTCTAGAGAGGACAGAAAATTCAACACCTATTCAACCTAGAATAGTGTGATTACAAGTACTCTAAACAAACCCTAGACTCTAAGCCTCCAGCTCTTGATCTTCAATCTGTTTTCTGTACCTTCTTCCTTGGTCTTGTGCGCTTTATATAGCTCCTTGAATTTGGATTGGATTTGTCACAATATTTGATCAGATTTGTTAATTAAAAACTGAATCTTTTAAAACAGATTTTATCCCCAAAATCTTTTTAAATCTTCCACCTTTTAATTCTCCAACAAACCTGCAATCAAATCTCCCATGTAACAGAAAATATCTAGCCCAAGATATTCTCATCCAACGAGTCAACACTCTCCACAATTCCAGCTAATACGCGACCCTAATAACAACAAGCCCATGTTGTCATTAGCTTCAGTTCTGCAGGTCTGATGTTACAACATCACCTATGTGACATCAGACATCTACTTCAGCAACTAGCAACCTTAACACAGCCCAGTGTTAAGTGCAATGTTATGACATCAAGCCCATGACATCAAACATAGTTAACCTTCACAACTTAGTACAGCCCAGTACTAAGACTCAATGCTGCACCATCAACACCATGACATCAGCATTGAACACCTTGTTGTTTTACCAAAATTCCAGCTAATCCAGGAACTTACAAGGAGGCTAACTTTGCTGAGGAAAGATCATTATACAAAGCCTAAGAGGAGGCTAACTTCTGCAGGGGATTATTGAGATCCCGAGGCAGGTCCAAGTGGGGAATCAACTCTTGCTGAGGGTTACATCGGAGTTGATAGATCAGATACCTTGAGGTTCTAATTTAGGATAGTGTTATACAGACCCTGGTTGGGGAATTTTTAGGAGAGAGATTGGGTTTTAGAACCCACAAGTTTTAACTCTTGCTGGAGATTAATCCAGAATCCGGGGTTTCTCCTATGTTTTGTAGGGAACTTGAGAATGTCTTTGAGACTCAAGGGTTTTTAGACTGTCCAGGTCTACTGGTATTAGAGAGTTTTATCTTTTATATGATGCCCAAGAGGAGGCCGACTCTTTTAAGGGATGAGTATCAACCCTAAAATTGGTCTAAGGGACTCTTTTTAGAAAGACAGCTCTAGGGAAGGATGACTAAGTTCTGTCCTATACCTTTAAGAGGTCTTCAGGGTCCTTGTATTAAGCCCAAGAGAAGGCATGAGAACTTCTAAGAAGCCGGAGGGTCCTTATACAAAGCCCAAGAGGAGTCGGGGATGCTTTTAGGAAGCCTGTGGGTCCCAAACCAAGAAAAGTTCAGGAAATGCAATTCACCGAGAATAGATCATTTAGTGAAAGTTCTAAGGTTAGAAGAAATTCAAGAGATGTTATTCACCGAGAATAGATCAACTCTGGGGAGTAGAATTTCTTTGACAATTTATAATGTGACAGTCTGAGAAAAGGATCACGAAGAATACTGCCTTTCTCTTTGTTCCATATTGTTTAAGCCCAAGAGAAGACAAGATTGTATCTGGAAATCCTATGGGGATCTAGTTTTATTTGTATTTAAGAGTGACCAACAGGGCTTTACCTAGTTCTAGACCTAGTTGCCGGGGAAAACTCTAAATAACTATACTAGTATATATACAGTTGATATATGACAAGTATGTAAAAGGATATGAAAGAAGACTTACAGTGCACAGCTTCCCACAATACAGTTATATATATATTTGACATGTATTTAAAAGAATGAAAAAGACTCACAGTGTGCAGCTTCCCACAATACAGATATATATATTAAAGCAAGTAAATGAAAGCGGATAAAACTTACAGGTGAGCAAGCTTTCATGCTATATTGTTAGTTGTTCGAAGAAATTAAAGAAAGTTTTGATAACAACTGTATATTTGAACCTAAAAAAGGAAGTTGTTTTGACAAAATTGTACTGGGACTTATACAATGACTGAGGCCCAAGATGGTTTAAAAGGGATTGGGTCTTACACTCTATTAGAGGCCCATGAGTTTGAAAATGAACAAAGATGGGTCTTATAGCTCAAGGAGAAGCCCAATTGGTTTTGTTAAAAAAGGGCGACGATCGCGCCGAACTTTTGAAAATATACAGAGGGACTTATACAGTGTGTGAGGCCCAAAATGTTTATTTACAAAGGGGTTGAGTCTTACACTCTATTAGAGGCCCGTGAGTGTTTGAAAAAGATTGATGAGGGTGGAATCAATCAAAACCCTAATTTTATTTTAAAATGGAATTAATTTTGTTAAAAAATTAATAAAAATTATTGAAAACATGTGAAAAATGAGTGGTGATCTTGGATCAATGTTTCAAAAATCATGTTTTTGTCCACAAAATGATTGAAAACCATTTAAGTTTAGAAAATCAAGAGAAAGAAATTTTTTTAAAATGTAGAAACAAATAAAAACTTAATTCTTTTCAAAAATATCAAAAATGTGAAATAAATAACATTTTTGGGGAATTTTTGTAAAATAAAATATTTTAACATTTTTGTGAATTATTAAAAAAAGAATCAACTCAAAATCATTAAAATTCAGAGAGAAATTAATTTTTGAATCAATTAAATAAAATCACAAAAATTCAAATATTCAAATATTTGAAAAAGGGCGTCAAGAACATCCTGTTCTTGCCCGCGTGCCCTGTTTTACCCAGATTTGCGTTTTCTCATCAATCTCACTAAATACTTGATGGAATAATACAATCCACATATCAATCTGCTCGTTTTCACCTCACGATCATGTCTATGGTCTTTAATTTCATTTATTTTAAGCATGGAATGAGAAATTAAAACAAAACCTCAAGAACCCTAAATTCTACATGAAGGCTGAGAAATTTGATACACGACTCATACAAAGCAATTAATGGAGGGGAAACACTCCATACATGATTATGAACATATGGCAAAATTATTGTGCGAGGAAATATGCATGAATCATGAGATGACCAAGTTGAGGCTTACCTCTTGCAGCTGGTGATCGAGTTCTAGGTTGGAGGTGTTACAGATTGGTTCCAATGATGTGGACAGCTTCCCTAGGTGCTATGGAGTGTGTCTGAATGCTTGGAGTGGATAGAATTGAGCTGAAACTTGATTTGGCACCTCAACTGCAAATCTGTCAAAGGCTTGTGCAGATGGCTGGTGATTTTGTGATTCTGATGTTCCAGATGTTATGTAAGAGTTTGGATCACTTCTATATGTTATATGTGAGGTGTGTGAACCATTGGTTTTGTTGGAATTGCTCTCAAACTAAAAACCCGATGGTGACATGAGTTAGAAGGCAAATTTGGAAGTGATAGTGTAATTTTGAGAAAGGCAAGTGTTATAGGCCTTTGGTGTACTCAAACTGATCAGAAATGAGGTATATTTATAGCGTGTCAAGTTTGTTTTTGCATCAATAGGGAATGGCAACTGCAGCAGGCCTTTGGCCAATGTGGATCAAATGGAATCTCAAGTCTCCTCTAACCATTGACTTGAGATTAGAGCACATGCCTATGGTTCTTTGATTCAAGGATAAGGCTTGACTGAAGTGTTCATCTTTGCTCTGATACATGCCACCTCTAAGCATCCATTGAATGCTCCAAAACAAAATTGGAGTCTTGGCCTCTTTTAGGCTTTTTAGGTTTGGCATGCTACTTGTAGATTTTGGGACTTTGGAGGCTGATAGATCAGTGCTTGTCCCTTGTTTGTTCCCCCTTGAGGTGTGCAGATTGATAACCATGTTTGTTGTTGCACAATTTGATCAAATCGAGCCCTTATGCACAAATCTGCCTTGCCAAGACAGTTTGCAGCAAGGCATGTTGCAGCTGTCATAGCTCCTAGCTCAAGTGAAGTTTCATGGAGTTCTTAGTTATTTTGGAGAGCTGACATATCCTATTTCAACATGATGTCCAACTTTGATTTTGAACCAACTTGAATTACAATGAAAAATGCCTCTACATTTGGGAAAAAATAAGGAAGATTCTGACTTAGTGAAAATTTCACTAAGTGTTGGAAAAATGTCACTTTTAGGTTTTCAGCCATTTTGATCACTCCATAACTAAAAATCTATGAGGAATTGGAATGAGGTGTAGTTGACACTTTTAAAGTATGCCATGAGAGCTACAAATCCAGTTTTGGACCATTCAAAATGGTTGCTTGGATCTCAAGTTATGGTCCTTGGAAGTTGGTACCCTTGCCACTTTGTTCCATAACTTAGAAAAATTCTGAGTTTTTTATGGTTACCCCTTTTACAAGTTAACTCACTTTCTTTGATTTTTCTTGATGAATGATGCTTCTAATCACACATTAACATTGTTTTAGGGTTAAGAAACCTTGTTTGACCAAAAATCCAAAAAGTCAAACTTTGGATTTTTGCACAATTGACTTTTTATCGGATGAAATTCAAACTATGCGATCCTTCGTGAAATTAGGTCCTTGACCTAAATCAAACTTAATGGATATGTTCCATAGGTGTTATAGGGTGTATTGAATCATGTCCCAAGGTTTGGGAGCATGTCCTAGTCAAAAGTCAAAGGTACAGTTGACTTTTTCCTCGAAACCCTAATTGTGGTCCTGATGAAATTGAAATTTGTAGATCAAGCTTCTTGGATCAATACATTGTTGCAAATGGATCAATGTAGTGTATTGGAGACCCTCAAATCATGTCTTGAGGTCTTGGCTCATGTTTTGTCCCAAAAGTCAACTTAGGGGTGAATTAGGTCAAGAAACCCTAATTCCTGATTTTTTGTGAATGCATCCCCTGAGGCAAAATTGACTTGATGATTGGGTCCATGAGGTCCCTTGGAGTATCTTGAGTTATGTTTTGAAGCATTAGCTCATGCCCAGAGGAAAATTTCCACCTGGAGGCCTTGGTCGACCAAAACCCTAATTTGGTGACACTGGCGATCTTGAGGCTTAATCCACTTGGAATGTTGCAACCTTGTACTTGATTCTTGATGCGGGAGTCCTCTTGTTCCTTTATGTGTGTTGGAGAGTTTAGAAAAGTTGAAGATCATGTCATTTCTTGATTGATCCTTTGTCTAAGTGCTCTGAGAGGGCTTAAAACCCTAATGCTTGGTTGTAGTGAATACTCAATCATCTTTGAGGAGATTGATGAGGCATAAAGGTACATTCATATTATGATGATGATTTGCACAATGATGGGAAATCTTAGTGGTCAAAATTTGGGGTATGACACTAGCCTATGATGATTTTAAGATTTTAATCAATGATGTTGATTACAAAAGATCTCAAGGTCGCGGACAAGGCAATAAATCTTCATACATTCCTGGTAATAAGAAAGTATGCACTTATTGTGGCAGAAATGGACATAACATCGATACATGCTATTGAAAGCATGGATTTTCACCTAACTTTGGTAAGAGCACTGCAATGGCCAATATTTCCTCACTTGAATTGAATAAAGCAAGGGAGGGTGTTGATGATGATTCTAAGAGTTGCAAAGGAAATGATGCACAAACTTTTACTAAGGATCAATACGACCACTTAGTGAATTTGCAACATTCATCAAGTTCAATTGGTAATCTTGGTACTTCATCCAGCATAGTCAATGTGGCATCACATACTTCAGGTATATCTAGAATATATCATTCTTTGAATCATTTGAATGTTGGATCATGGATTGTGAACTCGGGGGAAGTGATCACATCTGCTCCTCGATTAATATTTTTAATTCATACAATAAAATAATTCCAGTCAACATTATATTACCTAATGGATATATGGATATGGCGAGATATTCAAGAACCATGACATTCTCACCAGGTTTCATTGCATAAGAAGTATATTTTGTGCTCGAATTTTATATGAACTTGTTATCAATTCCAAAATCATGCTTTGATCTTGATAGTGTTGTGATCTTTAATAATGCTAAATGTTTAGTTCAAGTATGCTTTATCCTATTTATCATTTTCATTCATTAAATAATATATCTAGTTCACAACAACATTTTGCTTTGTCAATTAGCAATACTACTGTACCAGATAGTTACCAAGAGGCAAGCAAACATGACTATTGGATCAAAGCAATGAAATGAATTAAATGTTTTGCAACACAACAAAACTTAGACCTTTGTGATTCTCCACCAACCATCAAACCAATTAGCAGCAAATGGATTTATAAGGTGAAACATAAAGCAAATGGAACTATAGAGAGGTACAAGTCTAGACTAGTATCCAAGGACTACAATCAAGTGGAAGAACTTGACTTTTTCGACACCTTTTCACTTGTGGCAAAGATAACCACTGTTAGGACATTACTTACTTTGGCCTTTATCAATTCATGGAATCTACACCAATTATATGCAAATAATGCTTTTATGCATGGACATTTGCATGAAGATATGTATATGTCAATACCACAAGGTGTTAGCAGTCCAAAGCCAAACCAAGTTTGCAAGTTTCTGAAATTCTTTTATGGATTAAAGCAGGTAAGAAGAAAATTGTATGAAAAATTGATAAAATTCTTGACTAATCAAGGATATAAGCAATCTAATTTAAATCATTCACTCTTTACACTTCATAATGGCTCACAATTTACTTCATTGCTAGTATATGTCGATGACATTATCCTAGCTGGAAACTCCCCGGATGAAATAGAAAGAATGAAGCTCACACTTGATGCAGAGTTTAAGATTAAAGATCTTGGCAAGTTGAAATATTTTCTAGGTATAAAAGTTGTTCATTCCAAAATTGGAATTAGCATATGCCAAAGGAAGTATTGTTTGGATTTGCGAAAGGATACAAGATTGATAGGTTCAACACCTATGAAGACTACCCTTGATCCATCGGTTAAGCTGCATCAGGATTCTAGCAAGCCCTTTCATGACATACTCAACTACAGAAGATTGGTTGGAAAACTGCTTTGTCTCACCATAACCAGACCTGACATTACTTTTGTCACTCAACAGCTGAGCTGAGCCAATTTCTCTCATCACCTACCACAATTCATTATGACATTACTTGCAGGGTAGTAAAATATCTTAAAGGTTCACTTGGAAAAGATGTATTATTCAGTAGAGACTAAAGTATACAACTACTTGGATTCACAGATGCTACTGGGCAGGCTACTTGGAAACTAGGAGATCGACTTCAGGGTACTGCTTCTTCACTAGATCATCTTTGATCTCTTGGAGAGCTAAGAAGCAACAAACAATTTCCAGAAGTTCATCTGAAGCTGAATATCGAGCATTGTCATTTGCTAGCTACAAATTGCAATGGCTTCTCTATTTAATCAAAGACTTGGGAGTGAAGTGCAACAAACCTCCTGTACTCTATTGTGACAATTAGAGTGTTATACATATTGCTGATAATTCATTCTTCCATGAACGTATAAAACATTTAAAAATCAACTGCCACTTTGTGAGAGAGAAGATAGTGCAAGGATTATTCAAATTGCTTCCTGTCAAATCCCAAGCTCAACTTGTTGATTTCTATACTAAAACCTTTGCCACCTAAAAGCTTCAAATCACTCATATTCAAGCTTTAACATGTTTGATATTTACCATGCTAGGTTTGAGGGATGTGTTGAAGCATAAGCAAGATTTTTGACTCACACTCAAGATTTTTGATGAGGAGTTTCAACTCACACTCAAGATTTTCGACTGGGAGTTTTGCATCACAAGGAAACAACTTGACGTTCACCATTACCTATCATACTCCACAAGTAGAGAACTAATGTTCATTGAATATCTTGTTTCAATTATCATAAGTTAGTAGCTAGTTAGAGTTTACTCTCCTTATATATAATTACCATGTAACTAATTTCAGAGTCATTCAATGAAAATCAATTTTTTTCACAATTTGATTTTTATCTTTCTCTATATATTCAAGTTTTTTCTCCTTTCAACTATGATAATGAAAAACTTCATGAACAAATAAGTACTATAAAATTGTCTTCTAATATAGAACGATAAACAAAACAAAAATATACAACAATCACATTCAAAATCTAAAGGCAAGAATTGGTCACCTAAAATACCTAAAAGAAACAAAATAAGAATCCACCCCACAGAAGAGACTAGATGTTAGCCAAAAGATTTTATCATCAACAGAAAAACATCATCCATAAAATTTCAAAATTCTTCAATAATAGGTTGGTGCCACTACACCATCTATTAATTTAATCAGAGGATAAGATTTCAAAAAATATAAGTGTTTTTGAAAATAATATAGGTGCATGCCTTCTAGAATATTAAAGTACTCCCTCTGTTTCAAAATGACTGTCGTTTTACGGGAAAAATTTTGTTTCAAAATGACTGTCGTTTTCACTTTTCAATGTAGTCATAATTGTTATTTTTTCAATTGTGTCATATAATTATTACTCTGTACACTGTTTCCAACACATTAATAACATTAATTTAGTAAAAGTGCAATATCTTATAACAATATCATTATATTTTTTAATTTGTGTGCAAAAATTTTAAACGACAGTCATTTTAAAACAGAGGGAGTATAAAATATCCTTAACCTTAAATTTTGTTTTCGAAATGATATAAATCTTTAACAAATCGCCCAATTGATCAATATGAAACATTCTCATTTTGATCTATAAATTTTCCTCGCATAAGTGAATGACTTCTCTTTCTCGACACGATAAAATAAAATTTGTAATCAAATTTATATAATTAATTTTCATGCATTATGAGAGAGACTAATTCAAATATTTTAAGTAGTAGAGACATGCATGAGTGATAATCATAACAATATACTGATGCATATGGTCCACATGGATCTCATTGTTTCCCCGAATCCTGTTTTATAAATATTTGTTGTTTTCAAAATATTAAATATGCTGTTTTAGGTTTTTATTTTTTATTTTTTAAAGGCAAACATATCATTTCCTTTAAAAATGTATGCATTATACTATATGGTCCATCAAAAAAGCAAGATATCACATAATGATGTCGGTTAGTTTTTGTATTTATTAACTTGTCCATTTATTTCATCATCCTTGTCTCTACAGATTCTCTTACGTAGAGCCGTCAAATGGGCCTGCTGAGACCATTCCACTTCGATTCATTGGAGAAAATTTTATCACATACCTCCACATTTATCTCTATATCTCTACACTTTTGCAAATATTCCAAAAATGCCCATAGTTAAAAAAGTCAAAAATTATTATTGGAATTTCACGATATTAACCGAATAACTTTAAGTAAAAAAATCCGGAATGTATTTTTTCAAACCAGAAAACAACAAACAAAGAAATTGGATTATTGTTTTTTCAAACTGGATAACTTGTATGTAAGTTATCCGGCTACTTACTATCATGAGTTCCGATTTATAGTTTTCTAATGAAACAACTTACATTCACCCAGTTTGTAATTTTCTCGAATTAACCTGATCAATATCTTTAACTTACATACAAATATAGCATAAACAAATATTCCAAAAATATACCTTAAACAAATAAACTCCATAAACATTCACAAGTTAAAACCACCAAGCAATGAAGAGACAAACTAGTATATGAATAGAAGACAAAGCACCTAAAACAATACAAGCATCAATCACCGGAAGTCATGATAGTAAGTAATCTGGAAGGAAAAAAATATGAATCGGATAACTTACATACAAGTTATCCGGTTTGTAAAAACATCAATTTAATTTTTTTGTTTGTTGTTTTCTGGTTTGACAAAAATACTCTGGATTCTTTACTTAAAGATATCCGATTTATATCATGTAAATTTCAAAATAATTTTTGACTTCTTTTACTATGCAGTAAAAAGTAAAATAAAAAATAAAAAAAATTATTAAAGATATTTTTAGAATATTTACAAAAATGTAGGGATATAGGGATAAGTGTGGGGGTATGAGATAAAATTTTCTCCAAAGGATTAAAACATATAAAAGGATTAAAATGAGTCGTCATATTATTTTAATATTAACTTTCATATATATATATATATATATATATATATATATATATATATATATATATATATATATGAGATTAATTAGAATACACTATCAGTGTAAAACTATTTTACACTGACATCCAATTAGAATGAATGGTTTTGACACATGAGAAGAGAGAAACATGGAAGAAATTGTTATTAAAATAATTTAATTATAATTTATTTATATTTATTTTTAATTCCATAATTATGTGTCAAAATGATTCATTCTAATTGGATGTTAGTGTAAAGTAGTTTTACACTGACAGTGTATTCTAATTAATATATATATATATATATATATATATATATATATATATATATATATATATATATATATATATATATATAGAAGTTGATTTGATAAATATTTTAAATATCATTTACTTAAGGTTATGTAACTTTTATTCATTATAATTTTTTTATAAATTTAATATTATAATATTAAAATAAATGATGAATGACTATCTGATTGGTCCATCGACCCACAAAACTAATTGATAGGACTATGCAATAATTTTTTTATGAAAGGCAATACATGAGCCTAACCTAGTTTCTAATAGATTTTGTGGTTCGATTGACCAATCCGATGGCCATTCATCCTTTATTTTAAAATTATAATTTTAAATTCATAAAAAAGTTATTAAAAACTTAATTAAGTGATATTTAAAATATTTATTAAATTAATATATATATATATATATATATATATATATATATATATATATATATATATATTCAATAAAATATAGAACTCGTAGATCTGTCCGATGGACCAGGCTAATAAATACAAAAACTAACTGATGAACTTCAGGTGGTGTCTTTTTATTTGACGAGGCATATAATGCATATCTTTTTAAGGCAGATATAATACAAACCTAAAGCAACATATATTTTGAAAACAACAAATACTTATAAAACATGATTCAGGGAAATAATGAGATCCATGTGGACCATATGCATTATTATCATTAAGATTATCAATCATGCATGTCTTTACTACTTAAAATATTTGACACGATATTTAAGACATGCAGTCTTACACAGTAAAATCTACAGGACCGGCCAAACGAATTTGAAAATCTAAGGCAAAATTTAGAATAAAAGTTTTTAAAATAAAAAATATATAATTAAATTTATAATAATTTTATTTTAATTAAAAGAAACTATCAATAAATTCCTTAAATTATTATTTTCTTGAATTGAATCTCAAAATAATATAAAATTAAATATATTAATTTTATTAACTTAATCCTTAATTAATGTTAAAATTTATATTACTTTTTATCATTTTAATAGCGTGAATTAAATTTATTAATTTTATATATTTTTTGAGTTACATAATAAAAATAATTACTTATTATATTTATATATTTTAAGAATTATATTAAAAAGAGAGTAGTATTTTATAAATTAATTTAAAATTATCGAAAATAGATAAGATGTTAAAATCAAAATTACATTTAATTTTCTTCAATAAAAAATAAAATTTTAATGACAAAATGATAAATATATTATTAGATTAATGACCAATGACATTAAATGAATGAGAATGCAAACTAATAATTTTTATTAATCATTATTAAAATTGATTATGAAAAGAAAAATGCACCTTGAATGAATGAAAATATTTAAGAAAAAGAAAAAATAAGACTCAAAAACTTCCACTAGTAAATATCGAACAACTTCAATCAATATGTATGGTTGTTCCTTTACCACTTGGCTACAACAAATATTTAATTAGGACATGCTTTCGACTATATATAATTGTTGATCAATTTAATTGGAGGCCTAATTTATTATGAGACCCAAGGCAATGGCCTTGCTTGCCTTGCCCTTGGGTTGGGCCTGAAAATCTATAATTCTCAGTCCCACAGTAAAACTTGCAATTCTCAAACCTACTAATGAAAAACTTCAGCTAAGTTGACATATGCATGTTTCTTTCCTAACAATCTGTCACACCCTAATTTTGCGGCTCATTCAATAAATCGATACATACATTGTGACATTTGCATCATCTGCATATCATAGCATGCATTTTATCCTGCATAATGTTTAAAATGTCGACCAGAATAGATCGGTTGAATCAATTTTCAAATGTAAGTAAAATTAACTGGCAAAAAATTTCGAGATCGGGCTTGCAGTTATCAGTTTTATTAATGTACGTTTCATGTAGCTTAATTTGGTGTGCTCGTTTAATTTTTTCAACTATATTTGCGGCCACTTTGATCAACCTTAGCCTTTTCAACCGAGCATATTTTACTTCAAAATTTGATATTTTCCTGTCTGTTTTTGGGAAGTTTATTTTGCGTAGAACATTTTAATGTGTTCATTTTTTTTGTGCATTTTCGCGCTCAATTTTTACTCATTTTAATCCCTTTTATTTATTTTTATTCATCAAAGTGTTCATAAAAAATAAATAGAATTAACCTTGTTCTCATTTCGATTTTATTTTGTTATCTAAAATTGTTTGAATTTTATTTGTTTGATTAGTTTTAATTCATTTTATCACTAAATGACATCTAGAAGGGGAATTTGTGGGATTTTGAAACTTTAAACCTTAATTTAACTAATATATATAATAAATGTTGTTGGATGGAAAAAGGAGAGACCTACCCAATAATCCCACACGACACAAAAAGAGAGGGCATTGGTTTCTTTTTGAAAAAAAAAAGGGTTAAATATACTTCGCCCCCTGCCAATATAGCGAGTTTTGGTTTTGCCCCTCTGAAGTTTTTTTTTTTTGAACGCCCCCTCACCAAACCAAGATTCTATTTCCACTCCCCCCTGTGCTGACTGGACAGGGGGAATCTGCACATGTGGCAAAGGAATCTGTCACGTGGCATTTGCTGACTGAATAATTATTTTTTATTTTTTATTTTTTTAAATTTTTTTAAATTTTTTTAAATTTTTTTAAATTTTTTTAAATTTTTTAAATTTTTTTAATTTAAAAAAAATCTGAAAAAAAAACTAAATAAAAAAAAAAGAATAAAAAAAATAAATAAAAAATAATTATCCAGTCAGCAAATGCCACGTGACAGATTCCTTCGCCACATGTGCAGATTCCACTTGTCCAGTCAGCACAGAGGGAAGTGGAAATAGAATCTTGATTTGGTGAGGGGGCGTTAAAAAAAAAATACTTCAGGGGGGCAAAATCAAAACTCGCTATATTGGCAGGGGGTGAAGTATATTTAACCCAAAAAAAAGAGTCTCTCACTTTGCTGAAGGAACCAAAAACGCAGGCAAAAAGAAAGAGGGAGAGAAACGTTTGTCTCTTCTTCAACCTCTTTCCCTTTCTCTCCACCACCATAACCCACTGGTTTTCCTCCAATTCACGTCCACCTCTCTCACTCTCCGTCGGCGACGGCCAAGAAAAAGTCTCTCAACCACCATAAGCTCGTAAGACCGCCTCCTACTTGCATTCATCTCTGACCCAAATAACCTCTCCATTCTCTCTTTTCGGTGAGCACCTCACAACCTTTCACATTTGTTCACTCTCCTACGAACCAACTTGAAATTCTAGTACCAGATATGTGATGTTACGTGTGATGTCACAACAACACACTCTGCAATGGACAATGTAAAACAACAGAAGAGTACACAAAGAATTGTTCATCCAGTTCAGTTAAACAACTTACTCTGGGGGCTACCAAGCCAGGAAGGAATTTCACTATCAGTAGAATTAATTTACAGACTCAACAACCCAGTTGACATCTCCTAAACTTAATCTCTACCTAATGAACTTTCTACCTAAGAGACCACTTAGGTATGAGAACACTACTCACTTCCTAAAACACCACAAAGATCACACTTTGAGACCCACCTTGATCCTGCTTACAAGCTTTGATCAAGTAACAACACTCTCTTGCCTCACAGCTCTAAGAGAGTACACCTTACAACTCACCAATTCAACCTAGAATGGTTTACAAAATACTCGTCCAAACACAATGATTGACCCTCAGTCTATGCTCTCTATCTTCTGTACTTTCTTCAAAGGATTGATGCGCTTCATATAGCTATTTGATTTGGTCTTGGACCTGCTACAATATCTGACCTGATTTGTTATTTAAAACTGAATCTTCAAAACAGATTTTCTCTCTCAAAATCTTCTTAAATCTTCAGCCTTTAAACACTCCTATAAATCTGCATCAGATCTGTTTGCAACAGGAAATATCTCCTCCAAGATATTCGTATCCAATAACTCTAACAGCTCTCCCAAATTCCAGCTAATACGCTTGACCCTAAAAACATCTCAAACCTGATGTTTTACTGATCTGCATATCTGATGTCATGACATCGCATGTGACATCAGACTTCAAAACTTCAACATCTTAAAATTATAACATTAACCATGTTAAGACTCAATGTTAAGACATCACCCATGTGACATCAACATTGAACAACTTTGTTTTACCAAAATTCTAGCCAATCCAAGAACTAATAATCTCCCCCTTTGGCTAATTTTGGCTAAAACAAACTCTGTAACATCAGAGACTTCAGCAGCGGATAAAAAAAATTAGTATAAAACTCCTAGCAGCACTTCTTCAAACAGCTCCCAAAAAAAACAACAATGGTCAGGCTCCCCCTCAACTTCTGCACTTCTACATCACAACTAGCAGCACTACTTGGCATGGGCTAACACTCCCCCTTTTTAGCCACAATTGGACAAACACCAACTTGAAGTCTTTCTAACAACCAGTTAGTCCTAATCTAGCTCTCATTGTCAGTCTAAAGTCAGCATACAAGACAAGATAAATCATAGAACATAAAAAGTGCTTAAAAAGACACAATATTCAAATTACATAATTCAGTGCAGAACAAAACACAAAAAAAAAACTATTGTCTAGCAGAAATAACACAAGAACTAATCTTCATCAGAGCTAGGGCCATCTTCACCATCCTCTCCATCTTCCTCAGAATTGACACCTTCAGCATTTACATCATCATTATCATCTTGTTCCAAGGACTTGATCAGCTTCTCAATCTCATTCTTTCTAGTCATGCTGGTACTGATCACAACATCCAGATCCTTACAAGTAGCCTTCAATCCTGCAAGCAAATCAGCCTTGGTACTTTTCTTCTTGTTCCCAGCATCTGATGTTGAGACAATGTCTAGAACATGACTCCCAACAAATAATTTTGGATGCATAGATAAAGTAGACTCCCTCTTGCAGGCTGTGTCTGAACTTGTCAATATGCCAGGATGTTGTTTCAGAATTACCCCACAAATAAGAGATGGGAATGCTATAGGCATTTTGATAGCATTAGTGGTGGCATGTTTCACAGTCTGTTCAAAAATATATGATCCATAGTCAAATTTCTTCTTAGTGCCCACAGCATAAATGAACCTTCCTAATCCCACAACTGTTGTGGTTTTATGATTAGTTGGCACCCAATTTGTAGCTCCAATTCTGTGCAAGATAGCATACTTAACACTAAGTTTGCTAGTTGGCAGTTTTCCTTTCAAGGGCCACACCTTAACTTGACCAGCAGTTATTTCCTTGCAGACATCATTATCAGTGACTTCTAGCTCTGTAAACTCTTCTTCTTTTCTTCCTAGGTAATTGTTGATAACCTCAGGAGAGAATCCAATACATTTTCCTCTCACAAACACTTTCATGAAATCCACACTTCTTTTTTCAGAAATATTCATAGGAATATTGACCATAAATTCCTTAAACAGACTGTCATAACACTTGGGGAACCCACACACAGTCTTCATCAATCCAGTAACCTTTATCACCTCTATGACTTCTTTAATTTCCATAGCCTTCTTGCCAATGTCTCTTTCAAGAGCAAGTCTTCTTTGACAAACAAATTTCCACATGGAAGCACTGCTTGCATAATGGAATGAAATGTTGTCAACAGGAACATCAGGTATCTTGTCAGCAATTCTCTTCAAGATTGACTTTCTCACAGGGGTGATTTCTTGAACATCATCCTCAACATCATACTCTGATTCAGATTCTTCCACTAGCTTCCTCTTTCTGGGATTCACATCAACTTTGCTCCATGTTTTTGTAGGACCAACAATATAAGTCTTTTTCTTCTTTTCTTCAGCTGACTTCTTTGGAGAATATTCCACATTCTTTCCTTTCCTTGTTTTCAGTCTCTTGGCTAGACTAGGAACAACATTCCCAATCACTTTATCATCAGACAGATCCACAACATTTACCACATCTTCATTCTTCTTTCCACCAGGGCTAGTTTCAACATCTCTATCAGGCGATGTTCTGACATTTATTTCAACATCAGCTTCCTTCTGAACACCTTCTTCTTCACCACCTACTTCAGCATCCTCAATGACAGACATAGCCAGTCTGTGAAGATTTGTATCAGCACTTTGCATGTCCTGCTTTTCAGCAGGCATCTGTCTAAGGGGAACAGAAATGCCTTTTACAGATAAACCCTTATCCAAAATTTTGGTGGCAATCTGATTAAGACTGCGATCAACATCAAACCTCTCTTCAACGGCTTGAGAGGTGGAAGACTTAGATGCAGATTTATCGCTAAAAAGTACATTAGTGACTAGCCTCTTAGTTTCATTATCATTAAATTTAGTTCCAGCCCTTTTGGGTTGAAGTTTGGAAGGTCTTGACTTACCAGATTCAGGAACCATCATGGAGATGGGTTCTATATTCAAAGCTTCTTCTGCAGAGCCCTCTTTTGTAGAAACCCTAGCTTTATCTCGCGATGAACTTTGTGAAGAAGATTTCTTAGATGGAGATGATATATGTTTTGACATTGTTCCTGTGAAGCACTTGAGGACCAGAGAAGGATTGCTACTTCTGTTGATGGAGTAGGAGACGAACAGTCTAGGGGTATGGTTTTTGATGAAGCGTGTGATAGCTACAATAGGAAATGATGGCCTAAGGTATGGAGCCTGATTTTGTGGATCACTTGAACGCTCATCAATGAGTTTCTCCCTCCAAAATACCTTTCCTTTTAAATTTTTAAAAGAATTCACCCCATAAGTTATTAACCCTACTTGACCTTTCAACATGCTCAGACTTTCACACTCAATGTTACAGTCTGATGTCACAACATCAACCTTAACATCACCAGATGAGCTGACCTCTTGAGGTACCCATTGATAACAATTATCTCTGGATCTGACTCCTTTCATAACTACCTTATTTTCCTCATTAGTTATCAAACACTCATCTTTAGTGTAGCTGACCTTATATCCATCATCACAGAGCTGACTTATGCTAATCAAGTTAGCACTCAAACCTTTGACAAGAAGCACATTGCCAAGATCAGGTCCATCATGACACTTCACTTTTCCAACACCTTTTACCACCCCTTTCTCTCCATTTCCAAAAGTAACATCAATTGAGGAGCAAGAATTAACATCTACCAATTGGTTTTTGAATCCAGTCATGTGCTTTGAACAACCACTGTCAAAGTATCATCCATCCTTAGCAGAGTGGCTATCTGAAATGTGAGCCAATAGACATGTAACCTCAGCTTTAGGAACCCACTGTTTAACAACCTTGGGCCTGTTATCCTTCTGTCTAGGTTGAGGGATAAACTTGAAGCTTGAAGCAAGAAAATTGCATATGCCCAAATCTTCCACAATAGAAGCACCTTACTCTTTCTTCTCTGAAGTTGTTAAACTTCCTGCCACCTTGATGATGAAACTGCTGTGGCGCCATCTATAGTACTGGTGCTGTTTTCTTCCATAGTTTGCCTGTCTCCTGTAGTGAGGATTCTGTCTCTTAGGCTGTCTTCTATGGTGATGTGGCTTCCTTCTTCAATAATAATGAGGCACACCATTATTGTATTCAAATCCATACATGTTCCCCTGATGTTGAGACATCTGATGGAACATGTTAAACCTAGGAGCCTGCATACACCTATGGTATTGAGGAGGCATATACTGCCTAGCTCCATAAGTATGTACATTCCCTTGATGAGGACCATGAGCATACCTTTTCCCAATATTTTGAGGTTGTTGGTGAGCAACCTGCTTGGGTTTAGGATTATGTCTCTTTTTGTTATGTTGAGACATTGGTTGAGACATGTCCTTTTTGGTTCTTGAAGTACTAGCTTCAGCAGAAACCTTCTCCTCAACAAATCCTAAGCCAGATTTGTCTCCTGCTACTCTTTCTGCCTGAAGGATCTTATCAAGAGTATCAGATCCACTGTTCAACATTCTAACAAATTTTGTCATTTGATCAAGTTGAGATTTAACCAACAATACTTTATTTTCAAGATCAGCTTTAACAGTCTCAAGCTGAACAATTTGTTTCTTTTGTTTCTCACTTTCTTGACATACCTCTGCACTCTTCAGACATAACTCTTGATAGGAGGCTGCTAACTCCTCAAAATTCAGTTCCTCATCACTTGATTCTCCATCAGACACACATGTCCCTGTCAAGGCTCTAACATGCTTGGCTGACTCTTCTTCACTTTCACTGTCAGTATCAGACCAGGAAACTGTCATGCCCTTCTTCTGCTTCTTAAGGAATGTAGGACATTATTTCTTGACATGCCCATAACCTTCACACTCAAAGCATTGGATCCCTTTGTCTTGAGCAGTCTCCTCTTCATCCTTTTCTTTTGATTTACGGATGTCAGAGGAGATGTCCTTAACATTGGGTTTGTAGCTCCTATTCATTCTATTAAACACCTTGTTGAACTGTCTTCCCAGCATAGCAATAGCCTGAGATAGCTCCTCCAGAGATTCAGCACCATTCCCTTTCTTCTCTTTTTGAGTATTAGATACCAAGGCTATACTCTTGGTCTTCTTTTCAGGTTCCTCTTCATTCAACCCTAACTCAAAAGTTTGAAGAGATCCAATTAGCTCATCAACTCTCATTTTTTTGATGTCTTGAGCTTCTTCAATTGCAGTCACCTTCATCTTATATCTCTTGGGAAGGGACCTAAGGATTTTCCTTACCAGCTTTTCATCAGTCATCTTCTCTCCCAGAGCACTAGAGGCATTAGACAGCTCAAGAATACTCATATAAAAGTCATGAATAGTTTCATCTTCCTTCATCTTTAGACTTTTAAACTTTGATGTCAGAAGTTGAAGTCTTGACATCTTAACCTTTGAAGTTCCTTCATGAGTAGTCTTTAAGATGTCCCAAGCTTACTTAGCAACTTCACAGGTATTAATCAACCTGAATATGTTCTTATCAACTCCATTGAAAATAGCATTTAAAGCTTTGGAATTACCAAGGGCAAGCTCATCTTCTTCCTTGGTCCATTCTTCTTCAGGTTTCAGTTTTGAGCTGCCTTCTTTTTCTTTCCCAGCATCATCTTTCTCAACAACAACAGGTGCTTTCCATTCTTTTATGATAGCCTTCCAAGCCCTACTGTCCAAGGATTTCAAAAAGGTAATCATCCTTGGCTTCCAATAATCATAATTAGAGCCATCCAGAATAGGGGGTCTATTCACAAATCCACCAACTTCCTTGTCCATCTTACCAGAAAGTATCAGCCCTAGATCTCACCCAGATGTAGAGCAGGATGCCTGCTCTGATACCAATTGAAATTCTGGTACCAGATATGTGATGTTACGTGTGATGTCACAACAACACACTCTGCAATGGACAATGTAAAACAACAGAAGAGTACACAAAGAATTGTTCACCCAGTTCAGTTAAACAACTTACTCTGGGGGCTACTAAGCCAGGAAGGAATTTCACTATCAGTAGAATTAATTTACAGACTCAACAACCCAGTTGACATCTCCTAAACTTAATCTCTGCCTAATGAACTTTCTACCTAAGAGACCACTTAGGTATGAGAACACTACTCACTTCCTAAAACACCACAAAGATCACACTTTGAGACCCACCTTGATCCTGCTTATAAGCTTTGATCAAGTAACAACACTCTCTTGCTTCACGGATCTAAGAGAGTACACCTTACAACTCACCAATTCAACCTAGAATGGTTTACAAAATACTCATCCAAAGACAATGATTGACCCTCAGTCTATGCTCTCTATCTTCTGTACTTTCTTCAAAGGATTGATGCACTTTATATAGCTATTTAATTTGGTCTTGGACCTGCTACAATATCTGACCTGATTTGTTATTTAAAACTGAATCTTCAAAACAGATTTTCTCTCTCAAAATCTTCTTAAATCTTCAACCTTTAAACACTCATACAAATCTGCATCAGATCTGTTTGCAACAGAAAATATCTCCTCCAAGATATTCGTATCCAATAACTCTAACAGCGCTCCCAAATTCCAGCTAATACGCATAACCCTAAAAACATCTCAAACCTGATGTTTTACTGATCTGCATATCTGATGTCATGACATCGCATGTGACATCAGACTTCAAAACTTCAACATCTTAAAATTATAACATTAACCAATGTTAAGACTCAATGTTAAGACATCACCCATGGGACATCAACATTGAACAACTTTGTTTTACCAAAATTCTAGCCAATCCAAGAACTAACACAACTTAACACCATAACCATCGCGGGAGTTGTACGTTGGCCAGCAGAAAATATGTGCGTATGTTTGCTGCTAATAAACACCACTCAGATGGTCGTGATAATACCAAATAACCTTATTCTATTCAAGATCTCAACATTTAACTTGTTTATCGTCACCAGCAGAAAATATGTGCGTATGTTTGCTGCTAATAGCAAGGCGTCTTACTTGTTCGATGTGGCCTGTTAATGTGAGCTTTCGAACACCACTTGCCAGGTCCCATATCTTGATAGTTCGATCTTCAGAACCAGTGGCAAACCATGTATTATTGGGATCAACTGCAACAGATCTCACCCATCCTAAGTGACCAATGATGACCCTGTAGTTTTTCCGGGTCGTGGCTATTTACTTGGCATGAGCATGAAGTTTAGTCTTCTAGGCATTGGACTTAGGCTTGTTTGCAAGACTTGGGATTTGGACTATGGTTCATGATATTTTAGGCCTAGTCATGATTTGTAGAGTAACTTGTCTTGTATTTTGTGTATTCTTGAATTTTTGACATTTTGAATCATCTTTTGTACACTTTGAATTTTTGAATTAATGTGAACTTTCATCTTGAGCTTTGTATGCTTTGATGGAAATTGAACGTCATGAACTTTTTGTAGTGAGATTAATTTAAGCTTATCTTGTAAAGAACATGTGAACTTTGTAAAGAACCATTGAATCTTGAAATCATCTTGTACACCTTGCACTTTGTAACATTGACATGAAGAAAAGAAATGGAGTTTGAAACAAATATGAAAATTTGGAATTTTGAATTGGATTTTTGTAGAAAAATTGGTTTATGGTTTGGAAATGAATTTTGAAAAAGTAGATATGGATATTATTTATTTGGATATAGATTGAAATGGATTTAAAAATGGATATTGATGTGAGAAAAAGATTTTTGGTAATGACTATGGAACATTGGCCATGGGCATTGGTTAATGGAATCTTTGGATTTTTGTGGAAGAAATGGTTTATGGTTTAGAAAAAAGAAAAAAAAAATGATTCTAAAATGTGGGTTTTGGATTATGGTTCTAAAGGAATGGACCTTGAATTGAATATGATAATGGGTATGGATAATTGGTTTAGTGTTAAATGGATTTGAAAATGGTTAAGAAAAATGGGTAATGAAGAATGGAAAATGGATTTTGAACTTGGATGTGAATTTGGATGGTAAGTGATGATGAATTTGAATAATCCACTTTGTTACTTGAATCCTAAGAAATCCACACAAACTTAAATCAAATTCTTGGGCAAAATAAATGCTCAAGATGCTTGATGCCATTTTAACATTCTTGAACCAATTGATCTACTTGCCTTCCATGCCATGCTTGTCTTATGAATCTTAATCTTCAATTTAATCACAAATCAATCATATTCCTTCTGATGAGATCTTAATCCATATTTTAGCAAGCAACACCTTGACTTAATGAAACTCCAAGCAATCTTTTAGATGATGATGAACTTAGCACGAGAACCGTGCCTTGAGGAATCCTTAGAAATAAGGATACAAATCGTAATGCATATTGCCATGAAACCCTAACCAGTCTTAAATTGATGAACATGCTCAAATACCAATGAAAGGAAAACCCTAATTCTCCCTGAGATATACACTGGGGCTTCTGAGAAATATTAAATAAGATGACCTTGATGCTTGATGGACCTTGATAAGAAGATGCTCATGATGATGGTAGTTCAAACCCTGCCTCAACTTGAGGGTAATAACCAACTGAATCACCTTTGAATGAGGAAAACTCAAATCACAAGAAAACCTTTAATCCCATGCCTTAGGAACTTATGAAATGAATGATTGTGAGTGTATGACCTAGTGGAAAAACACATATGTATGTGAAGCAAAAGCCAATTAGTGTTAGGTAAAGTGAGGGCAAATTTTGGGGTCCAACAGCTGCCCATATTCAATCAACTTAAACCTGAAGGTATGAAAAGCGACAGCTTTCAAACATTCGAGGTGGAAGGAGATTGAATACTAAAAAGAACCCTAAAATTTTCACTCTAGGGATGAAAGAGTAGTGTAATAAAACCCACACAAAGGATAAGGTAGATTATGATGGTATACCAACTGAGGTTATATTCTGAAGGATGCCAGTCGGAAGTGGGCTTTAGTACGAAAAGGTACCAGCCGAAGGTGGATTTACCAAAGGATGTCAGCCGAAGGTGGACTTAGAAATAAAAGATACCAGTCGAAGGTGGGTTTAAACAGAAGTACGCCAGCCGAAGATAGATTTAAAAGATATGTCAGTCGAAAATGGACTTAATAAGATGCCAGTCGAAAGTGGACTTAACAGATATACCAGCCGAAGGTTGATTTAATTAAAGACGTCAGTCAAAGGTGGGCTTAATAAGGATGTACCAGCCGAAGGTACGTTTAATAAAGGTGTACTAGCCGAAGGTGGGTTTGATAAAGATGTACCTGCCGAAGGTGGGTTTAATAAAGAAGTACCAACTGAAGGTGGGTTTGATAAAGATGTATCAGCCGAAGGTGGGTTTAATAAAGAAGTACCAGCCGAAGGTGGATTTGCTAAAGATGTACTAGCCGAAGGTGGGTTTGATAAAGATGTACCAGACGAAGGTAGATTTAGTGGGACGCCAGTCGAAAATGGACTTAAAAAGGTATACCAGCCGAACGTGGTCTTACAAAGATATGCCAGCCGAAGGTGGACTTGGGAAGATATACCAGCCGAAGGTGGATTTTGAAAGAATGCCAGCCGGAGGTGGATTTACGACAGAGGTACCAGCCGAAGGTGGATTTGAAAGAATGCCAGCCGGAGGTGGACTTACAATAGAGGTATCAGCCAAAGGTGGATTTGAAAGAATGTCAGTCGCAGGTGGACTTACAACAGAGGTACCAGCTGAAGGTGGATTTGAAAGAATTTCATTCCAGATGTCGTGGTGGGTTGGTCACACGTCTACCTCTGATCGGGTTTTCTTCTGGTATGGGGAAGGGGAATCGAAATTTGGTCGGGAAATACCCCAGTGACGTCCAAATAACTTCGATGGAAGATCTCGTAAGTTCGCAAATATCTGGAGCTATGCACTCAAGAACCTACAAAAACACCTAAAACATGTAACAAAAAGCATTTCATTCCATAAAGAAGTATTTTTACATACTCTTCCATTACAAGGTGTTATACAAGCAATACATAAAAAAATAGAGGAACCCAATCGGTCTAATTCCCTAGAGAAAGGATTTCTCCCATCTACGGCTTCTTGATCTAGATGGATCTACTCCATAGAAAGCATCAATAGGCAGTGTAAATTCTTCACTTGCTGCAAAATATTTTCAAATGAAGTGAAATCGCCTATTGGGTAGAGCTCATACACTCATCCACCTACTGGCTAAGCAAAGCATTTCGAGGACACAAAACTTTAATTCTTTTTTAGCAGATCCCAAATGGCCCCAAATAGTAGTCAGTGCTTGGTCTTTCATCGCCACAGTCTTTACTAGATGAACCACCTGTTCAAAGTGAGACCCAACGGGCTTCAAGGGAAGGAATGCCTTCTCCACCATAGAAAGAGAGATATGATTTTTCTTTACTTCATGTAGGTACATGTCCTGCTGAAACTTTAGATCGCAGACATTATCCCCCATTTGTTGCTTTTTAACGTGGTGTCAATCAGACCAAAAAGACTCTTAGTGACCGAACGCACCATAGGCCAAAGTAGCCGAGGCATGCTAAGTATATCGAGTTAGAGTAGCTAGTTCTTCCTCCATAACAGACCCACAAAAGCTATCCAAATAAGCGTAGTCCTAGTCCAAAGGAGGATGTTGGCAACCCCCGAAAGAATAGGAGCCAGATCCCGTCAGTAGAGGGCGGGAAGTTACACCTAGAACATTCGATAAAGTCGGCAAGTTCTCTGCAACGACGTCAGTTCTAATCGACTGTATTCCCCGCCTTAGAAGATGAAACAACTCTTTATTATCCATGTATTCTTCATACAATTATGGGAAAAGAAAATGCATTAGAAAATGCAAATTAAAAATTTCAAAAGCTCAAAGGTTTCATAGCTTACCGAAGATGATTTTTATCTCTTCCCGAGATTGGCCTCCTATTAGCAAGTGGACGTCAATAAGGCGCTTCAATCATCTCTTATCAACCTCCTCTACCAGAGTACCTCCCCCTATATATCCCATATTGTTGATAAACTTTATTAACCAATCCTTCTAATACTGAGTCTCATCGTGGAAATCATTTTCATTGTATACATAAAGACGGTTCATTAATAGAAAATGACCTTCAGCCCAATACTTGGAGAACAAATTGGCACATTTTCCCTCCACTCCGCCGCTGATGTGGCAAACTATAACATGATCTTTAGGGCTGATCGAAGTTATCAGAAAGAATCGGTCCTCAAAATACTGAAGCTTAGGAAGAGGTCCAAAGTCATGGATATTGAACTTCAAATAAATTAATCCTCTACCCCTTGTTTAGGTCCTTGGGTCACTGCGATATCTAAAAAAAAATGAAAGAAAAGGACCACAGAAGCCTCTTCATTCAAATGCTCACACCAATACTGGTATACTTTCATATATGCCCAGCAGGTAGGATGAAGTTGCGAAGGCGCCATAGCCAAATATTTTAGAATTTCTATCTCAAAGGCAGTAAAGAGGAAACGAATGTCCGTGGTGAAAAAAGCACATTCATCAAAAGGAATGGCGCAAGCTCCATACTTGTCACATATTCTTTCATCCTTATAAGGACTCAGGATTCTCCAATCGGAAAGGAATGACACAAGCTCCATACTTGTTATATATTCTTTCATCCTCATAAAAACCACATGCATTCTTGGAGGATGAGTACATTGCATTAGTACATTTACATTGTGATTGTCGTTGCTATTTTGTGAATTCTTGTGTGAGAATGATAATTGATGTTATGTATGACTATCCTAATTGGTTAGTACATCGTTAACATTATGAACGTATTTCCCTCCCTTTTGTTTGCTTGTGTGGCTTGTTGGGCTGATGGAATAAATACTCAGGTAGAAGATACTTATCTACTGTTGAGTCGGAGGATGACGTAGTGGCCTTCTTTGTGGTTTATCGATTTGAGTTTATTTTAGATTTCGCGTGTCGCTCTCATAGTGTAACACTGGAATGAGTTACCTTTCTGTTTTGTGTTCTGAGAGTTTGAACTATTTGTTTTAATTTAAAGGGTTAATAGCTAATTTGCACTCTGCCATATGGGCGAGTTTTAAAAAAAAAACCTGTAAAAAAAATAGATTTCATCCTTGAAATTTCAAGATTTCTCTATTTTGCTCCCTTAATGGATTTAGGTGTTAAAAGGTTAAATATCAAATAGTAAAAATTTGACTCCAACAAAGTTTGAACCCAAGACATAATGCTTGCAATGGGCGTCCCCAAAACAATGGGCTGCTTGATTTAGTTGTGTACTAGTTTGCATCAAATATATATGTAACAACATTTTAATTAATACAATTAAAAAATAATTTTAATAAAACTGAAATTAATTTCACTTATACCATTTAATTTCAGTTAATTTATTAATATTATTTACTTTCAATTTATTATTTTATTTATTTATTTTATTTACATTCAACTTAATATTTATTATATTTATATTTAATAATTTAGTTTATTTTTTAAATAATAATATTAAAATATATTTAATTTTTATTTTATAAATATATATATTGACGTTTGTATAAAGTTTGTATGTAATAAATATTAAAATATAAATAAAAATGTTGAAATATAATAAAATAAACTAAATTAATATATATCTTAATTAATTTTAATCAACTAAATTTTTTTAATGTTTTAATTTATAAACTAAATTACAAACTTTTGTATTAAGTAAATTAACGTTTGTATTAATTAAATTAATGTTTGTATAAAGTTTAAATGTATATTTTAGTTTATTAAGAATAAACAAACGTTATATCTTTTTAATATATATCATAATTACTTTCAACAATATATATATATATATATATATATATATATATATATATATATATATATATATAGAGAGAGAGAGAGAGAGAGAGAGAGAGAGAGAGAGAGAGAGAGAGAGAGGAGAGAGAGAGAGAGAGAGAGAGAGAGAGAGAGAGAGAGAGAGAGAGAGAGAGAGAGAGAGAGAGAGAGAGAGAGAGAGAGAGAGAGAGAGAGTTTAATTGGTATGCATTGACAGTGTAAAATAATTTTACACTGTCATCCAATAGAAATTCACTAATTTGTCATGTCATACTGTTAATTTAAAATTTACAGTATGATGTGGCGGAATACATGATGGTGATTGGTTGACAGTGTAAAATTATTTTACATTGTCAGTGTATATCCTATTTTCAGTTAATTTATTACTATTTTCTCCTATTGTCAGTGTAAAATAATTTTACACTGTCAACCAATCATCATCATGTATTCTGTCACATTATACTATAAATTTTAAATTAATAGTATGACATGACAAATTAATGAATTTCTATTGGATGACAATGTAAAATTATTTTACACTGTCAATGCATACCAATTAAACTCTCTCTCTCTCTCTCTCTCTCTCTCTCTCTCTCTCTCTCTCTCTCTCTCTCTCTCTCTCTATATATATATATATATATATATATATATATATATATATAATGCAAATAAGTAAACAACAAAAGTAAGTCGTTCAGTGGTTTGGGGCACCCTTTGCAAGCATTATGTACTGGATTCAACACCCTTTGACACATTGTCTCATTCTAATCATTCATATTTAAACCTCAACTTTCTCCATTGCATTCTCTTCTTTCAATTCAAATTTCACATCTCTTTCCCATTTCATTTTTCCATACTTTTTCACTTTCATTTTTAATTTTTTAACTCTTCATTTTTTTTCCCTTTTTTTCTCTAAGTATCAACTATCTTTCTATTAAAATTAACTACTACCAAACTACTTAAATTGTTCTTTCCTTTAAATTACTTTACACTAATAAAAGATTAAAAAAAGTAAATAACTAATGTCTCATTTTTTTCCAACTGACATATGATTATCATTCCAATCATTATAATTATAGTATATGATTATCATATTAAATATTTATTGGTGTATAAATGTATACAATGCTGGAATTTTATTTTATTTTTATGACAAATTTAATCAATTTTATTTATTTATTATTATTAAAAATATTAATTAATCTATTTTTAAATTTTAATAAAATTAAGAATTTATTTTCATGAAATTATATAATTCTCAATAGTCAGACACACAACTAACTTTCCATCTCACAGATTGAAATTCTGGCACTCTAACACATGTTAATACTGATGTTCTCACATAAGAACATATTGTCAAGACAGATGTTACAACATCTTCTGTCTGGAAGAACAAATAAATATAACTAAAAATAAACTCCAGAAAGATAAATAACACAGTCAATTGCTAACCCAGTTCGGTGCAACATCACCTACATCTGGGGGCATCCAAGCCAGGAAGGAAATTCATTATGATAGCATTAGTTCAAATATAAACTCCATCGTTTACAATTTCTCACCTAATCATTACCTTGTGCAACTTCTACCTAGAAACTCTCTAGATATGAGATTCCCCTCTCACTTTCCAACAGTCACAAACCAGTGACAATACCTCAAGAGACCAGAACAAAAGAACACTCTTCCAACAACAATACTTAATTTTTCTTAAAAGCTTCAAACTAAGAACAATACACTCTTGCTTATAAGCTTAAGAGTGAACAATAAACAACATACAATCAGTCTACCTCAATGTATCAAAAGATACATGGGTGACTTACAAAGTCACACTAAAGAGTTCTCAAAACCTAAGACTCTAAAACTTCCCCTTATTTTTACAAAAGTGAAAGCCGTGAACACATTAGGTTTAGGTTTCTCTTTATATACTCCCTAGCAGTCCATGGGCTTCTAAATCTTCACCCAGATATTGTTTGATCCACACACTAAGGGCTGCATCAATTATGAAGAAAAATATCCTTAAATCTTGGAACAAATCATCAAGTTTCCTAAATTGTCTCAACATCCAATTTTAGAAACTTATAAACAGTTGGAGATCAAATCAAATGTTCCAGATAAAATCTTCTTGACCTGTGAAAATAAGTGAGATATATCCAAAAGAAATCTCACAGAATCAAATTAAATCAGTCAAGAATAAGACTACAACCTGTATTGATGTTCTAGTACAGCATGTCACATCATCTGTTAGAACATTTGTCTTCAATGTTGACATACTAACAAGTTAGGACATTTCTCCTAACATCTTTCTATGAACCATGTTTTAGAAAAATTATTGTCAATCCTAAAACCATGGAACTAACAATCTCCCCCTTTGGAAAATTTTGGCTAAAACATCCTTTGCTTAATGAACCTGGAGAGAGGAATAAAATCACAAACATAAAGCACAAGCAAGCTACATGATCAACAAAAGATATATCAGAGATATAATGCAGCTACAAACTAAACATGTTCATTACTCCCTCTGTCATACATAATCAATGCTCCCCCTCAAGGGGAAAACCCAAATCACCAGAAATCCAAATATGAACTATCCAAGTTCACACAACCCTCTCAAGGGTAAAACCCAAATCACAAGACAAACAGTCATTAGAAGCACGTACAGCAGAAGCCTTGTACATAACTCAGAGAACTAGAATAACATATTACCATATTGTAACTAAGGTTCTCCATAAACAGAACATGTCAGAACATGTGATTGCACATCATTGCACATATACATCACATCAGTAGCAGCAACATAAGAAGGACAAACTATCATGGTTCCCTTAAATAGTTGCATACAGCAAGCAGCACAAATATACTACTCTTCCTTTAGCAGTAGTACAGTCCTATCACAATGTTAGTCAGCATGTCAAGACAAGTGACATGACATCAGGATAAACATAATCCAACCTCACATTTTACTCCCCCTTTTGAGCCAAAAATTGACAAAAATTAGAGTAAATGCAAACAAAAATGGAAACACACAGTTCTACTGGAAACAAATGGAAACACAAAGCAACTGGTGGAAGCAAATACTATTAGAAAATTATTACAAACCCAACCAACAAAAATAGCAAAAAAAAATATTCTTTGAAACCAGCTATCCATTCCAGCCACCTGAGTCAATGAAATTAACCCAATCTTCATCAGCGTCTGCGTCAGAGTCATGTAGTTAAGCATGACTTTTCTTGAAGGAATTCATCTTAGTCACAGACTTTTTCCCTGTCCTAAATGCTCCAGTAGATGATCCAACAGATATGTCCCCACTTTGAAATCAACCTTCATTAGATCAGTACTCTCATCCTTCTTGGCTTCTAGCAAATGAACCCTCTTAGCATCAGTATTTTTGGAGGACTAGATCATGATGAAACACAACTTGATAGGAGGAGGAAGTAATAAGGTTTTTGCTTTTAATAGAGAGGAAAAAGACCTTGCTTGTATCAACCGATCGGTCAAGGATATAATTGTTGAAAGAAGTGAAATTATCCTTGTTAACAAAGCACTCATAACTATAGGAGAGAGACATTCTCTTGTTCCTCTTTCTCGCTTTCCAAGCTTTGACTACAACATTTGAAATGACAATTTCTATGTCATTGAAAAATGTTTTTCTTGAATATGCAAGCACCAAAAAACGTTTTCAAGTTTTCTAAACTGTACTTGCTATAACTCTTCAGTAGTACAAATTCCCAAAACACCCCTGACAAAATGATGACCAGTCACAATGATCTTGTCCTGCTGACCATAATGAATTCCTTGCCTATCAATAATTATAACCAGCTTGTCACAGAACAATGACATCCTGTTTGACATTGTATTCTTTTAGCATCCAATTCAAGTTGGAACAACAACTTCCTTAGCAATATACTTAGACCAGAAAAACCCAAATTATATCCTTGCTGATCCAAAAGACAAGATTGTTTCTCAAGGACATACCTAAGAAATCATGAACTGTCCCAGTTCACATATCAGAGGCACATATACAGCAAAAGAAAATAAGCCTAAAAAACATTTAAGAGAAACCAGAGTTTTCCAAAGCACTTCAGGTAGGCAAGATGTCATGCACATTTGGTTTGACATCATGCACACAAACCATATCAGTAGGAGCACATTTCCTTAAGCTCCTTACATCACTCATGAAAACATAGATATGTAGAGATCCATGGTTTCCACCCAGAGGTCTCATTCCTTTCAAAGCATTGTCAAAACCACTATCATCACCAGGCTTGGCCAACAATTTACTCTAAACTTCACCAGAACTAGATATTTCAGTTCTGAATTTATTGGTGAACACCAACTCCACATAATGAACTACAAATACTCAACTCCCTTGTATAAATTTTCTGACTCTGGAGAAAACATTGTAGGCTTGAGAGTTCTTTGTTAATTTCTGGAGTGTTATACAGCTGAGATGATGTTCTAACATTTGTTCGGACATCAGTCCCTATCAATGATTGAACCATTAACTTTGGTTCTAGAGTTAACAACCATGGGTTCTGCTATCATCATAGTAACCCAGAGACATCCCTTTGCCTGAAATACTTGAGAGCCACAATTTAAACACGGCAGTAACAAAACAACCTGCAAGAGCAGATCAGAGACACTCACAGCAAAAAAACTTCACAAAGAGAAATAAACTCTCACACACAACAAGAACCAAACGATCATCTCCACAGAATCACACTGTCAAGAAACCCTGTCTAACATCACATAACCACTAGAAAACCTTATGCACACAAAGAAGAGATTACCTCTAACAAGTACCATTGGGGCTGACCAAAATACCAGGATGCTGACTGAGAAATCACCACTATCAGTATTTTCCACCTCAGTCTGCTCCTCCTCTCCCCTTTGTTCCTCTATCCACTAGTACTTAACCTTGTACTGGTCTCATAAGAACTATGAGAGGAAGTTCTATAACATCTGCAGAAGTCTGATGTTGCATCTTCTGGTGAGACATCTTTACTACATCATCCTTGATCATCAAACAAGTGGATGAGCATGTAGTTTCTTGTGGTAAGCACAAAAAGTAATTGTCTTTGGCCTTTACTTCCTCATCAGTACTTCACACATCTCATTAGTGACCAAATGTTATCCCTTAGTGAAATTTACCTTAAGACCTTGATCACATAGTTGAATTGTGTTTATCTCATTAATTGACAGTTTTATACCATGGGAACCAGCATCAGGACTAAGAAATCCAATTCTCACACCCTTTTAAAATCACTTTTGGCACAATCATTTAAAGAGCCAAAGATGGTAGAGTGAGACATAGAGTACATCAGATACTACTTTACTCCAACCAAATGTCTGGAACACTCACTGCCAAAATACCAATCTTGATAGGTTGAAACTCTAAGATGGTATTAGATAAAGACAATTTGCATCTTACTTGAGTTTTAACCACTATTTGGTTAACTTCAGGCTGAGTTTGACCCTTGAGATAACCATACAAATTGAAACAAAAGTGCCTGATATGACCAACTTAACCCTAGAAGAGACATCTCTAGAGCAAGTTCCTACCTTTAGCATGAATATTCTGATGTTCATCACGATGTTGAGACACTTAAATGACATCAATGACTCAGCTTGTGTAACACCCCCAATCTATACCCCCAAGAAATTAAAGCGATAACAATTAATCAGAGTAAAATTAAAACATTCATGGCATAGACGGGAGCGTCACATCAAAGTAAATGAAATACAATAACCTGCTCATATAGATATGCAACAATCAGGTAGCACATAACAGAGGAACTCAGTTCCTAACACCCACAATTCAGATACAGAATAAAAGCAGAAAATCTGCAACTGAAATCTCATATATACAACATAAAAAGTTGTCTGTCATATACAGAGTCATACATGTACAATCCAAAAAGATATAAATATACACATAATCACAAACGATCTCCCCGACTACCCGGTGCTACATATCAGAGCCAACCGACAAAAGAATGAAGACATAATCTTCACAAAAAGACCTCCAGCATCTACTCTGCAATGCCTCATAGAGCATTCAAAACAGCAGAAGGGTGAGAAACACAATTATAATATAGTTGCATACAATTATATAATTACACAAAATACACATATAAAACATTCTCACCATAACTTACACCATAATTCAAATACAAAACAACACAATTCATATCTCATGCATCCATCACAAAGGCATATCAATCATGCTCAATGCATTTATCACCAACATATATATCTTTCAACTCATCAATTCTATTCACAATTCCACACATAATCAATCCATTCATGATTTATGCAAATGCACAGAGACCGACACAACGACTCTATGCAATGCAATGCGGTACCATTCCATCCATCATCTCATCATTAATTCACTCAGGAATTATTGGAATCATCGCTTGTTACCTAGTGTAACTCCCCGTCGGGCAAACGATATTCCCCGTCGCTTTAGGTCCTCTTTGTATAAGGCACACGACGTTTATGGATCGCTTTAGGTCCTCTTTGTATAAGGCACACGATCTGATTGCTTTAGGTCCTCTTTGTATAAGGCACACGATCGTCTATAACGTCGCTTTAGGTCCTCTTTGTATAAGGCACATGATCGTTATAGCAGATTCCCTCTGGAATCGCTTCGTCTCTCACACCCACTAGGGCACACGACATCAGAAGAATGCATATCATGATGCTTGGCATACAATGACTCATGACAATCAAATGCATACAAATACCACACAATGCATTTACTTGCCCTTAGGCCACAAACCATCGTCACAACATTTCATCACATGCATTTACATCATACAACAACACACAAGTCATATGATATATATCAAAAGCATATTGCATGATAACACATCAATTACACACAATTACGATGGTAAAAGTCGACAAAACGACACATTTCCAAATTCCCGACCCAATTAAATCGGCCACCAATCTCAAAATCATTTTTATAAGAAAGAACATCTCAATAGCTTTCCATCGGTACCAAGAACGCCTCGATCCGAGTTACGAATCAAAAGTTACGGCATCGGACGCGAAATCGGGAAAATTCTGCACCCTCTCTGGTCCTACGCGTATTACCCTGGGCCATACGCGTATTGCCCAAAGTGCTACGCGTATGGGCAGAGACTGATTCCTTTCCAAAAATTCCACTAAAAACCTAGCATGCGTATTGCCTCCCTCGTTACGCGTAATGCCTTGCCCCTTACACGTACCATTACGCATTTCAGCAGAGGGTCGTGCAAAAATGGGTTTCCATACGCGTAATGCCCCATTTACCCCTTGTCATACGCGTATTGCCCTAACCAATACGCGTATTGCCTTGCCTGTTACGTGTATGGGCAGAGAAAACCCAGAATTTTTCCTGCAGAATTTCTGCTGCAAAATTCATCCAATTTCTCTCCCAAATCTCATCTAAACATCAGCATACTACCAATTGAATGCACAACAACATATAGCTAACATGTTTCAGCAATTAGGAACCTTAAAACATGATTTCCGACACAAATTGTATCAAATTCTAACAATCTCAACATAGTAATGGTTTTAGTTCTCTATTCAATTTCAACCAAATATCAAACAAATACATACATACATAATCATACACAAGCATAGAATAACCGAGTTTCGCACTCTTACCCGATTAATCGTGTTTTGAAATGTCGGTTGAATCGATTCCTTAAACCCCAAGTTTTCCTCTTTTTCTTCTTTTCTTTCTCTTCTCCTTCTTCTCTTTCTTTTCTCTCTATTTTCTATTTTATGAAAAAAACATAATATCTACCCAACAAAAGACCAAAATACCCCTACACTCAAATATCTCGCAAACGCTCCCAAAACGCGATAAAGCATAACAACGATGAAAAATAATATATTGCCAAATAAAAGTCAAGAATAAAATAATATAAAAACAAAAATAATTAAATCGACTCGATTAAATAAATCTAAAAAAAATTGGGGCGTTACAACTCTCCTCCACTTAGAAATTTTCCTCCTCGAAAATATTACCTGAGACGAACAACTCCGGATACGATTCCCGCATCCGATTCTCCAACTCCCAAGTCAAATTGCCCTCAGCAGCGCCTCCCCACGCTACTTTCACAAGCGCAATATCCTTGCCTCTTAACCGCTTCAACTCGCGATCCAAAATTCTCACCGGTAATGCCTCAACCGTAAGGTTCTCCCTTACCTCAACCTCATCCATCGGAATCACATGCGACGGATCCGGAACATACTTTCGAAGCTGTGAAACATGGAACACATCATGCAAATTCGAAAGATTCGGTGGCAACGCCACCCGATAAGCCACAACACCCACTCTCGCGGATATCTGGTAAGGACCAATAAACCGAGAAGTAAGCTTCTTCGACTTCAATGCCCTTCCAACACCCGTCACCGGTGTAACTCTCAAAAATACATGATCGCCTTCTTGAAACTGAAGATCTTTCCTCCTTCGATCATGATAACTCTTCTGCCTACTATGAGAAGCCTTCATTTTCTCACGAATAAGTTTCACCTTTTCCGTAGTTTGTTGAATTAACTCCGGTCCAACCACTGAACTCTCACCAGATTCATGCCAACACAAAGGTGTTCGACATCTTCTTCCATACAACGCTTCAAAAGGTGCCATTTCAATACTCGAATGGAAACTGTTGTTATACGTGAACTCCACCAACGAAAGATAACTATCCCAAACACCACCTTGCTCAAGAACACAAGCTCTCAACAAATCTTCCAATGACTGAATAGTTCTCTCGGTCTGACCATCCGTCTGAGGATGATAAGCAGAACTCAATCTCAACTTGGAACCTAACGCCTTTTGCAAACTTTCCCAAAATCTGGAAGTAAACCTCGGATCTCGATCTGAAACAATACACAACAGAACCCCATGTAGGTTCACAATCACACAGATATAAATCTCAGCCAACCTCTCCAAAGAAAAACTGATGTCAATCGGAATGAAATGCTCCGATTTAGTCAGCCTATCCACAACCACCCAAATGGCATTATGTCCCCTCGGAGTATTCGGCAACCCTGTCACAAAATCCATAGAAATGCTGTCCCATTTCCACTCGGGAATATCCAACGGTTGTAATAATCCACTAGGCTTCTGATGTTCTACCTTTGACTTCTGACACGTCAAACACGCATAAACAAACTGAGCCACATCCCTCTTCAATCCGGACCACCAAAATATCTTCTTCAAATCTTGATATATCTTATTAGCTCCCGGATGTATACTCAAACTACTCCGGTGTCCTTCCTCTAAAATCATCTTTTTCAAATCCGAATCATCAGGAATACAAATTCTACCACGGAATCTCAAAACACCCTTATCATCCACTTTAAAGTCACCATTCACACCTTTATCTCCAACCGTCATTAAATCAACAAATTTCACATCCAGCCTCTGTTTCTCGCTAACGGTCAACAGAAACTCATTAGTGACCCTTAACATACCAAGCCTCACGCTGTCAGATGTCAATTCACACACCAAACTCAAATCTCTAAATGCTTCCAAAAGTTCCCACTCTTTAACCATCAAAGCGGACATATGCAAAGATTTTCGGCTTAACGCATCGGCTACCACATTTGCTTTACCAGGATGGTAATTCAAGCTAAAATCGTAGTCCTTCAAAAATTCCAACCATCTCCGTTGCCTCATATTCAACTCTTTCTGATCAAACAAGTATTTCAAACTCTTATGATCACTAAAGACTTCAAATCTTGCACCGTAGAGATAATGCCTCCAAATTTTCAATACAAAAACCATCGCCGCTAATTCCAAATCATGAGTAGGATAATTCTTCTCATGAACACTCAATTGCCTCGAAGCATAAGCCACCACCTTACCTTCTTGCATCAACACTCCACCTAAACCAATCAAAGACGCATCGCAATACACCACAAACGGTTCACTAGGATTCGGTAAGATCAAAATCGGAGCTGTAGTCAATCTTCTCTTCAGCTCACTAAAACTTTCCTCACACTGAATATCCCAAATAAACGTTTTACCTTTACAAGTCAGCTGGGTCAAAGGAAGTGCTAACTTGGAAAAACCTACAATGAATCTTCGATAATATCCAGCTAAACCCAAAAAGCTTCTAATTTCAGTAACAGATCTAGGAACCTCCCATTGTAGAACTGCATCTACTTTAGATGGATCCACAACAATACCATTACCTGAAATCACATGCCCAAGAAAACTCACTTCTGACAACCAGAACTCACACTTGGACAACTTGGCAAAAAGTCTCGTTTCCTTCAAAATTTGCAATACAATACGCAAATGCTCCGCATGATCCTCCCGGGACTTGGAATAAATCAAGATGTCATCAATAAACACAACAACAAATCTATCCAAATGCTCATGGAAAATACGATTCATATACTCCATAAACACACCCGACGCATTAGAAACCCTGAACGGCATCACGGAATATTCGTAATGTCCGTAGCGTGTCCTAAAAGCCGTCTTCTGAATATCTTCCTCTTTCACTCTAATCTGATGATAACCTGACCTCAAATCAATTTTACTAAACACACACGCACCTACCAACTGGTCCATCAGATCATCAATTCTCGGAAGAGGATACTTATTCTTAATCGTCACCTTATTCAGCTGGCGATAATCAATACACAATCGCATACTTCCATCTTTCTTCTTCACCAATAAAACTAGAGCACCCCAAGGCGATACACTCGGCCTCACAAACCTCTTTTCTAACAATTCATTCAACTGCTTCTTCAACTCAACCAACTCAGATGCCGACATACTATATGGTGCCATAGATACAGGCCTAGTACCAGAAACTAGATCTATAGAAAACTCCACCTCTATTTTTGGCGGCACATCAGAAATATCCTCCAAAAACACCTCTGGAAAATCACACACAACTTTAAACACATTAATTGCAACTTGACTACCCACAGTCAACGATGCAAACAACCCGAACAACTGAGCTTCATCCGCCAAAAGTTTCTTCAACTCTTTGGTAGATAAGAAACCCGATTCCTCATCTTCTTCAAGAGAAGGAAATATTACCAACTTATGATAACAATCGATATAAACTCGATTGAACTGCAACCAATTCATTCCCAGAACCACATCTAAACCCTCCAACGGCAGACACACCAAATCCATCTCAAAATCCTTACCATAAATGGTCAAAGGACAACTTAAACAAACCAAAGAAGTAGTTACCGACCCCATTATTGGAGTATCAATAACCATCTCTCCACCCATCAAAGACAACAAAAGATTCAAACGCTTCGCACACTCAAACGAAATAAACGAATGAGTCGCTCCGGTATCAATAATAGCAACTAAAGGCGTACTATTAATAAAACAAGTACCTCTGATCAGACGATCTGCACTAGTAGTCTGAGTTCCTACCAATGCAAATACTTTCCCTCCAGCTTGAGCTTGCTTTGGTTTCGGACACTTCGTACTAACATGACCAGGTTCACCACAGTTGAAACACTTCACCACATTCCTCTTACAATCAGCTGCGACATGTCCTAAACCTCCACAATTGGAACACTTCCTCATATCCTTTCTACATTCAAACTGACGATGTCCTAAGTCACCACACCTAAAACATCTCAGAGGATTAGACACACCTCCCCCACTTATTCTTTTATCAAAATTAGCCTTTTGCTTACCCTTGTCAGCTGGTGACACATAAGGACCACCACGAAACGGTTGCTTTCCTTTCCTTTCGTTCACACTCTTATAATGAATAGAATGAGCTTTACTATCCTCCTCATAAATTCTACAACAATCCACCAAATATGAAAACCTCCTAATTCTTCGATAACCAACCGCCTGTTTGATCTCGGGACGCAACCCGTTCTCAAACTTCACACATTTGGAAAACTCCGCAGTTGCTTCAGGATAATGTGGATAAAACTGGACAAGCTCCACAAACTTAGTAGTGTAATTAATAACAGACATGTTACCTTGTTTCAACTCCAAGAACTCTATCTCTTTCTTTCCTCTAACATCTTCAGGAAAATACTTCCTCAAAAACTCACTGCTAAACAAAGCCCAAGTGACAACTTCACCTGCAGCTTCCCACACATGACGCGTACTAACCCACCAATCATCAGCCTCCTCCTGAAATATTTGAGTACCCAGTATCACCTTCTGTTCCTCAGCACAGTCCATCACTCGAAAGATTCTTTCAATCTCCTTAAGCCAAATCTGAGCACCATCAGGATCATGCCTTCCTTTGAAGATATGCGGTTTTTTCTTCCTGAACTCATCATTCCCACCAGGATTAGGTGCACCCTGCACAGCCTGAGCCATAGCTTGCATAGCAGCAGCAAGAGCAGCATCATTCCTACCAGCCATATTCTGTTCATATCCAATAACAGCAACTATAGTTAAACAAACAGCTCACCCAAAACACAACAACCGACACGGACTGACACAAACTGGCTCTAATACCACTTAATGTAACACCCCTAATCTATACCCCAAGAAATTAAAGCGATAACAATTAATCAGAGTAAAATTAAAACATTCACGGCATAGATGGGAGCGTCACATCAAAGTAAATGAAATACAATAACCTGCTCATATAGATATGCAACAATCAGGTAGCACATAACAGAGGAACTCAGTTCCTAACACCCATAATTCAGATACAGAATAAAAGTGGAAAATCTGCAACTGAAATCTCATATATACAACATAAAAAGTTGTCTGTCATATACAGAGTCATACATGTACAATCCAAAAAGATATAAATATACATATAATCACAAACGATCTCCCCGACTACCCGGTGCTACATATCAGAGCCGACCGACAAAAGAATGAAGACATAATCTTCACAAAAAGACCTCCAGCATCTAATCTGCAATGCCTCATAGAGCATTCAAAACAGCAGAACGGTGAGAAACACAATTATAATATAGTTGCATACAATTATATAATTACACAAAATACACATATAAAACATTCTCACCACAACTTACACCATAATTCAAATACAAAACAACACAATTCATATCTCATGCATCCATCACAAAGGCATATCAATCATGCTCAATGCATTTATCGCCAACATATATATCTTTCAACTCATCAATTCCATTCACAATTCCACACATAATCAATCCATTCATGATTTATGCAAATGCACAGAGACCGACATAACGACTCAATGCAATGTAATGCGGTACCATTCCATCCATCATCACATCATTAAATCACTCAGGAATTATTGGAATCATCGCTTGTTACTTAGTGTAACTCCCCGTCGGGCAAATGATGTTCCCCGTCGCTTTAGGTCCTCTTTGTATAAGGCACACGACGTTTATGGATCGCTTTAGGTCCTCTTTGTATAAGGCACACGATCCGATCGCTTTAGGTCCTCTTTGTATAAGGCACACGATCGTCTATAACGTCGCTTTAGGTCCTCTTTGTATAAGGCACACGACCGTTATAGCAGATTCCCTCTGGAATCGTTTCGTCGCTCACACCCACTAGGGCACACGACATCACAAGAATGCATATCATGATGCTTGGCATACAATGACTCATGACAATCAAATGCATACATATATACACCCATGTGAACCATTCCAGCATCCATAATCATGCATATACAATCAAACACCACACAATGCATTTACTTGCCCTTAGGTCACAAACCATCATCACAACATTTCATCACATGCATTTACATCATACAACAGCACACATGTCATACAATATATATCAAAAGCATATTGCATGATAACACATCAATTACACACAATTACGACGGTAAAAGTCGACAAAATGACACATTTCAAAATTCCCGACACAATTAAATAGGCCACCAATCTCAAAACCATTTTTATAAGAAAGAACATCTCAATAGCTTTCCATCGGTACCAAGAACGCCTCGATCCGAGTTACGGATCAAAAGTTACGGCATCGGACGCGAAATCGGGAAAATTCTGCACCCTCTCTGGTCCTACGCGTATTGCCCTGGGCCATACGCGTATTTCCCAGCTCGCTCGCCCATCCATAAGCGTATTGCCCAAAGTGCTATGCGTATGGGCAGAGACTGATTCCTCTCCAAAAATTCAACTAAAAACCTAGTATGCGTATTGCCTCCCTCGTTACGCGTAATGCCTTGCCCCTTACGCGTACCATTACGCATTTCAGCAGAGGGCCGTGCAAAAATGGGTTTCCATACGCGTAATGCCACATTTCCCCCTTGCCATACGCGTATTACCCTAACCAATACGCGTATTGCCTTGCCTGTTATGCGTATGGGCAGAGAAAACCCAGAATTTTTCCTGCAGAATTTCTGCTGCGAAATTCATCAAATTTCTCTCCCAAATCTCATCTAAACATCAGCATACTACCAATTGAATGCACAACAACATATAGCTAACATGTTTCAGCAATTAGGAACCTTAAAACATGATTTCCGACACAAATTGTGTCAAATTCTAACAATCTCAACATAGTAATGGTTTTAGTTCTCTATTCAATTTCAACCACATATCAAACAAATACATACATACATAATCATACACAAGCATAGAATAACCGAGTTTCGTACCCTTACCCGATTAATCGTGTTTTGAAATGTCGGTTGAATCGATTCCTTAAACCCCAAGTTTTCCTCTTTTTCTTCTTTTCTTTCTCTTCTCCTTCTTCTCTTTCTTTTCTCTATATTTTTCTCTCTATTTTCTATTTTATGAAAAAAAACATAATATCTACCCAACAAAAGACCAAAATACCCCTACAGTCAAATATCTCGCAAACGCTCCCAAAACGCGATAAAATATAACAACGATGAAAAATAATATATTGCCAAATAAAAGTCAAGAATAAAATAATATAAAAACAAAAATAATTAAATCGACTCGATTAAATAAATCTAACAAAAACCGGGGCGTTACAGCTTGCTTCTTGATAGAAACAATTTTTTTTTTTACATTTAAGTTCTACTTTGCTTAATATAGCCTTAAGAACCCCTATCCCTTTTAGGCTTCCAGCCAACTTTTCAAAAAGAATATCTTCTTAAACATATCAGAACAGTTGTTCACATCCTTATATACTTGATCATGATATCAAGATTGGAGGTCAAGACAGTCACCTCATGTTGCAGGTGATAGACAACCATTCTTTCCTTATAGACAGTAGATATGAGATAATTACCTTCTATATTCCTTCTTGTTGACAGCCTTCTTTACTCTTGATGCGCAAACCTTGAAGAAGCAACCAGCTCAACATGAATTAATTCTCCAATACATGGGACTACATCAAAAGCATATCTTCTAGAGAAGACAATAACAAACTAGACAGATTCATCATCAGGATCAGTCCAAGAAGTAGAGAACCCCTTCAGAAACTTCTTGATGATGGGTAGGACATTTTGCACTAAAATGACAAGAGCCTTCAAATACACGACACTGAGTGCCTATATTTCGAACATCCTAGTTCTTGCAGGTGTCATGACAGATGTTTTTCACATTTGGTCTTGACCTTCAATCCACTTTCCTCAGATCCTGGTTGAAATATCTCCCAAGTAACATGATAGTACTTAACAACCCTTCATCCGATACAAGGTCACAAGCTCCTACAAAGATGGTGACAGACATCATGCTCTTGTCCTTTATTCAAATCTGTTATTTTAAAGACAGCAAAAAAAAATAATATGACCCACAAGGTCCAATTATGCTGATGATGACTTGATCTTCTTCTTCAAAAACTAACATTTTCATGTCAAAACTCTTAGGTAGAGATCTCAGTGTCTTGTTGACCAGATCTGCCTTCAAGAATGGTCTTGAGAAATTCCCAAGCATCTATGACCACCACACATGTGTTTAACAAACTGAACACATTTTTATCAACTCTATTAGATATATAGTCTTTCAGAGCTACAAGAGCCAACCCATACTCTTCCTCACCAGGAACAATCCACACACACACACACCCTTTGGTGACAGATTTTCAAGAGTTGTTGTCCATTGATCTCAAGAAAGCTACCAATATAACCTTCCAATGATCATACAGTACCAGAAAAAATCTCCCTGAAGCTCACCCAAAAACTGGCTAGGGTGCGAACTCTGATGCCAATTGAAATTCTAGCACTCTAACACATGTTAATACCGATGTCCTCACATCAAAACATAGTGTCAAGACAGATGTTAGAACATCTTCTGTCTGACAGAACAGATAAATCAAACTGAAAATAAACTGCAGAAAGATAAATAACACAATCAATTGTTAACCTAGTTCGGTGGAACATCACCTACATTTGAGAGCATCCAAGCAGGGAAGGAAATTCACTATGATAATATTAGTTCAAAGATAAACTCCCCCGTTTACAACTTCTAGCCTAATCATTACCTTGTGCAATGATCCACTGTCGCGCACGGATCAAAAACGAGTGATTTGAAAATATAGTTTACGGTAACGACAACTTGAGTATCGTTCTCAAGGATTCTTATTAATTAACCAAAGTAAGATTGATTAAGGAGGGGTTGTTTTCAATTTAGAGAATAGGAGGAAATAAGTGATTATAAAAAAGTGATTATGAAATAAGCTGATCTACCGTATCGGTCTCCTACTTATCATTGATCCGAATAATTCTCAATCCCTAAGCGGACTTTATTCCCTTTTCGATTACAATATCAATCAACAAGCGCAATGGATATTGCAAGATATATATTCTGAATTTCCGAATTAAGCAAACGGATAAACACAATCGTGAATTAAACAAATACGATATAGAAACACGATTTAACGACAAAGCGACGTAAATAGCGAGTAAAAGTTATAGAAACATACAATCATCGAAATAAATCAATCAACTCTAAAAAAAGTTGAATTAAGCAAACAACAAATCAAAGAGAAGATTTGAAAGGAAAATAAATTTAATTGAGAAACATAAGAACCTCAAAGTATGATGGAGGCGTGGACTACAGTAGATCAACCCAAAGAGTTTAGTTCTCCATTACAATCGTTAAACGCAAAGGTAAAATTCGAGAATGGTAAAAAGGTAAAAACTCTCGTTGTATGGCTGAAAACCTTATAAACAAAATAAGGTTTTCCACCACTAACTCAAACTGGGTCGGAAACATAAACCAGACCCATAAAACGACCCGAAACAAATTATTTTCTAAACTCAGAATTCGGGTTCTGACTTCAACGACTTATTTGACCATCGTTTACTCCGAATCAGATCTTCGCTTCAACATAAAACTTGTAGCTCTCTGCCTTAGCTTTTTGTAACGCCCCAGTTTTGTCAGTTTTTATTTAATTGAGTCGTTTTGATTATTTTATTATTATATTATTTTATTTTCGACTTTTATTTGGAAATATGTTATTTTTCAATGTTGTGATATTTTATCGGGTTTTGGGAACGTTTGCGAGATATTTGAGTGTGGGGGTATTTTGGTCATTTTATCTTATTTTTCCTTAAGTTAGAAAATAGAAAATAGAAAGAGAGAAAAATAGAGAGAAAGAAAAAGAGAAGAAGGAAAAGGGAAAGAAAAGAGAAGAAGAGAAGAAAAAGAGAGAAAAACTTGGAAATCAAGAAAATCAATCTACCGACTTTTCTAAACACGATTAAATCGGGTAAGGGTGCGAAACTTGATTATTATATGCTTGTGTATGATTATGTATGTATGTTTTTGGTTGTTATTGGATTGAAATGGAAATATATAGTAAAAACCATAATATGTAAAAATTATTTAGAAATCGATTAAATGTGTTTGAAATCATGTTTTAAGTGTTCCTTATTGTTGATGCATGATAGATACATGTTGCTAGGGCTTGTATTGGTAATTTTCTGGTGTATAGGTGAAAATGGGTTGATTTTGGTTGGAAAAACGCAGAAGAAATTCTGCAGAAAAAATTCTGGATTTCCACTGCCCATACGCGTATCACTCAAGGCAATACGCGTATTGGTCAAGGCAATACGCGTATGGCATTGAAGAAAAATGGGCAATACGCATATGGAAGCTTCATTTTCTCGGCCATCTGTCCATTTGCGTATGGTACGCGTAAGGTGTAGGGCAATACGCGTATGGTGTAGTGCACTACGCGTATTGGAGTTTTTACGTGGATTTTGGGGAAAAATGGGTCTCTGCCCATACGCGTATGACCTTGGGCAATACGCGTATGGAATGGGCGAGAATTAGGGCAATACGCGTATGGCTCATGGCAATACGCGTATTGTCAGGAAAATTGCAAAATGGGGTTTTTCCGCGATGTCTTTTTTTGTTTAGTCCGTAACTTGTGTTCCGTTTATTCGTTTTTAACATTCTTGGTATCGTTGAGTAGCTATTGAACTGTACTTTATTATGATAATAATTTTGTGATTGTTAGCCGATTTAATTATGTCGGTAATTTGTAATCGTGTCATTTTGTCGACTTTTGTAGTTATAATTGTGTGTAATTGGTGTGTATCATGCAATGTGCTCTTGATATGGATCTGGTATGATTTGCGTGTTGTTGCATGGTATAAATACATTGTCTTGGGCTTGAATTACTAAGCATGATTTATGTTAAGTGAGATGGTTGTATATATGTGTGCATTTGAATGTCATGAGTCATTGTATGCCGAGCATCATGATATGCATTGTTGTGATGTCCTGAGTGACGGATGGATTCCAGAGGTAATCTGCTATAACATCGTGAGCCTTAAAAATAAGAGGTATGAATCGCCTTAAAAATAAGAGGACCGAAAGCGATGGTTATAGACGATCGTGTGCCCATGTGGGGTGTGAGCGATCGGGTCGTGTGCCCGTGTGGGGTGTGAGCGATCCATAAACGTCGTGTGCCCGTGTGGGGTGTGAGCGACAGGGAACATCGTATGCCCGACGGGGAGTTACAGTTATGTAACGAGCGATGATTCCAGCAGAGTTCCTGAGTGAACTAGTGATGAGAAACATTGGAAGTCGGTACCCGCATGTGCATATGCATAGAGACGTTGTGTCGGTCTCTTGCATTTGCATAAATCATTAATGGTTTGTTTATGTGTGGAATTGTGGATGAAATTGATAAATTGATATACGTATATGGTTGGTGATATTTGGATTGTGCTTGGTTGGTATACCTTGGTGATGGAAAAATGAATTATACATCGTGTTGTTGTGTGTTAGAATTCTGGTATGAGTTGTGGTGAGAATAGTATATATGTGTATTTTTGTTGTTATATATAATTGTATGCAATTATATGATGATTATGTTTCTCACCCTTCTGCTGTTTTATAATGCTCTATGAGGCATTGCAGATTAGAGTTGTTGGAGTTCTTTTTGTGAAGCTTAGGACTTCATTCTTTTGTCGGTCGGCTCTGATATGTGGCACCGGGTAGTCAGGGGGATCTTTTTGTAGTTTGATGTGTATATGTATATATAGACTTTTGGCTTATGCATGTATGACTTGATGTATGACAAACTTTTTATGTGATATATATATATATATGAGATTCAGTACAGATTTTCCGCTTTATTCTGTATTTGAATTGTGGGTAGTAGGAACTAAGTTCCTCTGTTTATTTGCTACCTGGGAGTGTTGCATATCTTTATGAGCAGGTGTTGTATGTTTGTTTCAAATTGATGTGACCCCTCGGTCTATGCTGTGAATTTCTAAATATACTCTGATGAAATTTTGAATTTTCTTTTACCGCTTTAATAGCTCTGGGGTATAGATTGGGGGTGTTACATTAAGTGGTATCAGAGCCAGTCCGTGTCAGTTGTGTCAGTCCTTGTCGGTCTTGGTGTTTGGATGAGCTGTTTGTTTAACCATAGTTGTTGTTATTAGAAATGAATAGAATATGGCTTGTAGGAATGACGCTGCTTTGGCTGCTGCTATGCAAGCTATGGCTCGGGCTGTGCAGGGTGCACCTAATGCTGTTGGTAATGATGAGTTCAGGAAGAACAAACCGCTTGTCTTCAAAGGAAGATATGATCCTAATGGTGCTCAGATATGGCTGAAAGAGATTGAAAGAATTTTCCGAGTTATGGATTGTGCTGAGGATCAGAAGGTGAGACTGGGAACTCACATGTTACTGGAAGAAGCTGATGATTGGTGGGTTAGTACACGTCATGTGTTGGAAGCTGCGGAAGAGGAAGAGATTACTTGGGAAGTTTTTAGTCGGGAGTTTCTGAGGAAGTATTTTCCTGAAGATGTAAGAGGAAAGAAGGAAATTGAGTTCTTGGAGTTAAAACAAGGTAATATATCTGTTGTTGATTATACTGCTAAGTTTGTGGAGCTTGTGCAGTTTTATCCACATTATGTTGAAGCGACTGCGGAATTTTCTAAGTGTGTAAAGTTTGAGAACGGATTGCGTCCTAAGATAAAGCAGGCAATTGGTTATCAAAGGATTCAGAGGTTTTCTGATTTGGTGGATTGTTGTAGGATTTATGAGGAGGATAGTAAGGCTCGTTCTACTCACTATAAGAGTGTGAGCAAGAGGAAATGGAAGCAACAGTTTCGTGGTGGTCCGTATGTAACACCAGCTGATAAGGGTAAACAAAGGGGGAATTTTGAGAAAAGGTCAAGTGGAGGAGGAATGTCTGGTCCTCTGAGGTGTTATAAATGTGGTGAGTTGGGGCACCGTCAGTTTGAGTGCTGGAAAGATATGAGGAAGTGTACTAATTATGGAGGTTTAGGACATGTTGCAGCTGATTGTGCAAGGAAGAATGTGGTGAAGTGTTTCAACTGTGGTGAACCTGGTCACATTAGTACGAAGTGTCAGAAACCGAAGCAAGCTCCAGCTGGTGGGAAAGTTTTTGCCTTGGCAGGAACTCAGACTTCAAGTGCAGACCGTCTGATCAGAGGTACTTATTTTATTAATAGTACTCCTTTAGTTGCTATTATTGATACTGGAGCGACTCATTCGTTTATTTCGTCTGAGTGCGCGAAGCGTTTGAATCTTGTGTTGTCTTCGATGGGTGGTGAGATGGTTATTGATACTCCAGCAATGGGGTCAGTAACTACTTCGTTGGTTTGTCTAAGTTGTCCTTTGACCATTTATGGTAAAGAATTTTAGATGGATTTGGTGTGTTTGTCGTTGGAGGGTTTAGATGTAGTTTTGGGAATGAATTGGTTGCAATTCAATAGGGTTCATATTGATTGTTATCATAAGCTAGTAAGGTTTCCTTCTCTTGAGGAAGACGAAGACTCGAGTTTCTTATCTACCAAAGAGTTGAAGAGACTTTTGGCGGATGAAACTCAGTTGTTCGGGTTGTTCGCATCTTTGACTGTGGATAGTCAAGTTTCACTTGATGTGTTTCCTGTTGTGTGTGAATTTCTGGAAGTGTTTCCTGAGGATATTTCAGACTTGCCGCCAGAGAGAGGGGTGGAGTTTTCTATAGATCTAGTTCCTGATACTAGACCTGTTTCTATGGCACCTTATCTTATTTCGGCATCTGAGTTTGTTGAGTTAAAGAAACAGTTGAATGAATTGTTGGAAAAGAGGTTTGTGAGGCCAAACGTTTCTCCTTGGGGTGCTCCAGTTTTATTGGTGAAAAAGAAAGATGGAAGTATGCGGTTGTGTATTGATTATCGCCAGTTGAATAAGGTGACGATTAAGAATAAGTATCCTCTTCCAAGGATTGATGATCTGATGGATCAGTTAGTTGGTGCGTGTGTGTTCAATAAGATTGATTTGAGGTCAGGGTATCGTCAGATTAGGGTGAAAGAGGAAGATATTCAAAAGACGACTTTTAGGACACGATACGATCATTATGAATATTCTGTGATGCCGTTCGGGGTTTCTAATGCGCCTGGTGTGTTTATGGAGTACATGAATCGTATTTTCCACGAGCATTTGGATCGATTTGTTGTTGTGTTTATTGATGACATTTTGATTTATTCTAAGTCTCGAGAGGAGCACGCGGAGCATTTGCGTATTGTTTTGTAGGTTTTGAAAGAAAGGAAGCTTTTTGCCAAATTGTCCAAGTGTGAATTCTGGTTGTCGGAAGTGAGTTTTCTTGGACACGTGATTTCAGGTAATGGTATTTCTGTGGATCCATCTAAAGTAGAAGCAGTTCTACAATGGGAGGCTCCGAGATCTGTTACTGAAATTCGAAGCTTTTTGGGTTTGGCCAGTTATTATCGAAGGTTCATTGAAGGTTTTTCTAAGCTAGCACTTCCTTTGACCCAGCTGACTTGTAAAGGGCAAGCATTCATTTGGGATATTCGGTGCGAGGAGAGTTTTAATGAGCTGAAGAGAAGATTGACGACAGCTCCGATTTTGACTTTACCGGATCCTAATGAACCGTTTGTGGTTTATTGTGATGCGTCTTTGATTGGTCTAGGTGGTGTTCTGATGCAAGACGGTAAGGTCGTGGCGTATGCTTCGAGGCAGTTGAGAGTGCATGAGAAAAATTATCCTACTCATGATCTTGAATTAGCGGCTGTGGTTTTTGTGTTGAAGATTTGGAGGCATTATCTCTATGGTGCAAGGTTTGAAGTCTTTAGTGATCATAAAAGTTTGAAATATCTGTTTGATCAGAAGGAATTGAATATGAGGCAACGAAGATGGTTGGAATTTTTGAAGGACTACGACTTTGGCTTGAATTACCATCTTGGTAAAGCTAACGTGGTAGCCGATGCGTTGAGTCGGAAATCGTTACATATGTCCGCTTTAATGGTTAAGGAGTGGGAGCTTTTGGAAGCTTTTAGGGATTTGAGTTTGGTTTGTGAAGTGACGTCGGATAGCGTAAGGCTTGGAATGCTAACAATTACTAATGATTTTTTGATGACTGTTAGTGAGAAACAGAAGCTGGATGTGAAATTTGTGGATTTGATGTTGGTTGGAGAAAAAGATGCGAATAGTGATTTTAAAGTGGATATTAATGGTGTTTTGAGATTTCGAGGTAGAATTTGTATTCTTGATGATGTGGAGTTGAAAAAGATGATTTTGGAGGAGGGACACTGGAGTAATTTGAGTATACATCCGGGAGCTAATAAGATGTACCAAGATTTGAAGAAGATTTTCTGGTGGTCTGGATTGAAAAGAGATGTGGCACAGTTTGTTTATGCGTGTTTGACTTGTTAGAAATCAAAGGTGGAACATCTGAGGCCTAGTGGTTTATTGCAACCGTTGGATATTCCTGAGTGGAAGTGGGACAGCATTTCCATGGATTTTGTGACAGGGTTGCCGAATACACAGCGAGGGCATAATGCTATTTGGGTGGTTGTGGATAGGCTGACTAAATTGGCTCATTTCATTCCGATTGACATTAGTTTTTCTTTGGAGAGGTTAGCTGAGATTTACATCAGTGTGATTGTGAAATTGCATGGGGTTCCGTTGAGTATTGTTTCGGATCGAGATCCTAGGTTTACCTCGAGATTTTGGGAAAGTTTACAGAAGGCGTTGGGTTCTAAATTGAGGTTGAGCTCGGCTTATCATCCGCAGACGGATGGACAGACGGAGAGGACGATTCAGTCTTTGGAAGATTTGTTGAGGGCGTGTGTTCTTGAACAAGGTGGTGCGTGGGATAGTTACCTTGTGATAGTTCCTGGATTGGCTGGAATTTTGGTAAAACTAAGGTTATTCAATGTTGATGTCAAGGTGCTGATGTTGTAACATTGAAGTCTTAACACTGGGCTGTGTTAAGTAGTTAAATGCTGAAGTTGGATGTCTGATGTCACACAGGTGATGTTGTAACATCAGACCTGCAGAATTAATAACAGCAGGACATGTTATCAGGGCACGCGTATTAGCTAGAATTGTGGAGAGTGGTTGACTCATTGGATGAGAATATCTTGGGATAGATATTTTCTGTTACATGGGAGATTTGATTGCAGGTCTGTTGGAGAATTAAAAGGTTAAAGATTTAAAAAGATTTTGGGGATAAAATCTGTTTTAAAGATTCAGTTTTAATTAACAAATCTGATAAAATATTGTGACAAGTCCAAGCCCAATTCAAAGAGCTATATAAAGCGCACAAGACCAAAGGAAAAGGTACAGAAATACAGAGAGAAGATCAAGAGCAGAGGCTGAGTGTCTTGAGTATTTTGTAAGAGGTGTATAACCAGAATTCTAGGGTGAATTGCTGTGTCATTTTCTGTCCTCTCTAAAGCTGTGAAGCAAAGAGAGTTGTGTGACTTGATCGAAGCTGGGAAGCAAGATCAAGGTTTCTCAAAGAGGTTGTTCTTTGAGTGGTTTTAGGGATTGAGTAGTGTTCTCATATCTAAGTGGTTTCTTAGGTAGAAAGTCACTAGTAGGAATTAAGATTAGGAGATTGTCAACTGGGTTGTTGAGTCTGTAATTTAATTCTACAAGTAGTGAAATTCATCCCTGGCTTGGTAGCCCCCAGACGTAGGTAGTTAGACCGAACTGGGTGAACAAATCATTTTGTTGATTTATTTACTGTTATTGATGTCCATTGTGCAGAGTGTGTTGTTGTGACATCGCACCTTAACATCACACGTCTGATACCAGAATTTCAATTGGTATCAGAGCAGGCATCCTGTCTGTCTCTGGGTGAGATCTAGGGAAGTTACTTTCTGGTGTAAAGATAGACAAAGAGGTTGGAGGGTTTGTCAACAGACCCCCTATATTGGATGGTTCCAATTATGATTATTGGAAGCCTAGGATGACCACCTTCTTGAAATCCTTGGACAGCAGGGCTTGGAAGGCCATTATTAAAGAATGGAAAGCACCTGTTGTGTGTGAGAAGGATGATGCTGGTAAAGATAAAGAAGGCACCTCTAAGCTGAAGCCTGAAGAAGAATGGACCAAGGAAGAAGATGAGTTTGCCCTTGGAAATTCAAAAGCCCTAAATGCTATCTTTAATGGAGTTGACAAGAACATATTCAGGTTGATCAACTCATGTGAATCTGCTAAGGATGCATGGGATATTTTGAAGGCTACACATGAAGGATCATCTAGAGTAAAGGTGTCAAGACTTCAGATTCTAACATCTAAGTTTGACAGTCTGAAGATGAAGGAAGATGAGACTATCCATGACTTCCATATGAGTGTTCTTGAGCTGGCCAATGCATCCAGTGCTCTTGGAGAAAAGATGTCAGAAGAAAAGCTTGTAAGGAAGATCCTTAGGTCCCTTCCTAAGAGGTACAAGATGAAGGTTACTGCGATTGAAGAAGCTCAAGACATCAGCAAGATGAGGGTCGATGAGCTCATTGGATCTCTTCAAACTTTTGAGCTTGGTTTGAATGAGGAAGAACCAGAAAAGAAGCCCAAAAGTATAGCTTTGGTCTCCACTCCTGCAGAAGCTAAGAAAGTTACAGATGATGATTCTCAGGAAGATCTGTCTCAAGCCATTGTTATGTTGGGAAGACAGTTCAACAAGGTGTTCAAGAGGATGAACAATAACTCCAGGCCCAATGTCAAGGACATCTCTCCTGACATCAGCAAGTCAAAGGAGAAGGATGAAACTGCCTAAGATAAAGGAGTTCAGTGCTTTGAATGTGAAGGGTATGGACATGTCAAGAAAGAGTGTCCCACATTCTTGAAGAAGCAGAAGAAGAGCATGACAGTTTCCTGGTCTGACTCTGATAGTGAAAGTGAAAGTGAGTCAGCAAAGCATGTTACAGCTTTGACAGGAATTGTTGAATCTGATGATGTTAGTGATGGATAAGTCACTTATGATGAGCTAGCTTCAACCTACAAAGAGCTGTGCTTAAAGAGTGTTGAACTATGTCAGGAGAGGAATCAACAGAAGAAACAGATTGCTCAGCTAGAGAATGACAAAGCTGAATTGGAGAAAGAAGTCTTATGTGTCAAAGCTCATCTTAATCATATGACTAAATCTGTTAGAATGTTGAACAGTGGGACAGCCACTCTTGACAAGATACTACAGTCAGAAAAATTTGCTGGAGACAAAGCTGGGATAGGTTATGTGGCTGAGGATAAGGGAACTTCAGAAGCAAGCACTTCAGGTTCAAAGAAGGAAGTGTCACAACCTTTGTCTCAACATCAGCCAAAGAAGCAGGATCCTACACCTAAGAAAGCTGATGTTTCACAACCTAAGAAGATTGAGAAGAAGACTAGTCCTAATCAGAAGAGAAAGCAGCCACAAGGAGCTAGTCAGTATATGCCCCCACAACACCACAAGAGCATGCAAGCTGCTCAGTTCAAACAACACATGTCTTATCAGGTGTCTCAACATCAGGGGTATGGTTACACCAATGCTGTTCCTCATATCTATGGAAGAAGAAAGCCACACCATCATGGGAGACAATCTAGGAAACAACATTCTCAGCCTCCTTATGGAAGAAGATACCAGCATAATAGAAGGCAGGCCAGTTATGGTAGGAGGAGACCACATTATGGATGACAGCCTAAGCAATCTCATCATGGCAGAAGATTCAGAGATGAAAGGGTGAGATGCTATTATTGTGGTAGGTTTGGACATATGCAGTACTCGTGCTACAAGCTGCATGGATACCCTCAGCCTCAATACAGATGGAGAGAGTACAGGCCCAAAGTAGTAAAACAATGGGTTCCTAAAGCTCAGGTCACATGTCTATTGGCTCACACATCAGATGGACATTTTGCTATGGATGCATGGTACTTTGATAGTGGATGTTCAAAGCACATGACTGGATCCAAGAAGCATTTGGTAGAGTTCAATCCTTGCCATGCAAATGATGTTATTTTTGGCAATGGTGAAAAAGGAGTAGTAGAAGGAGTTGGAAGAGTGAAGAATCATGATGGCCTTACTCTTGATAATGTGCTCCTTGTTCAAGGGTTGAGTGCTAATTTAATTAGCATAAGTCAACTTTGTGATGAAGGTTACAAGGTAAGCTACACCAAAGATGAATGTGTGGTAGCTGATGAGCAGAATGAGGTAGTAATGAAGGGAGTAAGATCCAAAGATAATTGCTATCAGTGGATACCTCAAGTGGACAGCTCATCTGGTGATGATGCTGTAACATCAGATGGTGACATCAAGTGTGAAAGTATGGTGAAAAGTCAATCTGGGTTAATGACTTATGGTGCTGTTACTCCTACGATTGATAATGTGTTAAAAGCCAACTTGAGTAGTCAGTTATATGAGCAAGATGAAGGAGTCAACAATGCTGATGGAAGGATCAAAAGCTGTGACCTTAAGAAGTGTTGGGAGCTGAATACTTGCAAGGCCAAGAAAGATGACAACCTGACTAATGACTCCTATAGTTCAGAAGAAAAATTCCACAAGTTGACAATCCTTAGGTTGGAAGATGCAGATGTTAGAGCTGATGATGAACTAATTGCAAAAGTGGTTCGTGGGGTTGCTAAACGACTGAAATCAAGAAAGAGGAAAGCTATTGAGTCACCTCCAAAGGTGAGAACTGCTAAGCATAAAATCTATGTGGATGGTACTACAAAATCCAGGAGTAAAGTGTTCATCTCTAGGAAGATCAGAGATAAGTCTGAGGATAATGTCCAGGATATCTCTCAAATGAAGGAAGCCGTTGTTGTTAGAACTTCTGAGAAAATTCAAAAGGGCACACTAGATAACATTCCTGTGCTTTTCATAAAATGGTGGAAGTATGTTCTGGAAAAAGAATTTAGTATAAATACTCTGGATATGGTTGAGTTTGCTAGGATATGGTTCAGAGAGGGTGTGGGAACTTATGGTATTCAGGTGTGTATGAATAAGTTGCTCTGACTGTGTTTTATTGGGAGCTTCTTGAAGGACTTTTCTGTGCAATGAGTCCTTTGAATGGTGATGAGAAGCTGATGTCCCAAAAGATGTTATAACATCATGTTTGCTGGTGGTTATATCTGGAAGATGGTTAAGATTGGACATGTGGAGTTGGATGCTCTAGCATTTTTGGTCAGAAGAGGTGGAGATTATGGTCATGTGTTTAAGCATGACTACTGTCTTTGAAGACATCACCAGTTTCAACAACTACTGGTGGATGTAAGGAAGGAGGAAGTGTGATCTCTTGAAGAAACTGGATCTCAGTAAAGCTTATAAGTAAGCTGAGAATTTGTGGAGTTTGTGACACAGTGTTGAGTTTGGATTATTTTGCTGATAGTAAATCCAGTAGTGGAGCATATGTGATACCCTGGTGTCAAGAGTATCCTTGGTGAAGGATGTCTTTGTTCTGGATCTGAAGCTTAGTGCTTACATTATATCTAAGGAGCATCTACATAGTCATACGGGAGAATGATGAAGTAGAAGGTTTGCCTTGGATGGTGAAGATGAATTGTATGATAGCCCTTGGTGAAAGGGACAGTGGCACCAAAATGCATGTAAATGTGCTCAAATGTTCATCTCCATCTAGAGCATTTGTTAATCTTGACAGGGGAAGTATTTGTCTATGGATTTTGCAGCAAAGGTACATATATTGTGAAGATTGCATGCTGATTAAGATTATGGAGATTGGTTGAATCTTATGAGGATATAATGTCAGATAGCATGCTATGACATTAGGCTGTTGGTTCATATTAAGGCAGTACAATTATCAGCAAAGCAATAGAAAAGTACTGTAAAGAATTTTGTAGAGTTACAGAAAAATCTAAAATATGATTGGAGTTTTATTAGATATTTGAAGATACAAGGTTAAACTACATCCTCATGCCAATCACGTGCATCCAGAAATGCCTTCCAATCTGCATCCCATTCATCTTCTGAAGGCTGTTTTTGAGCAGTATGGTTCTTACCAGGCTTCATAGTTGGCACTGAAGTCCTGCCAGTTTTTGTTGCTCCTGAAGAAGGACCTGATGTCGTCTGAGATTTGACCTTCTTCAGAGGTTCTGGATTTTTATCCTCATGCTTGAGTTTCTTGGTTGATACTTTGGAGCTTGATTGACTCATGCTTTATTGGAGTGTTGTGCTGAGCAAAGGAGAAAGAGTGGTTTTATAATGGTTTTTCTAAAGCATTGTTTGTATCGCCAGTCTAGTCAAAAGTGTTGGAATGTGGTTTTGACCATGTCTTTAATAATGTCAGAACATTGTGTTTGGAGATTGCATAGATCTTGTTGCTAATGACAGTAGGGCTTGTATTATGTCGCATGTGATGAAGTGTAGGTCATATGAATTGGCATAATTTGTCTAATTATGGCTAAAAAGGGGGAGAGTTAAAAATTGCCATGAAGAGAGTAATTGATGCTGCTAAAAGTAAAAGGTGTTTAGTTGAAAAGTGTTGATGTAGTTATTGAGGGGGAGTTTAGACTGAGATGCTAGTGAAGATATCATAGCATTTGAAGAGTGCAACCAAGCAGACATCAAGGGGGAGAAGTGCTTCACATTATGAGCTACTGAACAGCTGTGATGCTGGTTCATGTTTTTGAGGGAGAGCACCAATTGGCTGTTGTCACTAATGAAGATGGTGCTGCAGCAGATCAAGTAATGAAGACTATGAAGATTGTCAAACTGCTGCTAATGAATTTCAAATGATTGAAGATTATTCCGCTGCTGAAATCTCTAAAGGTGCAGAGTGCAGAAGTTGTTTGCAGAGTGCAGAGATTGTTTTAGCCAAAATTAGCCAAAGGGGGAGATTGATAGTTCCTGGATTGGCTGGAATTTTGGTAAAACTAAGGTTATTCAATGTTGATGTCAAGGTGCTGATGTTGTAACATTGAAGTCTTAACACTGGGCTGTGTTAAGTAGTTAAATGCTGAAGTTGGATGTCTGATGTCACACAGGTGATGTTGTAACATCAGACCTGCAGAATTAATAACAGCAGGACATGTTATTAGGGCACGCGTATTAGCTGGAATTGTGGAGAGTGGTTGACTCCTTGGATGAGAATATCTTGGGATAGATATTTTCTGTTACATGGGAGATTTGATTGCAGGTCTGTTGGAGAATTAAAAGGTTGAAGATTTAAAAAGATTTTGGGGATAAAATCTGTTTTGAAGATTCAGTTTTAATTAACAAATCTGATCAAATATTGTGACAAGTCCAAGCCCAATTCAAGGAGCTATATAAAGCGCACAAGACCAAAGGAAAAGGTACAGAAATACAGAGAGAATATCAAGAGCAGAGGCTGAGTGTCTTGAGTATTTTGTACGAGGTGTATAACCAGAATTCTAGGGTGAATTGTTGTGTCGTTTTCTGTCCTCTCTAAAGCTGTGAAGCAAAGAGAGTTGTGTGACTTGATCGAAGCTGGGAAGCAAGATCAAGGTTTCTCAAAGAGGTTGTTCTTTGAGTGGTTTTAGGGATTGAGTAGTGTTCTCATATCTAAGTGGTTTCTTAGGTAGAAAGTCACTAGTAGGAATTAAGATTAGGAGATTGTCAACTGGGTTGTTGAGTCTGTAATTTAATTCTACAAGTAGTGAAATTCATCCCTGGCTTGGTAGACCCCAGACGTAGGTAGTTAGACCGAACTGGGTGAACAAATCATTGTGTTGATTTATTTACTGTTATTGCTGTCCATTGTGCAGAGTGTGTTGTTGTGACATCGCACCTTAACATCACACGTCTGATACCAGAATTTCACCTTGCATTGATTGAGTTCACGTATAATAACAGTTTCCATTCGAGTATTGGAATGGCACCGTTTGAAGCATTGTATGGACGGAGATGTCGAACACCTTTGTGTTGGCACGAATCTGGTGAGAGTTCGGTGGTTGGACCGGAGTTGGTACAACAGACTACGGAAAAGGTGAAGCTTATTCGAGAGAAAATGAAGGCTTCTCAGAGTAGGCAAAAGAGTTATCATGATCGGAGAAGGAAGGATCTTGAGTTTCAAGAGGGCGATCATGTATTTTTTAGAGTTACGCCGGTAACGGGTGTGGGTCGTGCATTGAAATCGAAGAAACTTACTTCTCGGTTTATTGGTCCTTACCAGATATCCGCGAGAGTGGGTGCCGTGGCTTATAGGGTGGCGTTGCCGCCGAATCTGTCGAATTTGCACGATGTGTTCCATGTTTCACAGCTTCGAAAGTATGTTCCGGATCCGTCGCATGTGATTCCGATGGATGAGGTTGAGGTAAGGGAGAACCTTACGGTTGAGGCATTACCCGTTAGGATTTTGGATCGCGAGGTGAAGCGGTTGCGGGGCAAGGATATTGCACTTGTGAAAGTGGCGTGGGGAGGCGCTGCTGAGGGCAATTTGACTTGGGAGTTGGAGAGTCGGATGCGGGAGTCGTATCCAGAGTTGTTCGTCTCAGGTATATTTTCGAGGACGAAAATTTCTAAGTGGGGGAGAGTTGTAACCCCCCAGTTTTGTCAGTTTTTATTTAATTGAGTCGTTTTGATTATTTTATTATTATATTATTTTATTTTCGACTTTTATTTGGAAATATGTTATTTTTCAATGTTGTGATATTTTATCGGGTTTTGGGAACGTTTGCGAGATATTTGAGTGTGGGGGTATTTTGGTCATTTTATCTTATTTTTCCTTAAGTTAGACAATAGAAAATAGAAAGAGAGAAAAATAGAGAGAAAGAAAAAGAGAAGAAGGAAAACGGAAAGAAAAGAGAAGAAAAAGAGAGAAAAACTTGGAAATCAAGAAAATCAATCTCCCGACTTTTCTAAACACGATTAAATCGGGTAAGGGTGCGAAACTTGATTATTATATGCTTGTGTATGATTATGTATGTATGTTTTTGGTTGTTATTGGATTGAAATGGGAATATATAGTAAAAACCATAATATGTAAAAATTGATTAGAAATCGATTAAATGTGTATGAAATCATGTTTTAAGTGTTCCTTATTGTTGATGCATGATAGATACATGTTGCTAGGGCTTGTATTGGTAATTTTCTGGTGTATAGGTGAAAATGGGTTGATTTTGGTTGGAAAAACGCAGAAGAAATTCTGCAGAAAAAATTCTGGATTTCCACTGCCCATACGCTTATCACTCAAGGCAATACGTGTATTGGTCAAGGCAATACGCGTATGGCATTGAAGAAAAATGGGCAATACGCGTATGGAAGCTTCATTTTCTCGGCCATCTGTCCATTTGCGTATGGTACGCGTAAGGTGTAGGGCAATACGCGTATGGTGTAGTGCACTACGCGTATTGGAGTTTTAACGTGGATTTTGGGGAAAAATGGGTCTCTGCCCATACGCGTATGACCTTGGGCAATACGCGTATGGAATGGGCGAGAATCAGGGCAATACGCGTATGGCTCATGGCAATACGCGTATTGTCAGGAAAATTGCAAATTGGGGTTTTTCCGCGATGTCTTTTCTTGTTTAGTCCGTAACTTGTGTTCCGTTTATCCGTTTTTAACATTCTTGGTATCGTTGAGTAGCTATTGAACTGTACTTTCTTATGATAATAATTTTGTGATTGTTAGCCGATTTAATTATGTCGGTAATTTGTAATCGTGTCATTTTGTCGACTTTTGTAGTTATAATTATGTGTAATTGGTGTGTATCATGCAATGTGTTGTTGATATGGATCAGGTATGATTTCCGTGCTGTTGTATGGTATAAATGCATTGTCTTGGGCTTGAATTGCTAAGCATGATTTATGTTAAGTGAGATGGTTGCATATATGTGTGCATTTGAATATCATGAGTCATTGTATGTCGAGCATCATGATATGCATTGTTGTGACGTCCTGAGTGACGGATGGATTCCAGAGGGAATCTGCTATAACATCGTGAGCCTTAAAAATAAGAGGTATGAATCGCCTTAAAAATAAGAGGACCGAAAGCGATGATTATAGACGATCGTGTGCCCATGTGGGGTGTGAGCGATCGGGTTATGTGCCCGTGTGGGGTGTGAGCGATCCATAAACGTCGTGTGCCCTGTGGGGTGTGAGCGACGGGGAACATCGTATGCCTGACGGGGAGTTACAGTGATGTAGCGAGCGATGATTCCAACAGAGTTCCTGAGTGAACTAGTGATGAGAAACATTGGAAGTCGGTACCGCATGTGCATATGCATAGAGTCGTTGTGTCGATCTCTTGCATTTGCATAAATCATTAATGGTTTATTTATGTGTGGAATTGTGGATGAAATTGATAAATTGATATACGTATATGGTTGGTGATATTTGGATTGTGCTTGGTTGGTATACCTTGGTGATGGAAAAATGAATTATACATTGTGTTGTTGTGTGTTAGAATTCTGGTATGAGTTGTGGTGAGAACAGTATATATGTGTATTTTTGTTGTTATATATAATTGTATGCAATTATATGATGATTATGTTTCTCACCCTTCTGCTGTTTTATAATGCTCTATGAGGCATTGCAGATTAGAGTTGTTGGAGGTCTTTTTGTGAAGCTTAGGACTTCATTCTTTTGTCGATCGGCTCTGATATGTGGCACCGGGTAGTCAGGGGGATCGTTTGGTAGTTTGATGTGTATATGTATATATAGACTTTTGGCTTGTGCATGTATGACTTGATGTATGCCAAACTTTTTATGTGATATATATATATATATATATATATATATATGAGATTCAGTACAAATTTTCCACTGTATTCTGTATTTGAATTGTGGGTAGTAGGAACTAAGTTCCTCTGTTTATTTGCTACCTGCGAGTGTTGCATATCTTTATGAGCAGGTGTTGTATGTTTGTTTTAAATTGATGTGACCCCTCGGTCTATGCTGTGAATTTCTAAATATACTCTGATGAAATTTTGAATTTTCTTTTACCGCTTTAATAGCTCTGGGGTATAGATTGGGGGTGTTACACTTTCCATCGACTAGTAGAACGCGCAAAACGGCATCCCGTAGCTCAAGTTATGACCTGCGCAGTGATAGGTATCAAATAAGTGTTAATGCTGGAAATAAGCTGCGAAAATAAAATAAAGGTAGAAACAAACTTAAATATGAAAACATATTAAAATAGTAAAAATACTCAAATAAACTGTAGGAATTCCTAAGTACAAACATAAGAGAATGTGCATTAAAATGAACTTATCAAATTCCCCCACACTTGAACTTTTGCACTCCGAGCAAAATAGAAATCAAAACTCAAGAAACACAACAGTATTCAGATACTCATTCTTGGCTACAAACTCTTCTTTGGTTAAGATAGCATCTATATGTACTGATCTTGCACACTAAGCCCGTTATCTATTCATACACATGGTAAATAAGCCTGTTGGTGACTATGATCCATATCTTGTCAATATTTCAAAGTTACTCACTACTACAAAACGAGGCTTATAATAGATTGCCTATACACCGTTGTAATAGATGCACGCTTTTTTTTAATCTCGTTAAAAGGCTTTTAATGACGCTTAATATTCAAACCGTGGTGAAATGTGAGGCCTTTCACCACGGGTATGTTTTCAACCGTCATTATAGGTAGCGCATGGTCATGGGTTCAAGTCCCAGCACCAACATTTATGATTTTTTTACATATTTTTTCAAAATACCCACAACCTTTCACCACAGCTATATTTTCAACCGTTATTATAGGTAACGCATGGTCATGGGTTCAAGTCTCAGCACCAACATTTATGGTTTTTTTACATATTTTTTCAAAATACCCACAACCTTTCACCACTGGTATGTTTTCAACCGTCATTATAGCCAATAATTTAGGTTTAGGTCTTGCACTTCAAAAAATCGGTTTTACGGAAAATCGTCTCCTTTTTAAGATCTGTTTCGTGCATCTAAAGCAAAAAAATCGTGCGGTCATTAGTCCCATACTCTAAGTGAGTTACGGGACTTCACCCTCAAAACCCCAAATTCATCTTTTTTCTATTTTTAATGAATTTTTTACTGTTTTCATAGTCTCAAAAAATTCTAAAAAAATTCTCAAAATTCTTATTTTACCTAATTAGATTAAATTTCGTGTTTTTAGATTTTTCTGAATTTATTTTAATCATTTTTTCCTATTTTTTCAAAATGCTGACAGACCCTTTCACAACGGGTATTTAAACCAGCCGTTGTAATAGGTAGCTTTTTTTACTTATTTTTTCAAAATGATGACAGACCTTTCACCACGGGTAATTTAAACCAACTGTCATTATAGGTAGCGTCTTGTCATGGGTTCAAGTCCCAGCACCAACATTTTTGGGTTTTTACTTATTTTTTCAATTCTCATTACCAACATTATAGGTGGCGCGCATATTGAGTTTATTCACTATCCTTAAACAAATCTTGGTCGTCCATTTAGTGATTATCAACGGCCAAGACACTATTATTAGTGATCCGCGTGAAACCTAAAACTTAGACAAACTACATCTTCTACCTCCAAACATCATCTTTCAGTTACGATACTCTATTTCTCCACTAAACCAAATTTCAGAACTCGAGTTAGCAATGTTAGTTGTTGGTGTTCTTTTTTAATTATTTTTGTTCTTGTTGTTCTTTTTTATTATTGTTGTTCTAGTTGTTATTATTGTTATCATTGTTATTATTGTTGTTGTTGTTGTTGATGTTGTTGATGTTGTTGTTATTATTGTTATTATTGTTGTTGTTGTTGTTGTTGTTGTTGTTCTTTTTCTTCTTCTTCTTGTTCTTGTTCTTGTTCTTGTTCTTGTTCTTGTTCTTATTCTTGTTGTTGTTGTTGTTGTTGTTGTTGTTGTTGTTGTTGTTGTTGTTGTTGTTCTTATTGTTGTTCTTGATGTTCTTAATGTTGTTCTTGTTCTTATTGTTGTTCTTGATGTTCTTGCTGTTGTTCTTGTTCTAATGCTGCAATTTTATTTTATTTTATTAAAAGACATACAACAACGGTTTTTTTAAAATAACCGTCATTATAGGTAGTTATAATGCTGTATTTTTTTTTATTTTATTAAAAGACATACAACAACGGGTATTTAAAATAACCGTCATTATAGGTAGCGCATTTTCCATTTTATTACAACGGTTACTGGGTCGTCATTGTACGTACCGCATATACAACAACACTCTACATAACAACGCCTTCGCCCACGTCATTATATGTCATTTCCAACCGTTGTTAAATGGGTTTTTTGTAGTAGTGACTTTAGCAACAACAATTTTTTTCTTGAAGGTTTCACATCCGTTAGGCTAAATGACCGGGTGAGGGTCACCTAACTTAAAAGGAGAATTCCTATTCAGATATCTTATTAAGCACGGGATCATTCACTTATTTGCATCAACTTAATTACTTAATGTGTGATTTCTAGATGGTGCTGACTGCTAGATAAACTACTTAAGAGCTATTAAAGAACGACAACTCAAGGCTATGTCATAACAAGTATTTAAATTGATTTCCATATTCGAGAGACTTAAGGTGTTAGAACGATACCGATCTTATAAAGTTTTCCCATGTCTCCACAATCTAACCTCAAATTAATCTATAGCCTAAAACTTTTTTTAAAAAAATGCAATTTTTTATTTATTTTTCACTTAAAGAAACGAAAGCAAAACAAAACAAAACAAATAACAAATTTTTTTAGGGGAGAGAACCAGAAAGATCCATGATAGCTAGCTGGAATGTTAGGGGCATGACTAAAGAGGCAAGGCACAGGGAGATAAGCTCGTATATCTCTACTTTCAATGTGTCAATTTGTACCTTGCTGGAAACTAGAGTAAAGAAGCATAATGCTGATAAGATTAGGAAACTTTTTGGAACTAACTGGAGTTTTAAGGATAATTATGATCATCACACTAATGGCATAATTTGGATACTATGGAAACATAACGTGGTTCATCTGAAAGTCATCACCACCAAGGCACAGTTCATCCATGTAGAGGTCTACAACCTTAATCAAACCTACATTCAAACAATTACTGTAGTCTATGCTCACAATCATATTGAGTATAGGAGAAATCCGTGGAGAGACCTTGAGATGTTATGCAATCCATCTATGGGCCCATGGATAGTTATAGGTGGCTTTAATAATGTCACAACTTGCCAAGATAGAGTAGGAGGAAAAATAGTAACTGAGGCTGAGTATAGAGATGTGAAAGATATGATGCACAACACTGGATTGTTTGAAGCTACTTCAAAAGGGCCTTAGTACACCTGGACAAACAACCACACAACTGGGGTTATCTACTCTAGAATAGATAAAGTACTGGGCAATGCTACCTGGTTTCAGAAGTTCCTCACCGCAGTCATTGAAAACTTGCCCCAAAATATCTCTGACCACACCCCTGTAAAAATCTGGATCCAGGACTAGCAGAATACTAGACCTCTTGTAAAATTATTCAGATTTTTGAATTGCATATCTCATGATGAGGGATTCCAAAAAATTTTGGCTGACAACTGGAAGATTGATACTAGAGGTGGGCCAATTCAAAGCTTATGGACAAAGTTGAAGAGACTCCAACCCATACTCAAGACCATGACTAGAAAAGTCACAACCAACCAGCAGCAACTGATCCAATCAAGATGTGAGCTCCACAAGATTCAGGAAAATCTTCACAATAACCCTTTTAATGAGCATTTGATACAGCAGGTCAAAGAATGTACAGGTAAAGTAATGCAGCTCAACCAAGTTGAAGATGAGATCTTGAAACAGAAATAAAAAATCACCTGGCTCAAGCTGGGAGACAACAAAAATGCATACTTCCATGCCTCAGTCAGGGAAAAAAACAAGCAAAAGGGCCTCTACTCTCTCTAAGCTATGAATGGGGGGACTCTCACTAAGCATGAGGACATAAAGAATGAAATCATAGGATTCTATACGAACCTGGTAGGTACTCAGAATCAGAACATCAAAGGCATTGACATCCCAATCCTTAGAGAGGGCAGAACTCTATCTAGGATGGATGCTCAGTCACTCATAAGACCTGTGGAGGATAAGGAGATTTGGGAAGCTCTAGTCAGTATAGGCGATACCAAAGCACCAGGTGTTGATGGTTACAACTCATACTTTTTCAAGCAAACTTGGGAAACTGTCAAATATGATGTGAGACTAGCAGTTAGAGAGTTTTTTGAGGATGGTCAAATCCACAAAGCTTTTAATTGCTCCCTCATTACTCTGATCCCAAAAACTCCTGAGGGAAAAACCATTAAAGACATGAGGCCTATAGCTTGCTGCAACACTGTCTACAAGATAATCTCAAAGGTTCTCACTAAAAGGCTTGGATCAGTGATAGGCACTATAGTATCAGATTCACAATCTGCCTTCATTCTTGGAAGATTAATTCAAGACAACATCATTATGGCCCATGAGTTGGTGAGAGGGTATGGCAGGAAGCACGTTTCCCCAAGATGTATGCTACAACTTGATATCCAAAAAGCATACGACACCTTGGACTGGCAAGCTCTGAATCAAATTATGAAGGAACTAGGTATACCTCATGTGTTCATCAATTGGGTAATGAACTGCGTGTCCACTGTCTCATACAGATTTTCGATTAAAGGGAACCCTTCAAAGTTGCTTAAAGCAAGAAGAGGTCTGAGACAGGGTGACCCCATCTCACCTCTGCTATTTGTTATTGCAATGGAGTACATGCATAGGTTGCTCCACACTTTGGCAAGAAATCCTGACTTCAACTTCCATCCAAAATGTGAAAAGCTTAACATTATTAATTTGTTCTTTGCTGATGATATCATGTTATTTACACGAGGAGATGCAGGTTCCCTACAACTAATAATGTAGAAAGTCCATGAATTCTCAGCCTCCATAGGTCTAAATATCAGCAGCAACAAAAGCAAGCTATATATAGGAGGGGTGGATGAGGCAACCAAACTTCAGCTTTTTCATGTCACAGGCCTGGCTAGTGAAGAGATGTCGTTCAAATACTTGGGAGTCCCTCTCAGCAATCGTAAGATGACTATCAAGGATTGCCAGCCTTTAATAGATAGAATGCTCAAAAGAATTCATCATTGGAGCACCAAATTCCTCTCCTATGCTGGAAGGCTATAACTTGTGAAGAGTGTGCTCTTCTCCATAGCCAACTATTGGATGCAAGTGTTCCCCCTGCACAAGAAAGTAACTAGCCATATTGAGAGCTTATGCAAAGCATTCTTATGGACTGGGAGAGAGGAAAACAAGAGGAAAGCTCCCATTTCATGGGACCATGTTTGTGATTCGATTGCAACAGGCGAAAGAAGTATCATCTCACTGAAGGAATGGAATGTGGCTACTATTGGGAAGCTACTCTGGAAGCGTTGGACTAACAAGGACATCCTTTGGATCAAATGGCTTCACACTTATTTCATCAAAGAAGCTTACCTTGCACATTACACCCATGACCAGAAATGTTCTTGGATCATTAAGAGCATCTTCAAACATAGAGATATTATTACTACATCTAATCTTTGGCAAAATTTGTTAACTGCAGGGAGATACTGTACTAGGGAGGTCTACTGCTACTTGAGAGGAGATAGACCCAAGGTAGATTGGAGAGGCATGATGTTTGATAACATTGCAAGACCAAGGGCAACCTTCACCACTTGGATGGCTTGTCAAGGGAGGTTAATGACAAAGGTTGGAATCAATCGAATAGGGGTCCAAACAGATGGCCAGTGTGTGTTCTGCTCTCAGCCTGAAATGAATGAGCATCTCCTCTTTGAGTGTGCAATCAGTCAACAACTCTGGCAGCAAGTTATGAATATGTTCAACCTTGCACTCCCTGTTCATAGAAACATGGACCTCTGCTAGATTATAAATGCAACTAGGGGTAAGGGGCCAAAGGTTAAATTGACAAAATGTGTTGTGGCTGAAACAATATATCATATATGGACCTGTAGGAACAACTACATATTTCAGAATGGGAAACTTGAATACTTGAAAAAGCATAGGGTCAAAGAGGTGGTGATGCCTAAGATTGAATCAAACAAGAAGATGTTAGATTACTATCATAAGAATCTGTAGTGATCTTCTTGTTAGATGTGTTTCCTTTTGTACACTAGCCAATTAGTCACTCTGTAGCCAGGATCTTCTTGATCGACATGTATTAACTATTTTTGGTCTAATATATCCTCTCTTATTCAAAAAAAAAATTTATTTTTTACTTAAAGAAACGAAAGCAAAACAAAACAAAACAAATAACAAAAATAGAAAACAAAAAATAAAACAAATAAACTAAATGACTCCCTCCCCCACACTTAAAACATGCATTGTCCTTAATGAAAGGGCATAACTGCTAACTAAGAGTGAGAGAAAGAAAGGAAAGAACACACCCGAGCAGTCAAGGAGGATAGGTCATCACATAAGCAGCCTTTCCTAAAGAGAGCTCTTCTACAATCTCTTCTTCCAAAGTGGGGTTCTCATGGAGTAGCTTTGGGTAGCATCCATTAATCTTGATATTTTTATTAGTGCCTTCGCCTTTTATTCCAGGATCAAAGAAGAATCTTTGATAAGTAAAAGTGTTGAATGGGCACGTGATAGTGATCCCCTTTTCTACAACATCAAGAATCAAAGGATTAAGGGGCTGCCTCACTACTTTTGTTCCATCTTCAATTGAGATCCTATGCATACTCATGGATGGGCAAATATCACAAGTGTCAACCAAGGTCCATCCAATTTCCTTCTTATCATTCTTCAAATCCTGCAAAAGCTTATTTTCTTGATCAAAATCAAGGTTAGAATAAATTATAATCGGTAGCTTTTCATTCCTCTCTAAATATGCATAATTCAGATTGTTAGGAAGAGGTTTAAGCTCTAAGGAAGAAGATTGTTCAATGGACGGAATGGTTGGGGCAGCAGGGATGTCAAGAGCTTCATCTACATGAACAACTTCATTTGCAACCTCATCTGCAGTAAGAATATCAACTTGCAAGACAACCTCAATTTTAGCACAAACAGAGCAAATTTTAGTGTCAGTACAAACATCTCATGAGTAAACATCATCAAAATCAGACAATGATGGAAAATCAGTTGTAAACAAATCAGTACAAGTATCATCAATAGTTTCAGAAGACAACTCTATTTGAAAAATAGAATGTTCTTCCAAAAGCTGTTGGTTTGATCCTTGAGCTTGCTGCATGACATTCATTGAAGTGACAAGTTGTCCAATATGTATTTCCAAAGTATGAAAATTAGAATCTATTTGTTGTTGGAACTTGATATTATTTATAGCCAATTGGTTGACAAGGTCCTCTAGTGAAGGGTTGGAAGGTGCAGAGCACATAACTTCTAATTCCTTCATATGCTTATGTGGATCCTCACCTGCCAAACCATTAAACCTTGGCAACAAGTGTATTATGTAAGTGTAAATGCGCCTAAGAGGGGGGGTGAATTAGGTTCTTAGAAATTTCTTCGATCTTTTTACCAGTTCTTGGTTATTTTCCTTTTTATGATAAGTGCTGGAAAGTAAAGTGCGGAAAGGAAAAATGACACAAGAGAATTATAGTGGTTCCCCTCACAGCCCGAGAGTACTCCACTCCTCCTTCAACACGAAAGAGAGTTCACTATAGTTAGAATTATTGTACAGCCTAATCACACCAATAGTGATGCTTACTATCTAACCTATAGGTAATTAAGTGTATGGAGAACAATCCTCTTCAAAACACTCACTTGTTTCCAACAATCCTGGACAACAAGGTAAAACAGAAAAATATTCTTGATAATAAATTTGATGTCTTGAGAAAATGATGCTATCAATCTTCACGATTGATCTTCTCCTTGAAACAAATATCACTCAAATGAAATATACAAGTGTTCTTGACAAGAATGAGATGAAACAATAATATTTTGTGAAAGATATGCAGAAGTTTCTTGTCAAAAAAATTCTGAATGGACACTTGAACAATATTTTGAAAATATGAAAGTATGAGTGAATTTTTGATTTTGAAATTGTTAGGAGATGAGAGTTAAAACTGAAATTGAAGTGTTTAAATATGAGTAAAACACCCCTACAAAAAGGTATGTGAAATATGCAGTAAAGGAATGAAAAGAGATGAGAGAGCAATGCACATTTCCATGAAAAGTCACCAATTTTCGCTTACAGTGGCAGTGTTAATCGGTTAACCATATAGGTTAATCGGTTAACACCCCTGTAACGTTTGAAAATATTTAAATTTTGAATGTGTTAATCGGTTAACCCCATGTGTTAATCGATTAACAGTGTTGAAATCTCAATAAAAAGTTTTAGAAATCAAAGTGAACTTTCCATAAAAAACTATGCAATGTACTGGATCAAGGATATGCAAAATGCAAGATGTGTGAACACTTGCATAACCATTTAAATGACATTGTTATACCTTTGTTCAACCTTTGATCTTCATGACATTTGAACCCTTGAAGCTTTGTTCAACCTTGATAGCACTTAGGGTATTTTCTTGAACTTGAGCTTCTTGTGCTTTATTGCATCTTGATTCTCTTTCTTTTTGCACATTATCTTTGTAGAGAGTATCTTTGTAGAGAGTTTGTTGTGTTGTCTTCATCAAAACTCAATGTGAATGAAGCTTGCTTCTACAATCTCCCCCTTTTTGATGATGACAACCAATCCATTGAAAGCTTGAACTTTTAGACTTGATGTTTTTCTAACTTTGATTCTCCCCCTAAAGTGGAGCTCCCCCTAAATTTATGAGGGTAAAAAATTTCTGCACAAAAACTGTTAGAGAAACCAATCCTTCTCCCCCTTTGTCATTAGCAAAAAGGAAGAGGATTCCAAACAATGACAGTTTATACATAGTAAACACACACATATAATCCAACGAACACGCAGTCATAGCAAAACCAGAATTTGAATTACGATACACAAAATTCAACTTAGAGGATTAAAACATATAAATTCTGAACTACAGGACATAGAACAAAAATGTAAAAGACATAACAAAAACAGATATGGGGCAAGGACTTCAATCGTCATCAGAAACCTCATCACTCCCTTCTCCACCTTCTTCACTTCCATCTTCATATCATCATCATCTTCAGGCTGTCTTTGTGAATCCAACACAAGCTTGCGAAGAGAAGCAATTGCCCGGGTGGTTTCTCTATGTTGATTCATCATAGTCATGTAGAGAAATTCATATGTTATGCCACCTTCGGGAATAGGATAGGGGGTAGGAGTAGATTCTGCTTCAACATACTTGTATGCTCCACTTCCAGGACTTGTTTCCACGATTCCGGTGTTTCTCACAATTATTGTCTTGTTGATTTCATTCGCGGACTGCTTCGGAATAGTAGTCGGTTCCCTATTGAGGTCCAAATCAGTGTTTTCTAAAAACCTTGAGATTAGGCGACCATATGGGAGCCGGGTGGACAAAGAAATTTGTTGCTTCAGATGATACATCATGGTTAGAACCCAATTAATCTTGATCTTATTTTTGATTGCAAACAACATTTGCATCTCAAGATCACTAATTTGAGCATGGTTGGAGTCCTTTGGAATCAAAATATAGCAGATAACATAATGTAACATTCGATCGTTTATAGACAGATTTGAAGCATACCGAAGCGTACGGGCTGTACGTTGTCCAGCAACCACCACTTCTCTTGGGAATCTACAGATGCTGTAGTAGTATTCCATCTTGTTAAATTCAGCCCAAGGACCATCCGAGAATGTAACGCCTTTGCGAAGAAAATAGCCGGAATATGGAATTTTCAGCGTCGCAGCTATTCCTGCCAAATTCTCTACAATCTCACAGTTTCTAACCACTGCTCTCAGCATATGTTGTTCATTCATATCCAAATTAATCGACATGGTGTTCATAAAAGCTTTAACCAGATCGGTATAACATTTACCTTTATCAGCAACAAATTTGTCTATTTTCTGAATTTTCAATAGATTCGGAAAATCAAAGAAAGGAGCAGGAAAATCTAAGAGATTTACATACTTTACCGGAAGAAGTTGACGAATCCGGACCTTGAAATCCATTCTCCTTTTCTTGATAGTTTCCATCTGAGTATCTTCCTCGTGTTCTGCTGAGCTGCTTGCTGGCATTTTTCCCTTTCCCTTCTTCATAGAAGCCATGGATAAAGTTTGAAGCTTTTAGGTTTTGAGAGAGGGATATTCGGATTTGGGTGAGGAATGGTTGAAAGAGAGTTGAGAATGAGAAGGTTTTATAGGAGAATAATTGTAATGGGTTTTTAATGAGAGGTTTGAATCAAAACTTGAGTGGGTGGAAGTGATGAGTTCCAAGAGAGCTTTAATGGTGAGTTTGAAGGTGAGGAAGAGGAGTAAGAGAAAATGTTGACTGAAATTACATGCACCCAATATCTTTAATCCACATACTTAAAACATAGACTCATACGTTTTTAAAAAAATTCCACGTTAGCGCTGGTTAATCGGTTAACTCCCTGGGTTAATCGATTAACAGAATCAAGATTTCCACAAATTCAAGAGCTGCAGGTGTTAATCGATTAACTCCCTGGGTTAACCGATTAACAGTGTCAAAAATTGCATAATAACAAAAGATAACAAGTATGAAACTTTAGAAAAACATGTGCAAGACAAATATACTAATACTATATCATAGTAACATGTAACTTTAGCCAAATTTTGATGAAAATAACTTGATGAAAAAAAAAATAATTTAAAGATGTGTTTAGATATCACCTTCATCCAAGATACCGAGTTCTCGCCTGATTTTGTAGAATGATTCTTTTGCGAGCTGTTTGGTGAAGATATCCGCTAGTTGGTTATGAGTATCAACAAAAGTCACTTCGACATCGCCTTTAAGCACATGATCACGCAGAAAATGATGTCGAATGTCAATGTGTTTGGTCCTTGAGTGCATGATGGGATTCTTTGTAATGTTAATTGCACTTGTGTTGTCGCACCGGAGAGGAATGCAACCAAGATCAATTTCGTAGTCGCTTAATTGTTGTTTTAACCAAAGGTTTTGTGCACAGCAACTACCAGCAGCTATGTACTCCACTTCGGCCGTACTAAGTGCAACACATGCTTGTTTCTTGCAAGACCACGAAACTAGAGCATTTTCGAGGATGTGACATGTTCCACTCGTGCTTTTTCTATCTGTTTTACAGTCTGCATAATCCGCGTCAGAATAACCAATTAAAGTGCAAACACTACCTTTAGGATACCATAATCCAACATTTGTCGTCCCCTTGAGATACTTCATGATTCTTTTGACCGCCGTGAGATGTGACTCCTTTGGATTTGCTTGGAAGCGAGCACATAAACACACACTAAACATTATGTCAGGACGGCTTGCCGTCAAATATAATAAAGAACCAATCATACCTCGATACTTCGTAATATCAACCGATGTTCCCGATTCGTCTTGATCAATGTAGGTTCCGGATCCCATTGGTGTTGACATAGCTTTACATCCATCCATATCAAATCTTTTTAATAATTCTTTGCAATACTTTGATTGGTTGATGAAGACTCCGTCCTTTTGTTGCTTGATTTGTAATCCAAGGAAATAATTCATTTTTCCCATCATAGACATTTCAAACTCGCCTTGCATCATTGAAGCAAATTCTTCACATAGTTGATTGTTTGTTGAACCAAAGATAATGTCGTCTACATACACTTGAACAAGTAAGGTATTATTCTTAATCCTCTTAATGAACAGAGTCTTGTCTACCTTGCCTTTTTCAAAACCTTTTTCGCATAAGAAATTACTTAGACGATCATACCATGCCCTTGGTGCTTGTTTTAAACCATAGAGAGCTTTCTTCAACTTGTATACATGTGAAGGATGCTTGAAGTCTTCAAAACCTGGAGGTTGTTTGACATAGACTTCTTCGTTGATATATCCGTTTAGGAAGGCGCTTTTGACGTCCATTTGAAATAACTGAAAATTCATTGAACAAGCATAAGCGAGTAATAGACGAATAGCTTCTAACCTTGCAACCGGAGCAAATGTTTCTTCAAAGTCAATTCCTTCCTCTTGATTGTACCCTTGAGCCACCAATCTTGCTTTGTTACGAATAATAATTCCATTTTCATCAAGTTTGTTCTTAAATACCCATCTTGTTCCGATGATATGTTTATCGTTTGGTTTAGGGACAAGTTCCCAAACTTGATTTCTTTCAAATTGGTTCAACTCTTCTTGCATGGCAATGATCCATTGATCATCTTCAAGAGCTTCACTAACTTTGGAGGGTTCTATTTGAGAAACGAACGCCATATTCAAGCATGCATCTTTGAGGTTTAGTCTTGTTGTTACACCTTGACTTATGTCTCCGATGACTTTGTCGATTGGATGATCCCTATGTGTTCTCCATTCTTTTGGTAGATCATTATTGATCGACTTTTGTTGAATCGGTTCATCATGATGTTCTTCTTGTTTCTCTTCTAGGTTTTCAATGAAGTCTTCAGAAGTATCTTCTTTGCGAGTTTCTACAAGATCATCATCATTATCACAAACAATAATATCCTCTTTCGAGGGGTTAGATTCATCAAATTTGACATGCATAGATTCTTCTATAGTTAAAGTTCTTTTATTATAAATTCTAAATGCCTTACTAGAGAGAGAGTAGCCGAGAAAAATACCTTCATCGGATTTCTCGTCAAACTTACCAAGGTTGTCTTTGTCGTTGTTTAGGACAAAGCACTTGCACCCGAACACATGAAAGAAATAAATATTTGGTTTTCTCCCTTTAAAAAGTTCATAAGGGGTCTTCTTAAGAATAGGTCTAATATTGACACGGTTACTCACAAAACATGCCATGCTCACCGCATCCGCCCAAAAATACTTAGGGAGATTTGAATCACTTAGCATTGTCCTTGCAAGTTCCACCAATGATCTATTCTTCCTTTCTACAACACCATTTTGTTGAGGAGTCCTTGGTGCGGAGAAATTGTGTGAGATTCCATGTTCTTCACAAAATTCTTCAAATGAGGCATTTTGGAATTCTCCACCATGGTCGCTTCTAATGGAGGCAATTGTAAGAGACTTCTCATTTTGTATTTGTTTTGCATACTTCTTGAAGGCTTTGAAAGCATCACTTTTCTGCACTAAAAACAATGTCCAAGTATATCTAGAGAAATCATCAACAATAACTAATGCATAGACATTACCTCCGAAGCTTTTTGTTCTCGATGGACCAAAGAGATCCATGTGCAACAATTGTAGTGGCCTAGTTGTGGACACCACATTCTTGGATGTGAAAGTTGATTTGGTTTGCTTTCCTTTTTGGCAAGCGCCACACAACCCATCTTTGATGAATTTGATCTTCGGCAATCCAATGACTAAGTCATGCTTGATCAACTTATTCAAGTGCTCCATATGAATATGAGCAAACCTCTTATGCCATAACCATGATTCATTGTTGTTTGCCAAGAGTCATCTAACATTCAAAGACAAGTTATCTAAGGAAATTAAAAATATGTTATTAACTCTTTTACCTTTTAGCATAACTTCATGAGTAACTTTGTTTTCAATCAAACATTCATCTTTAGTGAAGTTAACTTTGAAACCTCGGTCACACAATTGGCTAATGCTAAGGAGACTATGCTTTAGACCTTCCACATATAGGACATCTTCTATAGTTGTTGAAGGCGGTGAACCAATGATGCCGACGCCAAGGATTCTTCCTTTGTTGTTGTCACCATAAGTAACATATCCTTTGGCCTTAAGCGTTAGATGTGAAAATTTGCTTAGGTCACCCGTCATGTGCCTCGAACATCCACTATCAAGATACCATTGATTTGAAGAGGTCTTCAAGCATACCTACAAAAAAGAGTTACATTTTATTAGGTACCCAAATTGCCTTGGGTCCTTCAAAGTTAGTTCCTTTCTTGACCCATACATAATGGCCTTGAGCGACACTAAAGTTTCTAATATAACATGCATTAGGAGTATGACCTTTAATACCACAATAGAAACAAGTTGGCTCAAAGTTGTTTTTATATCTAGGGGGATAAGATTTCTTCTTATTATAAGACTTCTTCTTATTATTTCTTTTCCTTTTGTTGTATTGTTGAACCTTTTTAGGCTTGTCACTTTTCTCTAAAGGAATTTGTTCTTTAGCTTTTACAAAGATGGTCTTGTTAGAAGTTTGTTTGGAGAATCTTGAATAACCTAGACCACTTTTATCATTTGAGTATCTTTGACTACTAAGAACATGTTCCAATCCAGTTTGTCCTTTTTCATATCTTTCTAGGACTCTTTTCAATTGAACTATTTGAAAAGCAAGTAACTCACATTTAGTGCATGCAAAATTCTTGATTAATTCTTCTTTTTCATCTTTGAACTTATTTTCCATTTTCTCAATATTTTCTTCCAAGATTGATATTTGTTTCTTTTGAGATGAGATGGTTTTATATAGAGTTTTGCATTCACTTAAAAGTTCATCAATTGCTCCTTGAGCATCATTATCATAAATTGAAAAGTTACTACTAACCTCATCGTCTTCATCGTCGGAATGATGTGATGCCATCAATGCTAGATATGCGCTTTGATCACTATCGGAGTCCGAAGAAGAACTTATTTCATTGTCATCCCAAGCAACGTAGGCTTTCTTTTTGTGATCCTTCTTTCCTTTGTTGTCACGATTCTTTACGAGTTTGGGACATTCTGGTTTGATGTGGCCTTGTTTTCCACATTCATAGCATATAATGTCTCTGTTGGATGTTGTTGCTTCTTTTTATTTGTTCTTTGAGGACTTCTTTCTTCTTGTGAAACTAGAGTTTCCAATATTATTTTTTGCACTGAAGTATTTTCCTAGTCTTTTTACAAGAAGCATAAAGTTTTCGTCCTCTTCGAGATTATCTTCTTTCTTCACAACTTTGGATTCGAATTTTAAGGCAATCCCCTTGGATTTCTTTTCTTGGTTCTCACGTTTCTCCAATAGTCCAAGTATTGGCCAGAAAACAAAGGAGGCTTGTTGCTACTACCACCATCTTTGAATACAAGATCATTGTTTGCGGAAGCCATCTGAATCGAATAGGAACAAGTTACCTATCACCTGCTCTGATGCCAATTGTAAGTGTAAATGCGCCTAAGAGGGGGAGGGGGGGTGAATTAGGTTCTTAGAAATTTCTTCGATCTTTTTACCGGTTCTTGGTTATTTTTCCGTTTTATGATAAGTGTTGGAAAGTAAAGTGCGGAAAGGAAAAATGACACAAGAGAATTATAGTGGTTCCCCTCACAGCCCGAGAGTACTCCACTCCTCCTTCAACACGAAAGAGAGTTCACTATAGTTAGAATTATTGTACAGCCTAATCACACCAATAGTGATGCTTACTATCTAACCTATAGGTAATTAAGTGTATGAAGAATAATCCTCTTCAAAACACTCACTTGTTTCCAACAATCCTGGACAACAAGGTAAAACAGAAAAATATTCTTGATAATAAATTTGATGTCTTGAGAAAATGATGCTATCAATCTTCACGATCGATCTTCTCCTTGAAACAAATATCACTCAAATGAAATATACAAGTGTTCTTGACAAGAATGAGATGAAACAATGATATTTTGTGAAAGATATGCAGAAGTTTCTTGTCAAAAAAATTCTGAATGGACACTTGAACAATATTTTGAAAATATGAAAGTATGAGTGAATTTTTGATTTTGAAATTGTTAGGAGGTGAGAGTTAAAACTGAAATTGAAGTGTTTAAATATGAGTAAAACACCCCTACAAAAAGGTATGTGAAATATGCAGTAAAGGAATGAAAAGAGATGAGAGAGCAATGCACATTTCCATGAAAAGTCACCAATTTTCGCTTACAGTGGCAGTGTTAATCGGTTAACCATATAGGTTAATCGGTTAACACCCCTGTAACGTTTGAAAATATTTAAATTTTGAATGTGTTAATCGGTTAACCCCATGTGTTAATCGATTAACAGTGTTGAAATCTCAATAAAAAGTTTTAGAAATCAAAGTGAACTTTCCATAAAAAACTATGCAATGTACTGGACCAAGGATATGCAAAATGCAAGATGTGTGAACACTTGTATAACCATTTAAATGACATTGTTATACCTTTGTTCAACCTTTGATCTTCATGACATTTGAACCCTTGAAGCTTTGTTCAACCTTGATAGCACTTAGGGTATTTTCTTGAACTTGAGCTTCTTGTGCTTTATTGCATCTTGATTCTCTTTCTTTTTGCACATTATCTTTGTAGAGAGTATCTTTGTAGAGAGTTTGTTGTGTTGTCTTCATCAAAACTCAATGTGAATGAAGCTTGCTTCTACATATTAAACCATATTTGAATTCAAAAGGTACAACAATATCAGGATATTCAATACATAAAGCATTATAATTCACAAGTGCAACCAGTTCTCTCAGAGTCATTTGATCAGCCATGATATGATTATCAATTTCAACACAGAATCAAATAAAATCACTACAGATTTAAAAAGAATGAAAAATAAGAAAAGCGATTAAAATAAAATCTAAAAAATATAAAACTAACGCAAAAAATCTAATTAAATCAAATAAAGATCGCACAAATTTTTTCAGATTTTTTTGAAAATATGAAAATAGAAAATAAATCAAATAAAATAGAAAAACGCAGAATTTGCGATTTTGAGGGTCGAAATCTTTTAGAATTATATTCTAAATGAGTAATGTTCTTCAATTTTTTTCTGATTTTCTGGAAAAAATTCAAAGAAAATCGAAACAGCAGCTTCCAAACTTACCTGACAGGCTGAAATTTTTAAAACTGTACTGCAACCCTGAAAATCAACAAGAAAAAAAAAACAAAAAAAAAACAAAAAACTCTAACAAAACTCTAAACTAAAATCCTAAAATTGGTTAAAATCTACAAGAATCCCCGGCAACGGCGCCAATATGATCCGTTGTCACGCACGGATCAAAAACGAGTGATTTGAAAATATAGTTTACGGTAACGACAACTCGAGTATCGTTCTCAAGGATTCTTATTAATTAACCAAAGTAAGATTGATTAAGGAGGGGTTTGTTTTTTATTAAGAAAATAGGAGGAAATAAGTGATTATAAAAAAGTGATAATGAAATAAGCTGATCTACCGTATCGGTCTCCTACTTATCATTGATCCGAATAATTCCCAATCCCTAAGCGGACTTTAATCCCTTTTCGATTACAATATCAATCGACAAGCGCAATGGATATTGCAAGATATATATTCCTAATTTCTGAATTAAGCAAACGGATAAACACAATCGCGAATTAAACAAACACGATATAGAAACGCGATTTAACGACAAAGCGACGTAAACAGCGAGTAAAAGTTATAGGAACATACAATCATCGAAATAAATCAATCAACTCTAAGAAAAGTTGAATTAAGAAAACAACAAATCAAAGAGAAGAATTGAAAGGAAAATAAATTTAATTGAGAAACATAAGAACCTCAAAGTATGATGGAGGCGCGACTACAGTAGATCAACCCAAAGAGTTTAGTTCTCCATTACAATCGTTAAACGCAAAGGTAAAATTCGTGAATGGTAAAAAGGTAAAAACTCTCGTTGTACGGCTGAAAACCTTATAAATAAAATAAGGTTTTCCACCACTAACTCAAACTAGGTCGGAAACATAAACCAGACCCATAAAACGACCCGAAACAAATTATTTTCTAAACTCAGAATTTGGGTTCTTACTTCAACGACTTGTTTGACCATCTTTCACTCCGAAGCAGATCTTGGCTTCAACATAAAACTTGTAGCTCTGTGTCTTAGCTTTCCATCGACTAGTAGAACGCACAAAACGGCACCCCGTAGCTCAAGTTATGACCTGCGCAGTGAAAGGTATTAAATAAGTGTTAATTCTGAAAATAAGCTGCGGAAATAAAATAAAGGTAGAAACAAACTTAAATATGAAAACACATTAAAATAGTAAAAATACTCAAATAAACTGTAGGAATTCCTAAGTACAAACATAAGAGAATGTGCATTAAAATGAACTGATCATGCAACTTCTACCTATAAACTCTCTAGATATGAGATCCCCCTCTCACTTCCTAACAATACCTCAAGAGACTAGAACAGAAGAACACTCTTCCATCAACAATACTTAGTTTTGCTTAAAAGCTTCAAACTAAGAACAATACACTCGTGCTTAGAAGCTTAATAGTGAACAATAAACAACATACAATCAGTCTACCTCAATGTATCAAAAGATAGATGGGTGACTTACAAAGTCACACTAAAGAGACTCTCAAAATCTAAGACTCTAAACCTTGCCATTATTTTTACAAAAGTGAAAGCCATGAACACATTAGGTTTAGGTTTCTCTTTATATACTCCCTAGCAGTCCATGGGCTTCAAAATCTTCACCCATATATTTCTTGATCCATACGCTGATGGCTGCATCATTTATGCAGAAAAATCTCCTTAAATCTTGGAACAAATCATCAAGTTTCCTAAATTGTCTCAACATTCAATTTTAGAAACTTATAAACAGTTGGAGATCAAATCAAATGTTCCAGATTAAATCTTCTTGACCTGCGAAAATAAGTGAGATATATCCAAAAGAAATCTCACAGAATCAAATCAAATATGTCAAGAATAAGACTACAACGTGTACTAATGTTCTGGTACAACATGTCACAACATCTGTCAGAACATCTGTCTTCAATGTTGACAGACCAACAAGTTAGGACATTTCTCCCAACATCTTTATGTGAACCATATTTTAGCAAATTGCTGCCAATCCTAAAACCATGGAACTCTTGTATACCACCTGCCAAATCTAAGTTTGTTTGGAAACTTATCCTCTCAAAGGTCCCAACTGATGACACTCCTTCTTGCAAAGGTTGGATGTTGTTTCCTTCAAGATGTGAGTTGTGTGGCTCACATATTGAAACCTTTCATCACCTTTTCTTTCAATGTAACTTTGCTCTTTCAATCTGGAATTGGATGTCAAACATTCTGCAACAGAGCTTTAATTTCAACTTCGTGGAAATCTGGGAAGTTTGTGATTTGTCTTGGTCCAAGCATTGCAAAGCTTTCATACAATCAGCTATCATCAACATCTTTAATACCATCTAGCTGTGCAGAAATGAGAAGAAATTTAAGGACAAGTCCACCCCTTGGAAATCTGCCCTTAACATCATTATATCTAATGTCAACTTTTCAGGTAATAGTTTTCATGCTAACTCTTCTTGCAGTATAAATGACTTCAGAGTCCTTAAAGCTTTTAGAATCAAGGTTCCTCCTCCCAAAGCTGCAAATATTATTGAGGTGCTTTGGAGACCTCCTCTTGGGTCTTGGATCAAGTGTAATACGGATGACACCTCCATTGGGTTTCCTGCACTAGCTACTTGTGGTGGAATCTTCAGGAATCACTTTGCAGCTTTGCTTAGTTGTTTTGCTCAGAACCTTGGTGTAAATTCTACAATAGTTACATAACTCATGGGTGTCATTCGAGCAATTGAACTGGATGTTGAGAAAATGTGGAATTACCTCTGGATTGAAATTGATTCTCTTTTGGTCTCTAGGGCTATTAGTAATCTTGAACTGGTTTCTTCGTATTTAAGGAATAGGTGGTTGAATTGTTTATTTAAAACTCTTGGTATGTCGTTTATTCTATAGCATATTTATAGGAAAGGTAATCACTGTGTAGACAAATTAGCTTCATTAGGCCTTACCATTCGAGGTTTCATTTGGTGGAATGAAGCTTCTGTGTCTGTTTTTGACGATATGCTTAGGAATAGTCTTGGCATTCCGTATTTTCGTTATTGTCTTCCTTAGAGGGTTTTGGTCCATGTCCCCCTCCTCTCTTGTATCTTCTCCTTATTTTAATTTATCTATTTTCTTCTGGTTTAAAAAAAAACTATTAGAAAAATATCTATTTTATTTTAATTAATAATTTTCATTATTTGAGATAAGAAATTCTTATTTTCAAATGTCAAAAATTTTTTTTTCTCATGGGCTACTATCACAAAAATACCTATTTTATTTTAATTAACAATTGTCTTTATTTGAAACACAAAATTGTTATTTTCAAATGTCAAAATTTTAATTTTTTTTCGGATTACTATCATCAACTATTTTATTTTAATTGACATTTACCTTTATTTGAGATATAAAATTCTTATTTTTAAATTTCAAAATTAAGTTTATATTATTATTTATTTTATAATTAACTAACTCATTTCTATATTATATTAAATAAATTTACTTTTTCTTAGTGATTGGATTTTTTTTTATTTATAATTTTCCGTGTTGTCTTTTTCCAGCCATAAACAAATTAGAGCACCCACATCCATACCACCAAACTTGGTGGTTAAAATGGACCCCATCTAATATAATATATTATTTCACATATTCCAATTAATTAAACCACTCAATTATATTTTTCAAATATCCATACCACTCTTCTACAATTCTGAAAAGGGTCCCACTAAATTTATAATATATTTCAAATTTAAATTTTATATTAACATATAAATATATAATTTAAACAAATTTATTTAATTATATTAAAATTTATTAAATGGGAAACAACATATATTTAGAATAAATTAAAATATCCAGAAATAAATAAATAAAAGAAAAAAAAAAAAAAAGAAGGGTGGCGCAAGCCACTTGTAGAGTGGCGCAAGCCACTAGGGTGGCGCAAGCCACTTAAAGATGTGGCGCCCGCCACTTGTTGTTTTATAAATTTTATAGTGTAATCTATTATCTACGTGGCTCCTTTTACTACGGTGCCATGCATGGCACCTCTGCACAAATTTTTAACTCCTTACACAGTGTTTTTTTTGAAAAATTCTGACACATTAATATTGATATTTGTGTAGAACCCACCGATGTGGGTGCTCTTAGTGTTGTTGCCTGAAATAATTCTGCCACAAATGTCCTGGGACCACCGGCATCATATCAACAGGATGACTCACTGCAAAATAATCTGCCACCCTTTGTTTTTGTGGGACTAAAATAGATATTTATTTTCACCTTTGACATGATTTTTTTTTTAATTTCAAAAAATACAAATGGAGATAAATTTTGAGAGCCAATGTTTTTCATTTAAAAATAAAATACAAATTGGACAGTTTTTTTAAATGATTTTTTTTTATATAGGTTTGTTTTTGTTTTTTTTTTTATAAATAATTTTGTATAATGTTACATTTTTTTTATAAAATGTTACAAAGAAAATTTTAAAAAAATTGGATTAATAATTTTTGTTACAATATTATTTTACGTATATCATCCTCTTACTATAATTTTTTATATATATCAAAATAAAATAAAAAAACTTATATTTGAAGATATTTTAAATAGTTTTTCAAAAAAATCATTTTGAAGATACTTTTAAAAAAAAAAAAAATTGTGATTTCAACAATGTTTTAATCTTAATAATATATATTTATGTTATTGAAAGTCAAATTTATTCTTTTAATTTATAAAAAATGAGTTTAAAATACATTTAATATTTTTAAAAAACATTTTGATAGATGGATACAATATAATTTAAAATTTATATTATTAGTTATTAGTATTGTTATTGGGCCCAGATTGTATTTGGGCTTTTAATTCATTATCCATTATGAATATTATATATGTAGTGTCTTTGACACATTTTACGGTACCAATGAAATCAAATGAAAGTTATTTTTATTAGCTTAGTTTTATCTCTCTCTTAGTTTTATTTATCTTCATAGTTTAGAATTTTCAACTTTTATAAGTTTGTTAGGGTATTTATTTTAGCTTCCCAGCAATCGGTACTCTCATTCTTGAAAATCAACACCTCCCATGACATACCAATTTCACCCTACCTTCAACTTTTATTCCATGGACACCACTCCTACCACACCCTCATTTCCATCTTTTTCAGGGGAAATGTTTACAACATATTCCATCCACACTCATGTTGCAACTCCATCACCAAGTATGTATTTCAATCATGGATATACACCACCTACACCTAACCCATATCCACCATCGATAAACTCACACCCTCCATTTTACTATTCATTCTCAAATCTTCCATTTACAACCTTCACTCCACACCAACACATAGTTTCTACTCCACCTCAAAATTTCTTTTCACGAACATAAACACTTCATCGGGTAGAAACTCTAAAACAATATTTAGTTGAAACTCATGAAATCTAAAAAAAAAAAAACTACGGAAGAGTTGAAAGAATTCAAACTTTTTCTTAAGAGTTTTCTAATTCACAACAGAAATTGAAAGAGAAATATGTTGTTTAAAGAACTACAGAAAAACAGACAAAAAAAAAAGAAGTAGAAAATTCTGATTCACTAAAATTTTCTCTGGCGACAGTTTCGTCATCTTCTCTGCCAAAAATTTTGTTGTCTTATCCAGCAATACTTTCGGCGTCATTTCCGATGACAGCTCCGATGACACTTTCAAAAAAACTTTCGGATTTGAATTAGCCTCCAGAGAAATTATCGGATCTGCAACCAGAACCATTAAATCTGCTACTGACACCGTCCAAGCCACCACCAAAAACCACCATATTCAGTATTGAAACTAGATCAAGACTACTTTTTTAAAACGAAAGAAAGAAATTTTTATAGCTTCCAACATTTGCACCGTTTCCACCACCTAAACCCCCAGATTTGCAAACCTCGCCAAAACTGAAGTCGTCGCTTCTGAAACTTCTTTTTTTTCTAGATCTGCGACCTTCTTCAAAGTCAGCGGACGTTGATCGATCAATGATAGTACCACCACCACCCATGATCTCCGGCAGTGATGAACACCCTTTCTTTGACAAATTTTTTACATCTTGGTTTTTGATCCTGACGGTGATGAACACCCTTTTTTTCGGCATCATATTCAGTTAACCATCATCGTATCATCTTCTACACGTCCTATGAATTCTATGTTAAAAGAGGAGATTTGGTCTTTTGGAAATGAGATTATTAATTCATTGGATATTGAAAAAAATAGAGAGAAAAAAAAGTGAGTTGAAGATGAACGAAAGAAGAAGAAAAAAAGGATTTTGTTTCGAATAGAAAAGAGAAACACGATACAAAAATTCTCTCTCTCTCTCTCTCTCTCTCTCTCTCTCTCTCTCTCTCTCTCTCTCTCTCTCTCTCTCTCTCTCTGGGCAGTAAATGACAAAAATTCATGGGCAAAATGACAAAATTTATCTCTCTAAGTTCACATTCTCTCTCAACTTCATTATTATTATTATTATTATTATTATTATTATTATTATTATTATCCTGTCCTCCACTTCCTTACTATTACTACATTATTTTATTTTCTAAACTTCTAACCATACCTATAAAATGTCTATCTCCCACTTTCCATTAATGTTATATTTCAAGTTTTCACCATTGATCATTTCGTTTTTTTTTTCACATGCTAGGTCACTGCATCGAAAAAAAAAGATATATATACCTTGTGAAAAAATATCTTTATCCTTGAGGACAAGGTTCAAGTGAACCCGGCGACAATGATAGATGGGTAAAATATATTTTAAAATTTATATTATTAGTTATTAGTATTGGTATTGGGCTCTGGTTTTATTTGGGCTTTTAATTCATTATCCATTATGAACATTATATATGTAGTGTATTTGACATATTTTAGGGTACCAATGAAATCAAATGAAAGTTATTTTTATTAGCTTAGTTTTATCTCTCTCTTAGTTTTATTTATCTTCTTCATAGTTTTGAATTTTCAACTTTCTTAAGTTTGTTAGGGTTCCTATTTTAGCTTCCTAATACATTTTTATAAAAATAAATTTTGAAAATAAAAAGAAAAAATCTATTATTACTATTTTTGAAGAAAGGAGGGTCGGAGCCAAAAAAATTACATAACAACCAACCTAGGAGTAGAGATACAAATACAATCAACTAACAAAGAAGAGAAATTCGAGCAGAAGTTCACTCATAAAGCAAGAGAAAAAATATTTTGTTTTAAAGCTAAAATAAATAGGCCCATGTTTTTGTTTAAAAAAATTATAAATAAAAAATTAATTTAAATAATTTATTTAAAATTAAACCAGTTACCTCTAACAAGACTACTACCACACCAGTTGATGGCCCAACTACTCCTAGACCATCTCTCAATGACAATGTTCAATTGTTTGAAGAAGAATTAGAAAAAAATTGTCCCTTCCTTCAAGGCCAAAACTAAGTATGTTAACAACTCTCAATCAGTTGATGTAGCAGATCAAACAACTTGACTCATGAACCTATCACTCTCAATGAGAATTATGATAATAGATCCTCTAGTTATGAATTTGTTGATGCCACTCAAATAAAAATGGTAGAGGATGATGCTTTAGGTGCCCATCCTAGCCAATTACAACCCTTCAATTACCTAATCTTTGTTGCTTGGATCAATCTGTTTGGAAATCAAATTTTTTATTATGTTTTGAATTACGATTTTTTGATATAATTATAATCACTTTGATTGTGATTGGCTTTAACATCAACAAATCAAATAAAAATTTTAAGCGTTATCGATTGCACTCAAGGTATTCGATAAATTATTTCAATTGCTTTTAATTGGATTTTTTTTATCATTGTAAATAAGTTCTACGTGTAGCTTAGCATTTAAATTAAGAGCATTTCTTAATGCACCACCCAAGTTTCTTAGGCACCACGTGAAATTATTTTTTTGCCCCCTTATTCCGGATGTGCACATCCGGACGCACCAAATTTTAAAAAAACGCATAGCTTTTCCCGATATGCATATCCGGAAACAATTCTGATGTGCACTTCTGGAAGGATTTCTTATTAATTTGCGCCAGACGTTCTTCCTCCCCCTTATTCTTCACTTTTCCATTTCTAAAATCTCTCAAACTCTCTCAAACTCTCAAATTTTCAATCACCACAAATCTCGATTTTTTTCCACTCGAGTTCGGCGCAGAACAACTTCTACAACGATCAACACACTCCAAATCCTCCGTATCTCATTTTAATCGGTAAGTTTTCAAATTTTAGAGTTTCGGAGTAATTTTCGAGTAATCGATTTAGAGTAGACATTTAGGTGTAAAAATTGTTAGGTTGTATGAATAACATAGGTTAGAGACAATGTAGGTCATTTTTACTGCTTCAAACGGACGATCAGGGCATTAAAATGCCCCTTTGTATGTTACAGTGGCCATGGCTGCCATTTTTAAACTTCAAAATACGTACCGGATGTGCAGATCCGGAAAGATTGTAACGTTTAGTTTTCTGAGTGTTTCCGGATGTGCACATCCGAAAATACCCAATGTTAAAAATTATGTGTCCTTCCGGATGTGCACATCCGGAAGACTATTTTTTTTATGTTTTTTATTTTGTTTGTTTGTTTGTTTTTGTTTAATTATTTTTAAACAAAATTTAATTTATTTATTATGCTTTGCAGATTAGATGGCTGGCAGAGACGATCGTACCATACATGGACGGACAGCTCAGCACGCATCTGTCCGACGTGAGCGGATGCAGTCTACAACCGAGGTTTCCGGCGCAGAGGGAGTTGGGGTAGCCCCTACAGCTGAGGGACATCCTACACCACATCCATCCACATCACAGGTTCAGGCCACTTCCATATCACAGGTTCATGCCACTCCCCCGTCAGCCGCCGATTCTACATCTCGGAGGCATCGGGATTCTACTTCTAGTTCATCAGGGTCCCAGCCCACACGCAGGCGTTGTCGGGAGACTCAAGCTCCATCAGCTGCTCCTTCTCGTTCCCCTGTTCCAGTTCCAGAGGGTGATCACCCAGCACATGAGGGTGTTGATGCTGATGACGATTTCGATGAGCTGGGCGGTTACCCCGGGGGACCGTCTAATATGTCCCTACTCGTGGGGTACTCTGAGCATACTGCCAGATATGTTTGGCTAGGACAGGTAACCTTTCTCGGTTTATTTATAGAATTGTATTCGTTGAAAATATGTTCATTTGTAACATTGTTTTATTTGGAAATTTTTAGGAGAAGGATTCACAGAAGTTCTATAACCATGGGGGCAAGGTTATGGACACGATTGAGATGCTGCCAGAGGCTGAGTGGTTCACGTCTGCACTTGCGGAGTCTGGTCTTGGAGGCCTATCTAGGATTGGGTATTCCCAGATCCAGTACGGTATCCTGATGGCATTTGTTGAGAGATGGCACCCTGAGACATCCTCATTCCATCTACCGTACGGCGAGATCACGATCACATTGGATGATATCTCATGCCTCTTACATCTACCGATCACGGGTACCCTTCTCCGTCACGGTAGGATGAAGAAGGCGGACGGCATGGAGTTGCTGGTTACAGAGCTTGGGGCTAGCCCAGAGAAGGCACATGCGGAGGTGCACCAGTTGAGGGGCGCACACGTCTGGTTCTTGTTTCTGATGGATAGATTTGCTGAGGCGCTTGCAGAGGCAGGACGGGCAGATGGTGATCCAGCTGAGGTGGCGATCCACGGGACGCGTGCCCTGAGATGCTACTACTTGTTTTTGCTGGGCACGCAGGTGTTTGTGGACACCAACGCCTATTATGTTGATAACGTCTACCTCAGGTACCTTTCGGATCAAACAGAGATCCATGGGTACAACTGGGGGTGGCTGCGCTGGCATTCACCTATTCCAGGCTCTCTGATGGTTGCCGCTGGGCAGCCAAGACTGTGGCAGGCAGCTGTACGTTATACGTGGTAACAATCTAATATTCTAAGTGATTTTTTCATTTCTTTTCTTTCTGTATTCATTATAATGTTTGACACCCATGTTATGTTTTCCATTTCAGGCGTGGATTTTACAGCACTTTCCCTACATTACTGGTTGAGGGAGTGTCCAGGGGTACACTGAGTGTAATACCCCGTATTATTTAAATGCTCAATTAGAGATCAGATGAGCATCTGTATACTCTATCTTTGAATAATTGGGTTAATGGAATTCTCTAAATACTTTATGTATTGTTAATTCGTATCAAGAGAGCAACTAGAGAACTCTAAAGAGATCAATTATTTTATGAAAGAGACAGATCAATTATTTTAGTCCAAGAGAGGAGTATTAAGGTAACTCTAATAATTGATCAATTGGGTTGAGACGATAGAATATCAATTGGAGATATTTTACCCTGTTGGATCTATATTATATAATAAGTATTATATATATATGTTAAGAAAGAAAGAAAAAGATAGAAAGGAGAAAGAAGAGAAAGGAAGAGAAGAAGAAGAGGAAAAGAGGAAAATGGAAAAGAAGGAAAAGCTTGGATCATCGATTTATCATCTTCTTCAAACTCCTCTTCGATTACCAGGTGGGTTCTAGTTAGACACTCTAAGTCTAGAAATATAAGTTTTGGACTTAGGTTAGATTTGAGAGAAAATGAAATCTAACTGATGAAATTCGATATAAATTGCGTAGAGTAGTCGTATAATGCATGTGATTAATTGTTGATACTTGCTTTGATGTTTGGGAATGATTTGGTTGGGAAAGAATGGATTTTTGAGTGGTTGGAACCCTTAAAACACAGCAAAAAATTCTGCATCTGATACGAAGCGCTGGGCGGCGCTCAGAGTGCCGGGCGACATGAAGTGAGCGCCTCTACTTCGTCGGGCGATGCCCAAGAGGCGCAGCAAGGCACACCTCTGTAACTTTCAAGTTTTTTAGCAAAGGTCTTATGCCTCTGCTTCGCCGGGCGAAGCACAGGCGAAGGGGCACCGCCGGGCGGAATTTTTGTGGCGTCGGGCGCTCCTGTAAGTTTTCCAAATATTTCTTTTCTTTAAAAATTCATAACTCCCGAACCGAAATTCCGATTTGAACGTTCTTGGTACCGTTGGAAAGCTATGACAATCCTCTACCCAATAAAAAGTGAAAATATTGAGTATGATGTCAGATTAATTATTTTAGTGGAAAATGAATGAAACAATGTTTTGTGATATGTTGAAATTCTATATATTTTGGATCGTAAATCCGATCGAGGCATGGTTATAGCCGATGTGAAGCTGTGAAAATATCCTACGGGATAAAAGTGAAAAGTATTGATTTTGATACCCGATTAAATGAATCGGAGGGAACCGAAAGTGATGTTGTATATGATGTGTGGTTATATGTATTTACTTGTAATATTTGTGTTATGCCATATCTATCTAATATTGTTGCTAAAATGAATGAGCGAATATGCATGTTAAAATGAGTTAGGAAGAGTGAGGGAACTTTACCCCAAAACAAAATGGTATAATTCTAGGTTGTGAATAGAATTGTGATAGAAACTCTGGATGGCAACGCTCGTGCATTCATTGACGAGTTCTGGCCTAGAGTAGATAACGTAATGACAACGCCCGTGCAGAAGGGGCCGGGGCGTATGTCCTTTTCCGAACTGTATAGAAAGAGTGAAACACTAGTATGGAACATGTGTCTAAACCATTGTGGTTTTGAGAAAAGGCAAAGAGGCCTTAAGGAGAATGTAGCCTTGTGATTGTCGAATACAATCACGTTGTGTATATGATAACGTAATTGTAACCATTTATCTTGAGGTGTAGTTTCATGAGACTCGAGCTCCTCCTCTGAAACGTATGCACAATTACTTGGCAGGTTTGATTCCCGCGTGTAGTACGAATGAAGCCTATATGGTAAAGAGACTTATGATGGTTAACAGGCCATGAGGAGTGACGGTTCACGGTTAACAGGCCGATGATCCCGAATCCATTTCGTATGTCAAGTAACTACAAGGATCCATGACTCGGGTCGACTTCTAGACGTAGAAGCGGACGAGAAAAGGGGATTCCTTGGTACAGGTTATCGATTAGTGAGATTATTTAGTTAATAGGATCAGGACATATTTTCCATTCGTAAGGATTCTTGAGTTAACAGGCTCAGGATGTTTTTCCTTTCGTGTGAATTTATGAGTTAACAGACTCATGACATGTTTCCATATAGTGTGAGATTGTGAAATTGCGAGAATGTATATACTCAAGGTCTTTTCCCTTCCCCTTGACTTGAGTTAGGATTGTTAGAACCTTGTAGAGCCGAGAGAATCCATAAGATAGGGAACTCACTGAGATTTGATGTATCTCACCCCACTATTGTTGATTATTTTCAGGTTTTGAGTACAGGTTTGATTTACAAGTGGAGCGATGCTTGGATGTTTCAAGAGAAGCTTAGTTAAGCTTATTTTCCGCTGTGTATCATTTTGTTGTATACAATTGAGGATATTGTATATTATTCTTAGATTTTTATTTTTGGCTAGTTTTCATGACTTGTGCCATATGTTGTATTTATGTTTTAGAAATGGACAAGCATGTGAACTAGGTCATTAGGCACTTTTGATGTGTCAGTACCAAATAAAACACTTGTATGGTATTATTCTAGATGAATATTATACAGGGCGTTACACTGAGGATATGCCACGTGCTGCTGCATTTGTCCTGCTCAGAGGGAACCAGGCACCAGACCCCTTCAGAGTGTATATAGATCGGATTGCTGCTGAGGACATTTTGTATTGCCCCTATGCCGCTCACCGTGTGACGCGCCCGTTCGATGAGGTTTGTTTGTTCTCAGGATGGTTGGCATGCAGTTCGACCGTTACTGCCCGATACCTCCCGGAGCGCGTCTTGCGTCAGTTCGGTTATACGCAGACGATCCCCAGTATGCCTCATGATTCTGCTCCTCTAGGCTTGACCCGCAAGCAGATAGATGAGCTATATGCTGACTACCAGTCCCATTTGGTATCGGAGGCTCGGGCGACCAGAGCGGAGACAGACTGGAGCGTTGCTGCCGGGTACATCGTGTAGTTCTACACACTCTCACACCCATGCATGGTGCCCACTGCTGAGGGATCGCCACCCAGACCTGCTCATCAAGAGATATTAGAGGAGCGACAGTCTCAGCTGGACCATACTCAGGATGTCCTACCACGCTGTCGTCAGATAATACAGATAGGGCAGCAGGCCATTGCGGACGGTCACCTCTCTGAGGGCTCTGGTGCCAGACTTGCCGTGGATAGGATGATTGCGATTGCTGGGGGGGCACTTCAATACCGCAGACATCGATCCAGGTTGGGGGGTAGGGGCAGAGGAGCAGGGGAGCCAGGAGAGATCCTTCGCCATACGCAGTAGTTTTTTTTTATGTATCATATTTATATTACATGTATGCACTGTATTTTGACAGAAGTTTATTTTATATATATATATATATATCATTTTATTTTATATATGGATGTTGTCAAATGTATATTAAGTTGAGACGATTTATTAACATATGCGACCAAGCAAAAAAACCGATTTAAAAAAAAATAAAGTTCTGCTGTTTTCGGGATCTGCAGATCAGGAATGTTTTCGGATGTGCACTTCCGGAACATATCAACGTTTTTAAAAAAAATGGTGCGTCCGGATGTGCACATCCGGAATCAGGGGGCAAAACCGGAAATTCAGATGGTGCCTAAGAAACAAGGGTGGTGTGATAAGAAATGCTCTAAATTAATTTGAGAATTAATCGTTGTTGAACAATTCGTCTTCATTATCGTCCAATTGGTTTACGTTATGCATATTCAAGCTTTTCGATAGTTGATTCGGTTAGACGATTCGTTTCAGGTTGTTTTCGATGTGCCATAAAACTTTTGAAAACCATTTTTTTCCAAAAGTTAAAAATTTTAATTTGTGATCTATTCACCCCTTCTAGATCGAAGCCTATCATCTAACAATAATCTATACAATGAAGGATGAATTCTCTGAGTGAATAATAATTGGAACAGGATCATACTTAGTGGTGGAGACTTCATAGTCCCTTTTTGGTGTTTCAAGACGTTCAAAATTTGAATTTCTCATGGCACTTGGTTTGGACCTAGCTCTGACGTCAAGTTTGTTTAAGAAAAGTATTTTTTTTTTTGTATTTTCAAATGAAACTATACAAGGATTATATAACTTACATTTACAGAGAAGTATTGTCGTGATTACGGCTATTATAGCTAACAAATATTAATCATAATAAGTCTCCTATTTCCACCTCTATTTTGCATGAAACAGAATCCCTTAGATGTAGAAACAAGAAAAGAAACAAAATTTCAACAAATGGTTCCGAAGGATTCTATTTTTTATTTCATTTTATTAGTAGTGGTAGTGAAGAGGATAAAAAATTATTCGACAATTTTTATTTTGCTGAAAATTCTTTAACTAAGCATCATTTCTCAAAACACTTTGAATTCTGACAAGTCAAAACTCAATTGTATTGCATAGAGAAAAGGCACAATTTTGAATTTTCTACTCATATATGAGACTTGCATTGTGAATTTTGGAGGTTCCATATTTTCTCAAATGGAATTGAAAATAGTAATGACGTTTCTCGTATGGTGTCTTATGTTGAAACACTGCACTTTTGTATTGATGAACTAAAAAATGCATTATGGGAAGCCATTGAGGGTGACCATGGTTTTTTTTAGCGTTGACTGAGCATTTAAGGGTGGTAGAGAAACATGTGTTTCTCCATATCATCCACCATGTTTTTTGAAACCCCTTTGTGGCTGAGGTTGAAATTATTCTCAAATACATTAAGTCATTTCCAAAAGGGACATCACGTGGTAGAGATGGTTTCTGATCCTAACACATATTAGACATGCTATATGGAGAAACTCAGTTTTGAAAAGAGATCTTATATGTGAAATCACTCCAAAATTTAAATTATGGCTAGGAGAAAGATGCCTAATAAGTTTGGTAGATATTTTAGCTTCTGCACCCTTGGTGATATTATTAAGGCTTGATGTTGGGATTCACCCTATTATAATAGGTACTATTTGGAAGTGTCATGTTTCCAAGGTTAATACGGAATATGTGAGTAAATATATGGAAAAATATATAAATGAATTCTAGTTTAGGGTCGGAGTATCTGGTTGTGCAGATGCATTTTTCACAGTGTCATCAAAGTGTTGAGCAAGTGACATGGACATGGTTCTTTGGCTATACTCATAATAGATTTCTCAAAATCTCAAAACTTGGTAGACATGTTAACACTAATGCATAACGTGAGGATGATATATCTATATATTTCTTTAAGGGTTGAGTTTCTTTATGATCATGCAACATGGTTGTACTTTGTGAATGAACATATTATGTTAGCATTGGAGTGCAACAATGAGACATGTTGAGTTTGTGCCTTTTTATTCCTGTGTTACACATTTTTATTCATAAATCATATAAAATTGCAAACTTTTTCTTCATGCTTAGTATCTTGATGACGGGACCCCGTATGCGATTTTGAGGAGGTGGCTAAAGCCTTTGACATCATTTGCGAGACAAGTCCAAAATTAGGTCCTGCATTGAATATTCATAAGACTAAAATCATTTGTCCTTCATGTGATGTAAATAAACATCGAGGGGGAGTTGTTCCTTTCAAACATTAATAGATTGGTGTAAAGGGTTCTATTTTATGGAGGAGTTTCTAGTCGAGATAGAGGTTCCTCATACTCTTTTGTTGCTTTCAAGGACAAATATAAGGTGTTACAAGATCATATATTGAGATACAATGGGATATGTGGTATAACTTTGATTTTGACAAGACTCTAGATGGTCTTTAAGGCATGGTTTTGATGTTTGACCTTAATAGTTTCCGTAGCATGGAAAATGTCCTTCTAAAGCCCAACAATTTTAGTGAATTCCCTTTTTAGTAAAATTGTTAAGGACATGAAATTAAACTTTGATATGATCATAAGACATAAATCAGTTTTTAGATGTATGTAAATAACACATGCTCAAGATTTTATTCTAGATGTTCCTATTGATAGGTAACACATGTTCCAATATCATGTGTTACAATATCATATATTAAGAGACAATGGGATATGTGCTATGACTCTGATTTTGAGAAGACTCTAAATGGTCTTTAAGGTACGATTATGACATTTGACCTTAGCTGTTTTCCTAGCATGGATAATGTCCCTAAAGCCCAACGTGTTTTGATTAATGAATTTTTTAGTAAAAGCGCTAAGGACATGGAAGTAAATTTTGATATGATCACAAGACATAAATAAGTTTTTGGATGTTTGCAAACAATACATGCCTAAGTTTTTCTTCTAGTCGTTCCTAATGATAGGTACTTCCATTATATGTCACAAGTAAAGTATCACACTATTAGTAAGTATCGCCTCATAATTACGTGTTTGTTCTTATTGATAGCTCCTGTTTACTCTTGTGTTACACCTTCTTATTTATAAAATCAGATAAAATTGAAAAAAAAATTCTTTATGCTTGGTATATTGATGATGGCACAGCCGTATGCGATTTTGAGGATGTGGCTAATGCCTTTCACATCATTTGAGAGATGAGTCCAAGATTAGGTCTTGAACTCGATATTCGTAAAAATAAAATATTTTGTCTTTCATGTGATGGAAACAAACATCTTGGGGAGTTGTTCCCTTCAAACATTAATAAATTGGTGTAATGGTGAAGTTTTTTAGAGGATTGGTTAGTCGAAATAGATGTTCCACATATTTTTTTTTGGTGTTTTAGGACCAATATTAGGTGTTCCAAGATCATATATTGAGAGACTGTGGGATATACTTTGATTTTGACAAGACTCTAGATGGTCTCTATGGTACGATTATGATGTTTGACCTGAGCAGTTTTGCTAGCATGGATAATGTCCCTCTAAAGCCCAACCTGTTTTGATGAATAACCTTTTTAGTAAAAGTATTTAGGACATGGAAGTAAATTTTAATATGCTCACAAGAAATAAATTTGTTTTTGGATGTTTGCAAACACATGCTCAAAATTTTCTTCTAGCGTTCCTATTGATAGGTAATTTCAGGATATGTCACAAGTTGAGTATCATACTATCAGCAAGTATCACCTTATAATTATATTTTTTTTCTTATTGATAAGGTTTTTCCTAATTGTTGTAAGACATTTCTAGATACCCACTACGCCAAAATTGGCTTTTCACATCGCACCAAAGACATCGCTTTTTGGACAAAGCGCTGCTATAGGTCTTTAAAAAATTTCGCTAAAAAAAAGCGCTGTAAAAGACAGCCTTTAGAGAGCGCTTTTTAAAAGCGCTGTTAAATGCCCTAAATGGAAGCCACTTTAGAAAGCGTTTTTTGAAAAGCGCTCTTATAGGTTAACCTTAGAATGCACTTTTAGAAAGCGCTGCTATAGGTCTTAAATTCTCCTCACTTTAGAATGCGCTTTCTGAAAGCGCTGCTATCGGTCTTAAATTCTCCTCACTTTAGAAAGCGCTTTCTAAGGAAAGCACTCTCATAGGTAGCACTTAAGAAAGCGCTTTTTGAAAAGCGCCCTCTAAGGTCATTTATGAATTAAAATATAAAACACATTTCATATCATTTTCAGAAACTTCTTTTCATTTTCTGCTCTCGACCGTTTCTTTCTGCTGAAACCCTTGCGTTCAATCGTTCTTGCATGCTTTCTAAAACCCTTTCTTTCATTACCGTCGTTCTGAAACCTTTGTCGTCATCGTTGCCGTCATTCTGAAACCGTTGCCGTCACCGTTGCCATCATTCATTCTTGCATTCGTGAAGGAGAAGACGAAAACGAAAAGAAGAGGTATGTTGTTGTTGTTCTTGCTTCATACATTGTTCTTGCCGTCATTGTTGTTATTGCCGTTCATTCTTGCCGTCAGTATTGCCGTTGTTCTGTTGTTGTTGTTGTCGTTCTGTTGCTGTTGTTGTTGCTTCTGTTATTTTTTTTATCAGAATGAATGTATTTTTATCGTAAACCATCCAATAATGAATGTTATTTTTTGCTGCTGTTGTTGTTGCCGTTCATTGTTGTTTTTAACAGATCCTCTATTAAATTAAAGGCTTTAGCACTGTCACTGTGAATGTGTTGGTTACAAATATGTTTCTCATTGTCACTGCAGTATTTTGTCAAGTTTTTAGGTTTATGAATTGGCACCTAAAACACTAACATAGACCAATGGTTTTAAACTACATGATACAAAATTCATTCTTGTTCAAATTAATTAATATTTGTAGCACCAATTAGTGCCAATATTTAGTGTATACTGCAGTTCAACCATCCTCTTTGACAACTCTTTGAAATAAGTTTACTAACTCCCCCATTGCAAATATCGTTCATCTTTTTATTGGATGGTTTGGAGTTGTATTTTAAGTAACACTCAAAGGTTATTGAAAAGGCATCAATTCCACTCTGTAGGACAGACAGACACAAATCTGCACCAGCCGCACTCTTGAGAATTTGATCCTTAGAAATTGAGACTAATAGGAATTTTGTTAAGTAAGGATAGGAAATGATGAATGGTAGTTTCATTGTAAATCATTTTCTTTTTGTTCTAAGTTAGGAACTTATTTTTCATATCATGCACATGTGGAATTCAAATGAGTTTCATTCTTACAAGCTGCTGATTAGTAATGTGTAATTTCATATCCCGGTAGTTATAATCCGAGGTGTTCCCCGAGACAGATTCTAAGCAATTGGAGAAGAAACAGATGGAACAAGTTGGAGATAGAGGTGTTATGACATTAGCTTGAAATTAGAAGTTAGTAGGTTATATAGAAAAAAGAATAAATAGTGAATTAGTTATGGTATATGAAACCATCCAAGTTAAGTTCCTGTAACATAAATATATGGCCATAACCAATCACAACATTGCTATTATATAGTGACTAACTATATATATTGAGAAAGAGTACTTACTTTTGAGCCACTATGTAGGTGTTTACCTCTAATTGTTGCTTGTTTGTGATTAAATGTTGCCACTTATCAAGTTATGACTCATAATTGGTCAATTAATGATATTTCATTTTATGATACGTGTACAGGGGGATCTTGGTAATTCTAACCTATCTGGACACTGTGTGGGTCTAGAAGTTGTTTACATCTCTAAAGGTAATTAATTGTTCTCTCTCGCCACTGTAATTAGTAGTGCTTTGAATGAACTGATATGATGGAGTTACTAACTTATTGAATTTGCTATATATAGGGGTTACTTGTGATCAAAGTGTGAAAGTCGGATCGTTTCCCTACAGGTAAATATTTTTTATTTTTGTTTTTGTTTAGTTTAATTAGTATAACTATGGATAAGAAATGGATGTCTTCAAGTCGATTATCGAAAGAGTACGAGAATGAGGTATCAGAATTCGTTAAGTTTGCTGTTACGCACGCCAAAGACCCCAGTCGAATGAGATGTCCTTGCTTGGGTTGTTGTTTAGGGAGTCGGGTTGACGCGGTTCAGTTGGCATCGCATTTAATGAGGAGTGGAATTGATAGAAGTTATACATGTTGGAATTTGCATGGTGAGAAAATTAACGGGAATGTTGAACCGGGGGATAATACGACCTATGCTTCAAACGACAATGGCACAGATACATACAATTCTGATCGAGTCGAAGAGATTGCATAAGCACTTGAAGAAGATCTTAAGGATTGTCCCAAAATGTTTGAGAGGTTGGTAAGCGATGCAGAGAAACTGTTATATAATGGTTGCACCAAATTCACAAGATTGTCTGCGGTATTAAAGTTGTACAACTTAAAGGCGAGCAATGCATGGTCGGATAAAAGTTTCATAGAGTTATTGGCCCTTATGAAAGATATGTTTCCAGAGGATAATGTTCTTCCCAATCGAACATATGAGGCCAAAAAGAAGTTGTGCTCTATTGGCATGAGCTATGATAAGATACATGCATGTCCAAACGATTGCGTTTTGTTTCGAAATGAGTATGCATCGTTAAATGAGTGTCCTAAATGCGGTGTCTCTCGATATAAGAAAAAGTTGTCTCCAGTAAAAGTCTTATGGTATTTTCCTATAATTTCGAGATTTAGACGCATGTTTCGTAGTGAGACCGATTCAAGACACTTGACTTTGCATGCAGATGAAAGAATTATTGATGGAAAGTTTTGACATCCGGCAGATTCACCACAGTGGATGAAAATTGATGATGATTATCCTGAATTTGGAAAAGAAGCAAGAAACCTTCGCTTGGCATTATCTACTGATGGAATGAACCCACACGGTCTTCAAAGTATCTCACATAGCACTTGGCCTGTGATCATAATGATTTATAACCTACCTCCATGGCTATGTATGAAGCGTAAGTACATGATGTTATTTATGTTAATTTCTGGGCCTAGACAACCAGGGAATGACATAGACGTATACTTGGCACCCTTAATCGAAGATTTAAAGTTTTTGTGGGAGAACGGTGTGGAGGTTTATGATGGGTATAGGAAAGAAAGTTTCAACTTGAGGGCGATGTTGTTTGGCACAATTAATGATTTTCCAGCATACGGAAATCTATTAGGGTACAGCATAAAAGGTCAATGTGCGTGTCCTATTTGTGAAGATAAAACAGATTGGACGCGATTGGAGTTTAGTCAGAAGAATGTCTTTCTCGGTCATCGTAGATTCTTAAATTCTAATAATCACTATCGTGAGTGGAGAAAAGCATTCAATGGAGAGCCAGAACAAGGTAGAGCTCCAACTATATTGACAGGTGATCAAATTTTTGAAAAGGTGAAAGATGCGAGTACTCAGTTTGGAAAGCCTTTTGCACATACATTTTTTTTTGAACTGCCATATTGGAAGTCGTTGTATGTAAGACATTTTCTCGATGTTATGCATATTGAAAAAAATGTATTTGACAGTGTTATTGGTACGTTACTCAATATACAAGGAAAGTCTAAGGATGGCTTTAAAGCAAGAAAGGACTTGATAACGATGGGGATAAGAACTGAATTAGGACCATTGAAGAAAGGAAAACGAACATATCTACCACCTGCTGCGTATACTCTTTCTAGAAAGGAGAAAAAAGTATTGTATAAATTTCTAAGTGAAGTTAAAGTTCCAGAAGGATACTTTTCAGATATTAGAAGACTTGTGTCTATGAAAGACCTCAAGTTAAAGAGTTTAAAGACGCATGACTGCCATGTTATAATGGAACATTTTCTACCAATAGGTATACGTTCTATTCTGCCAGAAAAAGTAAGAAGCGCAATAACTCAATTGTGTTTTTTCTTCAAGTCAATTTGTAGTAAGGTGATCGATCCTGCAATCTTACCAACATTGCAAAAAGAAATAGTTATTACTTTGTGTGATCTTGAAATGATTTTTCCTCCCTCGTTTTTTGACATAATGGTTTATCTAGTTGTTCATCTGGTGAAAGAGACACAATAGTGTGGACCGGCTTATATGAGATGGATGTACCCTGCTGAACGTTATATGAAAATATTAAAAGGGTATGTGAAAAACCGAAGTCGACCAGAGGGTTGTATTGCCGAACGATACATTGTTGAAGAAGCGATTGAGTTTTGTACTGAATATCTGTCCAATGTACAATCAATTGGACTCTCCAAATCTCATATTGTCGAAAAAAAAGAAGGAAAAAAGTTAATTGGAAATGAAGTTGTGATAGTATCAAGGGTCGAACGGGATCAAGTGCATTTGTATGTTCTGCACAATGAGAATGAGGTTGAGTCGTATGTTGAAATGCACAAGGATGTTCTCCGAGGTTTAAATCCGAATAGAAATGAGAATTGGATAGTACGAGAGCACAATCGAAGTTTCATACCTTGGTTTAAGGATCATATTTATTCAAAGTATTATTCAGATCCCGCTTCAATAACAGAAAGGTTGAGATGTTTAGCATATGGTCCAAGTTTGGTTGTGTTTTCTTATAGCGCATACGCAATTAATGGATACACATTTTATACCAAAGAACAAGATGATAAAAGTACTATGCAAAATAGTGGTGTCACCGTGGTAGCTGAAGCAATGCACATTTCAAGTGTGAAAGATTTAAACCCCAAATTTGCAAATCTGTCATATTTTGGGGTTATCGAGCGCATTTGGGTGTTTGATTATGAGAAGTTTCAGATTCCTATATTTCGTTGCAAGTGGGTTGAAAATAATAATGGCGTACGAATGGATAAGTCAGGATTTTTGCAAGTGGATCTTAATAGGGTGGGTACAAAGATGAGCCTTTTATTCTAGCCTCTCAAGCTAAACAAGTGTTCTATGTCACTGATCCGACAAGTACAAAATGGTCTATAGTGCTTTTATCTAACAAAGTAATTGATGGAAACATTGGAGATCAAGGTGATATTGATGTTGATATTGAATCATTTACTAGAAATGATCAAGATGAAAATATTATTGCGAATGAATCATATACAAGAAATGATCATAATGAGGGTATTTGGATCAATCCAACCGTCCGTGTTGTTAAGAGACGGGTAGAACATATTCCAACCAAGAAAAGAAAGAGACGTTAGTGAAAAAGGTACTAGTTATAAAATTATAGCTTATATCATTCAATAATATTAATTAGTTTTCATGTTATATATAGCTTATATCATTCAATGGATTATGGATTATGGATTTTTATATTTGTCATTTAAATATTGTTTTTTTTCTTTCTTACAGGTCAAATGGCTAGTAACCAGGACGACACACACGAGACACATGATGAAAATGAAGCTCAGAATGAACCTTCGAATGTAGAAAGTGAAATAAAACGTGGAATAACTATTATGAAGTCAATCATCCGTGCTAGAGATAAAGGGATCAAGTTTGATGTACATTGGAGTGATGAGAACCAACTAATTGAGCCTAACGGTTCAATGTTGTCTTCATACATTGGTTCACTTGTCCGTCAGCATATTCCAATTACCAGTGATAATTGGAGGAGTCCAAAGTTGAAAGCTGGTAAAGATAAGATATGGACTGAGATACATGTACTTTAATTTACTTATACTAACACACTTTATGTTTATATGTTTATAAGATATGATAAGTCTTTAATTTACTTATTCTAACACACTTTATGTTTATATGTGTATGTTTTTTTTGTAGAGGTCCTTTAATATTGATGAAAGCCGGAAAAAATATTGTCTTCAGTTGGCCGGAAAGAGACACAGAGGGTTCCGAGCCTTATTATCAAACAAATATCTTAGGGATGCAGATAAATTTTTTGTTGAAGCAGAACTTCCACAGTTGTATGCGGACGTGATTGAACCCGAAGAATGGAGCACGTTTGTAGCCAAACGGAAAACCGAAAAATTCAATGTAATGTTATCTTGTCATGTCTATTAATTGTATTATATACTTGTTGCATTAGTTTGTTCTGATATGACTTAAACTTGTTTATCCAGGAATTGAGTGCCATTAATCGCCAAAGAGCATAAAAACCCGCGCATCCATACAGAAAAGGGCGTTTGGGATATGCACGGTTACAGCAAAAATTGGTAAGTATATATTAATGCTATGATTTTATTAATTGTATTATTGTGTTATACTTGATGAATTTATTATTTAACTAAATGTGTAGTTAGAAGAGACGAAAAGTGAAGAATCATCACTTCCGGTACATGTTTTGTGGAAGGAAGCTCGTGTGGGAAAGGATGGAGTTGCTAGGGAAGATGTTCAGCATGTTTATGACGAATGTGTAAGTATAACATTATGTCTTTAAGTTAATCGAAATTTTATTAAAATATAATTAATTTGTAATCCCCACTGTCATACCCCAAATTTTGACCACTAAGATTTCCCATCATTGTGCAAATCATCAGCACAATATGGATGTACCTTTGTACCTCATTAGTCTCCCCAAAGGTGGGTGAGCATTCACTACAAACAGGATTTAGGGTTTCAAGCCCTCGCAGAGCTCTTAGACAAAGGATCAATCAAGGAATGACATGATCTTCAACTTGTCTAGCCTCTCAAATATCCACAATGGATCAAGAGGACTCCCACTTCAAGGATTAAGCACAAGGCTGCTCCCTTCTAGGTGGATCAAGCCTCAGGATCGCCAGTGTCACCAAATTAGGGTTTGGTCGACTAGGGCCTCCAGATGGAAATTTTCCTCTGGGCATGAGCCAATGCTTCAAAGCATAACCTAAAATGCTCCATGGAACATCATAAACCCCATCATCAAGTCAATTTAGCCTCAGGGGATGCATACATCAAAAATCAGGAATTAGGGTTTCTTGACCTAATTCACCCCTAAGTTGACTTTTGGGACAAAACACGAGCCAAGACCTCAAGAGAGGATTTGAGGATCCCTAACACACCACATTGATCCATTTGCAACAATGGATTGATCCAAGAAGCTTGAGCAACAAGTTTCAATTTCATCTGAACCACAGTTAGGGTTTCGCGAGAAAAGTCAACTGTAGCTTTGACTTTTGACCAGGACATGCTCCCAAGCCGTGGGACATGATTAAATATACCCTATAACACCCATGGAACATGTCCATCAAGTTTGATTTAGGTTAAGGACATGATTTCCTAAAGGATCGCACAGTTTGGAATTCATCTGATAAAAAGTCAACTGTGCACAAAAGTCAAACTTTGACTTTTTGAGATTTTTCATAAAAATGGTTTTTTAACCATAAAATGATGTTAATGTGTGATTGGAATCATCATTCATCAAGAAAAATCAAAGAAAGTGGGATAACTTGTAAAAGGGGTAACCATAAAAACTCAGAAAATTTTTTAAGTTATGAAAAAAAGTGGCAAGGGTACCAACTTTGGAGGATCATAACTCCTAAACCACAAAGCCATTTTCCCCATCCAAAGATGGATTTGTAGCCCACATGGCCCTCTACAAAAGTGTCAACTACACTTCATCCCAATTCATCATGGATTTTGAGTTATGGTTGGATCAAAATGGCTAAAAAACCTAAAATTGACATTTTTCAGCACTTAGCCAAAAATCTGCCTTGTAATTTCAGCACAATGTCCCAACTTCAAGGCTATTTTTCTCCATGATCCAAGTTGAACCAGGTCTAATGTCAAACATCAAAGTTGAAGTACGTCATCTAAGCTTTCCGGAAAGTCCTAGAACGTCCATGTAGCATACTCGAGCAGGGAGTTATGGATCTAACAAAAGGCCTTGCTGAAGCTGAATTTTTCAGGGCAGATTTGCACTTTTTTTGTGCCACACGAATTTTCAAGCCTTGCCATCAGTTTGAACACATCTAAGGATAAAATCCAAGTGGGATGATCTGATCCATGAACCTCCCAAGTCCAAGGAACCAAAAAAAGCATGCCAAAACCTAGAAATCCCTAAAAGAGGGACAAAACTCCAATTTTGGTTTGGAGCATTTAATGGATGCTTAGAGGTGGCATGGACTGAGCCATTCTCATCTGAAATCAGTCAAGACTTATCCAAGACCAAGGGAACCACAACCCTGTGCCCTAACCTCTAGTCAATGGCTAGAGGAGACTTGCATTTCCATTGGCCAACATGGAACAAACACCTGCTGTAGTTGCCATTCACTGTGGATCCCAAAACAAACTTGCTCCACTATAAATAGAGCTAATTTGTGTTCAGTTTGAGTACACCAAAGCCATCAAACAGATGCTTTCCTCAAAATCTCTTCTTTCACCTCAAATTTGCCTTCCAAAGCAAGTAATTCTGAGTTTTGAGCTAGAGAGCAATTCCACTCAAACTAATCACACACACACACCTCATATATATCATATGTAAGCTGTGCAAACCATCAAAAGTGACCTGTAATCACAACATCACAAAGTCACCTCTCAAAACCTCAAAATGACACTTTTTTTTGCATTTTTCAAGCCATGTCTTGATTCAGTCACTTTCCAAACCAGATAAAACCTCAAACACACTCTAAATATCAACCTTGAACTGTCCCAAATGGTGCCATACATCTGAAACACCATTTGAGAGAGTTGGAATTTTGGCCACTTTTGACCATTTCGCGAGAAAGTGCTCAAACTCGCTCCAGAGGTTTCCAGCTGATTCCAACCATCCTAAAAGCTTCTAAGAGGTCATTTGAGGTTGTCCAAAGCATCAAATCATTTCTGGAACAAAGCACTTGGTAGGTTGCCCAAAATCTCCAAAAAAGAGGTAAAATCCACAACTTGAATTCTTTGAATCATGCTTTCCTTTGTTGTCCACATACATGCATCATATTGAACAATTCTTGAGGCAAAAATGTAGTCCTTAATGTGTATGTTGTGATCCTCCCACTGTTTGCATTTTAACATGTTTATATGTGGAATTTTGGTTGTTTTAAAATCATATCCAGTTTTGGTTTTTTTTTATTGGTGTATCTGTACATTAAGTTTTAGTGTGCATGAGTAACACCATTGGATTCCTTGCGAAAAATCGGTCAAGATAGGTTTTTACGGATTTCAATTCCGATGAAAATTGAGAGAGTTACACGCGTTGAAAATTTGACGCGAACGACGCCGAAAATAACGACAACAGTTTTGGTTTTTTAATTTCTGCGTTTTGTGTGTTGATTTTCCTTGTGCGTGAGTAATACCTTTGGATTCCTTGCGAAAAATCGGTCAAGATAGGTTTTTACGGATTTCAATTCGGTTAAAAATCGAGAGAGTTACGCGTGTTGGAAATTCGACGCGGAACGACGTTTTCACAACGTAGCAGCTCTGGTTTTTTTATTGCTGCGTTTTGTACGTTGAGTTTCAGCATGCATGTGCGATACCATTGGATTCCTTGCGAAAAATCGGTCGAGATAGGTTTTTTTGTATTTCAATTCGGATAAAAATCGAGAGTTACGCGTGTTGGAAATTCGACGCGGAACGACGTTTTCACAACGTAGCAGCTTTGGTTTTTTTATTACTGCGTTTTGTACGTTGAGTTTTAGCATGCATGTGCGATACCATTGGATTCCTTGCGAAAAATCGGTCGAGATAGGTTTTTTCGGATTTCAATTCGGATAAAAATCGAGAGAGTTACGCGTGTTGGAAATTCGACGCGGAACGACCTTTTCACAACGTAGCAGCTCTGGTTTTTTTATTTCTGCATTTTGTACGTTGAGTTTCAGCATGCATGTGCGATACCATTGGATTCCTTGTGAAAAATCGGTCGAGATAGGTTTTTTCGGATTTCAATTCGGATAAAAATCGAGAGAGTTACGCGTGTTGGAAATTCGACGCGGAACGATGTTTTCAAAACGATAGCAGTTTTGGTTTTAATTTCTGCGTTTTGTGTGTTGATTTTCCGTGTGCGTGAGTAATACCATCGGATTCCTTGCGAAAAATCGGTCAAGATAGGTACTTCCCGATTTTGATTCCGATAAAAATTGAGAGAGTTATGAGTGTTTGAAATTTGATAAAAAACGTGTTGAAAATTAAAGTTTCGGTACTCGTTTTTATCCCAAAAGAAATGTCGGAGATGATATTTTGATATCTTTCCTCTTTTTCTTACTTTTTATTTTCAAAACACAACCAATTTTTTTTACATAGCAAAAAATCACCATTTTCCAATTCATACCCCATAATATTTTAATCCACAAAAAATCACAAAAAAAAAGTATTATTTTTAATATATTTAAAAATAGTGTTTTAAATTGTTTTAAATGCTTTTAAAATGATTTCTTTTTTTTTTCTTGATTTTTAAAACCAAAATGATTTTAAATATTTATGTGGATAAAATATTTTTTTCATAAACTTTAATCATTATTTAATGATTTTATTTGATATTTTTATCATTTTTTACTTAATTTTTCTTGGAAAAATGTCTAAAAAAATGAAATTGGGGTTTTCTTTGATTTTCACCCTAACAAATCTTTTTCAAACACTTTGGGTCTCTATTAGAGTGTAAGACCCAATCCCCTTTTAACCAAAACAATTTTGGGCCTCAGTTATTGTATAAGTCCCGATACATTAAAAATCTCGGCGCGATCGCCATTTTCAAACTGAAAATATTTTGGGCCTCTCCCTGAGTTGTAATCCCCATCTTTTGTACAAAAATACACTTTGGGCCTCTAATAGAGTGTAAGACCCAACCCCTCTTTTTTTTATATTTTCTCATTTTATTTTATAATGATTTGGAAAATTAATAACTCCTTCAATTTTGATTATTTTTTATTGGTTCTTCTTCTGAAAAATCACAAAAATAGTAAAATATTTTATTCTACAAAAAATCAAATTTATATTATTTATTTAATATAGTTGGTATTTTTGTGAATAAATTCATTTTTAATTGTTTTTAAGCATTTTAAAAGTGAATATTCATCTTGAAAATAAAGACTATGGGCCTCCCCTCGTGTTGTAAGCCCCATTTCTTTTCCTTAAACTCTTTGGGCCTCTATTAGAGTGTAAGACCCAACCCCTTGTGTACAGAAAACTTTTTTGGGCCTCATTCGTTGTATAAGTTCATCTGTACATTTTCAAATAAACGGCGCGATCGTCGCCCTTTTCAAAATTAACCATTGGGCCTACCCTCGAGTAGTAAGACCCATTTCTTTTCTTAAAACTCACTTGGGCCTCTTGAGAGAGTGTAAGACTCATCCCTTTGTACAGAAAACCTTTTTTTGAGCCACAATCACTTGTATAAGTCCCTCTGTACAAATTCAATAGTGCGCTCACTGATAAAACCCTGGGCCTCTCCTTGAGCTGTAAGCCCCAAATCTTTTTATTTCAAAGCGCTTTCTCCTTTGATTTTGAATATAGTGTTGTTTTCAATCTTTCTTTGTTGAACAACTAACCAAACAACATGGAAGCTCTACAGCCGAGTAAGTGTTTATCCACTTTCATTTACCGCTTTCATATGTATATAACTGTATTGTGGGGCTGTTTCACTGTAAGTCTCCTTTCATAAACTCATATATATATATAACTGTATTGTGGGGCTGTTTCGCTGTAAGTCTCCTTTCATAAACTCATACTAACTGTGTAATAATAGTATAGATATTTAGAGTTTCCTCGACAACTACGTCTAGCACTAGGTAAAGCCATGTTGATCACTCTGAACTTACAGTCAAAACTAGATCCACATAGGATTACCAGACACAGTCTTCCCTCCTCTTGGGGTTAAACAATATGGAGATGTGAAAGGCAGATTCTTTTTGAACCCTTTCTCAGACTGTCACTCTTAGAAATAGACTGAACTAGATCCCCAATAGGATCACCAGATACAGTCTTCTCTTCGGCTGTCCTCATTAGGAATTGTCAAGAAACTCTACTCCCAAAGATGAATGTATTCTCCGTGAATGGCATCTTTGAGTTTCTTCCAAATTCTCGAACTTTCCTGACTTGATCTATTCCTTGTGAATAGCTTGCCTTGAATTTCTCGGGGTTTGGAGACCCACGGGCTTCTTAAAAGCATCGGCCTCCTCTTGGGCATTGTACAAGGACCCACAGGCTTCCTAAAAGCAACCCCGCCTCCTCTTGGGCTTAGTACAAGGACCCGTTGGCTTCTTAGAAGTATTCACAGCCTCCTCTTAGGCTTCGTATAATGATCTCTTCCTCCGGGAATGATAGCCTTCTCTTGGGCTTCGTACAAGGACCTCTCGGCTTCTTAAAAGTTTCCAGCCTCCTCTTGGGCTTCGTACAAATTGTCCCGACGACCTCCTAGAGGTATAGGAACAGAACCTAGTCATCTTCATAGAACAGTCCTTTCAAAGAGTCTACTACTGTTTCTCAAAGCATAGTACAAAAGATGAAACTCTAGACTTGGACAGTCTAATCTCCTTGAGTCTCAAAGACATTCTCAAGTGCCCCCTTCGTTAAATAGGAAGGAAACCCGCAGATTCGGACAGTCTCAATACCCTTCGGATTTCCCGTTTCCTTAAAGAACAGGAATAACCTGGATCCTTGAATCAAATCCCTGAGTACAGTGTTGCTTATATAAGAACTGATTTTCTCTTTCAAAATCAGTATACTGGACCTGTCACTCGACTGAAACAGTCACCATAGCCTCCTCTTGGGCTTTGTACAATGATTCTCCCCAGTGGAGTCAAACAACGTTTAGCCTCTCTCTCGGGCTTTGTACGAGACACATAAGAGACTCTCTTGTTGAGTCAATCACCCCTTTCGGCTCCATCTCGGGCTTTATACGAGATACAAAAAGGTTCTTATCGAGCCAAACAAACAACAGCCTCCATCTCGGGCTTCGTACGAGATACACAAAACTCTCTTGTTGAGTCAAACAGCCTTCATCCCAGGCTTTATACGAGATACCAAACGACTCCATCGTCGGGTCAAAACCTTTTAGCCTCTCTCTCAGGCTTTGTACGAGACACATAATAGCCTTCTCTTAGGCTTTGTATAAGAAAACCACTGGTTGATCCAATCAACTTTTTAGCATCAAAGTTGTGCCTCGTTCACAGTACACAAACATCAACACCTCCTTTCCCTTTCATCTAATCGCTGTAAGCGGCAAGCCTTTGGTTATTTACATCCACGCAACTGTCCCTCTTTTAGCATGATAAATTCCTAAGGAAAGATGGCATTGCTCTACACTGAGTTAAAGTCTTCTCCTTTAGGTTAAAATCCCCTATAAAGAAAATTATGGCATTACTAGGATCCGCGTATCCCGGTTAAAGTAATCCTCCTTTATAACCAGTCACCCAACAGTTATGACAGACAAACCCTTCTTTAGAGATGACAAATTCTCTCTAAAGTCGAGGTCCTTCAGCTTCACGTCTTGGGCTTTGAAGAAGACACAAATAGACTTTTCAGCTTCACATCTTGGGTTTTGAACAAGATACAAATCACCTTTCGCTTCACGTCTTGGGCTTTGAACAAGACACCAAAAACCAATTTCCTCCCATAGAAAAGGAGGAACTACGAACGCTCTGATTTCCCTGTTTCGGTAAACGGGAATACGTAGGCATAAGATTGAAAGAAAAATCTTAGCGAGCACACTAAACAAAAAACCCAAATCCCATATCTCCATCAATCAAAAGCAGTAATTCAAAAAACATCATTCCTAACATCCTAATCCTTGTTCCCCGCCAGAAACCTTCTGTCAAGGTAAAAAGAAAGAAAACAGTATTGACGAAAATACAAATAACCAGTACAAAGCCCCCCCCCCCCCCCACATTGATAGCATCTGTAACCTAACAGACCGCTGTTTAAACTCAGTATGCGAAGCAGGGTTAATTGGAGACATCTATTTCCCTTCCTTATTCAGCTCACAATAGGATAAAAAATGAATCGACCTGTAGTTTAAGCTCAACCGCAGAGAGCGACCAGCGCTTAAGAACCGTGTCCAAAATCGCTCGCTACAGAAAAATGGCGCCCACCGTGGGGTCGGGTCTTTCTAAAACTTTTTTTCCTTTTTTCTCTTCACTTATGTGAAAACCACAGATTGGGGCTTCCGCCGGGGAACCCATTTCTGTCAGGAACTTAGGATTCTTAGCTTTATAGGTCTAGGACGTTTAGGACAAATATATATACTGCTTTTCCTAATTGCTACACATGTTTATTTTTCTGCTAATGGGAATGCGTGTGATGCCGCATGTGGTGAGATTGAGTATACACTTAAGATAAGTGATGGCGACGGGGTCAACCATCAACCTCAGTGGAGGCATCCTATTGTAACCATTCTCTCACCTAGAAAATGGGTCGGTTGTGATGCCTGAGAAGCTGAGGAGCCAAACCCTTTCGTAGTGCGGGAACTATCGGAAATAGTTGTTACACGATACTACCCTCATTTGAGGCTGGTGATCTATTCTCGGTGAATGGAACTTACTCTTAGATTGCTCTACAACTCGCTGGCGATCCGCTTGTTGTTTTGCTTTCCTGGGAGGAGCTGATGATAATGAGTACAGGTACAAAAATCACCATAGTATAAACCTTTGGGGATGGGTAGAGCCTTGACTTCATGACAACGACCCTTTGACCCCATGTTTTTTCTATGTTTTTGTGTGCTGCATTCATGCATTCATTTAAAAAAACATTAAAACATTCAAAAAACTTCTCTTCTAGTCTCTCTGTTTTTCAAATTAAACTAAAACTGTGATTGTAAATATCAGAGAAAAGGATTACGCTAATGGATTTCGGTAGAAGGAGGACTCATACGTACACCTTCAAGGTTCCAAAACTAGGGGATTTGAGAAGGTTAGCAAGGATGATCACTAGCCCTGAGGCTTTCAGAGCCAAGTACGGAGGTTTGCTACCACTGTTAAGAGTCCATGTGATTGAGGGAATCATGGATGCGCTCATCCAGTTTTACGATCCGGTTTATCACTGTTTCACATTCCCAGATTACCAGCTCGAACCAACACTGGAGGAGTATTCTCATCTGATCGATTTACACATCACAGATCGAGCTCCATTTTCTGGACTAGAAGAAATTCCAAAGAATCAGACTATTGCAAGAGCAATTCATTTGGACGAGTCTGAGGTTAGGACTCACCTAACTACTAAGGGTGGCATCCAAGGTTTTCCAGCCCAGTTCTTGACGAAGAAAGCCCTATATTTTGCCAGTATAGGAAATGTGACTGCTTTTGAAAGCATCTTTGTCTTGCGCACCTACGGGTTATTTTTGTTTCCCAACATCAATAACTTCGTCGATATTAACTCCATTAAGGTTTTTCTCATTGGAAACCCTGTGCCGACTTTGCTCGCAGATGCGTATCATTCTGTACACTTAGGAAATTTGTACAGTGGAGGGGAGATCACATGCTGTGTACCTCTGCTTTACAAATGGTTTATTTCCCACTTGCCCAAGTCTGCTGCTTTTTGGGATTGCAAGAGTGTCTTACGTTGGTCGCAGAAGATCATGTCTCTTACCAACTCTGATATAGATTGGTGTAATAGGATTTTTGAGGGAATCATGATCATTGACCGTTGTGGAAACTTCCCCAACGTACCCCTCATAGGAACTAAAGGAGGAATCAACTATCACCCGGTATTGGTTCGTCGTCAATTTGGATATCCGATGAGGCTTGTTCTGCGCAACGCTCATCTGGAAGGTCTTTTCTTCAAGGAAGGAGAAAGTGACAGAGCACTAAAGATGGAAATAGTGCACGCTTGAAAGCATGTTCATAAGAAAGGACGAGAGTCTCTAGGAACACCGGACTGCGTCTCGGTGGAGCCTTATCTCCATTGGGTACAAACTAGAGCTCTCAAGCTAAAAATGCCTTATCCTCGTTACGGAATTCTTCTGCTAAAGGAATTTGTCATGTACTTCATGACGGAAACGGAAAAGCTTCAGGTTACTCTCAACAAAGTTCAACGGGAGAGGAGGTCTTGGAAGAACAAGTACCGCACCCTCGACGTAGAGTGCATCAGAATACAACAATTACTGAAAGAGAAAGATGCTCTGATTGAAATTTTGGAGCAACATGCTGTAGAGAATCAAGATGACCAAAGGAATTTGCTCGTTCCTTTCACTTGGCAAAGGAATGACGACCGACAACGGCCCAAGAGCCCCGGTCAAAGAAAAGGAAGATATCAGAATCAGCACCCGATTTCTCTTCAGAGAGGACTCGGGACCCATTAGCTTAGGCTTCTGTTTCTGCACTTTGTAATCTACTGTATTTCCATTTCTGTAATCCTTCGAATTCAATAAAACGGGGTTTTCCAACTGTTTGATATTTGCAATCTAATTGTCGAAGTTTATTTTGATTAAACCAAAAGAACAATTAATATAATAATTGCATTCATCAATCTCACATCGCGTATTCTTCTTACCTACGAATCTCACGTTTGTGTCTCGGTTATAGAGTCAAACTGTCTCATTCGTATAATACTCGGGCCAATCGTCAGAAAAAGATGGATGATCTTGAGGAAGAAAACATAAAGTTGAAAGAAGAGATCGACGCTCTAAGAGAGGATATGAGAAATCTTCGTAACGACATGCAAGCCATGGCAGAAGCTCAGCTACAAAGAACTGTGATCTCAGAGATCACCTCAGCACCCATAGTGGAGAAGTATGATCCTAGGTATCAGATACCGAAAGATCGCCCTTGGGGCATGCCTGTCAACTATATCCTGGGAGGATATGTTCCGCCGATCACTGAGGATCAGGGAATCACAACAGAAGCCGCTGGGCCTGAAGGTTACAAACTTCGGGAAAGCGAAGATGCCAGGGGCATACTGAAGACTCCTGAAGGTTACAAACTTTAGGAAACGCCAAGATTCGCTACCGTAGTCACGGTACCACCCCCTGTGGTGCACACTGTCCCGGAAGGACAGATTCCACCAATACCTGTTGGTAAAAAGGAAACTATGTTTGACCGAATGGAGGAATTCCAGGAGCAGTTCTTGGAAATGCAGAAGGAACTGCAAGCCATTCGCGGTCAGGATTTATTTGGAAAGGACGCCGCAGACCTCTACTTGGTCCCCAATGTGAAAGTCCCGCACAAGTTCCAAGTGCCCGACTTTGAAAAATACAAGGGTAACTCTTGCCCTCAAAGCCATCTGGTGATGTACGCTCGGCGGATGTCAGCTCAGACGGAAAATCAGGACCTACTGATTCACTACTTCCAGGATAGTTTAACCGGTGCCGCATTAAAATGGTACATGGGTTTAAACCGTGTTACGATCAGTACTTTCAGAGATCTTGGCACTGCCTTTATCCAACAATACAAATACAATTTGGACATGGCACCCGACAGAGATCAACTCAGATCAATGTCGCAAAAGGAAAAGGAAACCTTTAAGGTGTATGCTCAAAGGTGGCGTGAAATTGCCGCTCAAATTTGTCCACCTCTTGAGGAAAAAGAGATGACAAAGATCTTCTTAAAGGCCTTAAGCTCATTTTACTATGACCGAATGGTTGCCAGTGCGCCCAGTGATTTCACCGAGATGGTGGGCATGGGCGTACGTCTTGAGGAAGCCGTCCGAGAAGGACGTTTGGTAAAAGACACTGGATCGATGAGCGGTACTAAAAAATACGGTAGTACTCTCCCTAAGAAAAAAGAGCAGGATATTGGGAATATCTCACTCGGAAAGCAAAGGCGACGTTATCAACCAGTAGCGGCTGTGACTCCTGCTATCAACCTTGCGCCTATTCCTACGTATCAACCTCAGGTTGCGCAGAGCCAACCTGACCAGCAAAGGACACAAAAGCCTCTTCAGCAGGCTCGTCCTCAATACAACAACAACCATACAACTCGGCCACCAGGATTTGATCCTATACCCTTATTGTACGCAGAGCTGTTTCCATTACTGCTAGCCAAGGGGCACATTCAGACTAAATCTCCTCTTACAGTACCGGAAAATCTGCCTTTTTGGTTTAAGGTGGATCAGACATGCCCTTATCATCAAGGAGGATCAGGGCATAACATTGAGACTTGCCTTAATTTCAAGTCTGACGTGCAAAAGCTTGTTAGGAGCGGGGTCTTATCCTTCAAGGATACGAATCCCAATGTTCTCACGAACCCGCTGCCTCAACATGAGAAAGTTGCAGTCAACCTGATTGAGAAAGAGACTGACAATGTCTATCAAATTCACGATGTACTCTTGTTAAAGACCAATCTGGTTAAGATGCATTGTAGACAGAGTGGATATGGCCATGTGCCACCTCATAATTATCACCAGTGTGATATCTGCTCTAAAGACAACCAAGGATGTTCTGTGGTGCAAGCAGCTCTACAGGAACAAATGGATCTCGGATGGATCCAAGAGCACCGAGTTTGTGGAGTTAACATGGTCTATATGAATTCTAACGTCATTCAAAACCACGACATCCGTGCGATGAATACCAACTTGGTGGCAATGCACTTAAGGCAAAACCAGTATCATAATCTGGCGCGGCACGATTACAATTCTTGTCTGACTTGCTCGGTAAACAAACAGGGATGCTCTTTCATACAAGAGGCCCTCCAGCGTCAGATGGATCTTGGATGGATCCAAGACTACAATGATAGGATTCTTATCAGATCAACATGGTTCAAATCTTCGATATTCGCGTGATGAATACCAACCTGGTAGGGTTACATGCTGAGCAGGTCCGACTCGGATTCTTAATATCACATGATTACCAAAGCTGTAAGGCGGGTTGCGAAAACGATCGAGGTTGTACCCTTGTCCAGGAGGCACTTTAGCACTTGTTAAATCACTGGTGGATGCCAATTTATATGTATGAAGATACTCAGCAAATTAGTATCAGTAACAGGAATCCTACTCGGCGTCAGAGTCAGGATGTCCAATCTGTGGAAGCTAACCTAGTGAGGTTACATTGTATTCAAAGTGGGCGTGGCCAGGTGCCACCACACAATTATGATCATTGTGGCGTCTGTTCGGAAAGTAACCAAGGGTGTTACCTTGTGAGAGCAGCTCTTCAGGGTCAGGTGGATCGTGGAGAAATTCGTCCATATCCGGGGTCTGGACCCATCAACTGGATGCCGAACTACCTTGCCGATCAAGTTGAGGATGTTGTCACAATCTCTGGTCATCACAGGACCAGGGATGTTTTTGCCATCATCCCTCTACATGACGAATCTAAAGTTCCCAACTGGGAACGGATTGAGATTACTTATGATGGTCAGAAAAATCAGAAGGTTCCTGTAGTCATCTATCTGCCAGGACCACTACCGTATGAATCAACTAAGGCTATCCCTTACAAATACGGTGCAACAATAGTCGAAAATGGAAAGGAAATTCCATTACCCTCCGTCGTGAATATTGCAGACATCAGTCGTGTAACACGGAGCGGTAGAATCTTCAACCGAGGAGTTGGAGAACCTAACAAGGAAAAGGAACTTCAGACGGAAACTCCTGATCCACCAGTCGGTCAATCCAGTAATCCCGACCTTTCGAAAAATAATGATGAGATGCTGAAGCTCATCCAAAGGAGTGAATACAACATTGTCGATCAACTGTTACAAACTCCTTCAAAGATCTCGGTATTATCACTGTTACTCAATTCAGAAGCCCACAGGGAGGCTCTACAGAAAGTCTTGGAGCAAGCCTTTGTGGAACAGGATGTAACAATCAGACAGTTTAATAGCATTGTCTCTAACATCATTTCCTGCAACAACTTCGGATTTAGTGATGAGGAGTTACCCGAAGAGGGTCGCCGTCATAACATGGCGCTCAATATTACAGTCAACTGCCAGGACGATGCTTTAGGCAGCATACTGGTAGACACAGGGTCAGCCCTGAATGTTATGCCGAAGTCCACTTTGATGCAATTATCATTCAAGGGCCCTCCGATGAGAACCAGCGAGGTCGTCATCAAAGCGTTCGACGGATCCAGAAAAACAGTTATCGGCGAAGTTGATCTTCCCATAACTATCGGTCCTCACACTTTCCAAGTCAATTTCCAGGTCATGGACATCCGGGCAACATACAGTTATTTATTAGGAAGACCTTGGATACATCAGGCTGGAGCGGTTACTTCAAACCTCCATCAAAAGCTAAAGTTCGTCAAGAACGATAAACTTGTCACAGTCTGTGGAGAACAGGCCTTGCTCGTGAGTAACTTGTCACAGTCTCCGCCAAATTCATTCGAGGAAGACACTCCGATGAAAGACAATTTTGACTACAACTACTATGGCCCAATGGATGGCCTGCCAATGTGGCAGCCTTACCCAGGAAACTTGGGGCAAGAAAGTCAGCCGAGTAATGAAACTCAGCTGAGCATCATTGAACAGAATACCTGTGTCCCCACCATGTCATGGGATCAACACTCAGGTCATTCGGAAACTACTCAACATGAAGATGAATTCGCAACGTTCGCAGGACTTGAATTCATCAACTATGCTTTTCCCGAGGTCAACGTCATCGAGAGGGATGACTCCTCCAGTTCCAAAGAAGTTTGGGACACCTTGGGACAACCAAGTGGAAAATACGACTTCATGGTCAAGTACACCGCTCCTGAAAGCTCTCGTATCAGGCTCGAAGATATCCAGTCAACTGGATGGGGAGATACAGCTGAGAGCACAAATGCTATGCAAAATGCAACAGAGGAATTCTCCTACGACAATTCTGCCTGGGAGACAGATTCCAATGATCCTGCTCCACCAGAAATCAGCGTCATTTCTGAAGACAAATCAAGGAAGGTACCAGACTTTGTGATTCACCGAGGAGTTCGCCGCCAATGGGTTGCCGTCGAGGTTCCAAAGGTAGTCCATCAGTCAAAGTAATTGCCATCTTTAACCTTTCACCCTGCCCAGGTGAAACAGATGTTTTGATAGGGCTCGCTTTCTGTAAATTTTCCCTCTTCGCTTCGCCCAAAGCGACAGAGTTTTGTTTTATAGGGCTATAGTTTCAAGAATCGACTTGTTCATTAATAAAATAACGTCGTTCTGTAATTTCCGCATTATTTGCTGTTTTCTCTTTTTGCTTTTTCAGAAAATGGTAATCCTAAAAAACAATTCAAAAATAAAAACAAGCAGTAAAATAAAACACTGCACACACTCTTGCATTTTCTCTATCTCTTCTAAACACGAATCATCACGTCATGCAGATTGCTTGTTTTACACCCCGTTGAAACATACGATCCGATGCCTTCTCCCGACTTTGAGTTCCCTGTATTTGGGGCTGAAGAAGAAGATGACAATGAAATTCCAGAAGAGATCTCCCGACTACTCAGACAAGAGGAAAGGTCCATTGAACCTCACAAAGAACCGTTGGAAACGGTAAACTTGGGTTCAGAGCAAGAGAGAAAAGAAATCAGGATTGGGGCACTGCTCAGTCCAACTGCCAAAGAGAGCTTGATAAAGCTTCTCAAAGAATTCCCCGATGTATTCGCTTGGTCCTATCAGGATATGCCAGGGTTGGATACCCGCATCGTGGAACATCACTTACCATTAAGATCAGAATGTCCACCAGTAAAGCAAAGGTTGAGACGCACTCACCCGGACATGGCCATCAAAATCAAAGAGGAGGTACAGAAACAGATTGACGCGGGTTTCCTCGCTACATCTGAATATCCTCAATGGTTAGCCAACATCGTACCCGTTCCCAAAAAGGACGGAAAGGTCAGAATGTGTGTAGATTACAGAGACCTGAACAAGGCTAGTCCAAAGGACGACTTTCCTTTACCACACATTGACATGCTGGTAGACAGCACAACAAAGTTCAAAGTTTTCTCCTTCATGGATGGATTCTCGGGCTATAACCAGATCAAAATGGCCCCGAAAGACATGGAGAAAACTTCGTTCATTACCCCATGGGGTACCTTTTGTTACAAGGTAATGCCGTTCGGTTTGAAGAACGTCGGGGCAACCTATCAAAGGGCCATGACTACTCTGTTTCATGACATGATACACAAAGAAATCGAGGTATATGTCGATGATATGATTGCAAAATCAAAAATAGGGAGTGAGCACGTTGAACATCTGTCAAAATTGTTCGAACGTCTAAGAAAATTCAAGCTCCGCTTGAATCCTAACAAGTGCACCTTCGGTGTCCGTTCAGGGAAACTACTAGGGTTCATCGTCAGCCAAAAGGGAATTGAAGTTGATCCTGACAAGGTCAAGGTCATTCAAGTAATGCCTTCTCCGAAAACTGAAAAACAAGTCAGAGGATTCCTGGGACGTTTGAACTACATCTCCAGATTCATATTCCTTATGACCGCGACATGCGCGCCGATTTTCAATTTACTCAAGAAGAATCAGGACTGCATTTGGACAGAGGACTGTCAAACTGCCTTCAACAGTATTAAGGAATACCTGTTGAACCCACCGATTCTGTCACCTCCAGTGGAAGGAAGACCACTGATCATTTACCTCACAGTCCTAGAGGACTCAATGGGATGTGTACTTGGCCAACAAGACGAAACCAAAAGGAAAGAGTCTGCCATATACTATTTGAGCAAGAAATTCACCGACTGTGAAACTCGGTACACGATGCTTGAGAAAAGTTACTGTGCTTTGGCTTGGGCAGCCAAACGTCTTCGCCAATACATGATTCGTCATACTACTTGGTTGGTCTCCGAAATGGATCCAATCAAGTACGTTTTTGAAAAACCTGCTCTTACGGAAAGGATTGCCCGTTGGCAGATGCTGTTATCAGAATATGACATAGAGTACCACGCTCAGAAAGCCGTTAAGGGAAGTATTTTAGCAGATCATTTGGCTCATCAACCGATTGACGATCAAGAATCAATCGGGTTTGACTTCCCAGACGAAGATGTCATGTATCTAAAGATGAAAGACTGCGATGAACCACTACCCAGGAAGGGCCAGAACCAGGTTCCCGATGGGGACTTATCTTTGACGGAGCAGTTAATCATTACGGAAACAGAATTGGGGCAATCATTGTTACCCCTCAGGGTGCCCACATTCGTTTCACCGCTCGACTTACGTTCAAATGTACAAATAACGAGGCCGAATACGAAGCTTGTATCATGGGTCTCGAGGAAGCAATTGATTTAAGGATAAAAAACTTGGACGTATACGGCGACTCAGCCTTGGTTATCAATCAGATAAAAGGAGATTGGAACACATACCAATCAAGATTGATTCCTTACAAAGACTACGCAAGAAGGTTGTTACCTTTCTTCAACAGAGTTAAGTTTCATCATATCCCTCGTGATGAGAATCACATGGCTGATGCTTTAGCCACTCTCTCTTCCATGATTAGCGTAGGTCGATGGAATGACTTACCTAAGATTGACATCATGCGCCTTGAACAACCCGCTTACATCTTCATGATTGAAGCAGTCCTAGACGACAGACCTTGGTATCACAATACCAAATGTTTCCTTCAGAAACAGGAGTACCCATCTGGGGCACTCAGAAAAGACAGAAAAACCCTCAGAAGATTGGCTGAAAACTTCTTCCTGAGCGGTGACACTCTCTATAAGAGAAATTTTGACATGGTCTTGCTCTGATGCGTTGACAGACCAGAAGCAGACATGCTTATGAAAGAAATTCATGAAGGATCCTTTGGCACTCATGCCAACAGACACACGATGGCGAGAAAAATTCTGAGAGTAGGGTATTACTGGTTGACCATGGAATCCGACTGCTACAAGTACATGAGGAGGTGTCACAAGTGTCAGATATACTCCGACAAAATTCATGTACCGCCATCACATCTCAAAGTTCTCTCTTCCCCATGGCCTTTCTCGATATGGGGAATCGACATGGTTGGCATGATTGAGCCCAAGGCTTCAAACGGACATCGGTTCATCCTAGTAGCCATTGACTACTTCACCAAGTGGGTCGAAGCAGCGTCGTATGCTAATGTAACCCGACAAGTGGTGGTCCGATTTATCAAAAACAATATCATCTGCCGTTATGGTGTTCCAAGTGAGATCATTACTGATAATGGATCTAACTTGAACAATAAGATGATGAAAGAGTTGTGCGCTGAGTTCAAGATCGAACACCATAACTTATCTCCCTACCGACCCAAGATGAACGGAACGGTAGAAGCGGCTAATAAGAACATCAAGAAGATCGTTCAAAAGATGGTTGCAACCTACAAAGACTGGCACGAGATATTACCATTTGCTCTTCACGGTTATCCCACATCTGTCCGCACTTCAACAGGGGCAACCCCTTTCTCTCTAGTGTATGGCATGGAAGCAGTGCTCCCCATCGAAGTAGATATCCCATCAATCCAAGTACTGATGGAAGCTAAGCTCACCGAAGCTGAATGGTGTCAAAACCGACACGATGAACTGAATCTGATCGAAGAAAAGAGAATAACGGCATTATGCCATGGTCAGCTGTATCAACAGAGAATGAAAAGGGCGTTCGACAAAAAGGTCCGACCTCGTATCTTCAGAAAAGGAGACCCCGTGCTCAAGAAGATACAATCGTTTCTCACTGACTCTCGGGGCAAGTGGACCCCGAATTATGATGGCCCCTATGTGGTCGCGAAAACTTTCTCATGCGGCGCCTTGAGACTTGCTACCATGGACGGAGAGGAATTTGCCTACCCCACGAATGTTGACGTAGTCAAGAAATACTTCGCCTAAAAAAAAAAAACGTCTCGGTGGATTGAAAACCCGAAAGGGAGGTCCAGGCAAAAATTAGAGACATGAAAAAAAATCATCCCGGTGGATTGGAAACATCATAGTACAATCCAGGCAAAAATTAGGGATAATGGCAAGTAACTATGTTCAACAGAGGCAAGTCCCTCAGCAGCAGCAGCAGTTACATCGTCCATCGGAGGAAAACTCCAGTCAAGGTCATCTTCGACAGAAGCTTAGGATGTCCCGAATTCGAAGTTGGTAGAAGGATAGTGGTCGTTATGTTTCAACGTAGCCCTTTTCCCTGTAAATTACCATTTTCTAACTTTGTATATACTCTTTGGAATCACGCGTTTGGCTGATCTCCATCTTATCAATAAAATTTGAGCCCTTGTGCTTTTGTTTGTATTTCTTACTTGTTTTAGCTTTACAGAATGACGTTGTTAACATGATTAACGATTCTTGAAATAAAACAAAATGAATTTACTTGTTAAAACTTTTTCTGCGTTTAAAATAAAGACGACAATTTCTTTTGACTATTGAACATCAAAGGAACATCAACCGCTTCTCCAGAAGTAATCGAATCTCAAAGTGCAGAATCAAAGTACTCCTTCTACGCCAGTACGCTTGAATGAAGGGATCAAATGTGTCGGAGACCTTGTTTCGTCTGACACGCGACGACAGAGTTCTTACCTCCTAAGCCCGACCAGCATGGTTCCCCGCAGGGACTATCTCTCCTAAGCAAGGCAGAATTGCTATCTTGAACTAGCGATATTTCTTCCACGCCCCGCGATGGCCGAGTATCCAGTCATGTTCATCTTTTAGTTTGTATGTCGCGTCAGTTTTGTCCGCATATACTTACATACATCATGCATTATTGATTTGCATTCACATTCATATTGCATCACTATCACTCTAGTCGGTCTTATCCCCTAGTGATAAAAGTCCTCTCGATCGAGTTGTCAGCCTTTTCCTCATCAGGAAGTGTTGCGTCTAAGCAATCTCTCTCCTCCAGTTTATTTCTGGATTGAAATTGGTCCTTGACCACTTTGATAACTTGAACCTCTGAGAAACAAGAAAACTTTCAACAAATATCACTCTTCGCCATTGAAGATGATATCCTTGCTTTCCCAGATTAAGGAAAATCCCCAGAGAATGCCTCTTAATCAGAGATTCGACGGTACGGCAGTTTTTCTCCGAAAAAACCACTGATGAAAAGGTCATCGACACCTCAAAATTGGATCCCATCATATGGCATTTCTCCAGAAAGATCTCGAGAAAAGTATGATGTAAGCCCCCAAACGAAAACAGTCTCTCAAGAGACTCGCTTTCCCTAGTAGAATCGACAAATGGCGTCTCCAAAACAGAGAAGTTTGTGTACCTCTACAATTCAGACGAATGGGTTCCCCAGCAAGTCTAACATCAAAACTTTTTCCACTCAAATGGCATCTCCCCAGGAAAATTCGGCGAGAAGTTTGAAGGAAAACCGCTACTAACAGCGTTCCTTGTCAAGAAAGTTTATTGACAAAAGAAACTGAGACCATTTCCTTGGTAGGAAACCAAGATCGAGGGGAAGTTTATTTCAGCAACTAAGACCAGATCCTTGGTAGGAAACCAGGATCGAGGGGAAGTTTACTTTAGAAACTGAGACCAGTTCCTTGGTAGGAAACTGAGATCGAGGGGAAGTTTACAAAAGAAACTAAGACCAGTTCCTTGGTAGGAAACCAGGATCGAGGGGAAGTTTATTTCAAAAGAAAACTGAGACCAGCTCCTTGGTTGAAGACCAGGATCGAGGGGAAGTTTACCTTTTCTAAGCATCTTCGCTTAGCTAAAGAAGATGAATGCGTAAGCTACCATTCATAACCACCATCAAAATTTCGGGTATTCCGATATTTAATCCTCTTGCACCCCGAATGCCCGAATACCTTCGTCATTCACACCTTCGGGTCCAAGAAGATTAAATAGGGGCATCTGTCATACCCCAAATTTTGACCACTAAGATTTCCCATCATTGTGCAAATCACCAGCACAATATGGATGTACCTTTGTACCTCATTAGTCTCCCCAAAGGTGGGTGAGCATTCACTACAAACAGGATTTAGGGTTTCAAGCCCTCGTAGAGCTCTTAGACAAATGATCAATCAAGGAATGACATGATCTTCAACTTGTCTAGCCTCTCAAATATCCACAATGGATCAAGAGGACTCCCACTTCAAGGATTAAGCACAAGGCTGCTCCCTTCTAGGTGGATAAAGCCTCAGGATCGCCAGTGTCACCAAATTAGGGTTTGGTCGACTAGGGCCTCCAGATGGAAATTTTCCTCTGGGCATGAGCCAATGCTTCAAAGCATAACCTAAAATGCTCCATGGAACATCATAAACCCCATCATCAAGTCAATTTAGCCTCAGGGGATGCATACATAAAAAATCAGGAATTAGGGTTTCTTGACCTAATTCACCCCTAAGTTGACTTTTGGGACAAAACACGAGCCAAGACCTCAAGAGAGGATTTGAGGATCCCTAACACACCACATTGATCCATTTGCAACAATGGATTGATCCAAGAAGCTTGAGCAACAAGTTTCAATTTCATCTGAACCACAGTTAGGGTTTCGCGAGAAAAGTCAACTGTAGCTTTGACTTTTGATCAGGACATGCTCCCAAGCCGTGGGACACGATTAAATATACCCTATAACACCCATGGAACATGTCCATCAAGTTTGATTTAGGTCAAGGACATGATTTCCTAAAGGATCGCACAGTTTGGAATTCATATGATAAAAAGTCAACTGTGCACAAAAGTCAAACTTTGACTTTTTGAGATTTTTCATAAAAATGGTTTTTTAACCATAAAATGATGTTAATGTGTGATTGGAATCATCATTCATCAAGAAAAATCAAAGAAAGTGGGATAACTTGTAAAAGGGGTAACCATAAAAACTCAGAAAATTTTCTAAGTTATGAAAAAAAGTGGCAAGGGTACCAACTTTGGAGGATCATAACTCCTAAACCAAAAAGCCATTTTTCCCCATCCAAAGATGGATTTGTAGCCCTCATGGCCCTCTACAAAAGTGTCAACTACACTTCATCCCAATTCATCATGGATTTTGAGTTATGGTTGGATCAAAATGGCTAAAAACCTAAAATTGACATTTTTCAGCACTTAGGCAAAAATCTGCCTTGTAATTTCAGCACAATGTCCCAACTTCAAGGCTATTTTTCTCCATGATCCAAGTTGAACCAGGTCTAATGTCAAACATCAAAGTTGAAGTACGTCATCTAAGCTTTCCGGAAAGTCCTAGAACGTCCATGTAGCATACTCGAGCAGGGAGTTATGGATCTTACAAAAGGCCTTGCTGAAGCTGAATTTTTCAGGGCAGATTTGCACTTTTTTTGTGCCACACGAATTTTCAAGCCTTGCCATCAGTTTGGACACATATAAGGATCAAATCCAAGTGGGATGATCTGATCCATGAACCTCCCAAGTCCAAGGAACCAAAAAAAGCATGCTAAAACCTAGAAATCCCTAAAAGAGGGACAAAACTCCAATTTTGGTTTGGAGCATTTAATGGATGCTTAGAGGTGGCATGGACTGATCCATTCTCATCTGAAATCAGTCAAGACTTATCCAAGACCAAGGGAACCACAACCCTGTGCCCTAACCTCTAGTCAATGGCTAGAGGAGACTTGCATTTCCATTGGCCAACATGGAACAAACACCTGCTGCAGTTGCCATTCACTGTGGATCCCAAAAAAAACTTGCTCCACTATAAATAGAGCTCATTTGTGTTCAGTTTGAGTACACCAAAGTCATCAAACAGATGCTTTCCTCAAAATCTCTTCTTTCACCTTAAATTTGCCTTCCAAAGCAAGTAATTCTGAGTTTTTGAGCTAGAGAGCAATTCCACTCAAACTAATCACACACACACCTCATATATATCATATGTAAGCTGTGCAAACCATCAAAAGTGACCTGTAATTACAACATCACAAAGTCACCTCTCAAAACCTCAAAATGACATTTTTTTTTTGCATTTTTCAAGCCATGTCTTGATTCAGTCACTTTCCAAACCAGATAAAACCTCAAACACACTCTAAATATCATCCTTGAACTGTCCCAAATGGTGTCACACATCTGGAACACCATTTGAGAGAGTTGGCATTTTGGCCACTTTTGACCATTTCGCGAGAAAGTGTTCAAACTTGCTCCAGAGGTTTCCAGCTGATTCCAACCATCCTAAAAGCTTCTAAGAGGTCATTTGAGGTTGTCCAAAGCATCAAATCATTTCTGGAACAAAGCACTTGGTAGGTTGCCCAAAATCTCCAAAAAAGAGGTAAAATCCACAACTTGAATTCTTTAAATCATGCTTTCCTTTGTTGTCCACATACATGCATCATATTGAACAATTCTTGAGGCAAAAATGTAGTCCTTAATGTGTATGTTGTGATCCTCCCACTGTTTGCATTTTAACATGTTTATATGTGGAATTTTGGTTGTTTTAAAATCATATCCAGTTCTGGTTTTTTTTATTGGTGTGTTCTATACATTAAGTTTTAGTGTGCATGAGTAACACCATTGGATTCCTTGTGAAAAATCGGTCAAGATAGGTTTTTATAGATTTCAATTCCGATGAAAATTGAGAGAGTTACGCGCGTTGGAAATTCGACGCGAAACGGCGCCGAAAATAACGATAGCAGTTTTGGTTTTTTAATTTCTGCGTTTTGTGTGTTGATTTTCCATGTGCGTGAGTAATACCTTTGTATTCCTTGCGAAAAATCGGTCAAGATAGGTTTTTACGGATTTCAATTCGGTTAAAAATCGAGAGAGTTACGCGTGTTGGAAATTCGACGCGGAACGACGTTTTCACAACGTAGCAGCTCTGGTTTTTTTATTGCTGCGTTTTGTACGTTGAGTTTCAGCATGCATGTGCGATACCATTGGATTCCTTACGAAAAATCGGTCGAGATAGGTTTTTTCGGATTTCAATTCGGATAAAAATCGAGAGAGTTACGCGTGTTGGAAATTCGACGCGGAACGACCTTTTCACAACGTAGCAGCTCTGGTTTTTTTATTTCTGCGTTTTGTACGTTGAGTTTCAGCATGCATGTGCGATACCATTGGATTCCTTGTGAAAAATCGGTCGAGATAGGTTTTTTCGGATTTCAATTCGGATAAAAATCGAGAGAGTTACGCGTGTTGGAAATTCGACGCGGAACGATGTTTTCAAAACGATAGCAGTTTTGGTTTTAATTTCTGCGTTTTGTGTGTTGATTTTCCGTGTGCGTGAATAATACCATCGGATTCCTTTCGAAAAATCGGTCAAGATAGGTACTTCCGGATTTTGATTCCGATAAAAATTGAGAGAGTTATGATTGTTTGAAATTTGATAAAAAACGTGTTGAAAATTAAAGTTTCGGTACTCGTTTTTACCCCAAAAGAAATGTCGGAGATGATATTTTGATATCTTTCCTCTTTTTCTTACTTTTTATTTTCAAAACTCAACCAATTTTTTTTACATAGCAAAAAATCACCATTTTCCAATTCATACCCCATAATATTTTAATCCACAAAAAATCACAAAAAAAAGTATTATTTTTAATATATTTAAAAATAGTGTTTTAAATTGTTTTAAATGCTTTTAAAATAATTTCTTTTTTTTTCTTGATTTTTAAAACCAAAATGATTTTAAATATTTATGTGGATAAAATATTTTTTTCATAAACTTTAATCATTATTTAATGATTTTATTTGATATTTTTTATCATTTTTTACTTAATTATTCTTGGAAAAATGCCTAAAAAAATGAAATTGGGGTTTTCTTTGATTTTCACCCTAACAAATCTTTTTCAAACACTTTGGGCCTCTATTAGAGTGTAAGACCCAATACCCTTTTAACCAAAACAATTTTGGGCCTCAGTTATTGTATAAGTCCCGATACGTTAAAAATCTCGGCGCGATCGCCATTTTCAAACTGAAAATATTTTGGGTCTCTCCCTGAGTTGTAAGCCCCATCTTTTGTACAAAAATACACTTTGGGCCTCTAATAGAGTGTAAGACCCAACCCCTCTTTTTTTATATTTTCTCATTTTATTTTATAATGATTTGGAAAATTAATAACTCCTTCAATTTTGATTATTTTTTATTGGTTCTTTTTCTGAAAAATCACAAAAATAGTAAAATATTTTATTCTACAAAAAAATCAAATTTATATTATTTATTTAATATAGTTGGTATTTTTGTGAATAAATTCATTTTTAATTGTTTTTAAGCATTTTAAAAGTGAATATTCATCTTGAAAATAAAGACTATGGGTCTCCCCTCGTGTTGTAAACCCCATTTCTTTTCTTTAAACTCTTTGGGCCTCTATTAGAGTGTAAGACCCAACCCCTTGTGTACAAAAAACTTTTTTGGGCCTCATTCGTTGTATAAGTCCCTCTGTACATTTTCAAATAAACGGCGCGATCGTCGCCCTTTTCAAAATTAACCATTGGGCCTACCCTCGAGTAGTAAGACCCATTTCTTTTCTTAAAACTCACTTGGGCCTCTTGAGAGAGTGTAAGACCCATCCCTTTGTACAGAAAACCTTTTTTTGGGCCACAGTCACTTGTATAAGTCCCTCTGTACAAATTCAACAGTGCACTCACTGATAAAACCCTGGGCCTCTCCTTGAGCTGTAAGCGCCAAATCTTTTTATTTCAAAGCACTTTCTCCTTTGATTTTGAATATACTGTTGTTTTCAATCTTTCTTTGTTGAACAAATAACCAAACAACATGGAAGCTCTACAACCGAATAAGTGTTTACCCGCTTTCATTTACCGCTTTCATATGTATATAACTGTATTATGGGGCTGTTTCACTATAAGTCTCCTTTCATAAACTCATATATATATATAACTGTATTGTGGGGCTGTTTCGCTGTAAGTCTCCTTTCATAAACTCATACTAACTGTGTAATAATAGTATAGATATTTAGAGTTTCCTCGGCAACTACGTCTAGCACTAGGTAAAGCCATGTTGATCACTCTGAACTTACAGTCAAAACTAGATCCACATAGGATTACCAGACACAGTCTCCCCTCCTCTTGGGGTTAAACAATATGGAGATGTGAAAGGCAGATTCTTTTTGAACCCTTTCTCAGACTGTCACTCTTAGAAATAGACTGAACTAGATCCCCAATAGGATCACCAGATACAGTCTTCTCTTCGGTTGTCCTCATTAGGAATTGTCAAGAAACTCTACTCCCAAAGATGAATGTATTCTCCGTGAATGGCATCTTTGAGTTTCTTCCAAATTCTCGAACTTTCCTGACTTGATCTATTCCTTGTGAATAGCTTGCCTTGAATTTCTCGGGGTTTGGGGACCCACGGGCTTCTTAAAAGCATCGTCCTCCGCTTGGGCATTGTACAAGGACCCACCGGCTTCCTAAAAGCAACCCCGCCTCCTCTTGGGCTTAGTACAAGGACCCGTTGGCTTCTTAGAAGTATTCACAGCCTTCTCTTAGGCTTCGTATAATGATCTCTTCCTCCGGGAATGATAGCCTTCTCTTGGGCTTCGTACAAGGACCTCTCGGCTTCTTAAAAGTTTCCAGCCTCCTCTTGGGCTTCGTACAAATTGTCCCGACGACCTCCTAGAGGTATAGGAACAGAACCTAGTCATCTTCATAGAACAATCCTTTCAAAGAGTCTACTACTGTTTCTCAAAGTATAGTACAAAAGATGAAACTCTAGACTTGGACAGTCTAATCTCCTTGAGTCTCAAAGACGTTCTCAAGTGCCCCCTTCGTTAAATAGGAAGGAAACCTGCAGACTCGGACAGTCTCAATACCCTTCGGATTTCCCGTTTCCTTAAAGAACAGGAATAACCCGGATCCTTGAATCAAATCCCTGAGTACAGTGTTGCTCATATAAGAACTGATTTTCTCTTTTAAAATCAGTATACTGGACCTGTCACTCAACTGAAACAGTCATCATAGCCTCCTCTTGGGCTTTGTACAATGATTTTCCCCAGCGGAGTCAAACAACGTTTAGCCTCTCTCTCGGGCGTTGTACGAGACACATAAGAGACTCTCTCGTTGAGTCAATCACCCCTTTCGCCTCCATCTCGGGCTTTATACGAGATACAAAAAGGTTCTTATCGAGCCAAACAAACAACAGCCTCCATCTCGGGCTTCGTACGAGATACAAAAAACTCTCTTGTTGAGTCAAATAGCCTTCATCTCGGGCTTTATACGAGATACTAAATGACTCCATCATCGGGTCAAAACCTTTTAGCCTCTCTCTCGGGCTTTGTACGAGACACATAATAGCCTCCTCTTAGGCTTTGTATAAGAACACCACTGGTTGATCCAATCAACCTTTTAGCATCAAAGTTGTGCCTCGTTCACAGTACACAAACATCAACAACTCCTTTCCCTTTCATCTAATCGCTGTAAGCGGCAAGCCTCTGGATTATTTACATCCACGCCACTGTCCCTCTTTTAGCATGAGAAATTCCTACTGAAAGATGGCATTGCTCTACACTGAGTTAAAGTCTTCTCCTTTAGGTTAAAATCCCCTATAAAGGAAATTATGGCATTACTAGGATCCGCGTATCCTGGTTAAAGTAATCCTCCTTTATAACCAGTCACCCAACAATTGTGATAGACAAACCCTTCTTTAGAGATGACAAATTCTCTCTAAAGTCGAGGTCCTTCAGCTTCACGTCTTCGGCTTTGAACAAGACACAAATAGACTTTTCAGCTTCACATCTTGGGCTTTGAACAAGATACAAATCACCTTTCGCTTCACGTCTTGGGCTTTGAACAAGACACCAAAAACCAATTTCCTCCCATAGAATAGGAGAAACTACAAACGCTCTGATTTCCCTGTTTCGGTAAATGGGAATACGTAGGCATAAGATTGAAAGAAAAATCTTAGCGAGCACACTAAACAAAAAACCCAAATCCCATATCTCCATCAATCAAAAGCAGTAATTCAAAAAACATCAGTCCTAACATCCTTATCCTTGTTCCCCGCCAGAAACCTTCTGTCAAGGTAAAAAGAAAGAAAACAGTATTGGCAAAAATACAAATAACCAGTACAAAGGCCCCCCCACATTGATAGCATCCGTAACCTAACAGACCGCTGTTTAAACTCAGTATGCAAAGCAGGGTTAATTGGAGACATCTATTTCCCTTCCTTATTCAGCTCACAATAGGATAAAAAATGAATCGACCTGTAGTTTAAGCTCAACCGCAGAGAGCGACCAGCGCTTAAGAACCGCGTCCAAAATCGCTCGCTACACCCACTAATAATTTTCGATATGTCAATGAATTTCAGGAGACTCTATCTAAATCCTTAACCACAGGCGAGGAGGATTGCAGGAGCATTCTTAGTCGAGTACCAAATGTTCCTGAGTATCCCGGCCGGGTGAGAGGTAAAGGATTTGGTGTGACTCCATCTTCCTTGTATCCAAAGAGAAAAAATCCCAGCAACCGAGAAGTCATGCAATCATTGGAGGAACTAAAGGCGCAAGTCCGTGAATTGCAAAAGGATAAAAAGAGATATGAGGCGGAAAAGCGCGGTTCCGGTTTGAAAGATGCTAGTGACAAAGCTAGTATCAATTGTCAAAATAAAATTCCCGAGGTAATTAGCACATATTTATTTTAATTAAATTAACACATTTATTTTAATTGACATTTATACACATTAACAGTTACATATTTATTATTGCTTCAGGGCATTTCATCTTGCCAGCTGTATTTGTCGTTACCGACTTATCGCATGGTTGGCAAGGGAAAAGTGCATAACCATGTGGGAGAGTTACTTCACCATCAACCGCTCCCTCATGGACATCTGAAAGTGTCGGTTGATATCGCTTTAGATACGGATGCGGTACTACCCATACCTGACTCGGTTTTAGAGGTTACATTACTGCGAGATGCAATAGGTTCGTTTGTTGCATGGCCGTTAGACCTCATTTCCATAGATGACGAGGTATGTTGAAAACCATTACGAATCTCTTAGTATTCAAATGTCAAATCTGAACGATTATGAAAATAATTCTGAACCATTACTTACATTTTTTTTTACATGGTAATGTTAGACTCCTACAAAACCCGCAGCTAAGAATAAAGGGGTTTTGCGGCAAAACGAGTCTGTTGAATCACAAAGAGAGGTACATTTTAAGTGTTATTCTATTATCCGAATTCAAAAGTTTCATGATTTTCTACTTTACCTAACTTATATGATTGTTAGGTTCCTGCTCAAGCTTCACAACAGGCCAGCAAGAAAAAAGCTCCTACTAGGACTGTGCAGGCAAAAAGAGCTCCTCCTCGCTTTCAGTCGTGTCTAGAAACACTTATGGCACTGTCAGATTTGATGGATGGTGCTATTCTTCAAATAGACATGGACGAAGGTGTTTTTGGTTTTCTTCATTCCGAGATAATCGGAAGAGAGGACATGGAGCAGATTTTCAAGCATATTGAATTAGGCATCGGTGTTATGCATTCATACATCTGGTACTCCGATCAATCTATTATTTATTTAGTTGAACAATTTATTTACACATTTCAATGAAAATAGTCTAATGTTTATTATGTTTTTATTTAAGGTGCTTGTATGAAAAATTGATGCGGGGGACAGAATTGTCAAACAGATTCTGTTTCTTCTCTTGCACCCTTGTCAATGCACCGACAATTGGTATGAATGCACTTTCAGTAAGAGACCACTTAACTGAGAGATTTATGGCCAGCAAGACAGAAAGTTTGTTTCTTTTACTGTATAATACTGGAAACGGGTAAGATTTTCATTCTAATTTCATTCTAATCTTTAATTTGTATCTTTTGCGTAGAAATTATGCATCTAAACTTTTGTTATATTTTACAGTGGACATTGGTTGTTGGTTGCCATTAATCCTACAAGAGAAGTGGTCTATTATCTGAATTTATTGGATACTGATTGGTCAACATATCAGGATATGAAGGATGTGGTTGATACGTAAGTGAGATTGTTCGAAATATTTGTGTGTATTTGTATATTTAATTATTTCTGTGAGATTGTTCTAAATTTACGTTTTTCTTTTATAGAGCAATACTCGTATACCGAGCACAAAGAGAATCTCGAGTAGCACGGGCTAAAGCAACCAACGTTACATGGGTCAAAGTGGAGGTATATTAATTTTCACAATGTTGCTAATTAGTGATGCTACTTGATAACACAAAATAACTATATATTAATTCTTATTTGTTTGTCTATGTGTAGTGCCCTCGTCAGCGTAATGGCATAGACTGCGGGTATTTCGTTTTGAGGTTTATGAGAGAAATCCTTCAAATGGATCGATTAGAGATTCCTATTACGGTATGCATGGATTCTTAGGATTTATTTTAATATTTATCGAATATGTCATATAATTTATTATTTTTAACTAAATCATGTATATTTTGTTTTGTTATGTAGTACTTTGATGAATACGCGTGTTCTCATTACACGAAGGATAAATTGCAAGAAATTAAGGAGGAATTCTGCGAATACCTTATTGAAAAAAGAATCCTATATATATAAGGTATAGGATTATGGGATTATGTGAATGTATAGTTTTGTGAATGGTTTATTTTATGGGATTGTATACTTTTGTGAATGGTTTATGCCCTTTATGTGTTTTTGGATTGTAATTGTATAGTTTTGTGAATAGTTAATGTAAATAACTTGAATTATAATGGAAATGGTTTATGTGGTTTATGTGATTTATGAGATTAGTGGAAATGGTTAATGAACCATACTAGAAATTGTTAATGGAAATGTGAAATATACAGGTTTATTGAAATAGCTTGAATTATACAGGTTTCTGCATAAAAAAATGGTTAAAATGGGATTTTTTAAAAAAAATCATTAAAATTATACGTAGAGAAAAGACAGCGCTTTTTAGAAAAAGCGCTGTCTATAGTTCACAAACGAAAAGCTTTTCCTAAAAAGCGCCCTCTAAAGGTATAGAAAAATTGATGACTAAAATTATAGACATACATTAGACAGCGCTTTAAAAAGAGGGCCTTTAGACAGCGTTTTTTCTTGAAAAAGTGCTCTCTAAAGGTATATAAAAAATTCATTAAAATTTTATACGTATACATTAGACAGCGCTTTTTCAAAAGCGCTGTCTAAAGGCCCACTTTAGAGAGCGCTTTTTACGGAAAAAGCGTTGTCTAATGTATACTTTAGAGAGCGCTTTTTCATAAATAAAAAGCGTTGTCTTTACCTACGACAGCGCAACCTTAGGCAGCTCTTTTAAGCGCTGTCTAAGGCCTAAAAAAGCGTTGTCTAATGTCTTGTTTGGCGTAGTGACCTTTGGGAGTATTCGGTTCATTGTAGGATTTTTTGTGATTCAAAAACCTGAATGACTTTGTTAGGAATGTCCCTTTTTATATATTTAAGAAAACGGAAGTAGCTGTGAAGAAATAGACACCCATGAACTTCTTGATTTAGCCACAAGAAGAAAGATCGACACTTAGATTAGTATATGTTATAGTGTACATGTGGGTAGGAGGAAAACATACATGTGTGGACTTGACTGGATTTTCTCCACTTGTAGTATTGAGAACTATGAGTTTTACTATGGGACTGAAAGCCTTCAAAGATGATTCAAGCAAAGAGGCCATACATCAGAAAATGTATTTTGACAATCAATATGTTTTAATATCATTTGAGTTTTGACACTTTTGACTTTCAAACGCTATAGACAATTAATCTTCTACGAAGAGTTCAAAAGATCATATATAGCAATATTGTGTCTCATATATCTAAAATTGTAGTTTTAAAATGATTGATTTTTCAATATATTTGTTTGTTTTGTCTTTTATTTGTATGTAACTTTTTTAAAATATGGAAATATTATGAAAAAGAAAAATAAGTATTTAATTTGTTACAATAAAAAAATCAACATAAATAATTATTATCTTAAAGAGTATATAAAACTCCAATACGACAATAAATAAATATTATCCTAAAGAGTATATAAAACTCAAATACGACAATGTCCTGTTAAGCCAATCCAGTTAATAGCTCTGCAAAAATATCATATGCAAAGGCGTTGGTTCGAACCTGCGATATTTATTTACTTTTAAAAGTGTGAATTTCAACCATTAAACTACTTGACAAAAAAAACTCATAGAATAATTATTAATGTCCTTTAAAATAAAAGGGAGAAAATAAATATTAATGTAATTTTTTTTAAAAAGTTATTATAACATGTTATATAACCATAGAATAATATAATATAAGAGTGCTGCAACAGGCCAAATCGAACCATGTTCAAAATGTTGGAAAACTATATGTTAGTAGTTTAGATTAAATATTAGAATTAGTAACTTATCCAAAAAAAACTAGTAAATAAAAACCACTTGTTTATGTACTAATTCGATCTCTTTATAGTTCTACTCATTTGACTCCAGTGATAGCTGTGAAGAGTTCAATCAACGTTGAAAGTAAAAATATGGCAATAAATTTTGTATCTTGCATCATCCTTCTTCATCTTCTCCTAATCCCATTGGTATGTTTCTTTCTTTTTTTTTCTTGAAACTCTCTTTCTCTATTTATTTTTCTTTAATTTCCAAATATTACTGAGTTTTTGCAGTGTTCTCATGGAAACCAAGCAAGGGAATTGGTTGAAACAGAAAACAAATCATTGAGAATTCAACACAACCATCATCATGATAATCATATGACTCATAATATTGATCCTTCATTAATGGTGTTTTTCACTTTGAAAGATTTGAAAGTTGGAAAAACAATGCAAATTTATTTTCCTAAGAGAGACCCTTCAACTTCTCCAAAGTTATGGTCAAAAGAAGAAGCTGAATCACTTCCTTTCTCATCAAACCAACTCTCATATCTTCTCAAATTCTTCTCTTTTTCTCCAAACACCCCACAAGCCATGGCTATGGAAAACACCTTACAAGAATGTGAAAGCAAACACATCAAAGGAGAAGTCAAATTCTGTGCTACTTCACTACAATCCATGCTTGAATTCACACAAAAGACTCTTGGTTCAAATTCTGAAATCCAAGTTTATGCAACTTTGCATAAAACAAAATCAAGTGTTACTTTTCAAAATTACACTATAGTAGAAATTTTGATGGAAATTCTAGCTCCAAAAATGGTGGCTTGTCACACTGTGCCTTACCCTTTTGCTGTTTTTTATTGTCATAGTCAAGAAAGTGAGAATAGGGTGTATAAAGTATTATTGGGGGGTGAGAATGGAGATAAAGTTGAGGCTATGGTTGTTTGTCACATGGATACATCACAATGGGCAGCTAGTCATGTTTCATTTCAAGTTCTTGGTGTTACGCCAGGAAGTTCTTCTGTGTGTCACTTTTTTCCAGCTGATAATTATATTTGGGTCCCTAAGTTGAAATCACAAGGGTCATCTAGCATGTGATTTGTAATAAAATTGTACTTGTGTGCTTGCAATTTGTGTTTATGTTGCTAAAAAATAATTGTGATGTATTCAAAGCTAAATAAGTTTTTTATGAGTATATGTAAAAGTCTACTTTTATAATTTTCTTGTAATTTTGAATCATGATGTTCTTCTTAATATGATTATTCATCTAGCATGTGATTTGTAATAATTTATGATACTTTATGTCGGTATGCACCAACACTTATAGGTAATAGGATACTACTATCGGTGTTGCTGTATTAGTGTCAGAGTTGTATTCGAAGTGTGCGTGCACTATTACTCTTTATAGGTAATAGGATACTACTAATGTGCTTGCAATTTGTGTTTATGTTGCTAAAAAATAATTGTGTTGTATTCAAAGCTAAATAAGTTTTTTATGAGTATATGTAAAAGTCTCTACTTTTATAATTTTCTTGTAATTTTGAATCATGATGTTCTTCTTAATATGATTATTCAATATATCTATCGAAAAATTTAGGTCTATTTTCAAGTATCTATGATTTTACACCAGTTTTTAAAAACAGTGTAAAATACTAATTTTAAATTAAAAAAAAAAAATTAGGCCTATTTTTAAAATTATAACCAACCTCCCGATTAATTGGGTTGGCTCTGAAAAGAGATTTGACATGTAAAAATCATGAGTTAAATTTAACATTGTGATCCTTAATCCAATTTTGAGGGATGGATAATTGACTTGGTTAAGCTAAGAGATTAAAAGAGTTAAGAATTTGAATCACACCAAATAGAAAATACTACCATAATAATTAACATGCTAACAATTGTAATTCCAAAACAAAAATCTTAATCCAACTCTAATACTATATAAAATATGTTTTATTTCATCTCAATAATTAGTTTAAAAGATTAGGATATTCATCTGCTATATACATCCAATAAAGGGTGTGTTTGGCCTAGCTCTTTTTCAACTTAGAAGCTATCTTAAAGTTAAATTAAAAAATATTTTTCTTAAAATATTTATAGAAAAAATAAATATTTTAATGTGTGTATGTACGCGCATGTGGGTATCTGTCATTTTATAAAGTGACTAAAAAATTATATCTAATTAAATTTAAAAATTTAGTACAATATTTTACAAAAGAGATATTATTTTAATAAAGATATATATTATATTAAAAAATTTAAATAAATGATAGTTCAATCGGTAGGCAATAGTTGAGTTTTTTTTTCCATAAGCAATGTTTCATTAATACTGCACAATGGGTGCAACCCAAAAACAAAAAAGCAAATTACAACCTATTGATACACTCAATAGGGGAAGAATACCAATCATAAAAGGACCCTAGCTTTTTACTACAGCCAGCAGCAAACCACTTCCAAGAAAAATACTTAATGACATTAACAGTATCGTCGACCGACTTCAGATTAGCAGAAAACGAGACAGAGTTTCTGTTACCCCACAAAAACCAATCCGTTAAAGCCCACAAAGAACTACACAACCGACGCACTAAAGCTACTTTAGAAGAACTACCAAAATCCGCAAAAGAGTCGACACAAGATCCTCCTTTGTGAACCTTGAAGCCACTCCATTTTTCAATACCAGCCCAGACAAAACCTGTATAATCATAGTGCAAAAAAACATGGGTGATGTTCTCATTAGTACACGAGCATAAAGGGAAAAACAAATTCCCATCCCCTACAAAACTCCTTTTTTCGCAAGATCTTTGGTTGCAATCCGACCGCGCAGCACCCTCCAGATAAAAACTTGGACCTTTGAAGGAATACTCAGCAACCATATCTTCTGCAAACCTGCCAGAAGTTACCATCTCCCTCTAAAGAGAATCTCTCGCGAATGAGAACGTCGTAGAAGGAGGCCACAGTAAAAGAAGAAGGCGAAGTTGAAAAAGAATCAGTCTGCGGGATCCAAGAAAAACTGTCAGACACATCCCCTGGTTTTGGAGCCAACAACCCCAAAATAACATCTAAATCCACCTTCTCTCTAGCCATAACTGTTTCACTGGAATAATCAACGAACGAAAGGTTCCACCGCCACTCTAATCCTAACCAGTCACCCATGCTGTCGACAGAGCCTCCAGAGTTGAAGGAGAAGATAAATAAGTTTGGAAATAAGCCTTTCAACGAGACGTCTAATGCCCATTTGTAATGCCAAAAAGGAACTCTTCTTCCATTCCCCAAAGAACATCTAAGGTTCTCAACAAAACTATCAGTCCCGCTCCCCTTGTCAAACGTTATACCCCTTAAATCTCTCCACCATATAGACGCGGATTTATTACCCTTGTCCCCCACTGAACAAGAAAAATCCAAACCGTAACCGTTTTTCGCATATCTATATTCAAGAAGATCCTTCCATAACATACCCTCCGGATGAAGGCATCTCCACTTCCATTTGGCCAGCAGGGAAATGTTGAAAAGCGAAACGTCCATAATGCCAAGACCGCCTTTGTCCTTAGGGAGACAAACTGACCTCCAATCGACCTAGTGAATCTTCCTTACGTTAACACCTCCGCCCCACACAAAATTTCTCTGGATCCTTTGAATCGATTTCAAAACATTGACGGGAGCTCTGTAGTAGGAAAGAGTATACAAGGGAATCACATTTAAGATAGAATTGATCAAAACAACTCTCCCGCCTACTGACAGATGCCTTCCTTTCCAAATCGCAAGCCTACGACTCAAATTCTCAAGAACATCCTTCCACAAGCTAACCTTCCCAGGGCAGTCACCAATCATAACACCAAGGAATTTGCAGGGTAACTCAAAAGTTTCACAATGGAGAAAGTTAGACGCTGCATTCAAGAATTCAGAAAGGATACACACACCACCTATTTTGCTCTTGAAAAAGTTAACCTTAAGCCCACTTATCAATTCAAAGCCTTGCAGGATCGCTTTGATACACCAGAGGTTGCTCCAAATAGGGTCTCCGATCAACAACGTGTCGTCAGCGAAATGGATAACATCGATAAAAACTTCAGGGCTCACAGAGAAGCCTTTGAAACGGTCATTAAGAACAACTTTCTTAACTAACAATGTAAGCACCTCCATAACTAGAATGAAGAGAAACGGAGACAGCGGGTCTCCTTGACGAAGCCCCTTGTTCACCTTGAAGTCTTTAGAAGCGTTGTTGTTTACCAAGACGGACATAGTCCTACTGAATACCAAGGAATCCATCCAAACAATCCACTTATCTCCAAAATTCATCTTCTTCAACAGAGACCTTAAAAACTCCCAAGAGACACAGTCGTAAGCCCGTTCGAAATCGATTTTAAAAACCATACATCCTTGTCTCCTCCTCTTAGCTAAATCGATTACTTCGTTTGCAACCACCACGCCGTCGTGAATACCCCTACCTGGGACAAAAGCGGACTGTTCAAATGAAACCAGTTTCCCAACAACCTTCTTCAATCGGCAAGATAAGATCTTTGAGAGAATCTTTTGATAATAATTCACAAGGAAAATGGGCCTATAGTGAACCAGCTGTTGAGGATTGTTAATTTTTGCCACCAATGAAATGAAAGACGCAGTTGCATTCTTGGTAAGAAGAGGCTTATTGCAGAAATCAGAAACAAAATTAACCACGTCATACTTAACAATGCTCCAACAAGCTTGGAAGAAAGCAAATGAAAACCATCGGGGCCAGAGCTTTTCCTTCCAGCACACCCCCAAACTGCATCCTTAACTTCTAACTCAGTCACCATACTATCCAAATACTCCTTATCACCATCAGAAAGAAGTTTCAGATCCAGACCTTCGAAAGAAGGGCGAGAATAATTTCCTTCCAAAAAATTATCTTTGAAGAACCGTCTGACCTCTTCCTTGACCCCCTCAACAGACTTTATCCTACCTCTAGGCGTATTCACAAAGCTCAAGTTGTTCCTGCTTCTCTTACCCCGTAATAACCCTATGAAAAAAACCCGAATTGTAATCACCCTCCTTCAACCAAGTCTCTCTTGCCTTCATCCTTAGCATTTCTTCTTTTTGGTTCATTCTCTTCCAAACCTCAGTCGTGGCTGACGTTCTTCTATCTAATAAATCATCAAATCTATTAAAACCAAGACAACTAACCTCCTTATCCAGCGCGTTAAGATCACTAACAGTCTTCAATCTTTAAATCAACCCATCCAAATACCTCTTTATTCCAAACTTTCAGGCGAGCCTTGAGAATGCCTAACTTGACTTTCAGCCCATAATCTCCTCTCCCCTTGACCTCTACCTTCCAAACAGATTCAATAAGACTCATGAAGTCAACGTGATCAATCCGGCAGTTGTTGAACCTAAAGGGTTTTGGGCCTCAATCCTGAGTACACGCCTTAATCCATATAGGACAGCGGTCGGAAACATCTCTCCGCCCTATAAACTGACCCATAATCTTCCAATATTTGAGTAAAAATAGGTTGGACCAAGTTAGGGTTTGTTAAATTTAAGTTTGTCATGGTAAAAAAAATTAAAGCTTAATTTTTGCATGTAGTCTATCATAAGCTTATCTTTTGCATTGAGTTTGACATTTTTTAAAGGATGATTGGTCTATTAGCCTACTTAAATAGTATATATCATTTGAACAAATATAAATAAGAAATTCAATAAATGTAAAAAGACTAGAGAATCAAAAGTACATTGAAATTAAATATTTATTTGAATTGACATGTATGAGCCTACTTAGTAGCATAAATTTTTTCATATTATTTGTTTAGAAGAACTTATGAAAATTACTTATGATAATGTTCATAAGATTTTTTCAACTTATTTTTCTAAGTAAATAAGCTTCACTTTCGTATTTTAATATAAATTATAAAATATAATATAAAAATAATAAATTTATTCATATTTATTAAAATAGACCGGCCTAATAGATTAAAATTTTTTACTTAATTATAGTTTTACTCCCCTTATTTTGTACGATTCATGGAATCAATCCCCCTATACCTTGAGCTCTTTGGATTAGATGGTTCAATTTCCATGTTTATATCTCGAGAATTAGTTTTTTCATTACTCGCGTGTATAGTGAGACCAACTCCTGTGCCAATTTGTTTTCTAATTAAGGTCTTGGACTTATTGGATGTCACTCATTTATTGAGAATTTCTTACCCTACTCCTTGGGGTTCTTAGGCACCACATGCGCTTCCAAAAATACCCCTTGTTTCCGGAAATGTATTTCCGAGCGCACCTTTTTTCAACTTTTTTTAATTTATTCTATAGAAAACCAGAAAATCAACATTGCAACGATAAAATCAACATTCATAAAATAAAATCGGCGTTACATTGATGATTTCGACAGAAATTTAAATACTACATTTCAACTGCCTGGTGGACGCTTGCACATCTCTAAGATGTCATCGACCGTTCTTCGTGTCATACCCTAAATTTTGACCACAAGATTTCCCATTATTGTGAAGATCATTACCACAATATACATGTACCATCATGCATATTTGATAACACGAATTTATATCATATTTTTACTTCGATTTATGTCATTTTCTTATTCTGTTTTTCGTCTAATATCCGATTTTTTCGAGATTATTTAAGTGTTTTTGCAGGTAATCACATTTTACAAGTCAAAGTATGCTAAGTGTGGAAAAGAACCAAAACATGCAAGAAAAGAGCAGAAAAGAGAAGAAAAATTGAAGAAACCAAAAATTGATGATATCACGACCGTCATGGGTGCGCCACGACCGTAACATTGTACCACGATCGTCATGCGCCCAATATTACACATTTGAAGCAGAAACGTGTCTACGAATTTTCAGAGAACATTTTTCACACGATCACATGATTTCCCCGAAGATTACTAGGTTCAAGTGAAGTAATCGTCAATGTGAGTGGCTAAATTCTCTCCAACCTCTACCTTAACTGAGCCTATAAATACAAGTCATTACGAAGAACAACGGGTAGCCAAAATTTCCTTTCAAGTGTACTGTCTTGCTGCCAAATTGTTTCCAGAGCTTTAGTTTCGTTTCTTTTACTTTGCATTTCCATTTCCTTGTCAACCATTACCGAACAAAGTAATAGTTTCTCACACTGAGGAACTATTACGACTTAGTTTTAGTTTTTGTTTCATTGCCTTCAACCTTTGCAATTTATTTTATTCAAGCAAGAACCTACCGGCTTGTGGAGGGATTGTTGTTGCCGTTATTACTGATTTCCAGGTTCCCGTTATTTAATTCAAGGCATTATTTATTTTCTTTCTTAATTATGTCTGTGTTTATTTATTTCCTTGCCTTTGCGTTTAATTTCCTAATTATGTCAAGCTAAACCGATCTTATCGGTATGTAATGAAGTAACTAAAGTGAATTAATTTTCTCTAAGCTAAAATCAATAATCAATCCTTCTTCTGGCTTCGATTTCTTAATTTAAAACTCAACTTTTATTACGAGAGTAAAAAAAGGTAACATAGGTTAAAGTCGAGACCACGGGAGTGTGAGGCTTTACCCAGATAGCTGAAATCGGGCATTAGTTTTAAAAACAACGGAAGCGCTTTAAAGTTAATTAGGTTTAATTAGTTTTCAAAAAGTATTTTTAACCTCATACGGGCTAGCGAGAGCAGACGTATTGACTTAGAAGTATAGTCTGAAGCAATAACCACGGGAGTGTGAGGTGAGGGATTTTAAACCTGTTTTTCCTACAGATGAATAGGGTGATAAATCTTTATATGCTTAGGTTTAATTAATTCCACGTAGATTACCGAATTATATACCGATAACTTATTCATAACTAGTATTCCCAAATTTTAATTTCCCTTTAATTTCCCGTTTGAACTAAAAACCAAATTCTGATTAGCCTTAGATAAACATAGTAACGATAGATAACGGTGCGTTCAATTTCTAGTCTCTGTGGGATCGATAATCTTTTAAAACTAAGCGATACGACTCTATACTTGCAGTTAGACCTATTTAGGCATACTAAATAGAGCGATCAAGTTTTTGGGGCCGTTGCCGGGGACTAATTAAGTTGACATCTTAATTCCTTTGTTACGTCGTATAGACTAAGGCAAAAACCAAAATTCCCTTTCTGTTGATTGTATGCCAAGTACTCGCTCTTCTGGCGAAGACCTCGTACGACCAAGTACTCGCTCTTCTGGATTTTTAAGAACGAAAACTCTCGTAGCTTGCATATCCACAAAGTCTTGCTGATTGGGAAAAAGAACTAGGCCATATATGCAAAGAGCCAAAATGGAGTTGTAAACCGTCCAGTTTTTAGCATTAGCAGCCTCTTGGGCTTGATCATAAAGGAATCCCAGATGAAATCCGTCAACTCCGTTTTTGTTACTCACACCACTTTTGATCACTGACTGGTCCATTTCCGTTGCAGCGGCAATTTCTTTTACACTAGGAGAGCTACCAGAAAAGAATGGTATTGTTGACATGATCGGAACCCCCAAAATAAATGAGAATTCTTCTAGCGTTGGCATCAAAATGTAATCTGGAAAGAGGAAGCATCTCAGCGAAGGCTCATAGAACTGCAGCAGGGTGTGCAGAGCATCATGTTCATACTTCGTGATAGTATGGACCATCCTAACCAAATTCCCATACTTCTTTTGAAACCTATCAAGAACATCGGGGCCGACCATGTCTATAACTTTGAGCAACGAATCCAAGGTAGGGTCTGGAAACTTGTAAGAAACATTATTCTTCCTTCTCTCGTCATTCTCTGTTGAACCCATGGATTGGAATCAGAAGTATATTATGCACCTGAAATTGACAAACATAACCGTTATGATATGATAATGCAATGCAAAGGGGCAATGTGATCAGGTAATCAGGTGTATGTGCTGAACTGTGTGCGGTGTCAGTGTAGCCCTGGGAACAATATGGAACCACAAATAGGAACTGTCTGAATATAATAGGATGAACCCTTCCTTTGTGTAAAGTCAACAGAAAACCGGGTATGTAGGAAGTCATGGTCACCTGCAAACCTGCAAACAACCCCCCTCTCACATGTGGGTTCTAGGATGTTCAGTATCCCGGGCTCTCAGGTCGAGAAATGATGATACGTTCACCATTTCTGGTTTGGCATCATCATCAATCGAGGAGGCCTCAACTGATTCTCCAAAACGAAAGGTCCTCAGCTTTTGGCACTGAGGTCGAGAAGCAATAGTACATTCATCCCTCAGGGTACAGTACTATCGCCAATCGAGGAGTGCCTCCACTGATTCTCTTTCCAAAAAGGAAACCCTATGACAAGTTCCCAGCATTGGGTCCTCGGGTCGAGAATGTGCAATGGGTTTGCCACAGAATATGGTCTGCCACTGTCACATCTCGGGAGGAGTGCCGCAACTGAGTCCTCAGGAGTGGTCACCAGAGTCGACAGCTCTCTAGATCGACATCCTGGAATACGCAAGACGCGCATGCCATGATGGGTCCCAAGATAGCCTCGTCTAGCTGTGAATTTCGTGAATACCCAACGTACTCCAGACGGCACGTAGGTCCCACTACTATCCACTCTAATCCTAAGTGTATACTCAAGCCTGTGCAATGGGCTTATCTCTCAGAAATCCCATCCCGCCAAATAGACAACAGCACAGCACAGCATAATATATGAAATGTAAATGCTACAATGCTGTAAATATGGTACAAGTAATGAAATACAGTAAACAGCAAATACAATACAACAGTAAACACCCAATGAAAGAAAAACAGACAAGCACTAGGATTGACTCGCTTAGGATGGACCAGCAGTAGGTCAACCATCCCCAGCAGAGTCGGCAGCTATCGCTCCTGGGATTTTCATCCTAGTACAAACGCGAAAGTGGCACCGAAACAGAGTCGCTAGCAATGTGTATTTATCCCAAGAGAGGGAAAGGAAACACTACATAAACCTGAGGGAAAGGATAGAGCGTGGTCTTGCGACCAAGAGAAATGGATTCGGGAGTCGGTTACGCGAGAGGAAGGTATTAGCACCCTCTCGCGTCCATCGTACCTGATGGGATCCACGCCTGCTTGCTTCAATCAAAGGGTGTAAGGAAAGGATACTGGAAAAGGAACTGAAAGAAAGAAAGGAAAAGGAACGAGAAACAAATGTAGGGAAAATAAAAGAAATGCTCGCATGGGCCCTACCCCACTGCCTACGTATCTCATCGGGAGCATGAAAATCAGAGCGACGTAGTTCCCCTCACTAGGGATGGATTGTTTGTGTTTTTTTAAGGAACGGCTGACGTTCTAGCTCAGGTGTTGCAGGCTCGCTGGTCCGAGTGCGTTACCATCTTGCAATAGAACGAGAAGAAGCACATTCGTACGCTGAGAATGAGTGAGGTGAGAAAAGAATTCCCGAAGGAAAGACGTTATTGTTTGTTTTTTGTCTTTTAGGAGTTTTTTCACTTGTTTGCATATGATAGTGTATCAGAATCTTAGTCATTGGAATGTGTACATTCTCTCATTCCAAGATGGAATGATTAAGAAAGCACACTAAGGGTGAAGAAGACCCCCACACTTAGTTCCAATTGTCAAGGTTCAAACACACTTGCATACTTGTGTTTATTAAGTGTTTTTGTTGATTAAGAAATGAAGAAGTGCTTTTTATTATTTGTACCTTCAACAAGTATTGCATTTAAGTCCCTCATACAAGATCAAATGTTTAACACATTGTCCCAAGATGGGCCATATGCTACACATTCTAAGATTATAAGAGAAGACCCCTTATAATCTTTTCTTTATATGAAAGGCCTAAATGCAATAAGTGCCTACCTTTATTAGATATTTTGAATTTTCTTTGAGATGAGAAAAAAGACTTAAGAGAGGGAAAAGGTAAAAATCTATGTGAACTAAGACTCAATCCTAATTGATTAGTTAAGGGGAGTGATCCTAAGGGTTTGTGAGGTTTAAACCTAGAGTCTAAAAAAGAAATGAGCAAAACAATTCACTTCTAAAGCAGAAGATGAGTTGTAACTCAAAAAGGGGAAGTAATGAGTTATTAACAAAGAAAGCACATAAGTGCTTAATAAAACACAAAATTGAATTGTAAAAGAGATGAAAGGAAAGAAGTTTGAATGTGGATTCCTTATCCACACTCAATTGCAACTTACCAAAGCCCCTACGTGATTAGTAAACATGTATAAGAAGTATAAGAAGCAAAAGAACACTTAATGCACCATAAAGATCAAAAGAATAAGATGAAAGATCAAATCCTATTAATCACAACCAGAATGTACATAATATGGAAAACAAATGATTATCATCAAGCAAGTTCAAGTGAACAACCAACAATCATCATCCATGTCATTAGAACATGCTACCATAAGAAAGGGGAGAATGAAAGATGAAAAGAAATGAAAAACATGCATGAATGGAACATGTAGTCTAAGGATCAGAATTGAAATGAAAAATGATTCACAAACATCTCACAAGTGTTCATGCATAACACATCAAGACATTTAAGAAGTGATAGAAGAAGTAGAATTGAAATGGAAGTTCAAAAAAGGAAAGTGCAAACACAACATGTTAAAGGTGCACAAGGTTCAAATGATAATCAACATGCAAAGATGACATATAATATGTATCAATGACCTATTATGTCACATGAATGGTTCACCAAATATGCAAATGATCATGCAAGTATGTACAAAAGAAATCATGTAAACATGCACAAAAGTTAAGATGATATGACATGTTATTATGCTTCAAAGGTAATGCATTAAACAAAAAATTAGATGGCCTCATGGAAATTAAGCAAGCATGGTTTAAAGATACACAAATCATAAGTGAATCATATACCAAAATAACATGCAAGAAATCAAGGCAAAAAAGCTTTATACAATGCACTTAGGTCAAGTATACACATCATACAAAGCAACACAAAAATAAACACCAAACATGCCATAAACTGACCTAAAAAAATCAAATAAAAATCACTTAACATAACTCAAGATACTAATGACTCAATGCAAAAGGAAGAGCACCAAAACAATTTTTAATGATCGAGAAAAAAAATACACAAATTTATGTATCACATTAAGCATGCACACAAAAGGAAATTCAAAGAAAATTATAGAGCAGGGGCAAAAATGTCATAAAATCAAGAAATAAAATCATGAAAAATTTTCTAAATGTCTTGGAGGTATTCATGAATTTTTTTGGAATTTTATAATGCCATTTGATATTTTTAAAAATTTAAAAGCAAACGTGCATAAAAAATAAAAATAAAATGAAATGCAGGGAAGGGGAGGTGTGAACATAGCAAAACATGAGTTCAATTTGGTTTGGGCTTTTAAAAGTGGGGTGTAAAAAGCAATCTATCTTGAGTCCATGTCTGCGCAATCCACACTATCAACCATGTACACTCAGTCAACACAAAGTCAAAGCAATTACAGCCATCAGATTAAGTCAAGTCAAACAAGCAGTCAAAGTAACCACAATCAATGCACATACGCGAGGGAACACATTATCTACAATGCACTGCACCACACCATGTTTAATTGAAATCAGAAAAAAGGCACATGACTTGCACGCTGATTTTAATGTGTTGGCACATTCTTAGCCACACGATAATGATCATCCAACGGTCCTCATTCAAACTGCACCAAAACCCTAAAATAATGACCACCGACCGGAGAGGGACCTCCGGTCACGTTCTCCGGTCAATCACCACCGTCTGCAACTTTTAATCTCTCCAGAAATCCACAAAATGTATATCAAAATGAAGCTGAGCTCGTGTACATCATGAATATGCTCATAAAAACCACAAAACACACACACATAGCAAGAACAGAAGAGATCAAACCATGCCCTAAGTTTTGCAACTACGCCTTTAGAAGGCCCATCAACTAGCCGGAGTTCAAACGCTTCTATTAAGCTCAAATCATCATGAAAACAACAAAATGAACAAGTAAACGTGAGAGAAGAGTTTGTGAGCTTTGGAACCTGATCTTGCAGTTCTTGTAGAGTTTTAGAAAACCAGAGGAAATACTTGCTTCTTCAACCTTGGAGCTTCAAAACTAAGCAAAATAAATGCTATCTTGAGAGCAAAGAGATTCAAAGCTTGCTGAAGTATACTTGAGGAAATCGTGTGGATTCAATCATGCTCCATTGATGATGATGGAGATGAAGTAGATGAAAATCTCGTGCAAGAGAAGAAGTTTTTGATGAAAAAAAAAAGTTAGAGAATCAGAGAGAAAAGTAGAGAGTGTTTTGGAGTGAAATGAGAAGAATGAAGTTGGAAAATGAAATTAGAGTGTGAGTTTTCTATTTATAGTGAGCTTTAATCATGGTTTAGTGAGTTGAGTTAAATGAGTTAGCATGGTTAAACTGAGTGCACCCTAACTAACTGAGTCAAGTTAGTTAGGGGCGAGTGAGGTTGGTTGGGATGTTATGGTGATGACTCATGGTGTGTTCTGGTGAGGCTTAATGGAAAAGAGTGGTGGTGATGCGGTTCTGATGTAGCAGAGCAACTTGTTGGGCAAGTTTCCTTCCATTCTCATGTAGTAAGTGAGGCACGTGCAACTCAAGTTTGTAAGGGGATGTTGGTTTAAATGAGGAAAAGAATGAAGAGTGATGCATAAAGCATGTGTGCAAACTGATATGGATTCAACAACATTGTTATCATTTGGTTTTGTGACAGTTTGGAACATGGAGTTTTGGGGATGGAATTCTCACACACTAATGCATGGAATCATGAGCATTTGGTGTCATTGGAAAGAGGAGATATCATAGAACAACATTGGTGTTGGACTTGAGTTGAAATGAGGTGTGCAAGAGGCTTGAAAATAACTGTGAACATCAAAGTTTGGGGACTGTGTTGTAGGCGTGTGAAGCAGGTCATGGCATGGCAGTGGAATGCATGAAACTTCAGCCTAATCAACCTAACTTGAGACCAAGATTTCTCCCTCATAAATTGATCAAATGGAATTTTGTCCAACATTAATATTGAAGATGACACTACAAGGAACAACTTTTATGTTGAAAATTTCCTCATTTGAAGCTTCCTTCTTGATGAAAAATAGGTGGACATTTGGCCCACCAACTGTTTGAGAAAATGATGTGCGCGTGACATGAAAATCCTTGGTCATGCCCTGGTTTTTGCCCTACTTTCCTCCAACTTTGATCAATCATATCTCTCTCAATTTTTATCCAATGGAGATGTTCTACACATGGATTTGAAGCTTAAAGCAAGATCTTTTGTTGTGGCCGAGTGGAATTTTCATTTGATGCTCCAATTTTAAATGGCCTTGGTTCAAACTCTGATGCAAAATGGCCAAAACTTGCCTTTTTTAGTAACCCTACTTCATCCAAAAATGGCAACTTTCTACATCTTGATTTTTTCATGATTCCTTTGGAGTTTCTTGATCAAATTTTGCACATTGGTCACATATAACATGAATTTCATGAATTTGGCCTCAAAAAGTCAAGAGTTGACTTTTTCCTCTGATTATTTGACTGGGCCCCAAATTTTCCACACTCATACACTTAAGGACATGTAGAATACCATGATAATAAGTCTTGTCCAAAAAATTCAAAGATTCCCTGATTTTATTGGAAACCCTAATTTTGACCCCCTCTGGTTAGGAGGGAAAAGTGCAGTCTTCAATTTCAAATTCCTCAGAGTATGTTGTCTACCCTCTTAAAGGATGGTGAGATATGCCATTTGAGGGTGACTTTGGACCAATGAGCTATCTCTTTTGAGGGCTTTCCTTCAGTTTTTGAACCTCTTGCATGATGAAGTATGTATTGTTTCAATCTCCTGTTGAATCTCACTTCCCTGAGATTGTGGATAATCAATTGAGATAGTATGAGACATGAAAGACCTCTTGGTTTTTCTTGAGGCAACTTGTTTGACTTTTTTGTGCTTTGAATGATCCCTTGATTGTCCATTTTTCACCTGATCACATGCCTTGATGGTAAGAGGGATGCTATGCTTCATTTTTCTATGTTAAAGATGCAATGCAATGCTAATGAGATGGATATGATATGATATATGATAATGCTAAACTATGATGCCAAAAGGGAGAGCAAATTTTGGGGTATTACAGCTGCCCCTATTCAAACGCTATGGACCTGAATGCCTGAAAGCGATTGCTTTCAGACTTTCAAGGTATATAGTGATTGAATACCAAATATAACCAAAAATTTGCTCTGGGTGATGGAGAAGAAAAGGGATATAAACCTAACGAGACTGCTGAATTGAATCTTCAAATGAACGTCGTCAGAGAGATCCGTCTTTTGAACGACGCCAGGCGACTACTGGCTTGCCATACTGTCGATGGTCTTAAAAAAATGTCTTTTTGAACGACGCCAGACGACTACTGGCTTGCCACACTGCTGGTGGACTTTAATAAATGTCTTTTTGACGACGCCAGACGACTACTGGCTTGCCACACCGCTGGTGGACGTTAGCTGCTATGCCATTCTAAACAATGGACTTTTACCAGTTCGTGCTGGATTTTTGCCAATCTGTCGTTGGACTTCAATGATTACCAAACAGGCTTTGGAATCTCAAAATTGCCATCCTCAGATGGACTTTTGTAGCTTTGCCAAATTAAACTTGGACTTTGATGCTTACCAAACCGGCTTTGGAAGCTTTGCCAAATGATCATCCCACCTGCTGGAACAACCACCTGCAATATTACCCCACATGCTGGAATAATATGAACAAACTGTATATAATGATCATCCCACTGGCTGGAACAACCATCTGCCATACTATCCCACCGGCTGGAATAATATGAACAAACTGTATATAATGATCATCCCACTGGCTGGAACAACCATCTGTCATACTATCCCACCGGCTGGAATAATATGAACAAACTGCATATAATGATCATCCCACTGGCTGGAACAACCATCTGCCATACTATCCCACAAGCTGGAATAATATGAGCAAACTGTATGCATGCCAAAAATAAATTGGACTTTAGATTGTAAAGGAGCAATGCTGAGAATTACACCACCTGCTAGGTAATATCATATGCTGACACTTGTTGAAGGAGAGATTCTGTCGATCTCTTTAAACCTTGCTGGGGAATGCCTTTTGAGAGGATTTTACAGAAGACCAAACGTCCTCAAACTCTACTGGGGACAATAGATCGGGAACATCTCTTGCTGGGGAAATAACATGCCCGATGTTTAGGATGGTCAATAACTCCACTGGGGATTATTCTTTGACAAATTTCGCATGCTGAAACCTGCGGGAGAGGTGATACCACCACTTGCTGATACATCCTACCAAGAGTAAATCCCACAAGGGATGTTAGTACTAAAAGTTTCGTCTCTTAAGAGGATTTTATAGAAAACCAAGCGTTTTCAAACTCTTATACGAACACTCTGCCTTGAACCACCCTTCACATCGTCTGCAAGGTACCGGAGGTTGGCACTCGTTATTGACCTGGAGCATTCACTGCATTAATAACCGTTATCAACACAGAAGAGATCCATCTTCGACCGCCGTTGCCGTCACGAAACTCGGTGGGAACTCTTGAATGGAAGAATCGACTTAATAAGATACAACAGTATCAAGTCAAAGTAAATATCTGTCAATTGTGCTGAGAGATAACTTTCGTGCTGCTTGGGTCGATCGTACTCATTTCCTGCAACAGAAAAAGAATATGCGCATGCCCCAGGATATTGCGTGGTCTTTTGAGTCCACCATCCAAGGTTGTCCAACAAGCAAAATAACTTTTAATTGTCCCTGTGCATGTTTTTGCAAGGTCAATATATTTTCAAAGTAATGTTTTATTATCAAAAATCGGACGTTTTTGCGAACAAAACAGTAAAAGTGAAAATAAAAGTTTGTGACTGAATATTCAATTTTATTGATGAAATGCCAAAATCGGCGAATTTACAATCGGAAACAAACCCCTGAAAGAGGCGATTGCCATAAAATTGATCCCTCATTTTCTGCCAATCAGAGGTACATTTGGAAAACTTTCGCATCTTGTGATGAGCTCAATTCTCAGCAATCGATGATCGAACCAGACAATATTATCAGCAGTTAAACCTATCATTCGCTCGGACCACTTCGCAACATCTATGGTTTCCACAAAGGCACCTGTTTGAGGCAAATGCTTGAAAAGTCAATGACATAGCAGTGGAGTGCAACAAGTAACAGGGCCTCCCCTTCTTTTCTCGTTCTTGTAATGCACAGAATGATAAAAATCCCCCAACAAAGTAGGGACTGGATTTTTAAGAACGAAAACTCTCGTAGCTTGCATATCCACAAAGTCTTGCTGATTGGGAAAAAGAACTAGGCCATATATGCAAAGAGCCAAAATGGAGTTGTAAACCGTCCAGTTTTTAGCATTAGCAGCCTCTTGGGCTTGATCAGAAAGGAATCCCAGATGAAATCCGTCAACTCCATTTTTGTTACTCACACCACTTTTGATCACTGACTGGTCCATTTGCGTTGCAGCGGCAATTTCTTTTACACTAGGAGAGCTACCAGAAAAGAATGGTATTGTTGACATGATCGGAACCCCCAAAATAAATGAGAATTCTTCTAGCGTTGGCATCAAAATGTAATCTGGAAAGAGGAAGCATCTCAGCGAAGGCTCATAGAACTGCAGCAGGGTGTGCAGAGAATCATGTTCATACTTCGTGATAGTACGGACCATCCTAACCAAATTCCCATACTTCTTTTGAAACCTATCAAGAACATCGGGGCCGGCCATGTCTATAACTTTGAGCAACGAATCCAAGGTAGGGTCTGGAAACTTGTAAGAAACATTATTCTTCCTTCTCTCGTCATTCTCTGTTGAACCCATGGATTGGAATCAGAAGTATATTATGCACCTGAAATTGACAAACATAACCGTTATGATATGATAATGCAATGCAAAGGGGCAATGTGATCAGGTAATCAGGTGTCTGTACTGAACTGTATGCGGTGTCAGTGTAGCCCTGGGAACAATATGGAACCACAAATAGGAACTGTCTGAATATAATAGGATGAACCCTTCCTTTGTGTAAAGTCAACAGAAAACCGGGTATGTAGGAAGTCATGGTCACCTGCAAACCTGCAAACAACCCCCCTCTCATGTGGGTTCTAGGATGTTCAGTATCCCGGGCTCTCAGGTCGAGAAATGATGATACGTTCACCATTTCTGGTTTGGCATCATCATCAATCGAGGAGGCCTCAACTGATTCTCCAAAATGAAAGGTCCTCAGCTTCTGGCACTGAGGTCGAGAAGCAATAGTACATTCATCCCTCGGGGTACAGTACTATCGCCAATCGAGGAGTGCCTCCACTGATTCTCTTTCCAAAAAGGAAACCCTATGGCAAGTTCCCAGCATTGGGTCCTCGGGTCGAGAATGTGCAATGGGTTTGCCACAGAATGTGGTCTGCCACTGTCACATCTCGGGAGGAGTGCCGCAACTAAGTCCTCGAGAGTGGTCACCAGAGTCGACAGCTCTCTAGATCGACATCCTGGAATATGCAAGACGCGCATGCCATGATGGGTCCCAAGATAGCCTCGTCTAGCTGTGAATTTCATGAATACCCAACGTACTCCAGACGACACGTAGGTCCCACTACTCTCCACTCTAATCCTAAGTGTATACTCAAGCCTGTGCAATGGGCTTATCTCTCAGAAATCCCATCCCGCCAAACAGACAACAGCACAGCACAGTATAATATATGAAATGTAAATGCTACAATGCTGTAAATATGGTACAAGTAATGAAATACAATAAACAGAAAATACAATGCAACAGTAAACACCCAATGAAAGAAAAACAGACAAGCGCTAGGATTAACTCGCTTAGGATGGACCAGCAGTAGGTCAACCATCCCCAGCAGAGTCGCCAGCTGTCGCTCCCGGGATTTTCATCCTAGTACAAAAGCGAAAGTGGCACCGAAACAGAGTCGCCAGCAATGTGTATTTATCCCAAGAGAGGGAAAGGAAACACTGCATAAACCTGAGGGAAAGGATAGAGCGTGGTCTTGCGACCAAGAGAAATGGATTCGGGAGTCGGTTACGCGAGAGGAAGGTATTAGCACCCTCTCGCGTCCATCGTACCCGATGGGATCCACGCTTGCTTGCTTCAATCAAAGGGTGTAAGGAAAGGATACTGGAAAAGGAACTGAAAGAAAGAAAGGAAAAGGAACGAGAAACAAATGTAGGGAAAATAAAAGAAATGCTCGCATGGGCCCTACTGTAATACCCCAAATTTTGACCACTTAGATTTCCCATCATTGTGAAAATCATCATCACAATGTGGATGAACCATCATGCTTCATCAGTTTCCCCAAAGATGGGTGAGCATCCAATACAATCAAAATTAGGGTTTCAAGCCCTCTCTGAGTGCTTAGACAAAGGATCAATCAAGAAATGACATGATGTTCAACTTGTCTAATATCTCAAACATCCACAATGGATCAAAAAGGACTCCCACTTCGAGGATTAAGCACAAGGCTGCTCCCTTCTAGGTGGATCACGTCTCAAGATCGACAGTGTCACCAAATTAGGGTTTTGGTCGACCAGAGTCTCCAGATGGAAATTTTCATCTGGGCATAAGGCAATGATCCAAAACATGACCTAATATGCTTCATGGAACCTCATGAACCCATGCATCAAGTCAATTTTGCCTCAGGGGATGCATTCATAAAAAATCAGGAATTAGGGTTTCTTGACCTAATTCACCCCTAAGTTGACTTTTGGGACAAACCATGAGCCAAGACCTCAAGAGATGATTTGAGGGTCTCTAATACACCATATTGATCCATTTGGAACAATGGATTGATCCAAGAAGCTTGAGCAACAAGTCTCATTTTCATCTGCACCACAATTAGGGTTTTAAGGGAAAAGTCAACTGTAACTTTGACTTTTGACCAAGACATGCTCCCAAACCCTAATACATGATTGAATATACCTTATGACACCCATGGAATATGTCCATCAAGTTTGATTTAGGTCAAGGACATGATTTCCTGAAGAATTGCACAGTTTGGAATTCATCTGATAAAAAGTCAACTGTGCACAAAAGTCAACTTTGACTTTTTGAGATTTTTCACCAAAATGGATTTTTAACCCTAAAATGATGTTAATGTATGATTTCAATCATCATTCATCAAGAAAAATCAAGAAAAGTGAGATAACTTGTAAAAGGGGTAACCATAAAACTTAGAAATTTTTCTAAGTTAAAAATAAAGTGGCAAAGGTACCAACTTTGGAGGACCATAACTCCTAAACCACAAGGCCATTTTTTCTCATCCAAATATGGATTTGTAGCCCTCATTATCACCTACAAAAACTTAAACTACAAGTCATTCCAATTCATTAAGGATTTTGAGTTATGGAGTGATCAAAGTGGCTGAAAAGTGAAAATGTCACTTTTTCCAACACTTAGTGAAATTTTCACTAAGTCAGAATTTGCCTTCACTTTTTGCCAAATGTAGGGGGATTTTTCACTTGGAATCAAAAGAGATCAAAACCAAACTTGTTCAAACAGTTGTTGTATCATGTAAGAGCTTTCCAAAATGGCCAAGAACATTGCCAAATTCAACCTACACCATGAGATACAACATTGGCAAGTTGCCTTGTTGAAATCTATCAAGGCAAGGCAGAATTTGCAACTTTGGTCGATTTTCCAAAATCAGCCAAATTCAATTGCTCCAATCCACTTGGACCCCTCATAGGATTGAATCTAAAGGGGACAATCACTGAGCCAAGCCTCCAAGGTCCAAGGAACAAGGAATAACATGTTGAACCTAGAATGGCCAAAATAGGGACAAGACTTCAAATTTGGAATGAGGCATTCAATGGAACCATCAAGGTGGCATGGACTGAGCCATTCTCATCTGAAATCAGTCAAGACTTATCCAAGACCAAGGGGACCAAAGCTCTGTGCCCTAACCTCTAGTCAATGGCTAGAGGAGACTTGGATTTTCATTTGCCAACATTGGCCAAACCTACTTACCAGCTGCCATGCACTATTCCTTACAAAACAAACTTGCTCTACTATAAATAGAGCTCAATTGTGGTTAGTTTAAGTACACCAAAGCCATCTAACAGATGCTTTCCTCAAAATCTCTTTCTCTTGGCAAAAATGCCTTTCTTAGCAAGGTAGCTATCGGGTTTTGAGTTTGAGAGCAATTTTGCACAAACCAATCACTCACACACCTCACATACATCACATATGAGCTGATCAAACACTCACATAACTTCTGAAACATCAATTTCATGAAATCACCAGCTGGTTGCTCAAATTTTCAAACAAGTTGCAGCTGGGGTACCACAAAATGATCCAGCCAATTGCAATCAAGTCCAACCATCCAAACACAATCCATATGGTGTAGGGAAGCTGTCCAGATCATCACAACTCATCTGTAACACCTCCAAATCAAAAATCACTTTGAACTTGCTGTCACGGATTGGAGGTAAGCACATACTTGGTCATCTCTCAATCTTTGCATATTTCCTCGCACAATAATTTGGCCATATGTTCATAATCATGCATGGAATGTTTTCCCTCAATTAATTGCATTGTTTGAATCGTGTATCAAAAATCCTAGCCTTCATGCAGAAATTAGGGTTCTTGAGGTTTCTTCGTGATTTCTTGTTGTATGTTTAATTTAAATGAAATTAAAGTACATAGACATGATCGTGAGGTTGAGACGAGCATAATGATATGTGGATTGCATGATATGATTACGTATTCATGGAGATTGGATAGAAAACGCAAATCTGAGAAACCAAGAACACGCACGTGTTCTTCAGCTTGTTCTTGGCGCCTTTCTTTCAAATTCAAATATTTGAATTTTGTGATTTTGTTTAATTGATTCAAAAATTAATTTCTCTCTGAGTTTTAATGATTTTGAGTTGATTCTTTTTTTAATAATTCACAAAAATGTTAAAATATTTTATTTTATCAAAAAATCCCAAAAATATTATTTATTTCATATAATTGATATTTTTATAAAGAATTAATATTTTGATTGTTTTTGGCATTTTAAATATTTTTTCTACATTGATTTTGCAACTTTTAATGCTTTCTAATTATTTTGTAGGTCAATACTTAATTTTTGAAGCATTAATCCAAGATCACAATTTGTTTTCCATGTGTTAAATAATTTTGATCATTTTAATTGAATTTTTATTCAATTAAATACATTTTTGAAAACAAATTAGGGTTTTGGATTAATTCAACCCTCATAAATCATTTTCAAAACACTTTGGGCCTCTATTAGAGTGTAAGACCCAATCCTTTTTTTTGACCAAATCATCTTTGGGCCTCACTTATTGTATAAGTCCCGATACCGTCAAAAAACAAACGGCGCGATCGTCGCCTTTTCAAAAATCATCTGGGCCTACCCTCGAGTAGTAAGACCCATTTATTTTTCTTCAAAACTCTTTGGGCCTCTTGAGAGAGTGTAAGACCCATCCCTCCTTGTACAAAAACGTTTTGGGCCTCACTCATTGTATAAGTCCCTCTGTACAAGTAAACGGCGCGATCGTCGCCCGTTTAAAAATGAAAACCATCTGGGCCTACCCTCGAGTAGTAAGACCCATTTCTTTTTCTTTAAAACACTTTGGGCCTCTAATAGAGTGTAAGACCCAATCCCCCTTTTAACCAAAAACATTTTGGGCCTCACTTATTGTATAAGTCCCTCCGCGTTAAAAGAAAACCTCGGCGCGATCGCCATTTTTAAACGAAAAATCATTTGGGCCTACCCTCATGTTATAAGCCCCACTCTTTTCTTTAAACCCTTTTTGGGCCTCTTGAGAGAGTGTAAGACCCATCCCTTTGTACAGAAAACCATTTTGGGCCCCAGTCACTTGTATAAGTCCCTCTGTACAAATTTAAACAGTGTGCTCACTGATAAAACCCTGGGCCTCTCCTTGAGCTGTAAGCCCCAGATCTTTCTTTTTCAAAGCACTTTCTCCTTTGATTTTGAATATACTGTTGTTTTTAATCTTTCTTTGTTGAACAACTAACCAAACAGCATGGAAGCACTACAACCGAGTAAGTGGTTATCGCTTTCATTTACTGCTTTCATATTATAAACTGTATTGTGGGGCTGCTCACTGTAAGTCTCCTTTCATAAACTCATATCTACTGTGTAATAATAGTATAGATATTTCGAGTTTCCCCGGCAACTACGTCTAGAACTAGGTGACGCCGTTTCACTTATTCGTAGAAATAGACGCCTAGATCCCCAATAGGAGCACCAGATATAGTCTTCTTTTCGGCTGTCCTCCTTAGGAATCGTCAAGAAGCTCTACTCCCCAAGATGAATGTATTCTCCGTGAATGGCATCTTTGAGTTTCTTCCCAATTCTCGAACTTTCCTGACTTGATATATTCCTTGTGGATAGCTTGCCTTGAATGTCTCGGGGTTTGGGTACCCACTACGGTCATAATCTTGGACCTTAACTAAGGAACCCTCTTTAAAAGCTAAAATTCGCTGGATAGTAAACCTCGCACGTTTACCAGTGGTTTTCATCTTTAAAAGAGTTATCTCTCCTAATGGAAAGGAGATGATAGACCCACGGGCTTCTTAAAAGCATCGGCCTCCTCTTGGGCATTATTCAAGGACCCTACGACTTCTTAGAAGTATTCACAGCCTCCTCTTAGGCTTCGTATAATGATCTCTTCCTTCGGGAATGATAGCCTCCTCTTGGGCTTCGTACAAGGACCCGTCGGCTTCTTAAAAGTTTCCAGCCTCCTCTTGGGCTTCGTACAAATTGTCCCGACGACCTCCTAGAGGTATAGGAACAGAACCTAGTCATCCTCATAGAACAGTCCTTTCATAGAGTCTACTACTATTTCTCGAAGCATAATACAAAAGATAAAACTCTAGACACGGACAGTCTAACTTCCTTACGTCTCAAAGACATTCTCAAGCACCCTTCGTTAAATAGGAAGGAAACCCGCAGACTCGGATAGTCTCGATACCCCTTTGGATTTCCCGTTTCCTCAAAGAGAAGGAAATATCCCTGATCCTCAAATTAAATCCCTGTGTACAGTGTTACTCATATAAGAACTGATTTTCTCTTTTAAATCAGTATATTGGATCTGTCACTCAACTAAAACAGTTACAATAGCCTCCATCTCGGGCTTCGTACGAGATACCAAAATTCTCCCCAGTGGAGTCAAACAACCTTTTCGCCTCTCTCTCGGGCTTTGTACGAGATACAAAAACACTCTATTACTGAGTATAAAAGATTCTCCAACTGAGTCAACTCTTTGCTAGCCTCCTCTTAGGCTTTGTATAACGATATGCCCCACTGGGTCAAAAACTTTTAGCCTCTCTCTCGGGCTTTGTACGAGACACAAAATAGGCTCCTCTTAGGCTTTGTATAATGATTTTCCTAGCGGAAATTAGCCTCCTCTTAGGCTTTGTATAAGAAAACCACTGGTTGATCCAATCGACCTTTTAGCATCAAAGTTGTGCCTCGTTCGCAGTACACAAACATCAACAACTAATTTCCCTTCATCTAATCGCTGTAAGCGGCAAGCCTCTGGATCATCTACATCCATGCCACTGTCCCTCTTTTAGCATGAGAAATTCCTAAGGAAAGATGACATTGCTCTACACTGAGTTAAAGTCTTCTCCTTCAGGTTAAAACCCTTTCTTCGGAAATTATGGCATTGCTCGGATCCGCGTATCCCGGTTAAAGTAATTCTCCTTCTCCCCTCTTTAGAGATGACAAATTCTCTCTAAAGCCAAGGTCTTTCAGCTTCACGTCTTGGGCTTTGAACAAGACACAAATAGACCTTTTAGCTTCACATCTTGGGCTTTGAACAAGATACAAATCACCTTTCGCTTCATGTCTTGGGCTTTGAACAAGACACCAAAACACCCCTTTCCTCCCATAGAATAGGAGGAACTACGAATGCTCTGATTTCCCTGTTTCGGTAAACGGGAATACGTAGGCATAAGATCGAAAGAAAAGATCTTAGCGAGTGCAATCAACAAAAAGCCCAAATCCCATATCTTCGTCAATCAAAAGCAGTATTCAAAAGCACCAGTCCTAACATCCTAATCCTTATTCCCCGCCAGAAACCTTCTGCCCAGGTAAAAAGAAAGAGAACGGTATTGGCGAAAATACAAATAACCAGTACAAAGGCCCCCCCACATTGATAGCATCCGTAACCTAACAGACCGCTGTTTAAACTCAGTATGCAAGCAGGGTTAATTGGAGACATCTATTTCCCTTCCTTATTCAGCTCACAATAGGATAAAAAATGAATCGACCTGTAGTCAAAGCTCAAACCGTAGAGAGCGACCAACGCTTAAGAACCGCGTCCAAAATCGCTCGCTACAGAAAAGTGGCGCCCACCGTGGGGCAAGTCTCATTTCGCTTTAGGGCATTATCCTCATTTTCCACGGAAAATGGCAACTCGGCTGAGGAGAAAGATTGACCTATGCTGGTCCATCTCTTGGGCTGAGAACCACAGATTGGGGCTTCCGCCGGGTAACCCATTTCTGCCAGGAACTTAAGATTCATAGCTTTATAAGTCTAGGATGATTAGGACAAATATATATACTGCTTTTCCTAAATGCTATACGTGTTTATTTTTCTGCTACTGGGAATGCGTGTGATGCCGCATGTGGTGAGAATGAGTATACACTTAAGATAAGTGATGGCGACGGGGTCGACCATCAACCTCAGTGGAGGCTGACCAACGCAACCCATTCACTCTTATAGCCAATGGGCCGGTTGTTAAGTCTGAGAAGCTGAGGAGCCAAACCCTTTCGTAGTGCGGAAACTATCGGAAATAGTTGTTATGCGATACTACCCTCATTTGAGGCTGGTGATCTATTCTCGGTGAATGGAACTTACTCTAAGATTGCTCTACAACTCGCTGGCGATCTGCTTGTTGTTTTGCTTTCCTGGGAGGAGCTGATGATAATGAGTACAGGTACAAAAATCACCCTAGTATAAACCTTTGGGGATGGGTAGAGCCTTGACTTCATGACAACGACCCTTTGACCCCATGTTTTTTCTATGTTTTTGTGTGTTGCATTCATGCATTCATTTAATAAAACATTAAAACATTCAAAAAATTTCTCTTCTAGTCTCTCTGTTTTTCAAATTAAACTAAGACTGTGATTGCAAATATCAGAGAAAAAAAGATTGCATTAATGGATTTCGGTAGAAGGAGAACTCACCAGTATACCTTCAAGGTTCCAAAACTAGGGGATTTGAGAAAGTTAGCGAGGATGATCGTTAACCCAGAGGCTTTCAGAGCCAAGCACGGTGGTTTGCTACCACTGTTAAGAGTCCATGTGATTAAGGGGATCATGGACGCGCTCATTCAATTCTACGATCCGGTTTATCATTGTTTCACATTCCCGGATTACCAGCTATCACCAACGCTGGAGGAGTATTCTCATCTGACTGATTTACATATCACTGATCGAGCTCCATTTTCTGGACTGGAAGAAATTCCAAAGAATCAGACTATTGCAATAGCAATTCATTTGGACGAGTCTGAGGTCCGGACTCACATGACCACTAAGGGTGGCACCCAAGGTTTGCCAGCCCAGTTCCTGACCAAGAAAGCTCTGTACTTTGCTAGTATAGGGAACATGACTGCTTTTGAAAGCATCTTTGTCTTGCTCACCTACGGATTATTTTTGTTTCCCAACATCAATAACTTCGTCAATATCAACGCAATTAAGGTTTTTCTCATTGGAAACCCTGTGCCGACTTTGCTCGCAGATGCGTATCATTCTGTACACTTAGGAAATTTGTACAGCGGAGGGGAGATCACATGCTGTGTACCTTTGCTCTACAAATGGTTTATCTCTCACTTGCCCAAGTCTGCCGCTTTTTGGGATTGCAAGAGTGTCTTACGTTGGTCGCAGAAGATCATGTCTCTCACCAACTCTGATATAGATTTGTGTAATAGGATTTATGAGGGAATCAGAATCATTGACCGTTGTGGAAACTTCCCCAGCGTACCCATCATAGGAACTAAAGGAGGAATCAACTATCATCCGATATTAGTTCTTCGTCAATTTGGATACCCGATGAGACACATCCCACTGGGTGTTCATCTGGAAGGTCTTTTCTTCAAAGAAGGAGAAAGTGACAGAGCACTAAAGATGGAAATAGTGAAAGCTTGGAAACATGTTCATAAGAAAGGACGAGAGTCTTTGGGAAAACCGGACTGTGTCTCGGTGGAGCCTTATCTCCATTGGGTACAAACTAGAGCTCTCAAGCTAAAGATGCCTTATCCTCGTTACGGAATTCTTCCGCCGAGGGAAATTGTCATGTACTTCATGACGGAAACTGAAAGGCTTCAGGTTACTCTCAACAAAGTTCAAAAGGAAAGAAGATCTTGGAAGAACAAGTACCGCACCCTCGACGTAGAGTGTATCCAAATACAGCAATTACTGAAAGAGAAAGATGCTCTGATTGAAATTTTGGAGCAGCATGCTGTAGAGAATCAAGATGACCAAAGGAATTTGCTCGCTCCTTTCACCTGGCAAAGGAATGACAACCCGACAACGGCCCAAGCGCCCCGGTCAAAGAAGAGGACTCGGGACCCATTAGTTTAGGTTTTTGTTTCTGCACTTTGTAATCTACTGTATTTCCATTTCTGTAATCCTTTGGAATTCAATAAAAAGGGGTTTCCCCACTGTTTGATATTTGCAATCTAATTGTCGAAGTTTATTTTAATTAAACCTAAAAACAATAAATATAATCATTGCATTCATCATTCTCACATCGCGTATTCTCCTTACCTACGAATCTCACGTTTGTGTCTCGACTCTAGAGTCAAACTGTCTCATTCGTATAATACTCGGGCCAATCGTCAGAAAAAGATGGATGATCTTGAGGAAGAAAACAGAGAGTTGAAAGAAGAGATCGACACTCTGAGAGAGGATATAAGAAAGCTTCGTAACGACATGCAAGCCATGGCAGAAGCTCAGCTACAAAGAACTGTGATCTCAGAGATCACCTCAACGCCCATCATAGAAAAGTATGATCCTAGGTATCAGATGCCGAAAGATCGTCCTTGGGGCATGCCTGTTAACTATATCCCCGAAGGATATGTTCCGCCGATCACTGAAGATCAGGGAATCGCAACAGAAGCCGCTGGGCCTGAAGGTTACAAACTTCGGGAAAGCGAAGATGCCAGGGGCATACTCAAGACTCCTGAAGGTTACAAACTTCGGGAGGCGCCAAGACTTACTACCGTAGTCACGGTACCACCCCCTGTGGTGCACACTGTCCCGGAAGGACAGATTCCACGGACACCTTCTGATAAGAAGGAAACTATGTTTGACAGAATGGATGAATTCCAGGAGCAGTTCTTGGAAATGCAGAAAGAGCTACAAGCCATTCGCGGTCAGGATCTATTTGGAAAGGACGCCGCATACCTCTGCTTGGTCCCAAATGTAAAAGTTCCGCACAAGTTCCAAGTGCCCGACTTTGAAAAATACAAGGGTAACTCTTGCCCTCAGAGCCATCTGGTGATGTATGCTCGGCGGATGTCAGCTCAGACGGAGAATCAGGACCTGCTGATTCACTACTTCCAGGATAGTTTAACCGGTGCCGCACTCAAATGGTACATGGGTTTAAACCGTACTACGATCAGTACATTCAAAGATCTTGGTACTGCCTTCATCCAACAATACAAGTACAATTTGGACATGGCACCCGACAGAGATCAACTCAGATCAATGTCGCAAAAGGACAAGGAAACCTTTAAGGAGTATGCTCAAAGGTGGCGTAAAATTGCCGCTCAAATTTGTCCACCTCTTGAGGAAAAAGAGATGACAAAAATCTTCTTAAAGACCTTAAGCTCATTTTACTATGACCGAATGGTTGCCAGTGCGCCCAGTGATTTCACCGAAATGGTCGGCATGGGCGTACGTCTTGAGGAAGCCGTCCGAGAAGGACGTTTGGTAAAAGACACTGGATCAACGAGCGGTACTAAAAAATACGGTAGTGCTCACCCTAAGAAAAAAGAGCAAGATATTGGGAATATCTCTCTCGGAAAGCAAAGGCGACGCTATCAGCCAGTAGCAGCTGTTACTCCTGCTATCGGCCCCGCGCCTGTTCCTATGTATCAACCTCAGATTGTGCAGAGCCAACCTGACCAACGAAGGACACAACAGCCTCTTCAGCAGGCTCGTCCCCCATATAACAACAACCGTACAACACGGCCACCAGGATTTGATCCTATACCTATAACGTACGCAGAACTGTTTCCGTTACTGCTAGCCAAGGGGCATATCCAGACTAAGTCTCACCTTTCAGTTCCAGAAAATCCGCCTTTCTGGTTTAAGGTGGATCAAACATGCCCTTATCATCAAGGAGGTTCAGGGCATAACATTGAGACTTATCTCAATTTCAAATCCGACGTGCAAAAGCTTGTTAGGAGCGGGCTCTTATCTTTCAAAGATACGAACCCTAATGTTCTTACGAACCCGCTGCCTCAACATGAGAAGGCTGCAGTCAATCTGATTGAGAAAGAGATTAACAATGTCTATCAAATTCACGATGTACTCTTATTGGGGACCAATCTGGTCAGGATGCATTGTAGACAGAGTGGATATGGCCATGTTCCACCTCATAACTATCACCAGTGTGATATTTGCTCTAAAGACAACCAGGGATGTTCAGTAGTGCAATCAGCTCTACAGGAACAAATGGATCTTGGATGGATCCAAGAGCACCGAGTTCGTGGAATTAACATGGTTTACACGAATTCCAACGTCATTCAAAACCACGACATCCGTGGGATGAATGATAACTTGGTGGCAATGCACTCAAGGCAAAGCCAGTATCATAATCTGCCGCGGCACGATTACAGTTCCTGTCTGATTTGCTCGGTAAACAAACAGGGATGCTCTTTCATACAAGAGGCCCTCCAGCGTCAGATGGATCTTGGATGGATCCAAGACTACCATGATAGGAACTCCTTTCAAATCAACATGGTTCAGATCTTTGACATCCGCGTGATGAATACCAATCTGGTAGAGTTACATGCTGAGCAGGTCCGACTCGGATTCTTAATATCACACGATTATCAAAACTGTAAAGCAGGTTGCGAAAACGATCGAGGTTGTACCCTTGTCCAGGAGGCACTTCAGCACTTGTTAAATCACTGGTGGATGCCAATCTATATGGACGAAGATACTCAGCAGATTAGTATCAATAACAGGAATCCTACTCGTCGTCAAAGTCAGGATGTCCGATCAATGGAAGGTAACCTAGTGAGGTTACATTGTATTCAAAGTGGGCGTGGCCAGGTGCCACCACACAACTATGACAGTTGTAGCGTCTGTTCGGAAAGTAACCAAGGGTGTTACCTTGTGAGAGAAGCTCTTCAGGGTCAGGTCGATCATGGAGAAATTCGTCCATATCCAGGTTCAGGACCCATCATTTGGTCGCCGAAATACCTTGCCGATCAAGTTGAGGATGTTGTCACGATATCTGGTCATCACCAGATCAGGGATGTTTTTGCCATCGTCCCTCTACTTGACGAATCTAGAGTTCCCAACCGGGAACGGATCGAGGTTACTTATGACGGTCAAAAAAATAAGAAGGTTCCCATAGTCATCTATCTACCGGGACTATTACCGTATGAATCAGCTAAGGCGATCCCTTACAAATACGGTGCAATGACAATTGAAAATGGAAAGGAAATTCCATTACCCTCTGTCGTGAATATTACAGACGTCAGTCGTGTAACACGGAGTGGTATAATCTTCAACCGAGGGGTTGGAGAAGCTAACAAAGAAAAGGAACTTCAGGCAGAAATTCCTGATCCGCCAGTCGGTCAATCTAGTAATCCCGACTTTTCAAAAGACAAAGATGAGATGCTAAAGCTCATCCAAAGGAGTGAATATAACATCGTTGATCAACTGTTACAGACTCCTTCAAAGATCTCAGTATTATCACTGTTACTCAGTTCAGAAGCACACAGAGAGGCTCTACAGAAAGTCTTGGAGCAAGCCTTTGTGGAACAGGATGTAACAATCAGACAATTCGATAGCATTGTCTCTAACATCACTTCCTGCAATAATTTGGGATATAGTGACGAGGAATTACCTGAAGAGGGTCGCCGTCATAACATGGCGCTCAATATCACAGTTAACTGCCAGGGCGATGCTTTAGCCAACGTACTGGTAGATATAGGGTCAGCCCTGAATGTTATGCCGAAGTCCACCTTGATGCAATTATCATTCAAGGGCCCTCCGATGAGAGTCAGCGAGGTCGTCGTCAAAGCATTCGACGGATCTAGAAAAACAGTTATCGGCGAAGTTGATCTTCCCATAACTATTGATCCTCACACTTTCCAAATCACTTTCCAGGTCATGGACATCCGGGCAACATACAGTTGTTTATTAGGAAGACCTTGGATACATCAGGCTGGAGCGGTTACTTCAACCCTCCACCAAAAGCTAAAGTTCGTCAAGAACAATCAACTTGTCACGGTTTGTGGGGAACAAGCCTTGCTTATGAGTAACCTATCATCATCTACTTGTGTGGAACCCGAGGAGGTTATTGGAACTCAGTTCCAAGCACTATCGGTGAGCAAGGACAATCAGTACAAAGGAGGAACTTCGATTTCCTCATACAAAGATGCTATCAAAGCGGTCGAGAGTACCGATAGGATAGGATGGGGACGGCTTGTCATTCCTATTGACAATAAAACAAAGAAGGGTCTTGGTTTTTCTGCAACCTGTACCCAGACAGCCGCCAACGATGAAAGTCTTCATCCCCTTCAAAACTTCTTCCACAGTGGAGGTTTTCTTCACCCAGTGTCTCAGACAGTTCATGCTATCAATGAGGAAGATCCCTCTGACGCAGATGAAGAATGGAAGTCCTATCTTAACAAGGATGGCTATATGTCTCAGGAAGAGGTGCCTATGCCTTTTTGCTTTCCTACAGAAAGTCCGAGATTTATACCAAGATCAGATGTCGAAATGATCTACGGAGATTGTGATCCGGAAGGATGCCGTGCTCCGCCAAATTCATTAGAGGAAGACACTCTTATGAAAGACAACTTTGACCGCAATTAGTATGGCCCGATGGATTGCCTGCCAATGTGGCAGCCTTACCCAGGAAACTTGGGGCAAGAAATTCAGCCGAGTAATGAAACTCAGCTAAGCATCATTGAACAGAATACCTGTGTCCCCACCATGTCATGGGATCAACATTCAGGTCATTCGGAAACTACTCAACATGAAGATGAATTCGCAATGTTTGCAGGACTAGAATTCATCAACTATGCTTTTCCTGAGGTCAACGTCATCGAGAGGGATGACTTCTCCAGTTCCAAAGAAGTTTGGGACACTTTGGGACAACCAAGTGGAAAATTTGACTATATGGTCAAGTACACCGCTCCCGAAAGCTCTCGTATCAGGCTCGAAGATATCCAGTCAATTGGATGGGGAGATACAGCTGAGAGCACAAATGCTATGCAAAATGCAACAGAGGAATCCTCCTACGACAATTCTGCTTGGAAGACAGATTCCAACGATCCTGCTCCACCAGAAATCAGCGTCATTTTTGAAGACAAATCAAGGAAGGTGCCAGACTTTGTGATTCACCAAGGAGTTCGCCGCCAATGGGTTTCTGTCGAGGTTCCGAAGGTCGTTCATCAATCAAAGTAATTGCCATCTTTAAACCTTTCACCCTGCCCAGGTGAAACAGATGTTTTGATAGGGCTCATTTTCTGTAAACTTCCCTCTTCGCTTTGCCCAAAGCGACAGAGTTTTATTTTATAGGGCTGTAGTTTCAAGATTTGACTTGTTCATTAATAAAATAACGTCGTTATGTAATTTCCGCATTAATTGTTGTTTTCTCTTTTTGCTTTTTCAGAAAATGGTAATCCTAAAAAACAATTCAATCATAAAAACAAGCAGTAAAATAAATACACTGCACACACTTGCATTTTCTCTATCTCTTCTAAACACGAATCATCACGTCATGCAGATTGCTTGTTTTATACCCCGTTGAAACATACGATCTGATGCCTTCTTCCAACTTTGAGTTCCCGGTATTCGAGGCTGAAGAAGAAAATGACAACGAAATTCCAGAAGAGATCTCCCAACTACTCAGACAAGAGGAAAGGTCCATTGAACCTCACAAAGAGCCGTTGGAAACGGTAAACTTGGGTTCAGAAAAAGAGAGAAAAGAAATCAGGATCGGAGCATTGCTCAGTCCAACTGCCAGAGAGGGTTTGATAAAGCTTCTCAAAGAATTCCCCGATGTGTTCGCTTGGTCCTATCAGGATATGCCAGGGTTGGATACCAGCATCGTGGAACATCACTTACCGTTGAGATCGGAATGTCCGCCAATAAAGCAAAGGTTGAGACGCACTCACCCGGACATGGCCATCAAAATCAAAGAGGAGGTACAGAAACAGATCGACGCGGGTTTCCTCGCTACATCTGAATATCCTCAATGGTTAGCCAACATCGTACCCGTTCCCAAAAAGGACGGAAGGGTCAGAATGTGTGTTGATTATAGAGATTTGAACAAGGCAAGTCCAAAGGACGACTTTCCTTTACCACACATTGACATGCTGGTTGACATCACAACAAGGTTCAAAGTATTCTCCTTCATGGATGGATTCTCGGGCTATAACCAGATCAAAATGGCGCCAAAAGACATGGAGAAAACTTCGTTCATTACCCCATGGGGTACCTTTTGTTACAAAGTAATGCCGTTCGGTTTAAAGAATGTCGGGGCAACCTATCAAAGGGCCATGACTACTCTGTTTCATGACATGATACACAAAGAAATTGACGTATATGTCGATGATTTGATTGCAAAATCAAGAACAGAGGATGAGCACGTTGAACATCTGTCAAAATTGTTCGAACGTCTAAGAAAATTCAAGCTCCGCTTGAATCCTAACAAGTGCACCTTCGGTGTCCGTTCAGGGAAACTACTAGGGTTCATCGTCAGCCAGAAATGGATTGAGGTTGATCCTGACAAGGTCAAGGCCATTCAAGAAATGGCTTCTCCGAAAACTGAAAAACAAGTCAGAGGATTCCTGGGACGTTTGAACTACATCTCCAGATTCATATTCCTTATGACCGCCACTTGTGCGCCGATTTTCAAATTACTCAAAAAGAACCAGGATTGCGTTTGGTCAGAAGAATGCCAAACCACCTTCGACAGTATCAAGGAATACCTGTTGAATCCTCCGATTCTATCAACTCCAGTGGAAGGAAGACCGCTGATCATTTACCTCACAGTCCTAGAGGAATCGATGGGATGTGTACTTGGCCAACAAGACAAAACTAAAAGGAAAGAGTCTGCCATCTACTATCTAAGCAAGAAATTCACCGACTGTGAAACTCGGTACACGATGCTCGAGAAAACTTGTTGCGCTTTGGCTTGGGCAGCCAAACGTCTTCGCCAGTACATGATTCGTCATACTACTTGGTTGGTCTCCGAAATGGATCCAATCAAGTACGTTTTCGAAAAACCTGCTCTCACGGGAAGGATTGCCCGTTGGCAGATGTTACTATCAGAATATGACATAGAGTACCACGCTCAGAAAGCCGTTAAGGGAAGTATTTTAGCCGATCATTTGGCTCATCAATCGATTGACAATCAAGAATCAATCGGGTTTGACTTCCCAGACGAAGATGTCATGTATCTAAAGATGAAAGATTGCGATGAACCGCTACCCAATGAAGGGCCAGAACCAGGTTCCCAGTGGGGACTCATCTTTGACGGAGCAGTTAATCATTATGGAAACGGAATTGGGGCAATCATTGTTACCCCTCAGGGTTCCCACATTCCTTTCACTGCCAGACTTACGTTCAAATGTACGAACAACGAGGCCGAATATGAAGCATGTATTATGGGTCTCGAAGAAGCGATTGATTTAAGGATCAAAAACTTGGACGTATACGGCGATTCAGCCTTGGTTATTAACCAAATAAAAGGAGATTGGAACACATACCAATCAGGATTGATTCCTTACAAAGACTATGCAAGAAGGTTGTTACCCTTCTTCAACAGAGTCGACTTTCATCACATCCCTCGTGATGAGAATCACATGGCTGATGCATTAGCCACTCTCTCTTCCATGATTAGTGTAGGTCAACGGAATGACATACCTAAGATCGACATAATGCGCCTTGAACGACCCGCTTACATCTTCGCGATTGAAGCAGTCATAGACGACAGACCTTGGTATCATGATATCAAATGCTTCCTTCAGAAACAAGAGTACCCATCTGGGGCACTCAGAAAAGACAGGAAAACCCTCAGAAGATTGGCTGGAAACTTCTTCCTCGGCGGTGACACTCTTTATAAGAGAAATTTTGACATGGTCTTGCTCCGATGCGTCGACAGACCAGAAGCAGACATGCTCATGAAAGAAATTCATGAAGGATCCTTTGGCACTCATGCCAACGGACACACAATGGCGAGAAAAATTCTCAGGGCCGGGTATTATTGGTTGACCATGGAATCCGACTGCTACAAGTACATGAGGAGGTGTCACAAATGTCAGATATACTCCGACAAAATTCATGTACCGCCATCACATCTCAAAGTTCTTTCTTCCCCGTGGCCTTTTTCCATACGGGGAATCGACATGATTGGCATGATTGAGCCCAAGGCTTCAAACGGACATCGGTTCATCCTGGTAGCCATTGACTATTTCACCAAGTGGGTCGAAGCAGCGTCATTCGCCAATGTAACCCGACAAGTGGTGGTCCGATTTATCAAAAAAAATATCATCTGCCGTTATGGTGTTCCAAGCGAGATCATTACTGATAATGGATCTAACTTGAACAATAAGATGATGAAAGAGTTATGCGCAGAGTTTAAGATCGAACACCATAACTCATCTCCCTACCGACCCAAGATGAACGGAGCGGTAGAAGCGGCTAACAAGAACATCAAGAAGATCGTTCAAAAAATGGTTGTAACCTATTAAGATTGGCACGAGATGCTACCCTTTGCTCTTCATGGTTATTGCACATCTGTCCGCACTTCAACAGGGGCTACCCCTTTCTCTCTAGTATATGGCATGGAGGCAGTGCTTCCCATAGAAGTAGAGATCCCGTCAATCAGGGTATTGATGGAAGCTAAGCTCACCGAAGCTGAATGGTGTCAAAGTCGACACGACGAACTAAACCTGATCGAAGAGAAGCGAATCACGGCACTATGCCACGGTCAGTTGTATCAACAAAGAATGAAGAGGGCGTTCGACAAAAAGGTTCGGCCTCGTGTCTTCAGGAATGGAGACCTCGTGCTCAAGAAGATACAATCATTTCTCACTGACTCTCGGGGCAAATGGACCCCAAATTATGATGGCCCCTATGTGGTCACGAAAGCTTTCTCAGGCGGTGCCTTGAGACTTGCAACCATGGACGGAGAGGAATTTGCCTACCCCACGAATGTTGATGTAGTCAAGAAATACTTCGCCTAAACTAAAAAAAAAAAAACGTCTCGGTGGATTGAAAACCCGAAAGGGCGGTTCAGGCAAAAGTTAGAGACATGAAAAAAAATCATCCCGGTGGATTGGAAACATCATAGTACATCTAGGAAAAAATTAGGGATAATGGCAAGTAACTATGTTCAACAGAGGCAAGTCCCTCAGCAGTAGTTACATCATCTATCGGAGGAAATCTCCAGTCAAAGGTCATCTTCGACAGAAGCTCAGGATGCCCCGAATTCAAAGTTGGTAGAAGGATAGTGGTCGTTATGTTTCAACGTAGCCCTTTTCCCTGTAAATTACCATTTTCTAACTTTGTATATACTCTTTGGAATCACGCGTTTGGCTGATCTCCATCTTATCAATAAAATTTGAGCCCTTGTGCTTTTGTTTGTAATTCTTGCTTGTTTTAGCTTTACAGAACGACGTTGTTTAAACTTAATCAGCGATTCTTGAAATAAAACAAAAATGAATTTACTTGTTAAAACTTTTTCTGCTTTTAAAATAAAGATGGCAATTTCTTTTGACTGTTGAACATCAGAAGAACATCGATTGCTTCTCCCGAAGTAAGCGAACTTCAAAGTGCAGAATCAAAGTACTCCTTCTAAGCCAGTATGCCTGAATGAAGGGATCAACTGTGTCAGAGACCTTGTTTCGTCTGACATCCTCGGCCGAGTTCTCATCTCCTAAGCCCGATCGACATAGCTCCCCGCGTGGACTATTTCTCCTAAGCAAGGTGGAATTGCTATTTTGAATCAACGGTACTTCTTCGCCCCGCAATGGTCGAGTATCCAATTGTGTTCATCCATTAGTCTGTATGTCGCGTCTGTTTTGTCAGCATATACATACATACTTCATGCATTTTATTTGCGTTCGCATTTCGTATTGCATCACTATCACTTGAGTCGGTCTTGTCCCCTAGTGATAAACAGTTTTCTCAATCGAGTTTGTCAGTTCTTTCCTCGTCAGGAAGTGTCGCGTCTGCACAATCTCGCCACCAGTGTATCTTTAGATCAGAGTCGGCACTTGGCCACTTTGATAACTTAAACCTCTGAAAAGCCAGAGAAAACTCTCAATAAACATCACTCTTCGCCATTGAAGATGATATCCTTGCTTTCCCGGATTAAGGAAAATCCACAGAGAAAGCCTCGTGATCAGAGATTCGGCAGCATGCCAGTTTTGCTCCGAAAGGACCGCTGATGAAAAGGTCATCGGCCCCACAAAATTGGATCCCATCATATGGCATTTCTCCGGGAAGATCCCGAAAAAAGTATGATGTAACCCCAAATGAACACAGTTTCTCAAGAGACTCGCTTTCCCCAGTAGAAACAAATGGCGTCTCCAACAGAGAAGTTTGTACAACTCTACAACTCAGACGACTGGGTTCCCCAGCAAGTCTGACATCAAAACTTTTTCCACTCAAATGGCATCTCCCCAGGAAAATTCGGCGAGAAGTTTGAGGAAAGCCGCTATGAATAGCGTCCCTTGTCAAGAAAGTTTATTGACAAAAGAAACTAAGACCAGTTCTTGGTAGGAAACCAGGATCGAGGGGAAGTTTAAATCAGAAACGAAGACCAGTTCTTGGTAGGAAACCAGGATCGAGGGGAAGTTTAAATCAGAAACTAAGACCAGTTCCTTGGTAGGAAACCAGGATCGAGGGGAAGTTTAAATCAGAGACTGAGACCAGTTCCTTGGTAGGAAACCAGGATCGAGGGGAAGTTTACCTTTTCTAAGCATCATCGCTTAGCTAAAGAAGATGAATGCGTATGCTACCATTCATAACCACCATCAAAATTTTGGATATTCCGATATTTAATCCTCTTGCACCCCGAATGCCCGAATCCCTTCGTCATTCATACCTTCGGGTCCAAGAAGATTAAATAGGGGCATCTGTAATACCCCAAATTTTGACCACTTAGATTTCCCATCATTGTGAAAATCATCATCACAATGTGGATGAACCATCATGCTTCATCAGTCTCCCCAAAGATGGGTGAGCATCCAATACAATCAAAATTAGGGTTTCAAGCCCTCTCTGAGTGCTTAGACAAAGGATCAATCAAGAAATGACATGATCTTCAACTTGTCTAATCTCTCAAACATCCACAATGGATCAAAAAGGACTCCCACTTCAAGGATTAAGCACAAGGCTGCTCCCTTCTAGGTGGATCAAGTCTCAAGATCGACAGTGTCACCAAATTAGGGTTTTGGTCGACCAGAGTCTCCAGATGGAAATTTTCATCTGGGCACAAGGCAATGATCCAAAACATGACCAAATATGCTTCATGGAACCTCATGAACCCATGCATCAAGTCAATTTTGCCTCAGGGGATGCATTCATAAAAAATCAGGAATTAGGGTTTCTTGACCTAATTCACCCCTAAGTTGACTTTTGGGACAAACCATGAGCCAAGACCTCAAGAGATGATTTGAGGGTCTCTAATACACCATATTGATCAATTTGGAACAATGGATTGATCCAAGAAGCTTGAGCAACAAGTCTCATTTTCATCTGCACCACAATTAGGGTTTTAAGGGAAAAGTCAACTGTAACTTTGACTTTTGACCAAGACATGCTCCCAAACCCTAATACATGATTGAATATACCCTATGACACCCATGGAACATGTACATCAAGTTTGATTTAGGTCAAGGACATGATTTCCCGAAGAATTGCACAGTTTGGAATTCATCTGATAAAAAGTCAACTGTGCACAAAAGTCAACTTTGACTTTTTGAGATTTTTCACCAAAATGGATTTTTAACCCTAAAATGATGTTAATGTATGATTTGAATCATCATTCATCAAGAAAAATCAAGAAAAGTGAGATAACTTGTAAAAGGGGTAACCATAAAACTTAGAAATTTTTCTAAGTTAAAAATAAAGTGGCAAAGGTACCAACTTTGGAGGACCATAACTCCTAAACCACAAGGCCATTTTTTCTCATCCAAAGATGGATTTGTAGCCCTCATTATCACCTACTAAAACTTCAACTACAAGTCGTTCCAATTCATTAAGGATTTTGAGTTATGGAGTGATCAAAGTGGCTGAAAAGTGAAAATGTCACTTTTTCCAACACTTAGTGAAATTTTCACTAAGTCAGAATTTGCCTTCACTTTTTGCCAAATGTAGGGGGATTTTTCACTTGGAATCAAAAGAGATCAAAACCAAACTTATTCAAAAAGTTGTTGTATCATGTAAGAGCTTTCCAAAATGGCCAAGAACATTGCCAAATTCAACCTACACCATGAGATACAACATTGGCAAGTTGCCTTGCTGAAATCTGTCAAGGCAAGGGTGAATTTGCAACTTTGGTCGATTTGCCAAAATCAGCCAAATTCAATTGCTCCAATCCACTTGGACACCTCAGAGGATTGAATCTAAAGGGGACAATCACTGAGCCAAGCCTCCAAGGTCCAAGGAACAAGGAATAGCATGTTGAACCTAGAATGGCCAAAATTGGGACAAGACTTCAAATTTGGAATGAGGCATTCAATGGAACCATCAAGGTGGCATGGACTAAGCCATTCTCATTTGAAATCAGTCAAGACTTATCCAAGACCAAGGGGACCAAAGCTCTGTGCCCTAACCTCTAGTCAATGGCTAGAGGAGACTTGGATTTTCATTTGCCAACATTGGCCAAACCTACTTACCAGCTGTCATGCACTATTCCTTGCAAAACAAACTTGCTCTACTATAAATAGAGCTCAATTGTGGTCAGTTTAAGTACACCAAAGCCATCTAACATATGCTTTCCTCAAAATCTCTTTCTCTTGGCAAAAATGCCTTTCTTAGCAAGGTAGCTATCGGGTTTTGAGTTTGAGAGCAATTCTGCACAAACCAATCACTCACACACCTCACATACATCACATATGAGCTGATCAAACACTCACATAACTTCTGAAACATCAATATCATGAAATCACCAGCTGGTTGCTCAAATTTTCAAACAAGTTGCAGCTGGGGTACCACAAAATGATCCAGTCAATTTCAATCAAGTCCACCATCCAAACACAATCCATATGGTGTAGGGAAGCTGTCCAGATCATCACAACTCATCTGTAACACCTCCAAATCAAAAATCACTTTGAACTTGCTGTCACAGCTTGGAGGTAAGCACATACTTGGTCATCTCTCAATCTATGCATATTTCCTCGCACAATAATTTGGCCATATGTTCATAATCATGCATGGAATGTTTTCCCTCAATTAATTGCATTGTTTGAATCGTGTATCAGAAATCCTAGCCTTCATGCAGAAATTAGGGTTCTTGAGGTTTCTTCGTGATTTCTTGTTGTATGTTTAATTTAAATGAAATTAAAGTACATAGACATGATCTTGAGGTTGAGACGGCATAATGATATGTGGATTGCATGATATGATTACGTATTCATGGAGATTGGATAGAAAACGCAAATCTGAGAAACCAAGAACACGCGCGTGTTCTTCAACTTGTTCTTGGCGCCTTTTTTTCAAATTCAAATATTTGAATTTTGTGATTTTGTTTAATTGATTCAAAAATTAATTTCTCTCTGACTTTTAATGATTTTGAGTTGATTCTTTTTTTAATAATTCACAAAAATGTTAAAATATTTTATTTTATCAAAAAATCCCAAAAATATTATTTATTTCATATAATTTATATTTTTGTAAAGAATTAATATTTTGATTGTTTTTGGCATTTTAAATATTTTTTCTACATTGATTTTGCAACTTTTAATGCTTTCAAATTATTTTGTAGGCCAAAACTTAATTTTTGAAGCATTAATCCAATATCACAATTTGTTTTCCATGTGTTAAACAATTTTGATCATTTTAATTGAATTTTTATTCAATTAAATACATTTTTGAAAACAAATTAGGGTTTTGGATTAATTCAACCCTCATAAATCATTTTCAAAACACTTTGGGCCTCTATTAGAGTGTAAGAACCAATCCTTTTTTTTTTACCAAATCATCTTTGGGCCTCACTTATTGTATAAGTCCCGATACCGTCAAAAAACAAACGGCGCGATCGTCGCCTTTTCAAAAATCATCTGGGCCTACCCTCGAGTAGTAAGACCCATTTATTTTTCTTCAAAACTCTTTGGGCCTCTTGAGAGAGTGTAAGACCCACCCCCCCCCCCCCCTTGTACAAAAACTTTTTGGGCCTCACTCATTGTATAAGTCCCTCTGTACAAGTAAACGGTGCGATCGTCGCCCGTTTAAAAATGAAAACCATCTGAGCCTACCCTCGAGTAGTAAGACCCATTTCTTTTTCTTTAAAACACTTTGGGCCTCTAATAGAGTGTAAGACCCAATCCCCCTTTTAACCAAAAACATTTTGGGCCTCACTTATTGTATAAGTCCCTCCGCGTTAAAAGAAAACCTCGGCGCGATCGCCATTTTTAAACGAAAAATCATTTGGGCCTACCCTCGTGTTATAAGCCCCACTCTTTTCTTTAAACCATTTTTGGGCCTCTTGAGAGAGTGTAAGACCCATCCCTTTGTACTGAAAACCATTTTGGGCCCCAGTCACTTGTATAAGTCCCTATGTACAAATTCAAACAGTGTGCTCACTGATAAAACCCTGGGCCTCTCCTTGAGCTGTAAGCCCCAGATCTTTCTTTTTCAAAGCACTTTCTCCTTTGATTTTGAATATACTGTTGTTTTTAATCTTTCTTTGTTGAACAACTAACCAAACAGCATGGAAGCACTACAACCGAGTAAGTGGTTATCGCTTTCATTTACTGCTTTCATATTATAAACTGTATTGTGGGGCTACTCACTGTAAGTCTCCTTTCATAAACTCATATCTACTGTGTAATAATAGTATAGATATTTCGAGTTTCCCCGGCAACTACGTCTAGAACTAAGTGACGCCGTTTCTCTTATTCGTAGAAATAGACGCCTAGATCCCCAATAGGAGCACCAGATACAGTATTCTCTTCGGCTGTCCTCCTTAGGAATCGTCAAGAAGCTCTACTCCCCAAGATGAATGTATTCTCCGTGAATGGCATCTTTGAGTTTCTTCCCAATTCTCGAACTTTCCTGACTTGATCTATTCCTTGTGGATAGCTTGCCTTGAATGTCTCGGGGTTTGGGTACCCACTACGGTCATAATCTTGGACCTTAACTAAGGAACCCTCTTTAAAAGCTAAAAGTCGCTGGATAGTAAACCTCGCACGTTTACCAGTGGTTTTCATCTTTAAAAGAGTTATCTCTCCTAATGGAAAGGAGATGATAGACCCACGGGCTTCTTAAAAGCATCGGCCTCCTCTTGGGCATTATTCAAGGACCCTACGGCTTCTTAGAAGTATTCACAACCTCCTCTTAGGCTTCATATAATGATCTCTTCCTTCGGGAATGATAGCCTCCTCTTGGGCTTCGTACAAGGACCCGTCGGCTTCTTAAAAGTTTCCAGCCTCCTCTTGGGCTTCCTACAAATTATCCCGACGACCTCCTAGAGGTATAGGAACAGAACCTAGTCATCCTCATAGAACAGTCCTTTCATAGAGTCTACTACTGTTTCTCGAAGCATAGTACAAAAGATAAAACTCTAGACACGGACAGTCTAACTTCCTTGAGTCTCAAAGACATTCTCAAGCACCCTTCGTTAAATAGGAAGGAAACCCGCAGACTCGGATAGTCTCGATACCCCTTTGGATTTCCCGTTTCCTCAAAGAGAAGGAAATATCCCTGATCCTCAAATTAAATCCCTGTGTACAGTGTTACTCATATAAGAACTGATTTTCTCTTTTAAATCAGTATATTGGATCTGTCACTCAACTGAAACAGTTACAATAGCCTCCATCTCGGGCTTCGTACGAGATACCAAAATTCTCCCGAGTGGAGTCAAACAACCTTTTCGCCTCTCTCTCGGGCTTTGTACGAGATACAAAAACACTCTATTACTGAGTATAAAAGATTCTCCAACTGAGTCAACTCTTTGCTAGCCTCCTCTTAGGCTTTGTATAACGATATGCTCCACTGGGTCAAAAACTTTTAGCCTCTCTCTCGGGCTTTGTACGAGACACAAAATAGCCTCCTCTTAGGCTTTGTATAATGATTTTCCTAGCGGAAATTAGCCTCCTCTTAGGCTTTGTATAAGAAAACCACTGGTTGATCCAATCGACCTTTTAGCATCAAAGTTGTGCCTCGTTCGCAGTACACGAACATCAACAACTCCTTTCCCTTCATCTAATCGCTGTAAGCGGCAAGCCTCTGGATCATCTACATCCATGCCACTGTCCCTCTTTTAGCATGAGAAATTCCTAAGGAAAGATGGCATTGCTCTACACTAAGTTAAAGTCTTCTCCTTCAGGTTAAAACCCTTTCTTCGGAAATTATGGCATTGCTCGGATCCGCGTATCCCGGTTAAAGTAATTCTCCTTCTCCCCTCTTTAGAGATGACAAATTCTCTCTAAAGCCGAGGTCTTTCAGCTTCACGTCTTGGGCTTTGAACAAGACACAAATAGACCTTTTAGCTTCACATCTTGGGCTTTGAACAAGATACAAATCACCTTTCGCTTCATGTCTTGGGCTTTGAACAAGACACAAAAACACCCATTTCCTCCCATAGAATAGGAGGAACTACGAATGCTCTGATTTCCCTATTTCGGTAAACGGGAATACGTAGGCATAAGATCGAAAGAAAAGATCTTAGCGAGCGCAATCAACAAAAAACCCAAATCCCATATCTTCGTCAATCAAAAGCAGTATTCAAAAGCACCAGTCCTAACATCCTAATCCTTATTCCCCGCCAGAAACCTTCTGCCCAGGTAAAAAGAAAGAGAACAGTATTGGCGAAAATACAAATAACCAGTACAAAGGCCCCCCCACATTGATAGCATCTGTAACCTAACAGACCGCTGTTTAAACTCAGTATGCAAGCAGGGTTAATTGGAGACATCTATTTCCCTTCCTTATTCAGCTCACAATAGGATAAAAAATGAATCGACCTATAGTCAAAGCTCAAACCGCAGAGAGCGACCAGCGCTTAAGAACCGCGTCCAAAATCGCTCGCTACACCTACCCCACTGCCTACGTATCTCATCGGGAGCATGAGAATCAGAGCGACGTAGTTCCGCTCACTAGGGATGGATTGTTTGTGTTTTTTTAAGGAACGACTGACGTTCTAGCTCAGGTGTTGCAGGCTCGCTGGTCCGAGTGCGTTACCATCTTGCAAGAGAACGAGAAGAAGCACATTCGTACGCTGAGAATGAGTGAGGTGAGAAAAGAATTCCCGAAGGAAAGACGTTATTGTTTGTTTTTTGTCTTTTAGGAGTTTTTTCACTTGTTTGCATATGATAGTGTATCAGAATCTTAGTCATTGGAATGTGTTCATTCTCACATTCCAAGATGGAATGATTAAGAAAGCACACTAAGGGTGAAGAAGACCCCCACACTTAGTTCCAATTGTCAAGGTTCAAACACACTAGCATACTTGTGTTTATTAAGTGTTTTTGTTGATTAAGAAATGAAGAAGTGCTTTTTATTATTTGTACCTTCAACAAGTATTGCATTTAAGTCCCTCATACAAGATCAAATGTTTAACACATTGTCCCAAGATGGGCCATATGCTACACATTCTAAGATTATAAGAGAAGACCCCTTATAATCTTTTCTTTATATGAAAGGCCTAAATGCAATAAGTGCCTACCTTTATTAGATATTTTGAATTTTCTTTGAGATGAGAAAAGAGACTCAAGAGAGGGAAAAGGTAAAAATCTATGTGAACTAAGACTCAATCCTAATTGATTAGTTAAGGGGAGTGATCCTAAGGGTTTGTGAGGTTTAAACCTAGAGTCTAAAAAAGAAATGAGCAAAACAATTCACTTCTAAAGCAGAAGATGAGTTGTAACTCAAAAAGGGGAAGTAATGAGTTATTAACAAAGAAAGCACATAAGTGCTTAACAAAACACAAAATTGAATTGTAAAAGAGATGAAAGGAAAGAAGTTTGAATGTGGATTCCTTATCCACACTCAATTGCAACTTACCAAAGCCCCTACATGATTAGTAAACATGTATAAGAAGTATAAGAAGCAAAAGAACACTTAATGAACCATAAAGATCAAAAGAATAAGATGAAAGATCAAATCCTATTAATCACAACCAGAATGTGCATCATATGGAAAACAAATGATTATCATCAAGCAAGTTCAAGTGAACAACCAACAATCATCATCCATGGCATTAGAACATGCTACCATAAGAAAAGGGAGAATGAAAGATGAAAAGAAATGAAAAACATGCATGAATGGAACATGTAGTCTAAGGATCAGAATTGAAATGAAAAATGATTCACAAACATCTCACAAGTGTTCATGCATAACACATCAAGACATTTAAGAAGTGATAGAAGAAGTAGAATTGAAATGGAAGTTCAAAAAAGGAAAGTGCAAACACAACATGTTAAAGGTGCACAAGGTTCAAATGATAATCAACATGAAAAGATGACATATAATATTTATCAATGACCTATTATGTCACATGAATGGTTCACCAAATATGCAAATGATCATGCAAGTATGTACAAAAGAAATCATGTAAACATGCACAAAAGTTAAGATGATATGACATGTTATTATGCTTCAAAGGTAATGCATTAAACAAAAAATTAGATGGCCTCATGGAAATTAAGCAAGCATGGTTTAAAGATACACAAATCAGAAGTGAATCATATACCAAAATAACATGCAAGAAATCAAGGCAAAAAGGCTTTATACAATGCACTTAGGTCAAGTATACACATCATACAAAGCAACACAAAAATGAACACCAAACATGCCATAAACTGACCTAAAAAAATCAAATAAAAATCACTTAACATACCTCAAGATACTAATGACTCAATGCAAGAGGAAGAGCACCAAAACAATTTTTAATGATCGAGAAAAAAAATACACAAATTTATGTATCACATTAAGCATGCACACAAAAGGAAATTCAAAGAAAATTATAGAGCAGGGGTAAAAATGTCATAAAATCAAGAAATAAAATCATGAAAAATTTTCTAAATGTCTTGGAGGTATTCATGAATTTTTGTGGAATTTTATAATGCCATTTGATATTTTTAAAAATTTAAAAGCAAACGTGCATAAAAAATAAAAATAAAATGAAATGCAAAGGGAAGGGGAGGTGTGAACATAGCAAAACATGAGTTCAAATTGGTTTGGGCTTTTAAAAGTGGGGTGTAAAAAGCAATCTATCTTGAGTCCATGTCTGCGCAATCCACACTATCAACCATGTACACTCAGTCAACACAAAGTCAAAGCAATTACAGCCATCAGATTAAGTCAAGTCAAACAAGCAGTTAAAGTAACCACAATCAATGCACATACGCGAGGGAACACATTATCTACAATGCACTGCACCACACCATGTTTAATTGAAATCAGAAAAAAGGCACATGACTTGCACGCTGATTTTAATTTGTTGGCACATTCTTAACCACACGATAATGATCATCCAACGGTCCTCATTCAAACTGCACCAAAACCCTAAAATAATGACCACCGGCCGGAGAGGGACCTCCGGTCACCTTCTCCGGTCAATCACCACCGTCTGCAACTTTTAATCTCTCTAGAAATCCACAAAATGTATATCAAAATGAAGCTTAGCTCGTGTACATCATGAATATGCTCATAAAAACCACGAAACACACACACATAGCAAGAACAGAAGAGATCAAACCATGCCCTAAGTTTTGCAACTACGCCTTTAGAAGGCCCATCAACTAGCCGGAGTTCAAACGCTTCTATTAAGCTCAAATCATCATGAAAACAACAAAATGAACAAGTAAATGTGAGAGAAGAGTTTGTGAGCTTTGGAACCTGATCTTGCAGTTCTTGTAGAGTTTTAGAAAACCAAAGGAAATACTTTCTTCTTCAACCTTGGAGCTTCAAAACTAAGCAAAATAAATGCTATCTTGAGAGCAAAGAGATTCAAAGCTTACTGAAGTATACTTGAGGAAATCGTGTGGATTCAATCATGCTCCATTGATGATGATGGAGATGAAGTAGATGAAAATCTCGTGCAAGAGAAGAAGTTTTTGATGAAAAAAAAAGAGTTAGAGAATCAGAGAGAAAAGTAGAGAGTGTTTTGGAGTGAAATGAGAAGAATGGAGTTGGAAAATGAAATTAGAGTGTGAGTTTTCTATTTATAGTGAGCTTTAATCATGGTTTAGTGAGTTGAGTTAAATGAGTTAGCATGGTTAAACTGAGTGCACCCTAACTAACTGAGTCAAGTTATTTAGGGGCGAGTGAGGTTGGTTGGGATGTTATGGTGATGACTCATGGTGTGTTATGGTGAGGCTTAATGGAAAAGAGTGGTGGTGATGCGGTTCTGATGTAGCAGAGCAACTTGTTGGGCAAGTTTCCTTCCATTCTCATGTAGTAAGTGAGGCACGTGCAACTCAAGTTTGTAAGGGGATGTTGGTTTAAATGAGGAAAAGAATGAAGAGTGATGCATAAAGCATGTGTGCAAACTGATATGGATTCAACAACATTGTTATCATTTGGTTTTGTGATAGTTTGGAACATGGAGTTTTGGGGATGGAATTCTCACACACTAATGCATGGAATCATGAGCATTTGGTGTCATTGGAAAGAGGAGATATCATAGAACAACATTGGTGTTGGACTTGAGTTGAAATGAGGTGTGCAAGAGGCTTGAAAATAGCTGTGAACATCAAAGTTTGGGGACTGTGTTGTAGGCGTGTGAAGCAGGTCATGGCATGGCAGTTGAATGCATGAAACTTCAGCCTAATCAACCTAACTTGAGACCAAGATTTCTTCCTCATAAATTGATCAAATGGAATTTTGTCCAACATTAATATTGAAGATGACACTACAAGGAACAACTTTGATGTTGAAAATTTCCTCATTTGGAGCTTCCTTCTTGATGAAAAATAGGTGGACATTTGGCCCACCAACTGTTTGAGAAAATGATGTGCGCGTGACATGAAAATCCTTGGTCATGCCCTGGTTTTTGCCCTACTTTCCTCCAACTTTGATCAATCATATCTCTCTCAATTTTTATCCAATGGAGATGTTCTACACATGGATTTGAAGCTTAAATCAAGATCTTTTGTTGTGGCCAAGTGGAATTTTCATTTGATGCTCTAATTTTAAATGGCCTTGGTTCAAACTCTGATGCAAAATGGCCAAAACTTGCCTTTTTTAGTAACCCTACTTCATCCAAAAATGGCAACTTTCTACATCTTGATTTTTTCATGATTCCTTTGGAGTTTCTTGATCAAATTTTGCACATTGGTCACATATAACATGAATTTCATGAATTTGGCCTCAAAAAGTCAAGAGTTTACTTTTTCCTCTGATTATTTGACTGGGCCCCAAATTCTCTGATTTTTTATCTTTCTTCCAATTGAACCACTTCTAAAACCAATTGGGAGGCAATTTTCCACATTCATACACTTAAGGACATGTAGAATACCACGATAACAAGTATTGTCCAAAAAATCAGAGATTCCCTGATTTTATTGGAAACCCTAATTTTGACCCCCTCTGGTTAGGAGGGAAAAGTGCAG